>OX421977.1:92109183-92829183 GCA_949128135.1 Parasteatoda lunata | reverse complement strand
TAAAAAATGCTCTTAAAAAGTGCAAAAAATGCCCTTAAAAAGTGCAAAAAATGCCCTTAAAAATGCGAAAATTGCGCTAAAAATGTCTTATGACATGACTTAAGTAAAGTAAATGTTTTACCCTTAAAAATAATTATGAGTCATTTCAAAAAATATAAAGCAATGCAATACTGGTTCTACGTTCATTAAAGTTTGAAAAATATGTTTTATATCCTAAAATAACAAAAAAAAGGAAAATGTATTGTCATTATGTATCATATTTGAATCAATTCTCTTGAATTTGAAAATGTTCATCTAGTGTCCATCATCTAGTGTCCAACAGATGGCCTTCGGGTCTCAATTAGGAATTTCAGACAGTGTGTAAAATCAATTTCCATAACCTGAAAGAAAGACTGACTGTTTCTGCTATTTAGAAATTGTGTTAAAAAGTTCAGCCTTTTATCTGTAAAGGCAACACGCATTTTAAATGTGATAAATGTGGGTTGCACAAAGAATAAGAGCTATTTCCATAGTTTTCATGCAAACTGAATTCAACAGAACATGTTTAGCATACTCATGATGTTTTAATGTGCAATATACTATACATTTGTTATTAAATAACAATAAAGAGTTTCTGCAAATATTCTTTATTTTAAAACCTTTAATCAAAATTTCAAATAAGAAATTTTCATGACAAAATTCATAAAATGAATGGTTGCAGAGTTTTTGCTAAAACTTAAAAGTTTTTAAATCTCAGCAAATCTTTTCACTAGAGTTAAGGATGGTGAACCTTTTTTTTATCAGTGTGTCAATGAAACTCTGGTTTTGGTTTGTTATTTTTTAAGTGTACCACATATTGTATTTCATTTCAAAACTCATATTTAAACCCTTGCTGTGATTTTGAACTATCGAATTATGTTTTATTACTGTATTTGCTGATTAGAGATTAGCTTGTATCAGATATAAGTTGAATAAAAAAATTTTGAAAATATTTCAATTTAGTATTAAGGTTTTTAAATTGTACACTCACCGTTTTAAGTGAAAAAAATAGTTAATTAATGTTAAAAGTTTTTAATTTTTCATAGCATGGAAAATTAAATGCATCAATGCAACTCAAAATATTATTTTAATCTGCCTTTATTTTATTTTTTTTTAATTTTCTAAAAAAAATCTTTTTCAATTTAAGAAGCCTTCTTAATGTCCTTATTACATTTCAAGATGCATTTATATTACATTACAAACAAATATATAATATCACATTAAAAACAAGTATTAAAATATTCAATTTTCCAAGGATTAAAATACCTGATTTTTGAGTACAATTGTTCAAATCAGTACTCTCAAATTCTTCTAATACTTCACCAAGATTGTTTATAAAATTTTCTTAAAATTTTATCAGTTTCCTTTCCGAAATATCAAACCACTCAAAAAAGTGACTTTTATGATAAATAATATAGCAAAGTGAGATCTTAAAGCAAAACTGTTATGTTTTCTAAAATTTTCAAAATGGTGAAAATTGCATTGATAATATTTCATCTGAATTTTGTAATAAATCCAAACAGCTCTTAAAAATATTTTTCTGACTTTGGAAGATAAATTGGCGTAAATCGTTGTCAATTCAATTCCAAATGTCTATTTAAAAAAAAGAAATATTAAAAGTTCTTTGTTTCAATTCCTTTTATATATATCAAGAATATTTATATATGGAATATATATTAAATTTGCACTTCAAGGATCTTACGATTTCAAACTATATATATTTTCAGTTTAAACTTTTCTTTGCAATTCCTAAGTTTAATCAGTTGATAGTGCTGCAAATGTAAAAGTTAAATTGAACCCATAAATTAAGTAAATTCTTTTTTTGGTATGAAAAATCAAATTTCATCTAAATGTTCCTCAAATTTGAGAAGAATTTGTCTGCAACATAAAAAGTTTGTCTTATTGAGATTCTATTTCCTGTAACAACTCAGAGAACTTGCGATTTTTTAAAGCCCATCCAGACATAAATTTTAAGAATTCTAGTTAGAACAGAAAAAAGATCATAAAATAAATGCATATTAACTTTTGCTCACAATGGGGCCAAGACTCACACTCGCTTCTGAATCTACCTTTGCTGTTGTCAATCTTAGAGGGTTTTTTTTTTTTTATGTTTTGCAGTAAATGTAAGCAAATAAAGTAATTTATAGTATACTTGTTGTGTGCCATCATTATATCTCCACGCCTAGTGGCACGAGTGCCATAGCTTTACCATCTTTGTTTTATAGTGACCAGATTGCACTGTTATCAAAATGACAAAAAGTAGTCATCATAAAAGATCATACATAAGTGATCTTGTGACGTTACTTTTCAACGGCTATAACCTAATTTGTAAATTTAACCCCAAAATTTTTTGCACAACCTAAATAGAGAATTATAATTTTATGGAAAAAAAATATACATGGCAGTGAGATATAATTAAATTACTCATTATAAAAGTTTATTAAAAAAAAGGATAATTAAAAAAATAATACATAAATTTAGTTTAATACCATAGTTTTTCATTCCCATTCATAAGGAAAAGTGGGGAAAGATTGATTAGCGAAGATTCAAATTGAATTTAATTGAATGTAGGGTTTAACGGCACAAGGTCCATAAAAGGACATGCTGCGCCAAACAATCGGTTTCAAAACGAATGAAGGTTAAAAGCTTCCTGCTACTTTTTCTTACTAGGACTTTATAAACTGTAACAAGAGTATTCGAGCGTGAATAAATCAGCTAAGATATAACTATAAAACAAGATAAAACAGGATCAAAACGTGAATAAAATCAGATAAAAGGGTAAATAGGATAAAACAGTTATATACAGTGTAAAATACCAATTGCGTGTAGAAACGCAAAAATGTTAGGGTGATGGGAGTCACCTAACAAATCCTGCAGAGTTAAAATAGAGCTACCGAAAAAGGTAAGACGATAAGAGTTAAAACATGGGCAAATAGTTAAAATATGATGAATAGACAGCAAAACGTTACAAGAGTTGCACTGGGGAGGCGGTTCCCCAAACAATAAATGTAGATGTGTCAAACGAGTGCAGCCGATTCTGAGACGGATTATCTTAACGTCTGCGTGACGTAGACTTAATGCAGGTAAAGGGTTTATATCTGGTTCAATTGAGTGCAATTTGTTATTAATCTTAAGGTCCCACTGTTGTTGCCATAGAGATGTGATAGACTGCCGAATGTGATGTTTTATGTCTGAGAAAGGTATGGATATAGTTAAAACAGTGGTGGCAGTTCGTGCAGCCAAATCAGTCAAGTCGTTCCCTGGTATACCGACGTGACTCGGTACCCAGCAGAATAAAATATTGAAACCGCTATTGTGGAGAGTAATCAGCAAATGATTAATGAAACATAAAATTGGGTGAGTATCACTGCGAAAATTTTCCAACTGGCGCAAAACACTCATACTGTCTGAGTATATGCAATACTTCCTTGTAGAGCGCGTCGAAATCATCAGCGATGATGACACCACAACCGGCATATCCCACTGATTTTGATCCGTCAGTAAACACAGGCAGATACTCAGAATATTGGTGACGATGAGAAGTGAAGAGTTGCTGATAAATGCTGGGTGCAAAATTAGACTTATTATACATCATAAATGGCGAATGAAACTGATAGGGAGAGATGGTCCATGGAGGTATGAGAAGATGATCCACTGATTGTGACGGTAACTTACAAATGCCGAAAGTTTGGATGTATGTACAGACGCGAGCATGAAATGGTCGGATGTAAGAAGGTCTAGCTATATATAGTCTCTCTAAGCTTGATAAAGTAACGTCACTCTTTAAAGAATGTGATTTACAAGACATGCGATGGTAATAATATGTCAGAGAAAGCTGCATGCGACGTAGATCAAGAGGTAATTGTTGGCAGACGACATACAAACTTTCTACTGGACTCTGGTGCGAAACGCGCCGCTGCATATACGTAATGCTGTATGATGTTCTGTGTCCAATCGTTTTAAATGAGAAGCTGCCACAGTGCCATAGACCATGCAAGCGTAGTCAATACGCGACAGTATTAATGCTTTGTATATTCGCAGTAAAGCGATACGGTCTGCCCCCCAAAACGTATTTGACAGAACAGGCAGCATATTCATTACCCTCTCACAGCGTTTTCTCAGTTGTTTAATATGAGGTAGGAATGTCAGCTTCTTATCAAAGATTACTCCCAAAAATTTGGTTTGCTCAACAATAGGTATAGCAGTGTTGTTGATGAGTATAACAGGATCGTTATGTAACCTGTGTAGTCGACAAAAATGTATGCATGAACTTTTGGTTGGTGAAAGTGTATGACCATTCTAATTACATCATTCTACAATTTTGTTAACTGTTAGTTGAAGCTGACGCTCTATTACTCTCATGTCAGATCCCGCTTTTGAAATATTGAGATCGTCAACGTAAAATGTGCCAAAAACGGTGGGTGAAAGTATGTGTAAGATGAGACAAATGTAAATGATGAAAAGTATGACACTCAAAACGCTACCCTGTGGAACACCTTCAGCTTGAGCGTATAGGTCAGAAAGTTTATTGCCAATTTTGACTCGAAAATATCTTTGCTGCAAAAAGTTTTTGATAAAAGTAGGTAGAAGACCTCGGAAGCCCATGTCATACAAAGACTTAAGAATACTGTATCGCCATGTCCGGTCGTAAGCCTTCTCAATATCGAAAAATATAGAGACAATATGGCTTCGCCGGACAAAAGCATTACGAATACGAGATTCCAAGGAAACAATGTTATCCATTGCGGACCTGCCTCTACGAAATCCACTTTGAAAAGCAGCTTCTCAATATCGAAAAATATAGAGACAATATGGCTTCGCCGGACAATAGCATTACGAATACGAGATTCCAAGGAAACAATGTTATCCATTGTGGACCTGCCTCTACGAAATCCACTTTGAAAAGCAGGAATAAGATGTTTCTTTTCGAGAAAATAAATTAGTCAAGAATTAACCATACGCTCTAAAATCTTGCTGAAACAACTAGTTAGTGCTATGGGACGATAATTGTGAGGTTTCGATGGGTCCTTACCTGGCTTTAAAATCGGTATAACTATAGCTTCACGCCAACCAGTTGGATATATTTGTTCGGTCCATATTCTGTTGAAAAGCAAGAGAACATTGAGAAGAGACGCAGAATTCAAATGGCGTAGCATGCGATAGGATATCCCATCGAGGCCTGGGCTTGTGTTGGGAGCTTTAGCCAGCGCTCGTTGTAGTTCTTGAATCGTGAAATCTCTGTTATATTGAAACTGTCGTCAAGATTCAAAATTTAGTGTGATACGTTCAGTCATTTTCTTGCATGTTTGAAAAGCTGGACTATAGCTATCGATGCTAGAGACAGCAGAGAAAGTTTCATCCAAGATGTTGCTCACATCTACAGAGTCAGAGTACGTGGTTCCGTTTCTAAAAAAAATACCGGAAGATGGAATTCTCGGTATATACCATTGGTTTTCTTGACCCTCGACCAGACTTGCCTGGAAGATGTTGTAGATGTGATGGATGAAACATAGCGTGACCAAGATTCTTTCTGACTTTGGCGCCGAACCTTGCGAGCAAGTGCTCCAGCCCGTTTGAAAGCTACAAGGTTATTAGTACTTGGATAACGACGGAAATAGTTCCATTGTTTTTGCTGCTCTTTGTGAGCCTTAGAGCATTCTGTATTCCACCAAGGCTTCCAATGACGCGGAATGGCATTAGATGTTTTAGGAATACTAGCATCTGTTGCATTGATTATTGTTGATGTTACAGTTTCAACTACAGTTTCAATATTGTCATTCAAAACCATATCATTTATTATTTCAGCAAGTTGTGTGAAAAGGTTCCAATCCGCTCGATGATATATGAAAACAGATGGTCTAGGAGTAATATTAAAAGTAGATGAGTATGTAACAATGATAGGAAAATGATCAATGTTATGAAGATCATCATTGACTGAAAATTGTGTGAAAGGTAAAAGTGAAGGTGAACATAGAGCCAGATCAATGCAGTGAAAACTCTGAGTTGCTGCATGAAAATAAGTGTCTTTACCTTGGTTCAGTAGGCAGAGATTGTGATCCATGAGAAGTGTTTCGACTTGATGCCCTCGAGCATTTGTGTCGGGATTACCCAACAGTAGGTTATGATCATTAAAATCTCCAAGTAATATGAAAGGCTTGGGCAACTGATTCATTAAAGTGTTTAACTCGTATTGGGAAACTGGATCATTCGGAGGTAAATATGCAGAGCAGATTGCAATGGAGATGTTAATATGAATTTGAACGGCTACGACCTGTAATGAGGTTTACAATGAAAGCCGAGTTGACGGGAAATATGTTGAAGTTAAAAGCAAAACACCACCATTAGCTCAATTACCAAAGAGGGAATCACTGTGATGGCAGACATAGTTACGCAAGTTAAAATTGTCAGATGATCTTAAATGTGTCTCTTGAAGACCAAAACATGAAGGATGATATTTAAAAACAATATCTCTGATGTCAGAGATCTTATTACGTACGCTATGACAATTCCATGAAATAATGGATATTGTCATTATCTTTTTATTTTAGGTTTTTGTTTAGACGAGATGTCCATTGGTGGGTCATCAAAAATTGATTCATCATCCGATGGATGTAACGCCAGAGCATCTTCCATCCTTTGTGAAACTTAAGAATTGGACTGAAATGAAAATTTAGGGTCTTTTTTCTTTTTTGTTATACCAGGTTTTAGACTAGGTGGCAGTTTTATGCCCGAACGCTGCTTAAGAGTAGGCAGAGATTTTATTAGGGATGAGATGCGAGATGTTTTCGGAGGAGGAGATTTAGAAACTGGTCTGCGGGATGTAGATGATCCAGAAAAATTGAATTGAAGTTTCTGTTTGGTCTGTTTTGAGGTAGTTAATGGTAAGGTATCTGTTTGTGTACTAACAGAGCAATATGAGATCTTAGCTGCTGCGGAATAGGAAACACCCGGACATGGAGTACGAGCGGTAACTATTCTACGGGCTTCATCAAAACTTAAATTCTGTAAGACTTTAACTGATTGTATCTCTTTCTCCTGGGACCATTTGGGACAACTCCGGGAATAGGCTCCATGAGCATCTTTGCAGTTGATGCATAAGGGTGGCAACTCACAGGAATTGTCTTCATGGTCGGTACCAGAACAACGAGCACAGACAGGTTTACCTCGACAAGATGTTTTGGAGTGCCCAAACATTGACATTGAAAAAATCTCAAAGGGTTAGTTAGAGACATAAGGTCTAACTGGGCAGTTGTGCTAAGCCATTTTGATTGAAGATGGTAGCTTTGGTATAATGAAAGTAAAAATAAGGTGTTTCTTAGGGATGAGTTTTCCATCCCTGCGAATCCTTATCCTACGGACAGCAGTGACATTTTGATCTTTTAGTTCTTCTGCTATCATTTCCTCTGAATCATTGATAAATTCTGAATCGGATATAACACCTCAGCAGGTGTTGAGTGATTTATGAGGTGTAACCTCGACTGCAAATGAGCACATCAAGTTTGTAACAAGGTTGCTTGCTGTTGCGATATTATTTGTATCAACAGGTCACCAGAGCGTAGCTTTTTCACAGAGGCTACCTCTCCTAAAACGGAAATTAGGGCCTTGTGAATTAAGAAGGGAGAGACTTTAGTAAATGAAGTATTAGGTACTTCAGGATTTGTTAAGTTTTATGACATAATATCGAGCATTATCAAATGGTGAGGGGGTTGTTCCGCTGTTTTTGCTATGGTGTGCGGAACTATCAGCGGCACCACCCACCACCGAGTCCAACTAAGGGGATGCAAATAATAGATTGGTTCTGACACCAATCCGCTACTTAAACACTGATGCTGACTGATAGTTACACGCCCGCGAGTCACACCTGAATCAGCCTCCACCCTTAAGAGGACCCAATACCGACCCTCTCAATGCCAGCAGCTAATGCTTTTTCTATGGGAGCTTCATTTAGTAATAACTTTTTTGCATTTTGATATTTTTTTAAAATTCTTTCAGCACTTGAAACTTTATAGTTTACTCTAAGTTTTTGTGAAATCACTTTCTGTTTTACTATAAATTTTAAATTATTAATGGAGTTGAAACATCGGTTATAGAGTTATCTTCTAGAAATCTGTTTTTTATCAAAATTCATTCAGTAAATCTTTATTTTTGAGTTCACATACACGAATTATACATTTCAAGCTTCCAAAAGAAATAATTCACAATTATTTTCTTCAATTATGAAATGTGTTATAATGAAAGAAAGATGAAAAAATTCTTAAATAATTTGCGAAACGAGCCTAAACCACGCCTCCCATCTGCCCTCGCTTCATTTACCAATACGAGTATAAGTTCTTGAAGGGGGGATCTTTTGGGGGGCTAGGAGAAAAGCCTCTTTACTTTCTTTGAATAGTTGAGGGGTTAAATAGCCTTGGGGTCTTCTATTGTGGTTGAAAATAGTTTTTATTTCTATCACTATCTTTAAAATAAGTTAGGATGGAAGACTTTCTTTAGAATTTTCTTATGTTTTTTATTATTATTTTTTCTTCTTAATTTTGGCAATAACAACTTATCAAGCAACTACAAAAAAATTTTTTAATTACCCCCATAGACAGAGCTAACAATCATTATGCAATCTTCTGTAAAAAATTCTTTGTAGAACTTTTAAATACGGAGTTGAAAAATAGTAAAAATTTTAAACTACGTAATTTAAATTATAATATTGTCATTAAAATTTTTCTAGCTTTGTATTTATACATAACCTCTTGAGGTTAAAAATTAAAATTAGCAATATACAATTTCCTTACTTAAATATCAGTCCTAAATTTCATAAAATTACTATACATTTCCAAACAGTCACATGTGGGTCTAATACTTAATTAAACTTGGTACCTTTTTCTTTAACTACTTAGGGGAGTGTCGGGTACCCCCGCCCACTGTCAATTTCATATGTATAGAATATTTTTTCAAGTCAATGGGCCATCGGACATTAATTGTTATATTAAAAAAAGATTATTTTCAAAGTTTCAAGTATTTATGCAGCTGGTAACATGGTAAACAATAGTTTTGAAAATATGTTGAATACAGTAGTCAAATTTTTTAAATTTCTATTTAATTAAGTTAAACTATTCATTTTTTGATTTATTCTTATTACATTATTTAATTAGATGATAAAACAATAGAAACATACAAAAATATTGATTATTACTCAATATTATACAGAAATATAAGCAATACTCCTTAAGTGGGCGGGGCTACCCGACTCTCCCCTAATTAAAATTATTAGCAATATTATTAAAGAAAGTTTTTCTTGGATTATCACTAATAGTCCACCGATTTTAGAATTTATTAAACATAATAAAATTAATTCTACTGCCACTTATGATTTCCAAGATCTTTTCAATAGCAATCCCCTTTCTAAACTAAAAGATGTCCTTTTGAATTATTACTATGATTTGAAAAAATCTTTGATTGCGATTTTGATTATTGGGAAATTCCAATAAATTTTTGTCTTTTTAATAATTATCTTTAAAATGGAAAAGATATTTTTTTTCTAATTGATGGAATACCGGAAGGATCTAATTTTTCAACTCTCTTAGCTAATTTATTTTTGCACTAAAAAAAATTGTACTCTTAATATTAAATTTGTTTTTAGATTTATTGATGATTTAATTATCTTCAATTTTCATGAATATACTTTTTTATTAAATAATATTTACCCCTAGAAATTAACCTCGCTTCGTAATCATGATGATAATTTAAATTTTTTGGATTTGAGTATTATAAAAGAAGAAAATATCTGCTTCGTTGGTCTATTTGATAAAAGAAATTATTTTTATTTTAAGGCAAATAAACTAATTACTTGGAATTCTAATGGTCTTAAAAACATCTATTTAAATACCATTTTTAATCAAATAAATAGAATTTATGTAGTAATGTTTAGTTATCCAAGAAACAAATAGACAAAATTTGATAAAAAAAACAAAGGTTACCCAAATAAAGTAATTAAATTCTATATAAAAACATTAAGTTAAATGTATGTTCTTGTTAATAAATTTACTACGTTAATTTATAAAATTTTTACCGTGTGCAAATCCACTTCGGGCAAATCCTTGGCTGAAATTATGTGCATAACAGGCAATTCATATTTCCTTCTCCCTCTTTTATTTATTTTTTCTTAAATAAAAGTTAATTTTCTGAAATTATTAATTGGCAACTTCTTTAAATTATCCAGCATAATATTACCTTGCACATATCCATTTTCAGGCCCATCCTTGGTAACTAACAAATCAGACACACTTCAGTAAGAACGCACTATGAAACAAAAATCCTCTATTTACGCTTTTACCTCAATTTGCGCTTCTGTTTTCATATTTTATAATCTGGTAATGATGTTACGAAAATATTTTAAATCATTCTTGAAAAATTTCCCATTCATGGAAGTTTATTTAAATTTGCAACTCGCTTTATAGATTTCGCTTTCCGTTTTGTTCTGTTTCGCTTTACATTTTATTGTCTGTTTTTGCATGATACTTTTACCTAATGTGTTGTATTCTTTTTGTTTCAAAAAATTTTTCGAGTGCTCCTCACACTATTGTATTAATATATTTTGCTTTGCTATAATGATTCAATATTAGAAAGCATTTATTTCTACGGATATAATGGTGTTAGCTGATGGAAAAAATTATATCTTTTATTTTCCGGATTTTATTTTTTCTTTTATTTTTCATGTTGTCTAAATAAATTTGAATTTTCATGTTGTAATTCCACATTACATTCACAACGCCAACCGATATGTGATTTATATTTTAATTTCTTCACTAGCAAATGCTAACTATTTCTAAGCATCATATAATGTTGCTCAGATTTTTATGTTCATATACAAGATTGCTAGTTTTAAATAAGAATATTATATTTTCCCATTTCGTAACTGTTCAATAATAATGCGTTTTTCTGAAAATACGTTTCATTTTCTTTACAGTGCTAACAGAGTTAAATGGACATATTTTATTTTAGTATTTGCAAATCTAATTTTTATTACTGTGCAGCGTCATGTATATTCTTGAAAAGGAAATTTTTTTTCACTGTATAATTTGTTTGAATTATTCACGTTTTATTTTCCTATTTTCAAATCTCTGCCACTATTTAGCATTATGTGTTTATTCGAAAAGATACTTTTTGATTGTGTCAATAAATTTTATTATCCTTGTAGTACTTTCACATTTGCAAATTCTAATTATTTTTTAGTATTATGGTGTTCTAAAGAAATGTTGCTTTCACAGTGTCAACTGATTTATAGTTCATATGTTAACTGTATATTTGCCAGTTTTTCTTATTTTTTAGCATAATATGTATTTTCCAAAAAACGTTATTTTAGTAGAAGCAATAATAGGTTTAACATATTATTTTCATAGTTGCAACTTTTCGCAGCTGTTATGCTTTATGTTTAATTATAAAAAAGGTTTTTTTCACGGTGCGATCGGATATAAATAAATTTTCTCGTTATATTTTCACCATTGCACAGTGGGCCAGAAGACCATGATCTTAGGCCAAAAGTCAAAATTAAATTTTCAACTAAAATATGTGTAGGCAGTTTCAATATCGCCCAAATTAAGTATTCATAATCATTACAAACATTATAATTTACTTTTTGGACCAACAAGAGTACAATGTAGTGAAAAATATGTTAAAAAAGATTTTTTTTAAAGTAACTTTTAAATTTATATTTCAGAAATATATATAGGAATTTCACCTTACTATTACATTTTTATCAGAGTATTTAGTCTGAAATTATAGTACAATTTTTCACTTTCTTGGATTTGTTAATACTCTTGACAAACTTATAGTTTATATCTTATCATTTGACATTTTACAATGTTTGAATCACTTTCGAAACTTATCTCCAAAAAGTTCCACGAGGTAATCAGCTAAACTTTTTTTTGTCGTCTTCTTTGATGTTTCTTCTTTCGAAAAAACCTGCCCCATTTTGCCCATATTGCAAAAGTGAACTAAATATACCAAAAAATAAAAATTATATTTTTTTCCTTCAAGTTTTCCCGTTATTTTGTTATTAATTCGCGTTATTTTGTAATATTACTTCGGAAATATAATTTGCTTTTCATTTTTAATATAAAATTACGAAAATTATTATTTTTTCATTGCTATATTTAATTATTTAAACGTCCTATATATATATATATGTTCAAAATGAAGATAAAACAAAGGTAAATTACAGACAAATGAGAAAAAAAAGGGGGGGAAATAATAATAATAACAAACAACTGGGGAAAGAAAAATAATTAATTCTTTTTCTTTCCCCAGTTGTTTGTTATTATTATTATTCCCCTCCCCTTTTTTTTCATTTGTCTGTAATTTACCTTTGTTTTATCTTCATTTTGAACATATCTTATGAGTTCTATTTACTTGCAGCTTATGCGCAATAAATGATACTTATTGTTTTTCTTAATTTTTTTCTGGTTTTTTTGTATTTATTTATTTTGCTGTATATATATATATATATTTTTTTTTCTGCCATATTTCAGCCACCATTTTGTTTTTTTCTTGGTATTTTTAGTGTATTTCAAAATTTCAACTATGAATTCAATTTACCTGCACATAAAAAACCCCAAATTTTGAAACAAATTTTTTCGAAATATTAATTTTGGCCACGAAACCTTGGATGCTGGCCCACTGTGTATTGTTGCAAGTTAATTTTCTGTAATGCATGTATGCTGTATTTATTCTTGTCCGAAATTATATTTTAGTATAATTTTCTCCTTTTATTATGCTTTCAGTCTTAATTAATACTAAAAGAGTACAATTAATATCTAAACAAAATGAACAAAACTTCTTTTAAAAAAATGCGCTAAAAAGCAGCAGAATTTTCAAAAAAAGAGAATAAAAATAGAAATAAATGTAGAAAAGGAAAAAACAAAATTAAAAATATGACCACTGAAGCCGACGTCTTCAGGGGGTACCGGCCCCAGTGGCCAAAAACAAAACCTTTTCTATTGAGGAAGAAGGCAAAAGCCTAAAAACCTTCCTCAGTACCCCGAAGGTTTTGTTTAAAAGTCCAGGAGACCAAACCAAACTCTAAAGCAAACCAAATGAATGTTTGCTTTAGAGTTCGCTGTCTGACCTTGTTTATGTGAGTTTTTATTTTCTGTTGATTTTTATTTTCTGAATAATTTGAGTTTTTGATGAGTTGTATGAGTTTCTTTTCTGTATTAGTTTTATGTCTTGCTTGTTTTTTTCTCCTGGACTTTTAAACAAAACCTTCGGGGTACTGGGAAGGTTTTTAGGCTTTTGCCTTCTTCGTCAATAGAAAAGGTTTTGTTTTTGGCCACTGGGGCCGGTACCCCCTGAAGACGTCGGCTTCAGTGGTCATATTTTTAATTTTGTTTTTTCCTTTTCTACATTTATTTCTATTTTTATTCAGTCTTAATTATTCGCATTTAATGAATCAGGATCGCTATTCTGTAAAAATAAGTAGAACCCGAGATACAGTGAGCAGCTAAAAAATTAGCAGTTCGTTTAAAGTAAACTCAAATTCCTTTTTCGCAGGTATTTAAATTTTTTTAAATGTTTCAATCTATGTCATACTTTTAAAAGTATATAATTATAACTTTTTATTGAAAATGGAGTAATACACATTTAAAGGCGTGTTTAAAATGAATTATTTCGTTGAAATGAATAATACGTGTGGGTTACGTTAGATATTTATACTATAATTATCTGTCATCACTAATACATTTATTTAATGAACCTTTTCAGAAATTTTTTTTTTTTTGCCTTTTTGTTTTATGGACACCCAAAGGGATGAAAATAGAAAACATAAAACGAGATGACGAGTTTTGGGAAAATAAAAGGGAACAAAAATTAAAGAATTTCTATTTCGACTGCCTGCTGCCAGAAATAATTGATCCTTGTTTTACAAGATCACTTTTTTATAAGAAACCCACAATACATAATTGCAGCTATTAACGAAAAGAATTAAAAAATCACAGTATAATTTTCATAATTTTAAATTTTCAGGAATTACATACAACGTATTCAGATTAATTTAATCATGAGACTATGGGGATTGGGGAGTATGTTGGTGATATTAGCGAGTTGTATTAAAATTTAAAATATATATATATAATACCATTTTTTAGTATTTTATTACAAAATAGTTTTTATCTTTAAAAAAACCCGTCTATCTTTTGTTGAAAAACTCTTTTTTTATATCTTGCAGGAAATTTTGATGGCTATTTAAAAATGATGGGAAAATGTTCACTTTAAGAAAATAAATGTTTACTTCAACTTTTAACTACTACAAAATGCCCATAATTAATTACCATTGTATTATTTACTATGCCAATGTTACTTTTAATTACCTTTTTGATATTACATTCCTTTTTTCCATCCGTGATAAAATAAGAGTTTTGCTCTTGTTTTAACCCTTATTTTGTCACCATATGTAAACATAATGAAATATTGTACATTTCTTGTGACTCAAGTTATACTGTTTGTAATGCACATACACATGTAAACTATTTATATTTTTTATTTTCTCCTTTTTATGTTTTTATCTTGATTTTACAGAAGTAAAAGATCAGGATCGTTATAAATAAAGATTTTTTATGCTTTTAATTAGAGAATTTTTATTATGGATATTTCACAACGAAACTAAGAATGGGTTTAAATATAAAAGACCGCGAACCCAGAATCACTTTTCGAAACTAATGCTTACATTTTTCAGTTTTGCTAGGGGAAGGATGGCATGGTGTAACTGACCCTCTATCATATATCACTGTACCAATTCAATCCTCCTTCAAAGCGACGCCCTCAAAGGGTGACACTTACAACTCTGATTTTGCCAATTCCGGTTTTTTATCTGGGTATGGCGTCCTCTTAACGAGGTGCCCAGTAAGTAACCGCAGGCTTGACCCTAGCCAACAGATGACGTTTGTGGCTAGTCGGTTGATGCATACAGGCCAATATGCACCTCCCGTTTACCTGAAGCATGGCCCCTCAACTGCCAGGATCCCCTTTTCCAGGTACACGGGTCTCTACACACGGCAAATACGCGGGTGGTCTCTTCCCATCTGGGTTTGATACAACAGGGTGGTAATCGAACATAGACAAAAAGCCCTTACCAGTGAATTCGGCAACCACGACAAGGGGGAAGAGAAAGGCGAAAGTAGGAGAAAAGGGAGAGGAGACGGAAGGGAGGACAGATCACTAGGGTACCCCGGGGCGTGACTCCCTGTGTTTACCTAAAGAAGGTAAGCCCCCTCAGGGTTTTGTACAAGACAACACTCCTGAAAAGTCACACATGTACAGGGCTGCCATTGGATAAAAACAAGAAAAATAGTTGCTTTAGTTGCATTATATATGAAAAATAGTCTCCTAAATAGTCTGCAAGATATATATAATAGTTACCAAAATTGTATCATCCTCTAACATAATTTTAATTATTTGTGCTGAAATAGTATAAAATCCAGATAATATGCAGTTAAATTTTCACATTTTATAAAAAATGTACATTTATTTGTGTATATAAACAGAGCACTGCTGAAGGAACTGCTATAAAAAACTTCCAACCATTTTAAAAATATTTATTTTAAATTTTATTCTTTATGAAGCATAAAGCTTCAGATATCATCTAAGAAACAATAGTTGTAATTAAAATTTAAAAAAAACTAGGGACTAAAACTTTTAGGTATTATAAAAAAATGATACTGTCATGCATTAATTTTTTTAGTCTTACTATAAGACAATTATCAATACAGTCACTTATTCAATTTTGTAATTAATATTAATTAACAATACAATTATTATTAATCTTGAGGCAGAATTTCTTCTGATTTTCTGCAAGGTACTTTTAATAACAGATGTATGTACAAGTTACTAATTTAAAGTACCGTAATTTCACGGAGATATGCCGCGGAATACGTATCGAATGGGGCAGCCAATATAGTATTACTTTTTTCCCTTAAAAAGTGCTGCTCTTCAGAAGCCCCCAATATCTCACAATGAAATTTCATCATCATTTTTTCCACCTGTTACTAATGTTTTTATTTATTTTTTCATGCTTAATGATACTCCAAACAATGGTCAATGCACCTGGAATTTTCCCTCCCCAATCCTTTCTAAGAATAAATAAATCACTATTCATAAGAGAGTGAGCATTCCTTTTTGCCTATGAATAGCTGTAGAGTGTAGGGGCGAGAGTGGAGTGGAGAAGCATAAATCAGGAATGAATGAAGAAAATCAGGGTGGGGCCAGTGTTGACATCAGCTGTAAAATAGACACTTCCCCCTCCCCTCATTTTCCCCTGGAAATATGTCTCTTCCACTTGTCATGGATTGTCTCTACACTTCTCTTTTTTTTAAGTGAATTTCTGCTGATGAGTTGGGGATGACCTTGAATCTTATTGCAATAACAATGTTCAAGAAGAATTTCAAACTTAAAACTGATGGTCAGTGAAGTGAAAAAAAAAATGTGTGAGAATTTTACATGTGGATAAAAGAAAGAGGATCCTAGTTAAGGAGTCAGTTATCATTTTCTTCAGCTTATTTTTTTAATCTTGAATCTTTAACTCTGATCTACTGCTGTGCTTTTGTTTTAATAATATTTTTCTTTCATAAATATTTATGTTATCATGCTGTTTTCGTTTTTTTCTTCTTTTTTTTTTTTTTTGTTTTGTTCTGAAGAGTAAAAAATTTCTTTACTTTCAAAAATGTTTGCAAAAAAGAAAACTAATTTTCTTTTTCTTAATTCTTTATTTTTCATTATTAAGAAATGAAAATAAAAGAATCGTGAGCATTTATTTTCCCTCTTAAGTGCGAGAAAGACATCCTTTGCAAATAATTCTGGATGACTAGAAAATAAATCTTTTAAAATTTTATCTGAAAAAAAAATAACTAAAATATTTTACTCCGTTAATCTTTATTTTTCTTTATTCTCAAATGAGAAGACAAAAATCATGGGCATTTCTTTTCAATCGAGAAAAAACTTCTTCAAAAGCTCTTTGTGACCATATTGCCATGATTCTGGCTCAAGATTATTAATATTTATCTAGAGTTTAACTAGGATTTCAACATTTTGCTGAAACAATCAGAATCAGAACGAAAAAAGCGCTAATCAAGTTGTGCTATTTTTCTTCTCCACTCCAGTTTAAAAATGAATTGGTAAAGCAAACACATGAGATGAATCTGACAAAACGAATATAACCACGCATCTTTTTTCCATTATAAATCGCTCTAACTATTAACTACACATTGTGTGTAACTAATGAAATTTTTTTTTTAATTTTGCTACTTTGTTTGAATTAAAAAAAGAAAAAACGTGTTCGACACATGTGGAAATAAAAATCATACTTAGAAAATATACTTATTCTAAACTATACCGTTTTAATTATACATTAAATTAAAAAAAAGTAAACATTAAATATAAAATGAAGAAAATAGAGTTTATGCTTATAAACTTTAAAAATCCTCAAGTATACAATGAGAACACTGGTTCATGTGGTCCTAAAAGATATTACATTTTCTTCCTGCAGTAGGAGGAGCATTCACATAGTGCGAATTTCGATTCCATTTGTCTGATTGGTTAAACATTTCTGCCTTGCTTATGACATCAAACAGTGAGGAAGAATGAAGTATGGGTAAAACGAAAGCGTGCAAAAAAAAAGTGGGGGATGGGGGGACTCATGAAGCTATTTTTTGTTTTAGTCGCCAATGGGCTTAAAAAAGTCGCTGATTTTACGCAACTGATTTAAAATTAGTCCTTTTTACTCATATTTCTACAAAAATAGTCGCCATAGTTGCTATTGCTTTAAAATAGTCGCTTTAGTCTCCTTTTTAGTCGCCAATGGCAGCCCTGCACATGTACAACTTTTGTTAGAAACGATTTTTTTCTAGAAAAAGTCAAATCATTAGTCAACCGTTAAGACCAGGTATAAATGCTAATGGGGTAAGACCAGGTATAAATGCTAACTCCATGGAAAATTTAGAAATACTAGAATTTCAATGAAAAAGTAGCAGATATTTCCATTTTATAAGGTAATTTAGGGAAATTATGCAAGCAATTTACATGTGATGTAGTCAAGACTATACTCAAGGGAGGGGGAGAGGAACAATTGTCTCAGGGCACAAAACATCTGGGGGCCTGACAGAAATTCCTTAGGAAAAATATAGCACTTTTTTAAAAGAAAATTACAGTGAATTTTTTATATCAAAACATAAACTACAATTCTGAATAAAGAGTCTTCAAAAACTACACAAATTATGAAAATAAGGTTTTTATGCTTGGAAGAAGCAATAAACTTTGTTCTGGTACCCATGACATTCAAAAACAAAAGAACATTAAAGTTGACATAACTTATTTACACAGATGCATTGAATTAATCAATAACAATATGATAGGTGCATCTTTTTTATTAGCAAAGTGCAATTCAAAGTTTGCCTATTAAAAAACTGAATTAATTTCAACACAATCAAGGTACCCACTTTCACCCCACTATGGAGTTTTACACCACTCTTCCTTCATAATATTTAAAATAATAAAGGAATTGATACCTTTGAAAACTGGATTAGAATGAACAATTATGTTGTTTTCCTTTCTTCTTTCATTTAGTTAAAACAAATTCTTCCAAATATCACACAAAGCTTCAGAATAGTCTGTAAAAAATTCAGTATTACAATTTAATAACAATCCAGTTAAAGAATAAATTAGCATAAAGACAATGAAGAAAGCGCAAAAAGAACACTTTGAATAATTATTAATCTGGTAAACAGATTTTCCCGTACAAAGGTGCAATCCCTGTGGCAGAATTTTTTTAAGACTGTCTATCACTAATATCTTTCTGCTATAGATACTTTTGATAATAACAAACATATATCTTACTAATTTAAAATAACACTGTGTTTGCAACAAAAAAAAAAAACTATATGTAGTAATTTTTTTAACCAAGCATGTAATAATGTTTTACTCTAATATTATGGGTGATATTCTCACATTTAGTTGGGGGGCAGGGAGAACGCACTAATTATTTCCTTCACATTTTGTAAATAATCATCCCAATAAAAAAAATAATTAAAAATCATAAAATTCGGATTAGTAATTGCCGAAAAAAAGATGGATTAAGAAATCAAATCGAACTCCTCAAAAAGGGGTTACTCAAATGCGTGTCTCGTTTCGAGATTAGGTTGTTGTAATAGATAATATAGTATAAAAAATATCGGATTTAAAATCTACAAGAAATCAGTAGTAATAACAGCCCAAAAAAAAAATTAAAAAATAAATAGAATCATTGCCTAAAAAGTAAATACTCAAATGCAGGATTCGAATTTTTCATACTGTTTGAAATATATTGGGATATTTAAGAACCACCTGAAAATCAATCTCAATAACTACAGAAAATACAATATAAACTTTCGATCGAGTTAGGATACTATCGGCGTAAATTGAGCTCTTCAAAAAGTGATTATCTAACTGCATGATTTTACGTGTGTAAACTTCTGTAGAAAAAAAAAAACTACTTTTTGTTAAAACTTTTCAAAAGAAAAATCTTTCTGCAAGAACTCTGAAACGTTCTGCGCCGTGTCACTGTGATTCTGCCACAGGGGGTGCAATATTAGTTGGTTTGAAAATATTGACATAGTATCAAAAAAAAGGATATTAGCATAAAAAAGTATCATTGTAACAAATACTATGAAAAAAAGTTTAAATTAGAACATAATATTATATAAAGATATTCATGAATATTTTCTAGAAAGTTAGTTAAACTTTCTGTAGTAATTATTGATGAACACACTTTAAATTAACTTTTGTTTTATTTTTTATTGAAAAATAGCCCGCAATTTTTAACTTTGAACAAATTGGCATAGTATTAACACGGTTATTAATGTAACAATTTAATGATAAAAAAATATTAATCAACTTTAAAGTAAAAACAACAATCCAACTTTGCGTGAAGTCTTAAGAATTTTTTTTTTTTAAATGGTTTAGTGTAATGAGGTAAATTAAATAAATTGACACAATCTTTAAATTAAATTCACTCAACTTTTTTTTGCAAAACCCCCTGAAAATTACAATTAAACACATATTTTGTTTAAAACAGACTGAATGACCAATTAAGTAATAATAAAAACGTTTTATGAAACTTTTTCTGAAAAAAACAGCCTTTTCAGGTTTGCCTTCACAGTCGAAAAATTTTCCTAAGTCTGTTTGATAAAGAACAGAATAGGGTCTACAGTTTTGCTACTGATAACTGAATATTTTCTCTTAGGTTGCATTGCTACGAGGAATGATCAATGCTATCTCCATAAACTTGGTAAACACACTGTAGGCATTATATTTACTGCTTCTAACTTCAGATTGTTTTGTATCAATCTTATCAAATGAATGAACGAAAAACCCAGAAATGTCTTAGCACATAACTGATATTTTAAAATATCATGAAATTAACTCGCCACCATATCCTAAAACTGCTATAAACACAGAAAATTTTTTAAATATGTGTATCTCTAAAAATAAACAACTGAAATCACTTATATGCTTTGTAAAACACAGTTTTTTGGTTACCAGACATTAAAAGCAAAATTTTTTTTAAAAAAAGCTATTAAAAAAAAGACTTAACAACAAACTGAATAAACTTGTATACTACAAAATTTTTAATCTAGAAGAAACAGTGTTAGGAGTTGTATGAAATGTGTGTATGGATCCACAGCCTAATGCAATTAGATAAGAAAAAAAGAAGAAAAAGCTGAGGTCTTAAGATTAGACACACAAAAAAGATTTAATACCCAAATCCTGAAAGTTAGTATTCTGAGAAAATATCATGCAGTTTTTTAGGTAACTTCAAATAAGAAAAACATTTACAGAAAATGAATAAAAAACTGAATAACTTGAGATCTAATAATAAATATTTCACACATTAATAAGGAGATGGCACTGTGTGTGGCGTAAAATCTTAATATCAAAGAAAAGTTTATTCAGAAATTTTATCATATTATGTGGTACTGAATTTGAATATATTATTTAGTTTGAGGCCACTGAAAGGTTTTCTTGGTTTTTCTCAACAAGTTTTGTGCTGGATAACAAAAAGAAAGAGAGTGGGGCCATTATGATGTTCTGGTGGCTTTGTGTGTGCATAATATATGAAAAATAAAATCATTTTAATAATAATGATATGCATTATAAATATCAAAATCCAAAAGTAAATAAATAAAATTAAAATGCTATGTACCTATAAGTTTTACAATTAAGTGCATGTTTCATAAGGATCGAAATAGAAAAATAAATTTAAGAAGAACTTAAAAAAAATTCTATATCTAACTGATTAGAAAAGAACAGTTTTCCCTTACGTATGAGACAAATTAAAAGTGCCAAAATTTGCGCCAAATATGTATAATAAAAGAAATCTACAATACCTATTTTTCATTTCATAATATTAAAGGGGAAAAAAACTGACATAAACACAGTTGTATTAAAAATGAAATGACATTATAGATCACATTAAGAAAAAACAAATAAGTACTGAAAAGCTAAAAAAAAGAATTTATGAAAAATATTTCAAAACTTTTACAATTTTTTTTCAAAGTTTTTAGAATTTTTAACAAAAATATACTAATTTAAACACATAAAAAATTAACTTGAAATATTAAAAATATAGGTAAATAGATAAAGTAAAATAAACATTAATTTTAAAAATGATAAATATATTTATTCAAAAATAAATGTTTATGTGAAATAAATGTTTATGTGCCAAAGTTGGCCCACCTCATATGGTGCCCCTGAAAGAGAGGACAACTAATCTGTCCTGTAAATGACTGAATTGACGAAAAATGTTAACATTGGAGAAAAAAAAATGTTTGTGTGCCACTGGCTGTAAATTATTTGTAGAGATATATTGAACAAACATTGTGTTTCTTTGCATACTATATTAAAAAGAAAATATAAAAAGCATTTAGGATCTTTTTCTTTTCCAATGACCATGAGAAAGATTCGTTAAAATCAAATATATTTACAAAACATAAACAATATACATAAATGTTAGAAATATTTTATTTTCAAGAGTTGATTTTAGTAATTTAATTGTTTTTAACTAAAATGTAAAGAAAAAAAAGGAGAAAAGTCCATAGAAACTAAACAAATTGTTGTTTTTCCTATAAAGATGATTTACTGCAAAGATTAACTTTTTAATTTCAAAATACAAAAACTCAAGCCTGTATATGATGTTATCATGATATAAATAGATAAATCTTATTACTGAACAGCAATAGTTTTGGTGCAGTCTAAGGAGTTCTAATAAACATAGCTAGTTTTTTTAAAATTTGTTATGTTTTTCATGACATTTTAAATTCATCGACAACTTCTTAAACGATGACTGTTTTGAAAATATCAAAAATTTTAAATTATTATATCTGTAAACCTTTTATACAAAACTTGGAAGATTGTATAAAGGAGTCTATTGTGTTACTCCTTAAAATTCCTTACTTTTATTTTTTATGATTATCAGTATTATCAGTAATGGTACAATTTTCAAAAATGATTTTGAGCTTTTTCTTTTCTTTTCTTTGAGAAAAGTATAAGCTAAAGATATTTAAACTCTCAGAAATACCTTGTTTATATAATCTAATGTTTTTACTTGTGAGAGTTGCTTAAAAAACGTGTTTGCAAACTTACTGCTGGTAATATCTGTCTTTTACACATTTTAGGTAAGTAAAATGATTGAAACTAATTTTGAATTTATATGGTGGATTAGCCAATTTTTTTTTAGAAATTAAATGCCCAAAAATTGCTAAGCTATTGCAGTTAAACAAATAAAATGATTAGTGGTAGTTCAATTCTCTGTTCAGACCATTTAAGTGTCAGGGTCAAATCTGCCAACCCCATAAGAGAGTGAAACATACCTCAATAACACACATTTTTTTAAAGAAAGTTTTTTAAAAAATAAACAACCTATGTTTAAGTAACATCATTAAAGAAGTAAGTATTATTGGCATATAAATTAGTCATATTTAATAAGAATAATAAACTTCAATTATTCATATCTGCAAAGAAAACTAGGTTTTTTAAAAAAAAATTCAAAAATTTGGCTCTTACAACCAAAATGAAGTTAGCTGAATAAACTTTTGTTGCAGGAATTTGTGACTGAGACGAAGTTAATCAATTACATAGCTGCTAGTAGTATACAAGGAGTGACAAAACTAATGGTTTCAATTGTTAAGGATAAAAGAATTTACCAAAACAAAAAAAAAAACTTTCACCATACACTGTATGGGCTAAAAAATCAAAGGGCAAGCTGAAAGAGAGTTCTTCTGGAGAAAAATGGAAACATAGTAAACAATTTTTTATTCCCGATTATCAAGAAATTTTGGTTTCATATTAGTTAGGAATATTTAAAGGAAAAAACTTATTTTGTCCAGGACATTAAAAAAAAACTGAATAAAACCTAAACAAATTAAATGAAATGGGTGATACTAATAATAGCCAAATAGAATTGTTTAGCAATCCATTCGTACATAGACATAATTGAATTTAAACAAATTGCAATTTTTTATATAATAACAGAAAGTTAAATTTTTTTTCAATTCTTTTTTTATAGAACTATATTTGTATTATTAAAGTTTTATACAGAATTATAAAACCTACATAACATAGAATCTAAGAGTAGGTTTGAGTATAAATACTTCACAGAATTTCATTAAAAAAACAACTAGTATGCAATTTGCGATTAAGATTTCAAAATGTGATTTGTAGTAGAAAATACAATAAGAATGGTATACCACTAAATACTTAAATTAGTTCCATGACTAATTTAAACATTTAGTGGGTGGAAATAAAACTAACCAAACCAAGCATATAGCTTCATCAAAACCATACATGTTCTTTAAGATAATACATATGATGCTTAATGTTCTTTAAAAGAACTCACAAGATAAGGATTTCTTCAATGAGGTTCATTCTTAATAGTCTTTTAAAATTAGAAAACTTTAATCTCATTTCTGGAAGCTTATTTAAAGAAACAAAGATTTAAATTTTCTGGCTAATTTTTATTCTGATTGTTTTTATTACGACGTTTCTGACCTTCTATTTCTGTTGCATGAGTTCTTTGATCTTAAAATATATGATCTTTGTAGTTGTTTAACCTCAAGGGGCGTTCTCACTGTTTAAGGTAAATTCGCGAATGGAGAGATGTGAAGCATAACCTGGGTAAATAATTATTTTTTCTGAGAAGGGCTAAAACAATACCTTCTAGAGAGGAGGTATTGCTTTATTTGAAGTATTGTTTTATTTGTCCCATCTAGGAGGTATTGGCTAAAACCAGTGACTAATATAAGGGATAAGATCATTTAACTTTTCCCGGGGGGGGGGGGGGGGTTAGAAAAGAAACACGCTTTCGACAGACCGGTTTTACGCACAAAAAGTGGCGCTCGCAACTTTATGCGTACTATTTTCTGAAATCCCCGCCGTACCTAAGCATTGCGCGTAATCAGTGTTGATCATTAAAAAGCAATTTAATTTAAATTCTGAAATTTTTTTATTTCTGAAAACCAATATATTATTTTTTATATTGCTTAAAGATGACTACACATCACTCGCAATTCATTTGTTTGTTTATTGAAGTTTTAAAACCAGAGACAGGGGCGTACGCAAGGTAGGGGTTTAAACACCCCCCTTGAGCTCAGACAAAATAGCAAATATAAAAATTTTAATAGAAATTATGGGGGCTATTATTTTTTAAGACTATATATTTTTATTTGCCTTATGACTACTTTTTTTTTCTCAAGGTATTTCTCAGAATACTGAAAAAACATTCACTATAATAGGATTGTACTTTTGAAGCGTGATACTGTACTGTTACACGTGATACTGTTACGGGCGTGATACTGTATTCTGTCCTGCCAGTCGCGATAGTTTTCGAGACTGGCTGGCATTCGCGAGATCTTTATGCGATAATTCTGGAATTCTAGACGTTCTATCGTATTTGAGACAATTCGAGAATTTTGGAAACGCGGTGAAAATTATATAAAAGGGGGAACGGAGTACAGTGGAGTTAGTTAGTCAAACTAAGAATTATCTCTGCCGCTTGTCTTTCGGAACTCGTCGCTAACTGTTAAGTTTTGTCTTAACAAAAAGTCCATTCAATAGCCGAACCCGTCGTTGTCACTATTTCGACTATAGTGAAGAAATCAGTAACAATACCATTGGAGATACTGTACTCGGTGAAGTTATTCATTCCAGCTCGAAACATTGAGATCGGAGCATAGCAGATATTTCTGAGCCAATATATATATGAATATATATTTTTTGCTGTTCTTGGATCTTTAGGATGTCAAAACGCAAAAATTTAACAATTTTTTATTATCTTGAGAAAAAATCACGACCTAAAATTAGTGAGGTGATCCGTTGAACAGAAATGTCATACTTCCGCTGAAGAAAACGTTTCTAGCATAGCAAAATCTGATGAATACGAATGTGGCCCTCAAAGTGTTACTTCCCACTCATATGATATTGGACTTTTTTCCGAAGATAGTACACGCGAGGATAAGAAAAACTGGATATAATAAAAAATGTTTGGGAACCCAATCCAGCATTTGTTTTTCCTGAAAAAGGAAATTGAAATTTCATTTCAAATGGCTTTATCGCTGGAAATGGCTTGCATATTCAGAGGTTAAGGGTGTTGCTTTTTGCAAATTTTGTGTACTTTTCGATGTAAAATTTGACAGCTGGAAAAAAGCAGTAGAGTGATTTTCTGAACACGAGAAATGTTCAGAAAAAAATCACAAAAAATCGATCGAAACTGCTAGGACATTAAACGATATTTTACTTAGAAAGATTAAACCTGTGGATGAACAAGTTGACAGTGCAGCAAGCAGAAGAAAATTAGAAAATAGAAAAAACATCACTCCAATCATTGAAACCATCCTATTTTGTAAAAATCAAGGTCTCGCTCTAAGAGGACATAAGGATTCGAAATGAAAGAAAATTAAACAGCTATGTGCAACCAAGGCCCGACTTAGCTTAATTGGAGCCCGGGGCAAAAATCTTTTTGGGGGCCCCTCTACTTCACTATTTCAGTAATGAAGAACCTAACTTTATGGAGGTATTTAAATTTTTCCCCTCATTAAAAATAACAAGTAAAATGACTGGAACCTTAAATAGCTATATATATATATATATATATATATATATATATATATATATATATATATACATACAATTTGTCTATGGCTAAAGCTTGACAATCAAAGATAAAACAAAACAAATAAAAGAGTCCAAATGCGCCACAAAACTTGAGCTTCCAAAGTTTTGAAATCATTTCGACTAGTTATAAACATAATGCCAGGGACTAATATAGGGGATAAGGACATTTAACTTTTCCCGGGGGGCTTTAGAAAAGCAACACACTTTTGACAGACCGGTTTTACGCACATAAAGGGGCGTTCGTGTCGTCCTAGGGATTATTTTCTGACATCCCCGCCGTACCTTAGCATTGCGCGTAATCAGTGTTGATCATTAAAAAGCAAATTAATTTAAATTCTAAATTTTTTTCACTTCCATAAATCAGTATATAATTTTGTATATTGCTTAAAGACGTCTATTCATTACTCATAATTTATTTGTTTGTTTATTGAAGTTTTAAAACCAGAGATCATTCAGATTACGAGCAATTATATACTATAGTTTCGGTTTTGTTTAGTTTCGGTTTTCAGAACTTGGGTTAATTAAAACCGAAGGAAGGATATTTGCTTATTCAACCATAGTTATTAGTTTGAAGCGTCTGGTTCTATTATAACTGAAGTATAGATGCTTATATTAGCATTTTTTTTATATTTAAAAATTTGTTTAACAGAACGAGTTCAAAACTAAAACCCTTTGAATTTTATAAGTTTACTATTATTGTTTTAAAATTTTTAAATAATTAAAAATGCACATTAATGACACATTTTTTTAAACAAAATATAAGCTATGCAACCGTACATTTGTTAAATTTTCCGATGATGATTAAAAATAAAAATCTTTTTTATGAAAATAATTATTCGTAGCCTTTTTTATGAATTCGATTGTATTATCTTTCAATTTCCGATCTTTATTAATTCCTTTGCACGAATAATTATTCAAATTATAATATATATATATATCCGTATCAAAATCTCCCAATTCATATCTTAATGTCCGCGTAAGACTATCTACCTTGCTAATTAATTGCCTAAAATCAAATGCTTTTCATTTCGTTTTGATTTAACAAGGAATAAAGATAAAATAACTAATAATTTATGTAAATATTTTAACATTGCTGCCTTTATGAATGTTTTTTTTTTAAAGAAAACAATCATATTTTGCGTTACACGTAAAAGAAAACCACGAATATATCATTCAGATTGCTTGACGCTTAAAGAGTTCCAGCGAAATGCTCAGTAATCGCAATGAATTTTTTTTATATAATAAATCATTTCTTTGACAGACAGTCAATTATTTCGGTGAATATAGCGAGATGCTCTTCATATTTTTTGTAATTTTAAACTCATTCCAAAAATCAAAGTAACGTGCAATTTAAATATCGGCCTAAAACAATGTTTATAAAAGTTATAAAAATAACTTACTTTGACCAAGATTAAGTTGAAATTAAAATAATCAAATGTTGCGTTAAATACAAAGGAAAACCACGAAAAATTCTTTTAGATAGCTGAACAATAATAAGATTACAGCTAAATGTTCATTATCGCAATGAATTATTTTTTTAACCATTAATTTTTTTATCATTCTTAACAGAGAATTTGTCATCTTAGTGGATGTGGTGAAATACTTTTCTTATATTTTTAACTTTTAACACGACCCAGAAATCAAAGTAACTTGCAATTTAAATATCACTGTAAAATCATGTTTATAAAATCTTTTGTAGTAACCTATATATTATTTAAAATTAAATTAAAATTTAGACAAATCAAATGTTGCGTTAAATGCAAAGGAAAACCACGAAAAAGTCTTTTTTAGATAACTGAACAATAATGACATTACAGCTAAATGCTCATTATCGCAATGAATTATTTTTTTAACCATTAATTTTTTTATCATCCTTGACAGACAATTTTTCATCTTAGTGGATGTTGTGAAATATTTTTCTTATATTTTTAACTTTTAACACGACCCAGAAATCAAAGTAACTTGCAATTTAAATATTGCAGTAAAATCATGTTTATAAAAGCTTTTGTAGTAACCTATATATTATTTAAAATTAAATTAAAATTTAGACAAATCAAATATTGCGTTAAATGTAAAGGAATACCACGAGATTTGAAGGATTTTTTGAATGAAAATAATTAGAATTTCCATTACACACAAATGAAAAACAAGAAAACGTTTTGCTAGCAAACTAATTGAACGCTAACAGGCAATAATGAGACCATACAATTATTATCATTTTTCAATTTCTTGTGCTTTATATGAAATTTAATGTTTTGACTAGCTTGGAATGTTTACTAAAATGTTCTTTATTTTATTTATTTTTTGTAAGTACATAAATTGTGTTTTATTTTATTTCAAATATTTGAATTTCAGAATGATATAAAGAATTAAATTTTAAGAACATATTAGTTTTTTTTTTTTTTTTTTTTTTTTGTAATTTTAAAATTTACAAATTATAAATCTTTAAAAAAATCTGAAAAAAATGTATCATAAAATTTGCGAATTTCAGATTTTTCTGGCAAAGAGACTGAATATTATCAATTATTATTAATCATTACAACTTATAAAAATCAAATAAAAAAAGAACAAATTATGTACAGCTGCAATAAACAAACACCGCAGTTCACTAGAGAGCGTGGATATAGAGTACAAACTAGTTCCTAGACCAGTGATGTCACCGTTCACCGTGACGTCCGTTTGGTCGAGCGATTGATCTTTCTGCCTTTATATCTATGCATAATGCTATTCATCGAAAAAAAATTTTACAGCTGAAAATGCAACCGCCATAGGTGAAAAATGTGGTATTATTGATAACTAAATAGTACCAGTAATTATTCAAAATAATACAAAGAAAATATAGTTTTTACATTTATATTCATTTTAATTATTAAAATGGTAACAAAATATTTAAGGAAAGAAAACTATTTTTAAATAAACTGAAACTTATTCAATTGAAATAAGTTTTCAGTAATAATAATCAATAATTATTTGTGAAAATAATTTTAAAAAATAAAGTTGTAAATTTAAATGATTTTCAAGGCAACTTTGAAATACTTTTTACTTTATATTTAAAATATTTTTTTGAAAAATCACTTAGCAATTAAAATGTATCTTTCGTTTCATCTAAACGTAGTTGCCATAAGCTAATTAGAGCAACTGTTTGAAGATTAGAAAGTAAGTCATAATCAAAAAATACAATCTTCTATTATATTGATTCAAAACAAAATTCATTCAAATTTTCCTTTCATTTTTAAAAAAATAAGGAAAATAATGTAGAAATACATTGAAAATATTTGCCATTTAAATTATAAATGAAGAAATTCACATAAAAAGGATAAAAAAAATTAAGATATTAGCAAAGTTACGTTATATTAATTATATTGGCTACGTAAATTTACTTCGACATTGTTTTTTAAGAGTGAAAAATATTCTGCCAGCTTATCAAGCTTAATATTGTCAACAATATCTTTTTCTGCTTTGAGTAAAAGCAGTGAATTTAGGCGTTCAGTGGTCATTGTTGTTCGAAGATAGTTTTTAATCAATTTCATCTTGCTGAAAATTCTTTCATTTGTCGCAACTGTCATTGGTGCAGTTAACGCTAATAGATTTAACAATAAAAACTTATGACAGCTTTTTTACTAAAATGATTATTCCGCATTTTTAATACAAAACTGTGAATTGAATTTTTACATAATTACAAAATTATGAATTTTTTTTTACTAATAATTAATTTAAACCAGGACCGTCTTAATAGCATGCAGGGCCCTCGGGCATAGAAATGTTTTGGGCCCTTATAACATGTCATGCTGCTTAAAATCGAACTTAAAAACTTCACACACATAAAATAAAGCATTTTTAACATATGCAATAATTTGAGCAAATTTAAATACATTTTGATTTCCCCCCAAAACAGAATCCACATAAAAACTTCATTGGAACGTAGAAAAATAGATGTCGGTTGCATTTTTAAGTTTTCCTGGTGATAAACTATTCAAATTGCTTTTTGCAAGATAATCGATCACTATTTGTATAAAGAAAAACAAAATGCACACTTTATACAATAAAATATATTTATTTTAAGAAATATATAAGGCAATTTTTTTTTTTTAAATTTTTTTTTATTTGTAATTTTTTAAAATAAAATTTATAAAAAGTGAGATTCTCAAGGGACCCCTGAGTGCCTGGGGCCCTCGGGCACTGCTCGGTGGTGCCCATGTGTAAAGACGGAACTGACTTAAACAAACGAAAAACTGTTAACTTTAGTCAAAAAGATAATATAAAAACATTAAATACATAAGAAATACATCAAAATAACTAAAAAAAATTATTCATCCAAAAAAAAAAAAACTTACACTTTTCTATTTTTAAGCACATTGCATTTTCAATAAAATAAGCATTAGTACATTTTTGTTCATAAAGGATTGCAGTTTGGACCTATAAAGACAAAGCCTACGAACAAATATAGAATTTGATATTTGAAATTTCAATTAAATAAGATCTATGAAAAATAATTTCAACTGACAAAAAAAAAAAAAAAAAAAAAAAAAAAAAAAAATGCTATTTCAAACACAAAATAAAAAGCTTAGTAAAAAGTAAAAAACAGAATTCAAATGTGATTTATCTTTTTCTATCCCTAGCTCCTACTAATGAATATAAATAACATTTTTAATTGCTCTTTTTTTCTCTCTTTTACTGCACAAAAGAGATTTTTTAAAAAAATTTATTTGCTTCATAAAAATCAATTTTTACCCATATATGTATATATTTAAAAAAAAAAATTCTTTTTTGAGAAAGTCTTGCACCTAAATTTTTAAAATAATTGGGGAAATAATTTAATTGGAAAATAATAACACATTTAATGCAATTTAATGAAACTTAATATTTAAATAATAAGACGGCAAATAATAAATATGTATTCATAAAAAAATTGTACTTACATTCAAAACTTAAGTTGCGGTTGATTGGATAATTGTTGGCTTGAGAGCGGAATTTATATTTTATTCAATAATAATATGATTTTTTAAAATATGCTTTGAGTAACTAAGTATCCGTACTAGACAGTTAAAGACAGGTCAGTGAAATAATTGGTACCGCAGCTGCATGTGCATTGAGCCCCTTCTTTTCCCTTCTTAGCGACATGAACAAAGATATTGTCTCTATTCTTAGAAAGAGTAAGAGAAAATATAGCTTAGGGCATTTCTAGCTAACCACTTTTAAAACACCCTCGATTTTTCAAGTTGACAGAAATATCCGGAGGGTTTCGTCTTCTGCTTCAAAGAGGGGGGGGGGGGGGGGGAGTCGCAGCACCATCCTTTTTTTGCGCCTTTTCATAGTGTCGGTAACGGCTTGATCAAACAGAATTGCCACTTTTCCGTGAATACTAGGAATCGAAGAATTGCTCTATTTTCGCCGTATTTTTATTGAAATAATTAATGAATCCAAAATCATAATCCACAAATTGTGTGAAATGATTAAAGAGTCGATTCGATTGAGTGTAACTCAATTTAATGTTTCAGAATTCTTAGGATCCTTGAAAAAAAATATTAAAAGCAAAATGTAATATTTTATTTTCAAAACAGAAACTTTTATAAAGGTGAATTGAGGATCACATATATGTTTACTATTTTCCATAGAGAATATCAAATTTTGTTGTGATGATTAATTGTTCTAAAGATACGAATTGATCCCTGAACAATTTATTTAAGGTAAAAAAAAATTTTAACTCAAATAATAATCCAATCATCATAAAATTTTAAAAGTTATAAACTAAAGGGTAGTTAACAAATCAAATGTTTTTTTTTATACTTTTTTTTTAAATGTTTAAAGTCCTTTGGAGTTAGTAAAAATTTTAACAGTAGAAAAATAGCTTTTACTAATTGAAAATATAAATTATTTGATAATTTGTGTTATTTAAACAGAATTTAACAATTTAAATATGATATTTTGAATAATGAAGTATCCTATTTAATAGGTACTCTTATTTGTAATTTCCCCCCAATATTTTGAAAGTAAAAGAAGAAAAATAGGTTGCATTACCGGCACGATTATTTCATTTAAAATTTATTAATTTTTTAAAAAAAACTCATGTAAGTTCATCACTTCCTTTGAAAAAATTACTTAAACTTCTAATAAAGAGTTAATATAATTCTGAGAAATAGTATCTGAATTTTATAATACTTTATTAGCGGACTAAAAATTAAGGTCACTAAAATTTTTTTAAATTTAAGAATGTGTCGTGGAAATAATAATACGAGAGAAATGGTTTTCAAGATTTTGGCTTGTAATATCGGTCATCTTGCCTCGAATTATCATAAATGGTTACTCTTGGAGGAGAGAAAAAAAACAAAAACTGAATTGGAAAACTAAATTTCACAGCAAGATTTGCTGAGTCGGGTCTGGGACAAAATCCCGAAATGGACGAAACTCAGATAACATTGAAATCCGTTTAAATCTCATCACCAATGAAATATCCGACAATGAAAGATTTTCGGCAAAGTCGGGATTTCGGCTAGTATTATTGGTCATCTTGCTTGGAATGATCATATATGGTTACTCTTGGAGGAGGAAAAAAAAAAAAAAGCTGAATTTAATAAACACATTTCACAACAAGATTCGCCGAGTCAGGTCTGTGATCCAGAAATGGACGAAACTCAGATAACATTGAAATCCGTTTAAATCTCATCACCAATGAAATATCCAATAATGAAAGAATTTCGGCGAAGTCGGGATTTCGGCTTGTATCATCGTTCAACTTGCTTTGAATTCTGATAAATGGTTACTCTTGGAGAGAAAAAAACTAAATTTAAAAACACATTTCATAACAAGATTTGCTGAGTCGGGTCTGGGATCCCGAAATGGACCAAACTCAGATCCGTTTAATTCTTATTACTGATGAAATATCCAATAATAAAAGAACTTCGGCAAAGTCGGGATTTTGGCTTGTAAAAAAAAAAAAAAAAAAAAAAAAAAAAAAAATGACGACTCAACTTGAATTTGCCGACTGGATGATATCGCTGGGGGGGGGGGGGTGAGACATCCCTCTCACCCCCCGTTGACGACGGGCCTGAGTCCAACCCCCTCCAATGGTCAGACAAAATATCATTCTGTCCTTGTTATTGATTTTCTTACAATTCTATGTCCATCATGCCAAATGTAGTTTTCTGATTGTTAACCTTCTCATCTAGCTGTGAAAAAATCATATCCTTGCTGACATTAAGGCAGAATTCAGCAAAAATTTAAAATTACGATGGCTCAATTAAGCCAATCAGAAGCCTGTATTTTTGGAAGCATATTGCATTTCGCGAAATGTAAAAATACAGGCTTTTGATGGGACAAATTTGTTTATCATGGTTGTGAAATTTAAGCTGCATTCTGCACTAGAAAGCCATGGATTTACGAAATATAGATTGTGTTCATACGATAGATTAATGAAGAAGCTAACATAAAACTGACGGATTTTACACTGTACTGATATTTTGTTTAGAAAAAGTTCATTAAAGAAAGTAATGCAATATAAACTCTTCGGTTTGGGGGCCCCTTAAATGTGGGGGCCCGGGGTGGCTGCCCCGTATGCCTCTGCCTTAGTCAGACTCTGTGTGCAACCTGTTGGAAGGAAAGATACGACTCAGTAACAGCTGTGGTGGAACTTTTCAAGCCTATCGTTGAAACTTTTCATAAAGACCTGCAACAGCTTCCCTTCAAAAGCCTTTTCTCGATGAAATATACAATAGAACTTTAGAGGTCCACGGGGACCCCCCTAATTAACTTAAAAAATTTCATTCGGTAGCCATGGTAGGACCATGGGGGCCCGTCTAGGGTGCGAGTTTGGAAATTATAACTTAATACCGAGGGGAGCTAGGGGTCTCGAAGCCTGAACCTTATTCTCGACGTTTCTTCTTCTTTTTCTTCTTCTCATTGTTCCATTACGTGTTCTTCAGCGAAGAAAGATGCTCCATTTTATACACAGAACACCTTATGCATGATAGACTCCCTAAAATGTTGCAAAAGGAGTCAAAAAATGACAAAAAAACTGATTTCCCTTGATTTTTCCAGTTTTTTCCCATTTTACCGAAAAAAAAATTTCTTTCTGATATGCAGGAGCCTGCAGAATAATGAAAAACACATTAAAAAATAATATAGCTAGGGGGTCTAGGGGAGCTAGGGGGTCTCGAAGCCTGAACCTTATTCTCGACATTTCTTCTTTTTTTTTTCTTTCTCATGGTTTCATTTCGTTTTCTTTAGCAACGATAGATGCTCCATTTTATACTTAGAACACCCTATATAAGATATACTCCCTAAAATGTTGCAATAGGAGTCGAAAAATGACAAAAAAACTGATTTTCCTTGATTTTTCCAGTTTTTTCCCATTTTACCAAAAAAAATAATTTCTGACATGCAGGAGCCTGCAGAATACCGAAAAACACATTAAAAAAATAATATAATGCAAAATAAAGGAATTTTAAAAAGGAGGAAAAAAAGTGAAAAACTGCCCAGTCTTGGGGTTTGAACCCGGGACCCCTGGCTCCAGCCACCTGTTGACAGTCCAACACTCTACCAAACAAGCAACTGTTTCATGTCAGGGGTGAAGCAGCTTCCCTTCAAAAGCCTTATCTCAGTGAAATATGCAATAGACCTTCAGGGGCCCTCTGGGATCCCCATAATTCACTGATAAAAATTTCCTTTTGTAGCCATGGTTGGACCATGGGGACCTACCTTGGATGCGAGTTTGAAAATTATAACTTAATTCCAAGGGGAGCTAGGGGGTCTCGAAACCTGAAACTTATTCTCGACATTTCGTCTATTTTTTTCTTTTTTTTTCTCATTGTTCCATTATGTGTTCTTTAGCAAAGAAATATATACCATTTTATACACAGAACAATCTATGCATGATAGACTCCCTAAAATGTTGCAAAAGGAGTCGAACAATGACAAAAAAACTGATTTTCCTTGATTTTTCCAGGTTTCTCTCATTTTTCCTAAAAAAAAAGAGTTTTCTGACATGCAGGAGGCAGCAGAATACCGAAAAACACATTAAAAAAATTATGTAATGCAAAATAAAGGAATTAAAAAAAAGGAAAAAAAGTGAAAAATTGCCCGGTCCTGGGATTCGAACCCGGGACCCCTGGCTCCAGCCACCAGTTGACAGTCCAAGGCTCTCCCAAACAGGCCACTGTTTTATACGTCAGGCCTGCAGCAGCTTCCCTTCAAAGGCCTTTTCTCGATGAAATATGCAATAGACCTTTGGGGGCCCACTGGGACCACCCTAATTCACTTATAAAAATTTCCTTCGGTAGACATGGTTGGACTATGGGGACCTACCTTGGGTGTGAGTTTGAAAATTATAACTTATTTCCAAGGGGAGATAAGGGGTCTCGAAATCTGAACCTTATTCTCGACATTTCGTCTTTTTTTTCTTTTTTCTTTTCTCATTGTTCCATTACATGTTCTTTAGCAAAGAAAGATGCTCCATTTTATACACAGAACACCCTATGCATGATAGACTCCCTAAAATGATGCAAAAGGAGTCGAAAAATGACAAAAAGACTAATTTTCCTTGATTTTTCCAGTTTTTTCCCATTTTACCAAAAAAAAATTATTTCTGACATGCAGGAGCCTGCAGAATACCGAAAAACACATTAAAAAAATAATATAATGCAAAATAAAGGAATTTTAAAAAAAGGGGAAAAAAAGTGAAAACCTGCCCAGTCTTGGGGTTCAAACCCGGGACTCCTGGCTCCAGCCACGAGTTGACAGTCCAAGGTCTACCAAACAGGCCACTGTTTTACGTCAGGCCTGCAGCAGCTTCCCTTCGAAAGCCTTTTCTCGGTGAAATATGCAATAGACCTTCAGGGGCCCTCTGGGTCCCACATAATTCACTTATAAAAATTTCCTTTCGTAGCCATGGTTGGACCATGGGGACCTACCTTGGGTGCGAGTTTGAAAATTATAACTTAATTCCAAAGGGGAGCTAGGGGGTCTTGAAGTCTGAACCTTATTCTCGATATTTCATCTTTATTTTCTTTTTTATTTTCTCATTGTTCCATTACGTGTTCTTTAGCAAAGAAAGATGCTCCATTTTATACACAGAACACCCTATGCATGATAGACTCCCTCAAATGTTGCCAAAGGAGTCGAAAAATGACAAAAAAACTGATTTTCCTTGATTTTTCCAGTTTTTTTTCCATTCCCCCCCAAAATAATTATTTCTGACATGCAAGAGACTGCAAAATACCAAAAAACACATTAAAAAAGTAATATAATGCCAAATAAAGGAATTAAAGAAAAGGGAAAAAAAGTTAAAAACGGCCCGGTAATGGGGTTCGAACCCGGAACCCCTGGCTCCAGCCTCCAGTTGACAGTCCAACACTCTACCAAACAGGCCACTGTTTCACGTCAGGCCTGCAGCAGCTTCCCTTCAAAAGGCTTTTCTCGGTAAAATATGCAATAGACATTTAGGGGCCCACTGGGATCCCCCTAATTCTCTTATAAAAATTTCCTACAGAAGCCATGGTTGGACCATGGGGACCTACCTTGGGTGGGAGTTTGAAAATTATAACTTAATACCAAGGGGAGGTAGGGGGTCTTGAAGCCTGAATCTTATTCTCGTCATTTCGTCTTTTCTTATATTTTTTTTCTCATTGGGTACGTGTTCTTTAGCAAAGAAATATTCTCCATTTTATACACAGAACACCATATGCATGTTAGACTCCCTAAAATGTTGCAAAAGGGGTCGAAAAATGACAAAAAAACTGATTTTCCTTGAATTTTCTAGGTTTCTCCCATTTTTCCTAAAAAAAAAAAAATTTCTGACATGCAGGAGCCTGCAGAATACCGAAAAACACATTAATAAAAATAATATAATGCAAAATAAAGGAATTAAAAAAAAAGGAAAAAAAGTGAAAAACTGCCCGATCCTGGGGATCAAACTCGGGACCCCTAGCTCCAGCCACCAGTTGACAGTCCAAGGCTCTCCCAAACAGGCCACTGTTTTATACGTCAGGCCTGCAGCAGCTTCCCTTCAAAAGCCTTTTCTCGATGAAACATGCAATAGACGTTTGGGGGCCAACTGGGACCCCCCTAAATCACTTATAAAAATTTCCTTCGGTAGACATGGTTGGACTATGGGGACCTACCTTGGGTGTGAGTTTGAAAATTATAACTTAATTCCAAGGGGAGATAAGGGGTCTCGAAGTCTGAACCTTATTCTCGACATTTCGTCTTTTTTTTCTTTTTTCTTTTCTCATTGTTCCATTACGTGTTCTTTTGCAAAGAAAGATGCTCCATTTTATACACAGAACACCCTATGCATGATAGACCCCCTAAAATGATGCAAAAGGAGTCGAAAAATGACAAAAAGACTAATTTTCCTTGATTTTTCCAGTTTTTTCCCATTTTACCAAAAAAAAATTTTTTTCTGACATGCAGGAGTCTGCAGAATACCGAAATACCGACTTTTAGGGGCCCACTGGTACCCCCCTAACTCACTTATAAAGCTCCAGCCAACAGTTGACAGTACAACACTCAACCAAACAGGCCACTGTTTCACTTCAGGTCTGCAGCAGCTTCCCTTCAAAAGCCTTTTCTCGGTAAAATATGCAATAGACATTTAGGGGCCCACTGGTACCCTCCCCTAATTCACTTATAAAAATTTCCTTCTGTAGCAATGTCTGGACCTGAAAATTATAAATAAATACCAAGAGGAGCTAGGGGGTCGCAAAGCCTGAACCTTATTCTCGACATTTCGTCTTTTTTTTTCTTTTTTTTCTCATTGTTCCATTACGTGTTCTTTAGCAAAGAAATATGCTCCATTTTATACACAGAACACCCTATGCATGATAGACTCCCTAAAATTTTGCAAAAGGAGTCAAAAAATGACAAAAAAACTGATTCTCCTTGATTTTTCTAGGTTTCTTCCATTTTTCCTAAAAAAAAGAATTTTCTGACATGCAGGAGCCTGCAAAATACCGAAAAACACATTAAAAAAATAATATAATGCAAAATAAAGGAATTTTAAAAAAAGGAAAAAAAGTGAAAAACAGCCCGGTCCTGGGGTTCAAACCCGAAACTCCAGGCTCCAGCCACCAGTTGACAGTCCAACACTCTACCAAAGAGGCCACTGTTTCACGTCAGGGGTGAAGCAGCTTCCCTTCAAAAGCCTTTTCTCGGTGAAATATGCAAAAGACATTTAGGGACCCACTATGACCCCCTAATTCACTTATAAAAAATTCCTTCAGTAGCCATGGTTGGACCATGGGGACCTACCTTGGGTGCGAGTTTGAAAATTAAAACTTAATACCATGGGGGTCTCAAAGCCTGAACTTTATTCTCGACATTTCGCCTTTTTTTCTCTCATCGTTCCAGAATGTAATCTTCAGCAAAGGAATATACTCCATTTTAAACACAGAACATCTTATGCATGATAGACTACCTAAAAAGTTGCAAAAGGAGTTGAAAAATGAGAAATAAACGGATTTTCCTAGATTTTTCCAGTTTTTTCCCATTTTCCTAATTAAAAAAAAATTCTCCAACATGCAAGACCCTCCAGAATATCGAAAAACACATCTAAAAATATAATATAATGTAAAATATACAGAAGAAAGAAAAAAATTTTTTTTTTTGAAAAAGTGTCCACAACTAGGATTCATAACCCCAACCCCTCTCTCCAGCCTCGAGTTGCCAGTCAGGTATCCTACCACCAGACCAGGGCGGTACAGAAAGAAAGAAACAATTTCGCTTTAAAAGCCCTTTCTCGGTTACATACGCAAAAGACCTTTAGGGCCTCACTGGGGCCCTCCTAATTAATATATAAAAATTTCCTTCTGCAGTCATGATTGGACCACAGAGGCCTACCTTGAGACCGAGTTTGAAAATTATATACTTATTATTAAAGGGAGCTAGGAGGTCTCGAAGCCTGAACCTTATTCTCGACATTACGAATATTTTAAAATTTTTTTTATTATTATTCCAAAAATTGTTCTTTAACAAAGAAAGATGCTCGATTTTATACACAGAACACCTTATGCATGATAGACTACCCTAAATGTAGCAATAGGAGTCGAAAAATAACAAATAAACAGATTTTCCGAGATTTTTACAGTTTTTTCCCATTTTCCTAATTAAAAAAATATTTCCTACATGCAGGACCCTCCAGAATATCAAAAAACACATCTAAAAAATAATATAATGTAAAATAAACAAAAGAAAGTAAAAAAATTTTTTTTTTGAAAAAGTGGTTGAAGCTGGGATTCCAACCCGCGTCCCCTCCCTCCAACCTCAACTTGCCAGCCAGCTGTCCTACCACCAGACCAAGGGTGAACGGAAAGAAAGAAACAATTTCGCTTCAAAAGCCCTCTCTCGGTTACCTATGCAATAGACATTTAGGGCTCCACTGGGGCCCTCCTAATTAACATATAAAGATTTCCTTCGGCAGGCATGATTGGACCATAGAGGCCTACCTTGAGACCGAGTTTGAAAAATATAACTGAATATTAAAGGGAGCTAGGAGGTCTCGAAGCCTGAACCTTATTCTCGACATTTCGCCTTTTTTAAAATTTTTTTTATTATTATTTAAAAAAGTGTTCTTTAACAAAGAAAGTTGCTCGATTTTATACAGAGAACACCTTACGCACTATAAACTACCTAAAATGTTGCAAAAGGAGTTGAAAAATAACAAATAAACTGATTTTCCTAAATTTTTCCAGTTTTTCCCATTTTCCTAATTAAAAAAAAAAAATTCCTACTTTAATGACCCTCAAGAATATCGAAAAACACATCTAAAAAATAATATAATGTAAAAAAAAACTAAAGAAAGAAAAAAAAGAAATTTTTCTGAAAAAGTGTACGCTGCTGGGTTTCGAACCCCCGACACTTCCCTGCAGTCTCGACTTGCCAGTCAGGTGTCCTACCACCAGACCAAGGCGGTACGGAAAGAAAGAAACAATTTCGCTTCAAAAGCCCTTTCTCGGTTACCTATGCAAAAGACCTTTAGGGCCTCACTGGGGCCCTCCTAATTAATATATAAAAATTTCCTTCTGCAGTCATGATTGGACCACAGAGGCCTACCTTGAGACCGAGTTTGAAAATTATAAATTAATATTAAAGGGAGCTAGGAGGTCTCGAAGCCTGAACCTTATTCTCGACATTTCGACTTTTTCTTAATTTTTTTTTTTATTATTCCAAAAAGTGTTCTTTAACAAAGAAAGATGCTCGATTTTATACACAGAACACCTTATTCATGATTAACTACCTTAAATGTTGCAATATGAGTAGAAAAATAACAAATTATCTGATTTTCCTAGATTTTTCCAGTTTTTCCCATTTTCCTAATTAAAAAAAAAATTTCCTACTTGCATGACCCTCTAGAATATCGAAAAACACATCTAAAAAATAATATAATGTAAAAAAAACTAAAGAAAGAAAAAAAAGAAATTTTTTTGAAAAAGTGTCCGCAGCTTGGATTCGAACCCCCGACCCCTCCCTCCAGTCTCGACTTGCCAGTCAGGTGTCCTACCACCAGACCAAGGTTGTACATAAAGAAAGAAACAATTTCGCTTCAAAAGCCCTTACTCGGTTACCTATACAATAGACATTTAGGGCACCACTAGGGCTCTCCAAATTAACATATAAAAATTTCATTCGACAGGCATGATTGAACCATAGAGGCCTACCTTGAGACCGAGTTTGAAAATTATAACTTAATATTAAAGGGAGCTAGGAGGTCTCGAAGCCTGAACCTTATTCTCGACATTTCGCCTTTTTTTAAATTTTTTTTATTATTATTTAAAATAGTGTTCTTTAACAAAGAAAGTTGCTCGATTTTATACACAGAACACCTTACGCACTATAAACTTCCTAAAATGTTGCAAAAGGAGTTGAAAAATAACAAATAAACTGATTTTCCTAAATTTTTCCAGTTTTTCCCATTTTCCTAATTAAAAAAAAAAATTTCCTACTTTAATGACCCTCCAGAATATCGAAAAACTCATCTAAAAAATAATATAATGTAAAATAAACAAAAGAAAGAAAAAAAGAAATTTTTTTGAAAAAGTTACCGTAGCTGGGATTTGAACCCCGTCCCCTTCCTCCAACCTCGACTTGCCAGTCAGGTGTCCTACCACCAGACCAAGGGGGTACAGAAAGAAAGAAACAATTTCGCTTCAAAAGCCCTTTCTCGGTTACCTATGCAATATACATTTAGGGCTCCACTGGGGCCCCCCTAATTAACATATAAAGATTTCCTTCGGCAGGCATGATTGGACCATAGAGGCATACCTTGAGACCGAGTTTGAAAATTATAACTTAATATTAGAGGGAGCTAGCAGGTCTCGAAGCCTGAACCTTATTCTCGACATTTCGACTTTTTCATAATTTTTTTTAATATTATATTAAAAAGTGTTCTTTAACAAAGAAAGATGCTCGATTTTATACACAGAACAACTTATGCATGATAGACTACCTTAAATGTTGCAATAGGAGTCGAAAAATAACAAATAAACTGATTTTCCTAAATTTTTCCAGTTTTTCCCATTTTCCTAATTAAAAAAAAAAAATTCCTACTTTAATGACCCTCAAGAATATCGAAAAACACATCTAAAAAATAATATAATGTAAAAAAAAACTAAAGAAAGAAAAAAAAGAAATTTTTCTGAAAAAGTGTACGCTGCTGGGTTTCGAACCCCCGACACTTCCCTGCAGTCTCGACTTGCCAGTCAGGTGTCCTACCACCAGACCAAGGCGGTACGGAAAGAAAGAAACAATTTCGCTTCAAAAGCCCTTTCTCGGTTACCTATGCAAAATACCTTTAGGGCCTCACTGGGGCCCTCCTAATTAATATATAAAAATTTCCTTCTGCAGTCATGATTGGACCACAGAGGCCTACCTTGAGACCGAGTTTGAAAATTATAAATTAATATTAAAGGGAGCTAGGAGGTCTCGAAGCCTGAACCTTATTCTCGACATTTCGACTTTTTCTTAATTTTTTTTTTTATTATTCCAAAAAGTGTTCTTTAACAAAGAAAGATGCTCGATTTTATACACAGAACACCTTATTCATGATTAACTACCTTAAATGTTGCAATATGAGTAGAAAAATAACAAATTATCTGATTTTCCTAGATTTTTCCAGTTTTTCCCATTTTCCTAATTAAAAAAAAAATTTCCTACTTGCATGACCCTCTAGAATATCGAAAAACACATCTAAAAAATAATATAATGTAAAAAAAACTAAAGAAAGAAAAAAAAGAAATTTTTTTGAAAAAGTGTCCGCAGCTTGGATTCGAACCCCCGACCCCTCCCTCCAGTCTCGACTTGCCAGTCAGGTGTCCTACCACCAGACCAAGGTGGTACATAAAGAAAGAAACAATTTCGCTTCAAAAGCCCTTACTCGGTTACCTATGCAATAGACATTTAGGGCACCACTAGGGCTCTCCAAATTAACATATAAAAATTTCATTCCACAGGCATGATTGAACCATAGAGGCCTACCTTGAGACCGAGTTTGAAAATTATAACTTAATATTAAAGGGAGCTAGGAGGTCTCGAAGCCTGAACCTTATTCTCGACATTTCGCCTTTTTAAAAATTTTTTTTATTATTATTTAAAAAAGTGTTCTTTAACAAAGAAAGTTGCTCGATTTTATTCAAAGAACACCTTATGCATGATTAACTACCTTAAATGTTGCAATAGGAGTCGAAAAATAGCAAATAAACAGATTTTCCTAGATTTTTCAGTTTTTTCCCATTTTCCTAATTAAAAAAAATTTCCTACATGCATGACCCTCCAGAATATCGAAAAACACATCTAAAAAATAATATAATGTAAAATAAACAAAAGAAAGAAAAAAAGAAATTTTTTTGAAAAAGTGGTCCAAGCTAGGATTCGAACCCCCATCCGCTCCCTCCAACCTCGACTTGCCAGTCAGGTGTCCTACCACCAGACCAAGGGGGTACGGAAAGAAAGAAACAATTTCGCATCAAAAGCCCTTTCTCTGTAACCTATGCAATAGACATTTAGGGCCCCACTGGGGCCCTCCTATTTAACATATAAAAATTTCCTTCGACAGGCATGATTGAACCATAGAGGCCTACCTTGAGACCGAGTTTGAAAATTATAACTTAATATTAAATGGAGCTAGGAGGTCTCGAAGCCTGAACCTTATTCTCGACATTTCGTCTTTTTCATAATTTTTTTTATTATTATTCCAAAAAGTGTTCTTTAACAAAGAAAGTTTCTCGATTTTATACACAGAACTCCTTACGCACTATAAACTACCTAAAATGTTGCAAAAGGAGTCGAAGAATAACAAATAAACAGATTTTCCTAGATTTTTCCAGTTTTTTCCCATTTTCCTAATTAAAAAAAAATTTTCTACATGCAGGACCCTCCAGAATATCGAAAAACACATCTAAAAAATAATATAATGTAAAAAAAACAAAAGAAAGAAAAAAGAAATTTTTTTGCAAAAGTGGTCGAAGCTGGGATTCCAACCCCCATCCCCTCCCTCCAACCTCGACTTGCCAGTCAGGTGTACTACCACCAGACCAAGGCGGTACGGAAAGACAGAAACAATTTCGCTTCAAAAGCCCTTTCTCAGTTACCTATGCAATAGACATTTAGGGCCCCACTGGGGCCCTCTTAATTAGCATATAAAAATTTCCTTCGACAGGCATGATTGAACCATAGAGGCCTACGTTGAGACCGAGTTTGAAAATTATAACTTAATATTAAATGGAGCTAGGAGGTCTCGAAGCCTGAACCTTATTCTCGACATTTCGTCTTTTTCATAATTTTTTTTATTTTTATTCCAAAAAGTGTTCTTTAGCAAAGAAAGATGCTCGATTTTATACACAGAACACCTTATGCATGATAGACTACCTTAAATGTTGCAATAGAAGTCGAAAAATAGCAAATAAACAGATTTTCCTAGATTTTTCCAGTTTTTTCCAATTTTCCTAATAAAAAAATTTCCTACATGCAGGACCCTCCAGAATATCGAAAAACACATCTAAAAAATAATATAATGTAAAATAAACAAAAGAAAGAAAAAATGAAATTTTTTTGAGAAAGTGGTCGAAGCTGGGATTCGAACCCCCGTCCCCTCCCTCCAACCTCGACTTGCCAGTCAGGTGTCCTACCACCAGACCAAGGCGGTACGGAAAGAAAGAAACAATTTCGCTTCAAAAGCCCTTTCTCGGTTACCTATGCAATAGACATTTAGGGCCCAACTGGGGCCCTCCTAATTAACATATAAAAATTTTCTTCGACAGGCATGATTGAACAATAGAGGCCTACTTTGAGACCGAGTTTGAATATTATGACTTAATATTAAATGGAGCTAGGATGTCTCGAAGCCTGAATCTTATTCTCGACATTTCGGCTTTTTCATAATTTTTTTTAATATTATATTAAAAAGTGTTCTTTAACAAAGAAAGATGTTCGATTTTATACACAGAACACCTTATGCATGGTAGACTACCTTAAATGTTGCAATAGGAGTCGAAAAATAGCAAATAAACAGATTTTCCTAGATTTTTCCAGTTTTTTCCAATTTTCCTAGTAAAAAAATTTCCTACATGCAGGACCCTCCAGAATATCGAAAAACACATCTAAAAAATAATATAATGTAAAATAAACAAAAGAAAGAAAAAATGAAATTTTTTTGAAAAAGTGGTCGAAGCTGGGATTCGAAACCCCGTTCCCTCCCTCCAACCTCGACTTGCCAGTCAGGTGTCCTACCACCAGACCAAGGTGGTACGAAAAGAAAGAAACAATTTCGCTTCAAAAGCCCTTACTCGGTTACCTATGCAATAGACATTTAGGGCACCACTGGGGCCCTCCTAATTAACATATAAAAATTTCCTTCGACAGGCATGATTGGAACATAGCGGCCAATCTTGAGACCGAGTTTGAAAATTATAACTTAACATTAGCTAGGAGGTCTCGAAGTCTGAACCTTATTCTCGACACTTCGTCTTTTTCATAATTTTTTTTATTATTATTCCAAAAAGTGTTCTTTAACAAAGAAAGATGCTCGATTTTATACACAGAACACATTATGCATCATAGACTACCTTAATGTTGCAATAGGAGTCGAAAAATAGCAAATAAACAGATTTTCCTAGATTTTTCCAGTTTTTTCCCATTTTCCTAATTAAAAAAAAATTTCCTACATGCAGGACCCTCTAGAATATCGAAAAACACATCTAAAAAATAATATAATGTAAAATAAACAAAAGAAAGAAAAAAGAAATTTTTTTGAAAAAATGGTCGAAGCTGGGATTTGAACCCCCATCCCCTCACTCCAACCTCGACTTGCCAGTCAGGTGTCCTACCACCAGACCAAGGTGATACGAAAAGAAAGAAACAATTTCACTTCAAAAGCTCTTTCTCGGTGACCTACGCAATAGATCTTTAGGGCCCCACTGGGGGCCTCCTAATTAACATATAAAAATTTCCTTTTGCATGCATGATTGGACCATAGAGGCCTACCTTGACACCGAGTTTGAAAATTATAACTGAATATTAAAGGGAGCTAGGAGGTCTCGAAGCCTGAACCTTTTTCTCGACATTTCGTCTTTTTCATAATTTTTTTTATTATTATTCCAAAAAGTGTTCTTTAACAAAGAAAGATGCTCGATTTTATACACAGAACACCTTATGCATTATAGACTAAATTAAATGTTGCAATAGGAGTCGAAAAATAACAAATAAACAGATTTTCCTAGATTTTTCCTGTTTTTTCCCATTTTCCTAATTAAAAAAAAATTTCCTACATGCTGGACCCTCCAGAATATCAAAAAACACATCTGAAAAATAATATAATGTAAAAAAAACTAAAGAAAGAAAAAAAAGAAATTTTTTTTAAAAAGTGTCCGCAGCTGAGATTCGAACCACCGACCCCTTCCTCCACTCTCGACTTGCCAGTCAGGTGTCCTACCACCAGTCCAAGGTGGTACGAAAAGAAAGAAACAATTTCGCTTCAAAAGCCCTTTCTTGGTGACCTACGCAATAGACCTTTAGGGCCCCACTGGGGGCCTCTTAATTAACATATAAAAATTTCCTATTGCAGGCATGATTGGACCATAGAGGCCTACCTTGAGACTGAGTTTTATAATTATAACTTAATATTAAATGGAGCTAGGAGGTCTCGAAGCCTGAACCTTATTCTCGACATGTCGTCTTTTTTTAAATTTTTTTTATTATTATTTCAAAAAGTGTTCTTTAACAAAGAAAGATGCTCGATTTTATACACAGAACACCTTATGCATGATAGACTACCTTAAATGTTGCAATAGGAGTCGAAAAATAACAAATAAACAGATTTTCCTCGATTTTTCCAGTTTTTTCCCATTTTCCTAATTAAAAAAAAATTTCCTACATGCTGGACCCTCCAGAATATCAAAAAACACATCTGAAAAATAATATAAAGTTAAAAAAAACTAAAGAAAGAAAAAAAAGAAATTTTTTTGAAAAAGTGTCCACAGCTGAGATTCGAACCCCCGACCCCTTCCTCAAGTCTCGACTTGCCAGTCAGGTGTCCTACCACCAGACCAAGGGGGTACGGAAAGAAAGAAACAATTTCGCTTCAAAAGCCCTTTCTCTGTAACCTATGCAATAGACATTTAGGGCCCCACTGGGGCCCTCCTATTTAACATATAAAAATTTCCTTCGACAGGCATGATTGAACCATAGAGGCCTACCTTGAGACCGAGTTTGAAAATTATAACTTAATATTAAATGGAGCTAGGAGGTCTCGAAGCCTGAACCTTATTCTCGACATTTCATCTTTTTCATAATTTTTTTTATTATTATTCCAAAAAGTGTTCTTTAACAAAGAAAGTTTCTCGATTTTATACACAGAACTCCTTACGCACTATAAACTACCTAAAATGTTGCAAAAGGAGTCGAAGAATAACAAATAAACAGATTTTCCTAGATTTTTCCAGTTTTTTCCCATTTTCCTAATTAAAAAAAAATTTTCTACATGCAGGACCCTCTAGAATATCGAAAAACACATCTAAAAAATAATATAATGTAAAAAAAACAAAAGAAAGAAAAAAGAAATTTTTTTGCAAAAGTGGTCGAAGCTGGGATTCCAACCCCCATCCCCTCCCTCCAACCTCGACTTGCCAGTCAGGTGTACTACCACCAGACCAAGGCGGTACGGAAAGACAGAAACAATTTCGCTTCAAAAGCCCTTTCTCAGTTACCTATGCAATAGACATTTAGGGCCCCACTGGGGCCCTCTTAATTAGCATATAAAAATTTCCTTCGACAGGCATGATTGAACCATAGAGGCCTACGTTGAGACCGAGTTTGAAAATTATAACTTAATATTAAATGGAGCTAGGAGGTCTCGAAGCCTGAACCTTATTCTCGACATTTCGTCTTTTTCATAATTTTTTTTATTTTTATTCCAAAAAGTGTTCTTTAGCAAAGAAAGATGCTCGATTTTATACACAGAACACCTTATGCATGATAGACTACCTTAAATGTTGCAATAGAAGTCGAAAAATAGCAAATAAACAGATTTTCCTAGATTTTTCCAGTTTTTTCCAATTTTCCTAATAAAAAAATTTCCTACATGCAGGACCCTCCAGAATATCGAAAAACACATCTAAAAAATAATATAATGTAAAATAAACAAAAGAAAGAAAAAATGAAATTTTTTTGAGAAAGTGGTCGAAGCTGGGATTCGAACCCCCGTCCCCTCCCTCCAACCTCGACTTGCCAGTCAGGTGTCCTACCACCAGACCAAGGCGGTACGGAAAGAAAGAAACAATTTCGCTTCAAAAGCCCTTTCTCGGTTACCTATGCAATAGACATTTAGGGCCCAACTGGGGCCCTCCTAATTAACATATAAAAATTTTCTTCGACAGGCATGATTGAACAATAGAGGCCTACTTTGAGACCGAGTTTGAATATTATGACTTAATATTAAATGGAGCTAGGATGTCTCGAAGCCTGAATCTTATTCTCGACATTTCGGCTTTTTCATAATTTTTTTTAATATTATATTAAAAAGAGTTCTTTAACAAAGAAAGATGTTCGATTTTATACACAGAACACCTTATGCATGGTAGACTACCTTAAATGTTGCAATAGGAGTCGAAAAATAGCAAATAAACAGATTTTCCTAGATTTTTCCAGTTTTTTCCAATTTTCCTAGTAAAAAAATTTCCTACATGCAGGACCCTCCAGAATATCGAAAAACACATCTAAAAAATAATATAATGTAAAATAAACAAAAGAAAGAAAAAATGAAATTTTTTTGAAAAAGTGGTCGAAGCTGGGATTCGAAACCCCGTTCCCTCCCTCCAACCTCGACTTGCCAGTCAGGTGTCCTACCACCAGACCAAGGTGGTACGAAAAGAAAGAAACAATTTCGCTTCAAAAGCCCTTACTCGGTTACCTATGCAATAGACATTTAGGGCACCACTGGGGCCCTCCTAATTAACATATAAAAATTTCCTTCGACAGGCATGATTGGAACATAGCGGAAAATCTTGAGACCGAGTTTGAAAATTATAACTTAACATTAGCTAGGAGGTCTCGAAGTCTGAACCTTATTCTCGACACTTCGTCTTTTTCATAATTTTTTTTATTATTATTCCAAAAAGTGTTCTTTAACAAAGAAAGATGCTCGATTTTATACACAGAACACATTATGCATCATAGACTACCTTAATGTTGCAATAGGAGTCGAAAAATAGCAAATAAACAGATTTTCCTAGATTTTTCCAGTTTTTTCCCATTTTCCTAATTAAAAAAAAATTTCCTACATGCAGGACCCTCTAGAATATCGAAAAACACATCTAAAAAATAATATAATGTAAAATAAACAAAAGAAAGAAAAAAGAAATTTTTTTGAAAAAATGGTCGAAGCTGGGATTTGAACCCCCATCCCCTCACTCCAACCTCGACTTGCCAGTCAGGTGTCCTACCACCAGACCAAGGTGATACGAAAAGAAAGAAACAATTTCACTTCAAAAGCTCTTTCTCGGTGACCTACGCAATAGATCTTTAGGGCCCCACTGGGGGCCTCCTAATTAACATATAAAAATTTCCTTTTGCATGCATGATTGGACCATAGAGGCCTACCTTGACACCGAGTTTGAAAATTATAACTGAATATTAAAGGGAGCTAGGAGGTCTCGAAGCCTGAACCTTTTTCTCGACATTTCGTCTTTTTCATAATTTTTTTTATTATTATTCCAAAAAGTGTTCTTTAACAAAGAAAGATGCTCGATTTTATACACAGAACACCTTATGCATTATAGACTAAATTAAATGTTGCAATAGGAGTCGAAAAATAACAAATAAACAGATTTTCCTAGATTTTTCCTGTTTTTTCCCATTTTCCTAATTAAAAAAAAATTTCCTACATGCTTGACCCTCCAGAATATCAAAAAACACATCTGAAAAATAATATAATGTAAAAAAAACTAAAGAAAGAAAAAAAAGAAATTTTTTTTAAAAAGTGTCCGCAGCTGAGATTCGAAGCACCGACCCCTTCCTCCACTCTCGACTTGCCAGTCAGGTGTCCTACCACCAGTCCAAGGTGGTACGAAAAGAAAGAAACAATTTCGCTTCAAAAGCCCTTTCTTGGTGACCTACGCAATAGACCTTTAGGGCCCCACTGGGGGCCTCTTAATTAACATATAAAAATTTCCTATTGCAGGCATGATTGGACCATAGAGGCCTACCTTGAGACTGAGTTTTATAATTATAACTTAATATTAAATGGAGCTAGGAGGTCTCGAAGCCTGAACCTTATTCTCGACATGTCGTCTTTTTTTAAATTTTTTTTATTATTATTTCAAAAAGTGTTCTTTAACAAAGAAAGATGCTCGATTTTATACACAGAACACCTTATGCATGATAGACTACCTTAAATGTTGCAATAGGAGTCGAAAAATAACAAATAAACAGATTTTCCTCGATTTTTCCAGTTTTTTCCCATTTTCCTAATTAAAAAAAAATTTCCTACATGCTGGACCCTCCAGAATATCAAAAAACACATCTGAAAAATAATATAAAGTTAAAAAAAACTAAAGAAAGAAAAAAAAGAAATTTTTTTGAAAAAGTGTCCACAGCTGAGATTCGAACCCCCGACCCCTTCCTCAAGTCTCGACTTGCCAGTCAGGTGTCCTACCACTAGACCAAGGTGGTACGAAAAGAAAGAAACAATTTCGCTTCAAAAGCCCTTTCTTGGTGACCTACGCAATAGACCTTTAGGGCCCCACTGGGGACCTCCTAATTAACATATAAAAATTTCCTATTGCAGACATGATTGGACCATAGAGTCCTACCTTGAGACTGAGTTTGATAATTATAACTTAATATTAAATGGAGCTAGGAGGTCTCGAAGCCTGAACCTTATTCTCAACATTGCGACTTTTTTAAAAATTTTTTTATTATTATTCCAAAAAATTTTCTTTAACAAAGAAGGATGCTCGATTTTATACACAGAACACCTTATGCATGATAGACTACCTAAAATGTTGCAAAAGGAGTCGAAAAATAACAAATAAACTGATTTTCCTAGATTTTTCCAGCTTTTCCCATTTTCCTAATTATAAAAAAAAATTTCCTAAATGCATGACCCTCTAGAATATCGAAAAACACATTTAAAAAATAATATAATGTAAAAGAATCTAAAGAAAGAAAAAAAAGAAATTTTTTTGAAAATGTGTCCCCAGCAGGGTTTCGAACCCCTGACCCCTCCCTCCAGTCTCGACTTGCCAGTCAGGTGTCCTACCACCAGACCAAGGTGGTACGAAAAGAAAGAAACAATTTCACTTCAAAAGCTCTTTCTCGGTGACCTACGCAATAGACCTTTAGGGCCCCACTGGGGGCCTCCTAATTAACATATAAAAATTTCCTTTTGCAGGCATGATTGGACCATAGAGGCCTACCTTGAGACCGAGTTTGAAAATTATAACTGAATATTAAAGGGAGCTAGGAGGTCTCGAAGCCTGAACCTTATTCTCGACATTTCGACTTTTTCTTAATTTTTTTTATTATTATTCCAAAAAGTGTTCTTTAACAAAGAAAGATGCTCTATTTTATACACCGAACACCTTAAGCATGATAGACTACCTTAAATGTTGCAATAGGAGTCGAAAAATAACAAATAAACTGATTTTCCTAGATTTTTCCAGTTTTTCCCATTTTCCTAATTATAAAAAAAAATTTCCTAAATGCATGACCCTCTAGAATATCGAAAAACACATTTAAAAAATAATATAATGTAAAAAAAACTAAAGAAAGAAAAAAAAAAATTTTTTTTGAAAAAAAGTCCCCAGCTGGGTTTCGAACCCCTGACCCCTCCCTCCAGTCTCGACTTGCCAGTCAGGTGTCCTACCACCAGACCAAGGTTGTACAGAAAGAAAGAAACAATTTTGCTTCAAAAGCCCTAACTCGGTTGCCTATGCAATAGACATTTAGGGCCCCACTGGGGCCCTCCTAATTAACATATAAAAATTTCCTTTTGCAGGCGTGATTGGACCATAGAGGCCTACTTTGAGACCGAGTTTGATAATTATAACTTAATATTAAATGGAGCTAGGAGGTCTCGAAACCTGAACTTTATTCTCGACATTTCGACATATTTAATTAAAATTTTATTTTTATTCCAAAAAGTGTTCTTTAACAAAGAAAGTTGCTCGATTTTATACACCGAACACCTTACGCACTATAAACTACCTAAAAGGTTGCAAAAGGAGTCGAAAAGTAACAAATAAACTGAATTTCCTAGTTTTTTCCAGTTTTTCCCATTTTCCTAATTAAAAAAAAATTTCCTACATTCTGGACCCTCCAGAATATCAAAAAACACATCTGAAAAATAATATAATGTAAAAAAAAACTAAAGAAAGAAAAAAAAGAAATTTTTTTGAAAAAGTGTCCACAGCTGAGATTCGAACCCTAGACCCCTTCCTCAAGTCTCGACTTGCCAGTCAGGTGTCCTACCACCAGACCAAGGTGGTACGGAAAGAAAGAAACAATTTCGCTTCAAAGGCCCTTACTCCGTTGCCTATGCAATAGACCTTTAGGGCCCCACTGGGGCCTTCCTAATTAACATATAAAAATTTCCTTCAACAGGCATTAATGGACCATAGAGGCCTACCTTGGGACCGAGTTTGAAAATTATAACTTAATATTAAAGGGAGCTAGGAGGTCTCAAAGCCGGAACCTTATTCTCGCCATTTCGACTTTTTCTTAATTTTTTTTATTATTATTCCAAAAAGTGTTCTTTAACAAAGAAAGATGCTCTATTTTATACACAGAACACCTTAAGCATGATAGACTACCTTAAATGTTGCAATAGGAGTCGAAAAATAACAAATAAACAGATTTTCCTCGATTTTTCCAGTTTTTTCCCATTTTCCTAATTAAAAAAAATTTTCTACATTCATGACCCTCTAGAATATCAAAAAACACATTTGAAAAATAATATAATGTAAAAAAAACTAAAGAAAGAAAAAAAATATATTTTTTTGAAAAAAAATCCCCAGCTGGGTTTCGAACCCCTGACCCCTCCCTCCAGTCTCGACTTGCCAGTCAGGTGTCATACCACCAGACCAAGGTTGTACGGAAAGAAAGAAACAATTTTGCTTCAAATGCCCTTACTCTGTTGCCTATGCAATAGACATTTAGGGCCCCACTGGGAACCTCCTAATTAACATATAAAAATTTCCTATTGCAGGCGTGATTGGACCATAGAGTCCTACCTTGAGACTGAGTTTGATAATTATAACTTAATATTAAATGGAGCTAGGAGGTCTCGAAGCCTGAACCTTATTCTCGACATTGCGACTTTTTTTAAATTTTTTTTATTATTATTCCAAAAAATTTTCTTTAACAAAGAAGGATGCTCGATTTTATACACAGAACACCTTTTGCATGATAGACAACCTAAAATGTTGCAAAAGGAGTCGAAAAATAACAAATAAACTGATTTTCCTAGATTTTTCCAGTTTTTTCCCATTTTCCTAATTAAAAAAAAATTTCCAACATGCATGACCGTCTAGAATATCGAAAAACACATCTGAAAAATAATATAACGTAAAAAAAACTAAAGAAAGAAAAAAAAGAAATTTTTTTAAAAAAGTGTCCACAGCTGAGATTCGAACCCCCGACCCCTTCCTCAAGTCTCAAATTGCCAGTCAGGTGTCCTACCACCAGACCAAGGTGGTACGGAAAGAAAAAAAACAATTTCGCTTCTAAGGCCCTTACTCGGTTGCCTATGCAATAGACCTTTAGGGCCGTTTGGGGCCTTCCTTATTAACATTTAAAAATTTCCTTCAGCAGGCATTATTGGACCATAGAGGCCTACCTTGGGACCGAGTTTGAAAATTATAACTTAATATTAAAGGGAGCTAGGAGGTCTCAAAGCCTGAACCTTATTCTCTACATTTCGACTTTTTCTTAATTTTTTTTATTTTTATTCCAAAAAGTGTTCGTTAACAAAGAAAGATGCTCGATTTTATACACAGAACACCTTATTCATGATAGACTACCTTAAATAATGCAATAGGAGTCGAAAAATAACAAATAAACAGATTTTCCTCAATTTTTCCAGTTTTTTCCCATTTTCCTAATTAAAAAAAATTTCCTACATGCTGGACCCTCCAAAATATCAAAAAACACATCTGAAAAATAATATAATGTAAAAAAAACTAAAGAAAGAAAAAAAAGAAATTTTTTTGAAAAAGTGTCCCCAGCTGGGTATCGAACCCCTGACCCCTTCCTCCAGTCTCGACTTGCCAGTCAGGTGTCCTACCACCAGACCAAGGTGGTACGAAAAGAAAGAAACAATTTCGTTTCAAAAGCCCTTTCTTGGTGAACTACGCAATAGACCTTTAGGACCCCACTGGGAGCCTCCTAATTGACATATAAAAATTTCCTATTGCAGGCATGATTGGACCATAGAGGCCTACCATGAGACTGAGTTTGATAATTATAACTTAATATTAAATGGAGCTAGGAGGTCTCGAAGCCTGAACCTTATTCTCGACATTGCGACTTTTTTTAAATTTTTTTATTATTATTCCAAAAAGTGTTCTTTAACAAAGAAGGATGCTCGATTTTATACACAGAACACCTTATGCATGATAGACTACCTAAAATGTTGCAAAAGGTGTCGAAAAATAACAAATAAACTGATTTTCCTAGTTTTTTCCAGTTTTTCCCATTTTCCTATTTAAAAAAATTTTTTCTAAATGCATGTACCCTCTAGAATATCGAAAAACACATTTAAAAAATAATATAATGTAAAAAAAAGTAAAGAAATAAAAAAAAGAAATTTTTTTGAAAAAGTGGTCGAAGCTGGGATTCGAACCCCCGTCTACTCCCTCCAACCTCGACTTGCCAGTCAGGTGTCCTACCACCAGACCAAGGTGGTATGGAAAGAAAGAAACAATTTCGCTTTAAAAGCCCTTACTCGGTTGCCTATGCAATGGATCTTTAGGGCCCCACTGGGGCCTTCCTAATTAACATATAAAAATTTCCTTCAACAGGCATGACTGGACAATAGAGGCCTATCTTGGGACCGAGTTTGAAAATTATAACTCATTATTAAAGGGAGCTAGGATGTTTCAAAGCCTGTACCTTATTCTCGACATTTCGACTTTTTTTAAATTTTTTTTTATTATTATTCCAAAAAATGTTCATTATCAAAGAAAGATGCTCGAATTTATACACAGAACACCTTACGCATGATAAACTATCCAAAATGTTGCAAAAGGAGTCGAAAAATAACAAATAAACTGATTTTCCCAGATTTTTCCAGTTTTTCCCATTTTCCTAATTAAAAAAAATTGCCTACATGCATGACCCTCTAGAATATCGAAAAACACATTTAAAAAATAATATAATGTAAAAAAAACTAAAGAAAGAAAAAAAAGAAATTTTTTTGAAAAAGTGTCCCCAGCTGGGTTTCGAACCCCTGACCCCTCCCTCCAGTCTCGACTTGCCAGTCAGGTGTCCTACCACCAGACCAAGGTGGAACGGAAAGAAAGAAACAATTTTGCTTCAAAAGCCCTTACTCGGTTGCCTATGCAATAGATCTTTAGGGCCCCACTGGGGGCCTCCTAATTAACATTTAAAAATTTCCTTCAACAGGCATTATTGGACCATAGAGGCCTACCTTGGGACCGAGTTTGAAAATTATAACTTAATATTAAAGGGAGCTAGGAGGTCTCAAAGCCTGAACCTTATTCTCTACATTTCGACTTTTTCTTAATTTTTTTTATTATTATTCCAAAAAGTGTTCGTTAACAAAGAAAGATGCTCGATTTTATACACAGAACACCTTATTCATGATAGACTACCTTAAATAATGCAATAGGAGTCGAAAAATAACAAATAAACAGATTTTCCTCAATTTTTCCAGTTTTTTCCCATTTTCCTAATTAAAAAAAATTTCCTACATGCTGGACCCTCCAAAATATCAAAAAACACATCTGAAAAATAATATAATGTAAAAAAAACTAAAGAAAGAAAAAAAAGAAATTTTTTTGAAAAAGTGTCCCCAGCTGGGTATCGAACCCCTGACCCCTCCCTCCAGTCTCGACTTGCCAGTCAGGTGTCCTACCACCAGACCAAGGTGGTACGAAAAGAAAGAAACAATTTCGCTTCAAAAGCCCTTTCTCGGTTACCAATGCAATAGACATTTAGGGCCCCACAGGGACCCTCTTAATTAACATATAAAAATTTCCTTCGACAGGCATGATTGAACCATGGAGGCCTACCTTGAGACCGAGTTTGAAAATTATAACTTAATATTAAATGGAGCTAGGAGGTCTCGAAGCCTGATCCTTATTATCGACATTTCGCCTTTTTAAATTTTTTTTTTAATATTATTCCAAAAAATGTTCTTCAACAAAGAAAGATGCTCAATTTTATACACAGAACACCTTATGCATGATAGACTACCCTAAATGTAATAATAGGAGTCGAAAAATAACAAATAAACTGATTTTCCTAGATTTTTCTAGTTTCTCCCATTTTCCTAATTAAAAAAAAATTTCCTACATGCTTGACCCTCTAAAATATCGAAAAACACATTTAAAAAATAATATACTGTAAAAAAACTAAAGAAAGAAAAAAAAGAAATTTTTTTGAAGAAGTGTCCCCAGCTGGGTTTCGAACCCCTGACCCCTCCCTCCAGTCTCGACTTGCCAGTCAGGTGTCCTACCACCAGACCAAGGTGGTACGGAAAGAAAGAAACAATTTTGCTTCAAAAGCCCTTACTCGGTTGCCTATGAAATAGACCTTTGGGGCCTCACTCGGGCCCTCCTAATTATTAATAAAAATTTCCTTCAACAGGCATTATTGGACCATAAAGGCCTACATTGGGACCGAGTTTGAAAATTATAACTTAATATTAAAGGGAGCGAGGAGGTCTCAAAGCCTGAAACTTATTCTTGACATTTCGTCTTTTTTTAAATTTTTTTTATTATTATTTCAAAAAGTGTTCTTTAACAAAGAAAGATGCTTGATTTTATAATACACAGAACACCTTATGCATGATAGACTACCTTAAATGTTGCAAAAGGAGTCGAAAAATAACAAATAAACTGATTTTCCTAGATTTTTCCAGTTTTTCCCATTTTTCTAATTAAAAAAAAATTTCCAACATGCATGACCGTCTAGAATATCGAAAAACACATCTGAAAAATAATATAACGTAAAAAAAACTAAAGAAAGAAGAAAAGAAATTTTTTTGAAAATGTGTCCGCAGCTGAGATTCAAACCCCCGACCCCTCCCTCCAGTCTCGACTTGCCAGTCAGGTGTCCTACCACCAGACCAAGGTGGTACGAAAAGAAAGAAACAATTTCGCTTCAAAAGCCGCTTCTTGGTGATCTAAAAAATAGAACTTTAGGGCCCCACTGGGGGCCTCCTAAGTAACATATAAAAATTTCCTTTTGCAAGCGTGATTGGACCATAGAAGCCTACCTTGAGACCGAGTTTGATAATTATAACTTAATATTAAATGGGGCTAGGAGGTCTCGAAGCCTGAACCTTATTCTCGACATTTCGACTTTTTTAAATAAAATTTTATTTTTATTCCAAAAAGTGTTTTTTAACAAAGAAAGTTGCTCGATTTTATACACAGAACACCTTACGCACTATAAACTACCTGAAATGTTGCAAAAGGAGTCGAAAAATAACAAATAAACTGATATTCCTAGATTTTTCCAGTTTTTTCCCATTTTCCTAATTAAAAAAAAATTTCCAACATGCATGACCGTCTAGAATATCGAAAAACACATCTGAAAAATAATATAACGTAAAAAAAACTAAAGAAAGAAAAAAAAGAAATTTTTTTAAAAAAGTGTCCACAGCTGAGATTCGAACCCCCGACCCCTTCCTCAAGTCTCAAATTGCCAGTCAGGTGTCCTACCACCAGACCAAGGTGGTACGGAAAGAAAAAAAACAATTTCGCTTCTAAGGCCCTTACTCGGTTGCCTATGCAATAGACCTTTAGGGCCGTTTGGGGCCTTCCTTATTAACATTTAAAAATTTCCTTCAACAGGCATTATTGGACCATAGAGGCCTACCTTGGGACCGAGTTTGAAAATTATAACTTAATATTAAAGGGAGCTAGGAGGTCTCAAAGCCTGAACCTTATTCTCTACATTTCGACTTTTTCTTAATTTTTTTTATTATTATTCCAAAAAGTGTTCGTTAACAAAGAAAGATGCTCGATTTTATACACAGAACACCTTATTCATGATAGACTACCTTAAATAATGCAATAGGAGTCGAAAAATAACAAATAAACAGATTTTCCTCAATTTTTCCAGTTTTTTCCCATTTTCCTAATTAAAAAAAATTTCCTACATGCTGGACCCTCCAAAATATCAAAAAACACATCTGAAAAATAATATAATGTAAAAAAAACTAAAGAAAGAAAAAAAAGAAATTTTTTTGAAAAAGTGTCCCCAGCTGGGTATCGAACCCCTGACCCCTCCCTCCAGTCTCGACTTGCCAGTCAGGTGTCCTACCACCAGACCAAGGTGGTACGAAAAGAAAGAAACAATTTCGTTTCAAAAGCCCTTTCTTGGGGAACTACGCAATAGACCTTTAGGACCCCACTGGGAGCCTCCTAATTGACATATAAAAATTTCCTATTGCAGGCATGATTGGACCATAGAGGCCTACCATGAGACTGAGTTTGATAATTATAACTTAATATTAAATGGAGCTAGGAGGTCTCGAAGCCTGAACCTTATTCTCGACATTGCGACTTTTTTTAAATTTTTTTATTATTATTCCAAAAAGTGTTCTTTAACAAAGAAGGATGCTCGATTTTATACACAGAACACCTTATGCATGATAGACTACCTAAAATGTTGCAAAAGGTGTCGAAAAATAACAAATAAACTGATTTTCCTAGTTTTTTCCAGTTTTTCCCATTTTCCTATTTAAAAAAAATTTTTCTAAATGCATGTACCCTCTAGAATATCGAAAAACACATTTAAAAAATAATATAATGTAAAAAAAAGTAAAGAAATAAAAAAAAGAAATTTTTTTGAAAAAGTGGTCGAAGCTGGGATTCGAACCCCCGTCTACTCCCTCCAACCTCGACTTGCCAGTCAGGTGTCCTACCACCAGACCAAGGTGGTATGGAAAGAAAGAAACAATTTCGCTTTAAAAGCCCTTACTCGGTTGCCTATGCAATAGATCTTTAGGGCCCCACTGGGGCCTTCCTAATTAACATATAAAAATTTCCTTCAACAGGCATGACTGGACAATAGAGGCCTATCTTGGGACCGAGTTTGAAAATTATAACTCATTATTAAAGGGAGCTAGGATGTTTCAAAGCCTGTACCTTATTCTCGACATTTCGACTTTTTAAAAATTTTTTTTTATTATTATTCCAAAAAATGTTCTTTATCAAAGAAAGATGCTCGAATTTATACACAGAACACCTTACGCATGATAAACTATCCAAAATGTTGCAAAAGGAGTCGAAAAATAACAAATAAACTGATTTTCCCAGATTTTTCCAGTTTTTCCCATTTTCCTAATTAAAAAAAATTGCCTACATGCATGACCCTCTAGAATATCGAAAAACACATTTAAAAAATAATATAATGTAAAAAAAACTAAAGAAAGAAAAAAAAGAAATTTTTTTGAAAAAGTGTCCCCAGCTGGGTTTCGAACCCCTGACCCCTCCCTCCAGTCTCGACTTGCCAGTCAGGTGTCCTACCACCAGACCAAGGTGGAACGGAAAGAAAGAAACAATTTTGCTTCAAAAGCCCTTACTCGGTTGCCTATGCAATAGATCTTTAGGGCCCCACTGGGGGCCTCCTAATTAACATATAAAAATTTCCTTTTGCAAGCGTGATTGGACCATAGAGGCCTACCTTGAGACCGAGTTTGATAATTATAACTTAATATTAAAGGGAGCTAGGAGGTCTCAAAGCCTGAACCTTATTCTCGACATTTCGACTTTTTCTTAATTTTTTTTATTATTATTCCAAAAAGTGTTCTTCAACAAAGAAAGATGCTCGATTTTATACACAGAACACCTTACGCACTATAAACTACCTAAAATGTTGCAAAAGGAGTCGAAAAATAACAGATAAACTGATTTTCCTAGATATTTCCAGTTTTTTCCCTTTTTCCTAATTAAAAAAAAATTTCCAACATGCATGACCGTCTAGAATATCGATAAACACATCTGAAAAATAATATAACGTAAAAAAAAACTAAAGAAAGAAAAAAAAAAAAATTTTTTTAAAAAAGTGTCCACAGCTGAGATTCGAACCCCCGACCCCCTTCCTCAAGTCTCAACTTGCCAGTCAGGTGTCCTACCACCAGACCAAGGTGGTACGGAAAGAAAAAAACAATTTCGCTTCTAAGGCCCTTACTCGGTTGCCTATGCAATAGATCTTTAGGGCCGTTTGGGGCCTTCCTTATTAACATTTAAAAATTTCCTTCAACAGGCATTATTAGACCATAGAGGCCTACCTTGGGACCGAGTTTGAAAATTATAACTTAATATTAAAGGGAGCTAGGAGGTCTCAAAGCCTGAACCTTATTCTCTACATTTCGACTTTTTCTTAATTTTTTTTATTATTATTCCAAAAAGTGTTCTTTAACAAAGAAAGATGCTCGATTTTATACACAGAACACCTTATTCATGATAGACTACCTTAAATGTTGCAATAGGAGTAGAAAAATAACAAATAAACTGATTTTCCTAGATTTTTCCAGTTTTTCCCATTTTCCTAATTAAAAAAAAAATTTCCAACATGCATGACCGTCTAGAATATCGAAAAACACATCTGAAAAATAATATAACGTAAAAAAAACTAAAGAAAGAAAAAAAAGAAATTTTTTTGAAAAAGTGTCCACAGCTGAGATTCGAACCCCCGACCCCTCACTCCAGTCTAGACTTGCCAGTCAGGTGTCCTACCACCAGACCAAGGTGGTACGAAAAGAAAGAAACAATTTCGCTTCAAAAGCCCCTTCTTGGTGACCTAAAAAATAGACCTTTAGGGCCCCACTGGGGCCTCCTATTTAACATATAAAAATTTCCTTTTGCAGGCGTGATTGGACCATAGAGGCCTACCTTGAGACCGAGTTTGATAATTATAACTTAATATTAAATGGAGCTAGGAGGTCTCGAAGCCTGAACCTTATTCTCGACATTTTGACTTTTTTAAATAAAATTTTATTTTTATTCCAAAAAGTGTTCTTTAACAAAGAAAGTTGCTCGATTTTATACACAGAACACCTTACGCACTATAAACTACCTAAAATGTTGCAAAAGGAGTCGAAAAATAACAAATAAACTGATTTTCCTAGATTTTTCCAGTTTTTTCCCATTTTCCTAATTAAAAAAAAAAATTTCCTACTTGCATGACCCTCTAGAATATCGAAAAACACATCTAAAAAATAATATAATGTAAAAAAAACTAAAGAAAGAAAAAAAAGAAACTTTTTTTGAAAAAGTATCCGCAGCAGGGATGCGAACCCCCGAAACCTCCCTCCAACCTCGACTTGCCAGTCAGGTGTCCTACCACCAGGACCAAGGCAGTACGGAAAGAAAGAAACAATTTCACTTCAAAAGCCCTTTCTCGGTGACCTACGCAATAGACCTTTAGGGCCCCACTGGGAGCCTCCTAATTGACATATAAAAATTTCCTATTGCAGGCATGATTGGACCATAGAGGCCTACCATGAGACTGAGTTTGATAATTATAACTTAATATTAAATGGAGCTAGGAGGTCTCGAAGCCTGAACCTTATTCTCGACATTTCGACTTTTTCTTAATTTTTTTTATTATTATTCCAAAAAGTGTTCTTCAACAAAGAAAGATGCTCGATTTTATACACAGAACACCTTATGCATGATAGACTACCTTAAATGTTGCAAAAGGAGTCGAAAAATAACAAATAAACTGATTTTCCTAGATTTTTCCAGTTTTTTCCCATTTTCCTAATTAAAAAAAAAAATTTCCTACTTGCATGACCCTCTAGAATATCGAAAAACACATCTAAAAAATAATATAATGTAAAAAAAACTAAAGAAAGAAAGAAAAGAAATTTTTTTGAAAAAGTGTCCCCAGCTGGATTTCGAACCCCTGACCCCTTCCTCCTGTCCGGACCTGCCAGTCAGGTGTCCTACCACCAGACCAAGGTGGTAAGGAAAGAAAGAAACAATTTCGCTTCAAAAGCCCTTACTCGGTTGCCTATGCAATAGACCTTTAGGGCCCCACTGGGGTACTCCTAATTAACATATAAAAATTTCCTTCAACAGTCATGACTGGACAATAGAAGCCTATCTTGGGACCGAGTTTGAAAATTATAACTCAATATTAAAGGGAGCTAGGAGGTTTCGAAGCCTGAACCTTATTCTCGACATTTCGACTTTTTTAAAATTTTTTTTTATTATTATTCCAAAAAATGTTCTTTATCAAAGAAAGATGCTGGAATTTATACACAGAACACCTTACGCATGATAAACTATCCAAAATGTTGCAAAAGGAGTCGAAAAATAACAAATAAACTGATTTTCCTAGATTTTTCCAGTTTTTCCCATTTTCCTAATTAAAAAAAAAATTTCCAACATGCATGACCGTCTAGAATATCGAAAAACACATCTGAAAAATAATATAACGTAAAAAAAACTAAAGAAAGAAAAAAAAGAAATTTTTTTGAAAAAGTGCTTGCAGCTGAGATTCGAACCCCCGACCCCTCCCTCCAGGCTCGACTTGCCAGTCAGGTGTCCTACCACCAGACCAAGGTGGTACGAAAAGAAAGAAACAATTTCGCTTCAAAAGCCCCTTCTTGGTGACCTAAAAAATAGACCTTTAGGGCCCCACTGGGGGCCTCTTAATTAACATATAAAAATTTCCTTTTGCAGGCGTGATTGGACCATAGAGGCCTACCTTGAGACCGAGTTTGATAATTATAACTTAATATTAAATGGAGCTAGGAGGTCTCGAAGCCTGAACCTTATTCTCGACATTTCGACTTTTTTAAATAAAATTTTATTTTTATTCCAAAAAGTGTTCTTTAACAAAGAAATATGCTCGATTTTATACACAAAACACCTTACGCACTATAAACTACCTAAAATGTTGCAAAAGGAGTCGAAAAATAACAAATGAACTGATTTTCCTAAATTTTTCCAGTTTTTTCCCATTTTCCTAATTAAAAAAAAATTTCCAACATGCATGACCGTCTAGAATATCGAAAAACACATCTGAAAAATAATATAATGTAAAAAAAACTAAAGAAAGAAAAAAAAGAAATTTTTTTGAAAATGTGTCCACAGCTGAGATTCGAACCCCTGACCCCTTCCTCCAGTCTCGACTTGCCAGTCAGGTGTCCTACCACCAGACCAAGGTGGCACAAAAAGAAAGAAACAATTTCGCTTCAAAAGCCCTTTCTTGGTGACCTAAAAAATAGACCTTTAGGGCCCCACTGGGGGCCTCCTAATTAACATATAAAAATTTCCTATTGCAGGCATGATTGGACCATAGAGGCCTACCTTGAGACTGAGTTTGATATTTATAACTTAATATTAAATGGAGCTATGAGGTCTCGAAGCCAGAACCATATTCTCGACATTGTGACTTTTTTTAAATTTTTTTTATTATTATTCCAAAAAGTTTTCTTTAACAAAGAAAGATGCTTGATTTTATACACAGAACACCTTATGCATGGTAGACTACCTTAACTGTTAAAAAAGGAGTCGAAAAATAACAAATAAACTGATTTTCCTAGATTTTTCTAGTTTTACCCATTTTCCTAATTAAAAAAAAAATTTCCTACTTGCATGACCCTCTCGAATATCGAAAAACACATTTAAAAAATAATATAATGTAAAAAAACTAAAGAAAGAAAAAAAAGAAATTTTTTTGAAAAAGTGTCCGCAGCTGAAATTCGAACCCCCGACCCCTCCCTCCAGTCTCGACTTGCCAGTCAGGTGTCCTACCACCAGACCAAGGTGGTACGAAAAGAAAGAAACAATTTCGCTTCGAAAGCCTCTTCTGGGTGACCTACGCAATAGACCTTTAGGGCCCCACTGTGGCCCTCCTAATTAACATATAAAAATTTCCTTCGGCAGGCATGATTGGACCATACAGACCTACCTTACGATCGAGTTTGATAATTATAACTTAATATTAAATGGAGCTAGGAGGTCTCAAAGCCTGAACCTTATTCTCGACATTGCGACTTTTTTAAAATTTTTTTATTATTATTCCAAAAAGTGTTCTTTAACAAAGAAGGATGCTCGATTTTATACACAGAACACCTTATGCATGATAGACTACCTAAAGTGTTGCAAAAGGAGTCGAAAAATAACAAATAAGCTGATTTTCCTACATTTTTCCAGTTTTTCCCATTTTCCTAATTAAAAAAAAAAATTCCTACATGCATGACCCTCTCTAGAATATCGAAAAACACATTTAAAAAATAATATAATGTAAAAATAACTAAAGAAAGAAAAAAGAGAAATTTTTTTGAAAAAGTGTCCCCAGCTGGGTTTCGAACCCCTGACCCCTCCCTCCAGTCTGGACCTGCCAGTCAGGTGTTCTACCACCAGACCAAGGTGGTACGGAAAGAAAGAAACAATTTCTCTTCAAAAGCCTTTACTCGGTTGCCTATGCAATAGACCTTTAGGGCCCCACTGGGGCCCTCCTAATTAACATATAAAAATTTCCTTTTGCAGGCTTGATTGGACCATAGAGGCCTTCCTTGAGACCGAGTTTGATAATTATAACTTAATATTAAATGGAGCTAGGAGGTCTCGAAGCCTGAACCTTATTCTCGACATTTCGTCTTTTTCATAATTTTTTTTATTATTATTCCAAAAAGGTGTTATTTAACAAAGAAAGATGCTCGATTTTATACACAGAACACCTTACGCATGATAAACTATCCAAAATGTTGCAAAAGGAGTCGAAAAATAACAAATAAACTGATTTTCCCAGATTTTTCCAATTTTTCCCATTTTCCAAATTAAAAAAAAATTTCCTACATGCATGACCCTCTAGAATATCGAAAAACACATTTAAAAAATAGTATAATGTAAAAAAAACTAAAGAAAGAAAAAAAAAAATTTTTTTGAAAAAGTGTCCCCAGCTGGGTTTCGAACCCTCCAGTCTCGACTTGCTAGTCAGGTATCCTACCACCAGACCAAGGTGGTACGGAAAGAAAGAAACAATTTTGCTTCAAAAGCCTTTACTCGGTTGCCTATGCAATAGACCTTTAGGGCCCCACTGGGGCCCTCCTAATTAACAGATAAAATTTTCCTTTTGCAGGCTTGATTGGACCATAGAGGCCTTCCTTGAGACCGAGTTTGATAATTATAACTTAATATTAAATGGAGCTAGGAGGTCTCGAAGCCTGAACCTTATTCTCGACATTTCGTCTTTTTCATAATTTTTTTAAATATTATTCCAAAAAGTGTTATTTAACAAAGAAAGATGCTCGATTTTATACACAGAACACCTTATGCATGATAAACTACCTAAAAAATTGCAAAAAGAGTCGAAAAATAACAAATAAACTGATTTTCCAAGATTTTTCCAGTTTTTCCCATTTTCCTAATTAAAAAAAAATTTCCAACATGCATGACCGTCAAGAATATCGAAAAACACATCTGAAAAATAATATAACGTAAAAAAAACTAAAGAAAGAAAAAAAAGAAATTTTTTTGAAAAAGTGTCCGCAGCTGAGATTTGAACCCTGACCCCTCCCTCCAGTCTCGTCTTGCCAGTCAGGTGTCCTACCACCAGACCAAGGTGGTACGAAAAGAAAGAAACAATTTCGCTTCAAAAGCCCCTTCTTGGTCACCTACGCAATAGACCTTTAGGGCCCCACTGTGGTCCTCCTAATTAACATATAAAAATTTCCCTCGGCAGGCATGATTGGACCATAGAGACCTACCTTGAGACCGAGTTTGAAAATTATAACTTAATATTAAAGGGAGCTAGGAGGTCTCGAATCCTGAACCTTATTCTCGACATTTCGCCTTTTTTTAAATTTTTTTTATTATTATTTCAAAAAGTGTTCTTTAACAAAGTAAGTTGCTCGATTTTATACACAGAACACCTTACGCACTATAAACTACCTAAAATGTTGCAAAAGGAGTCGAAAAATAACAAAGAAACTGATTTTCCTAAATTTTTCCAGTTTTTCCCATTTTCCTAATTCAAAAAAAAATTTCCTACTTGCATGACCCTCTAGAATATCGAAAAACACATCTAAAAAATAATATAATGTAAAAAAAACTAAAGAAAGAAAAAGAAGAAATTTTTTTGAAAAAGTGTCCACAGTTGGGATTCGAACCCCTGACCCCTCCCTCCAGTCTCGACTTGCCAGTCAGGTGTCCTACCACCAGACCGAGGTGGTACGGAAAGAAAGAAACAATTTCGCTTCAAAGGCTCTTACTCGGTTGCCTATGCAATAGACCTTTAGGGCCCCAGTGGGGCCTTCCTAATTAACATATAAAAATTTCCTTTTGCAGGCGTGATTGGACCATAGAGGTCTACCTTGAGACCGAGTTTGATAAGTATAACTTAATATTAAATGGAGCTAGGAGGTCTCGACGCCTGAATCTTATTCTCGACATTGCGACTTTTTTAAAAATTTTTTTATTATTATTCCAAAAAGTGTTCTTTTACAAAGAAGGATGCACGATTTTATACACAGAACACCTTATGCATGATAGACTACCTAAAGTGTTGCAAAAGGAGTCGAAAAATAACAAATAAACTGATTTTCCTAGATTTTTCCTGTTTTTCCCATTTTCCTAATTAAAAAAAAATTTTCAACATGAATGACCGTCTAGATTATCGAAAAACACATCTGAAAAATAATATAACGTAAAAAAAACTAAAGAAAGAAAAAAAAAAAATTTTTTTGAAAAAGTGTCCGCAGCTGAAATTCGAACCCCCGACCCCTCCCTCCAGTCTCGACTTGCCAGTCAGGTGTCCTACCACCAGACCAAGGTGGTACGAAAAGAAAGAAACAATTTCGCTTCGAAAGCCTCTTCTGGGTGACCTACGCAATAGACCTTTAGGGCCCCACTGTGGCCCTCCTAATTAACATATAAAAATTTCCTTCGGCAGGCATGATTGGACCATACAGACCTACCTTGCGTTCGAGTTTGATAATTATAACTTAATATTAAATGGAGCTAGGAGGTCTCAAAGCCTGAACCTTATTCTCGACATTGCGACTTTTTTAAAATTTTTTTATTATTATTCCAAAAAGTGTTCTTTAACAAAGAAGGATGCTCGATTTTATACACAGAACACCTTATGCATGATAGACTACCTAAAGTGTTGCAAAAGGAGTCGAAAATAACAAATAAGCTGATTTTCCTAGATTTTTCCAGTTTTTCCCATTTTCCTAATTAAAAAAAAAAATTCCTACATGCATGACCCTCTCTAGAATATCGAAAAACACATTTAAAAAATAATATAATGTAAAAATAACTAAAGAAAGAAAAAAGAGAAATTTTTTTGAAAAAGTGTCCCCAGCTGGGTTTCGAACCCCTGACCCCTCCCTCCAGTCTGGACCTGCCAGTCAGGTGTTCTACCACCAGACCAAGGTGGTACGGAAAGAAAGAAACAATTTCGCTTCAAAAGCCTTTACTCGGTTGCCTATGCAATAGACCTTTAGGGCCCCACTGGGGCCCTCCTAATTAACATATAAAAATTTCCTTTTGCAGGCTTGATTGGACCATAGAGGCCTTCCTTGAGACCGAGTTTGATAATTATAACTTAATATTAAATGGAGCTAGGAGGTCTCGAAGCCTGAACCTTATTCTCGACATTTCGTCTTTTTCATAATTTTTTTTATTATTATTCCAAAAAGTGTTATTTAACAAAGAAAGATGCTCGATTTTATACACAGAACACCTTATGCATGATAAACTATCCAAAATGTTGCAAAAGGAGTCGAAAAATAACAAATAAACAGATTTTCCCAGATTTTTCCAAATTTTCCCATTTTCCAAATTAAAAAAAAATTTCCTACATGCATGACCCTCTAGAATATCGAAAAACACATTTAAAAAATAGTATAATGTAAAAAAAACTAAAGAAAGAAAAAAAAGAAATTTTTTTGAAAAAGTGTCCCCAGCTGGGTTTCGAACCCTCCAGTCTCGACTTGCTAGTCAGGTGTCCTACCACCAGACCAAGGTGGTACGGAAAGAAAGAAACAATTTTGCTTCAAAAGCCTTTACTCGGTTGCCTATGCAATAGACCTTTAGGGCCCCACTGGGGCCCTCCTATTTAACAGATAAAATTTTCCTTTTGCAGGCTTGATTGGACCATAGAGGCCTTCCTTGAGACCGAGTTTGATAATTATAACTTAATATTAAATGGAGCTAGGAGGTGTCGAAGCCTGAACCTTATTCTCGACATTTCGTCTTTTTCATAATTTTTTTAAATATTATTCCAAAAAGTGTTATTTAACAAAGAAAGATGCTCGATTTTATACACAGAACACCTTATGCATGATAAACTACCTAAAAAATTGCAAAAAGAGTCGAAAAATAACAAATAAACTGATTTTCCAAGATTTTTCCAGTTTTTCCCATTTTCCTAATTAAAAAAAAATTTCCAACATGCATGATCGTCTAGAATATCGAAAAACACATCTGAAAAATAATATAACGTAAAAAAAACTAAAGAAAGAAAAAAAAGAAATTTTTTTGAAAAAGTGTCCGCAGCTGAGATTTGAACCCTGACCCCTCCCTCCAGTCTCGTCTTGCCAGTCAGGTGTCCTACCACCAGACCAAGGTGGTACGAAAAGAAAGAAACAATTTCGCTTCAAAAGCCCCTTCTTGGTCACCTACGCAATAGACCTTTAGGGCCCCACTGTGGCCCTCCTAATTAACATATAAAAATTTCCTTCAGCAGGCATGATTGGACCATAGAGACCTACCTTGAGACCGAGTTTGAAAATTATAACTTAATATTAAAGGGAGCTAGGAGGTCTCGAATCCTGAACCTTATTCTCGACATTTCGCCTTTTTTTAAATTTTTTTTATTATTATTTCAAAAAGTGTTCTTTAACAAAGTAAGTTGCTCGATTTTATACACAGAACACCTTACGCACTATAAACTACCTAAAATGTTGCAAAAGGAGTCGAAAAATAACAAATAAACTGATTTTCCTAAATTTTTCCAGTTTTTCCCATTTTCCTAATTCAAAAAAAAATTTCCTACTTGCATGACCCTCTAGAATATCGAAAAATACATCTAAAAAATAATATAATGTAAAAAAAACTAAAGAAAGAAAAAGAAGAAATTTTTTTGAAAAAGTGTCCACAGTTGGGATTCGAACCCCTGACCCCTCCCTCCAGTCTCGACTTGCCAGTCAGGTGTCCTACCACCAGACCGAGGTGATACGGAAAGAAAGAAACAATTTCGCTTCAAAGGCTCTTACTCGGTTGCCTATGCAATAGACCTTTAGGGCCCCAGTGGGGCCTTCCTAATTAACATATAAAAATTTCCTTTTGCAGGCATGATTGGACCATAGAGGTCTACCTTGAGACCGAGTTTGATAAGTATAACTTAATATTAAATGGAGCTAGGAGGTCTCGACGCCTGAATCTTATTCTCGACATTGCGACTTTTTTAAAAATTTTTTTATTATTATTCCAAAAAGTGTTCTTTTACAAAGAAGGATGCACGATTTTATACACAGAACACCTTATGCATGATAGACTACCTAAAGTGTTGCAAAAGGAGTCGAAAAATAACAAATAAACTGATTTTCCTAGATTTTTCTTGTTTTTCCCATTTTCCTAATTAAAAAAAAATTTTCAACATGCATGACCGTCTAGATTATCGAAAAACACATCTGAAAAATAATATAACGTAAAAAAAACTAAAGAAAGAAAAAAAAGAAATTTTTTTGAAAAAGTGTCCGCAGCTGAAATTCGAACCCCCGACCCCTCCCTCCAGTCTCGTCTTGCCAGTCAGGTGTCCTACCACCAGACCAAGGTGGTACGAAAAGAAAGAAACAATTTCGCTTCAAAAGCCCCTTCTTGGTCACCTACGCAATAGACCTTTAGGGCCCCACTGTGGCCCTCCTAATTAACATATAAAAATTTCCTTCGGCAGGCATGATTGGACCATACAGACCTACCTTACGATCGAGTTTGATAATTATAACTTAATATTAAATGGAGCTAGGAGGTCTCAAAGCCTGAACCTTATTCTCGACATTGCGACTTTTTTAAAATTTTTTTATTATTATTCCAAAAAGTGTTCTTTAACAAAGAAGGATGCTCGATTTTATACACAGAACACCTTATGCATGATAGACTACCTAAAGTGTTGCAAAAGGAGTCGAAAATAACAAATAAGCTGATTTTCCTAGATTTTTCCAGTTTTTCCCATTTTCCTAATTAAAAAAAAAAATTCCTACATGCATGACCCTCTCTAGAATATCGAAAAACACATTTAAAAAATAATATAATGTAAAAATAACTAAAGAAAGAAAAAAGAGAAATTTTTTTGAAAAAGTGTCCCCAGCTGGGTTTCGAACCCCTGACCCCTACCTCCAGTCTGGACCTGCCAGTCAGGTGTTCTACCACCAGACCAAGGTGGTACGGAAAGAAAGAAACAATTTCGCTTCAAAAGCCTTTACTCGGTTGCCTATGCAATAGACCTTTAGGGCCCCACTGGGGCCCTCCTAATTAACATATAAAAATTTCCTTTTGCAGGCTTGATTGGACCATAGAGGCCTTCCTTGAGACCGAGTTTGATAATTATAACTTAATATTAAATGGAGCTAGGAGGTCTCGAAGCCTGAACCTTATTCTCGACATTTCGTCTTTTTCATAATTTTTTTTATTATTATTCCAAAAAGTGTTATTTAACAAAGAAAGATGCTCGATTTTATACACAGAACACCTTATGCATGATAAACTATCCAAAATGTTGCAAAAGGAGTCGAAAAATAACAAATAAACTGATTTTCCCAGATTTTTCCAATTTTTCCCATTTTCCAAATTAAAAAAAAATTTCCTACATGCATGACCCTCTAGAATATCGAAAAACACATTTAAAAAATAGTATAATGTAAAAAAAACTAAAGAAAGAAAAAAAAGAAATTTTTTTGAATAAGTGTCCCCAGCTGGGTTTCGAACCCTCCAGTCTCGACTTGCTAGTCAGGTGTCCTACCACCAGACCAAGGTGGTACGGAAAGAAAGAAACAATTTTGCTTCAAAAGCCTTTACTCGGTTGCCTATGCAATAGACCTTTAGGGCCCCACTGGGGCCCTCCTAATTAACAGATAAAATTTTCCTTTTGCAGGCTTGATTGGACCATAGAGGCCTTCCTTGAGACCGAGTTTGATAATTATAACTTAATATTAAATGGAGCTAGGAGGTCTCGAAGCCTGAACCTTATTCTCGACATTTCGTCTTTTTCATAATTTTTTTAAATATTATTCCAAAAAGTGTTATTTAACAAAGAAAGATGCTCGATTTTATACACAGAACACCTTATGCATGATAAACTACCTAAAAAATTGCAAAAAGAGTCGAAAAATAACAAATAAACTGATTTTCCAAGATTTTTCCAGTTTTTCCCATTTTCCTAATTAAAAAAAAAATTTCCAACATGCATGACCGTCTAGAATATCGAAAAACACATCTGAAAAATAATATAACGTAAAAAAAACTAAAGAAAGAAAAAAAAGAAATTTTTTTGAAAAAGTGTCTCCAGCTGGGTTTCGAACCCCTGACCCCTCCCTCCAGTCTGGACCTGCCCGTCAGGTGTTCTACCACCAGACCAAGGTGGTACGGAAAGAAAGAAACAATTTCGCTTCAAAAGCCTTTACTCGGTTGCCTATGCAATAGACCTTTAGGGCCCCACTGGGGCCCTCCTAATTAACATATAAAAATTTCCTTTTGCAGGCTTGATTGGACCATAGAGGCCTTCCTTGAGACCGAGTTTGATAATTATAACTTAATATTAAATGGAGCTAGGAGGTCTCGAAGCCTGAACCTTATTCTCGATATTTCGTCTTTTTCATAATTTTTTTTATTATTATTCCAAAAAGTGTTATTTAACAAAGAAAGATGCTCGATTTTATACACAGAACACCTTATGCATGATAAACTATCCAAAATGTTGCAAAAGGAGTCGAAAAATAACAAATAAACTGATTTTCCTAGATTTTTCCAGTTTTTCCCATTTTGCTAATTAAAAAAAAAATTTCCAACATGCATGACCGTCTAGAATATCGAAAAACACATCTGAAAAATAATATAACGTAAAAAAAACTAAAGCGAGAAAAAAAAGAAATTTTTTTGAAAATGTAGTCGAAGCTGGGTTTCGAACCTCCGTCCCCTCCCTCCAACCTCGACTTGCCAGTCAGGTGTCCTACCACCAGACCAAGGCGGTACGGAAAGAAAGAAACAATTTTGCTTCAAAAGCCCTTTCTCGGTTACCTATGCAATAGACATTTAGGGCCCCACAGGGGCCCTCCTAATTAACATATTAAAATTTCCTTCGCCAGGCATGATTGGACCATAGAGGCCTACCATGAGACCGAGTTTGAAAATTTTAACTTAATATTAGAGGGAGCTAGGAGGTCTCGAAGTCTGAACCTTATTCTCGACATTTCGTCTTTTTTTTAATTTTTTTTTATTATTTCAAAAAGTGTTCTTTAACAAAGAAAGTTGCTCGATTTTATACACAGAACACCTTATGCATGATAGACTACCTAAAATGTTGCAAAAGGAGTCGAAAAATAACAAATAAACTGATTTTCCTAAATTTTTCCAGTTTTTCCCATTTTCCTAAATCAAAAAAGAATTTCCTACTTGCATAACCCTCTAGAATATCGAAAAACACATCTAAAAAATAATATAATGTAAAAAAAACTAAAGAAAGAAAAAGAAGAAATTTTTTTGAAAAAGTGTCCGCAGATGGGATTCGAACCCCCGACCCGCCCCTCCTGTCTCGACTTGCCATTCAGGTGTCCTACCACCTGACCAAGGTGGTACGAAAAGAAAGAAACAATTTCGCTTCAAAAGCCCTTTCTTGGTTACCTACGCATTAGACCTTTAGGGCCCCACTGGGGGCCTCCTAATTAACATATAAAAATTTCCTTTTGCAGGCTTGATTGGACCATAGAGGCCTTCCTTGAGACCAAGTTTGATAATTATAACTTAATATTAAATGGAGCAAGGAGGTCTCGAAGCCTGAACCTTATTCTCGACATTGCGACTTTTTTAAAAAAATTTTTATTATTATTCCAAAAAGTGTTCTTTAACAAAGAAGGATGCTCGATTTTATACACAGAACACCTTATGCATGATAGACTACCTAAAGTGTTGCAAAAGGAGTCGAAAAATAACAAATAAGCTGATTTTCCTAGATTTTTCCAGTTTTTCCCATTTTCCTAATTAAAAATAAAATTTCCTACATGCATGACCCTCTAGAATATTGAAAAACACATCTGAAAAATAATATAATGTAAAAAAAACTAAAGAAAGAAAAAGAAGAAATTTTTTTGAAAAAGTGTCCACAGTTGGGATTCGAACCCCCGACCCCTCCCTCCTGTCTCGACTTGCCATTCAGGTGTCCTACCACCAGACCAAGGTGGTACGAAAAGAAAGAAACAATTTCGCTTCAAAAGCCCTTTCTTGGTGACCTACGCATTAGACCTTTAGGGCCCCACTGGGGGCCTCCTAATTAACATATAAAAATTTCCTTTTGCAGGCTTGATTGGACCATAGAGGCCTTCCTTGAGACCAAGTTTGATAATTATAACTTAATATTAAATGGAGCTAGGAGGTCTCGAAGCCTGAACCTTATTCTCGACATTGCGACTTTTTAAAAATTTTTTTTATTATTATTCCAAAAAGTGTTCTTTAACAAAGAAGGATGCTCGATTTTATACACAGAACACCTTATGCATGATAGACTACCTAAAGTGTTGCAAAAGGAGTCGAAAAATAACAAATAAGCTGATTTTCCTAGATTTTTCCAGTTTTTCCCATTTTCCTAATTAAAAATAAAATTTCCTACATGCATGACCCTCTAGAATATTGAAAAACACATCTGCAAAATAATATAATGTAAAAAAAACTAAAAAGAGAAAAAAAAGAAATTTTTTTGAAAATGTAGTCGAAGCTGGGTTTCGAACCTCCGTCCCCTCCCTCCAACCTCGACTTGCCAGTCAGGTGTCCTACCACCAGACCAAGGCGGTACGGAAAGAAAGAAACAATTTTGCTTCAAAAGCCCTTTCTCGGTTACCTATGCAATAGACATTTAGGGCCCCACAGGGGCCCTCCTAATTAACATATTAAAATTTCCTTCGCCAGGCATGATTGGACCATAGAGGCCTACCATGAGACCGAGTTTGAAAATTTTAACTTAATATTAGAGGGAGCTAGGAGGTCTCGAAGTCTGAACCTTATTCTCGACATTTCGTCTTTTTTTTAATTTTTTTTTATTATTTCAAAAAGTGTTCTTTAACAAAGAAAGTTGCTCGATTTTATACACAGAACACCTTATGCATGATAGACTACCTAAAATGTTGCAAAAGGAGTCGAAAAATAACAAATAAACTGATTTTCCTAAATTTTTCCAGTTTTTCCCATTTTCCTAATTCAAAAAAGAATTTCCTACTTGCATAACCCTCTAGAATATCGAAAAACACATCTAAAAAATAATATAATGTAAAAAAAACTAAAGAAAGAAAAAGAAGAAATTTTTTTGAAAAAGTGTCCGCAGATGGGATTCGAACCCCCGACCCGCCCCTCCTGTCTCGACTTGCCATTCAGGTGTCCTACCACCAGACCAAGGTGGTACGAAAAGAAAGAAACAATTTCGCTTCAAAAGCCCTTTCTTGGTTACCTACGCATTAGACCTTTAGGGCCCCACTGGGGGCCTCCTAATTAACATATAAAAATTTCCTTTTGCAGGCTTGATTGGACCATAGAGGCCTTCCTTGAGACCAAGTTTGATAATTATAACTTAATATTAAATGGAGCAAGGATGTCTCGAAGCCTGAACCTTATTCTCGACATTGCGACTTTTTTAAAAAATTTTTTATTATTATTCCAAAAAGTGTTCTTTAACAAAGAAGGATGCTCGATTTTATACACAGAACACCTTATGCATGATAGACTACCTAAAGTGTTGCAAAAGGAGTCGAAAAATAACAAATAAGCTGATTTTCCTAGATTTTTCCAGTTTTTCCCATTTTCCTAATTAAAAATAAAATTTCCTACATGCATGACCCTCTAGAATATTGAAAAACACATCTGAAAAATAATATAATGTAAAAAAAACTAAAGAAAGAAAAAGAAGAAATTTTTTTGAAAAAGTGTCCGCAGTTGGGATTCGAACCCCCGTCCCCTCCCTCCAACCTCGACGTCCTACCACCTGACCAAGGCGGTACGGAAAGAAAGAAACAATTTTGCTTCAAAAGCCCTTTCTCGGTTACCTATGCAATAGACATTTAGGGCCCCACAGGGGCCCTCCTAATTAACATATTAAAATTTCCTTCGCCAGGCATGATTGGACCATAGAGGCCTACCATGAGACCGAGTTTGAAAATTTTAACTTAATATTAGAGGGAGCTAGGAGGTCTCGAAGTCTGAACCTTATTCTCGACATTTCGTCTTTTTTTTAATTTTTTTTTATTATTTCAAAAAGTGTTCTTTAACAAAGAAAGTTGCTCGATTTTATACACAGAACACCTTATGCATGATAGACTACCTAAAATGTTGCAAAAGGAGTCGAAAAATAACAAATAAACTGATTTTCCTAAATTTTTCCAGTTTTTCCCATTTTCCTAATTCAAAAAAGAATTTCCTACTTGCATAACCCTCTAGAATATCGAAAAACACATCTAAAAAATAATATAATGTAAAAAAAACTAAAGAAAGAAAAAGAAGAAATTTTTTTGAAAAAGTGTCCGCAGATGGGATTCGAACCCCCGACCCGCCCCTCCTGTCTCGACTTGCCATTCAGGTGTCCTACCACCAGACCAAGGTGGTACGAAAAGAAAGAAACAATTTCGCTTCAAAAGCCCTTTCTTGGTTACCTACGCATTAGACCTTTAGGGCCCCACTGGGGGCCTCCTAATTAACATATAAAAATTTCCTTTTGCAGGCTTGATTGGACCATAGAGGCCTTCCTTGAGACCAAGTTTGATAATTATAACTTAATATTAAATGGAGCAAGGATGTCTCGAAGCCTGAACCTTATTCTCGACATTGCGACTTTTTTAAAAAAATTTTTATTATTATTCCAAAAAGTGTTCTTTAACAAAGAAGGATGCTCGATTTTATACACAGAACACCTTATGCATGATAGACTACCTAAAGTGTTGCAAAAGGAGTCGAAAAATAACAAATAAGCTGATTTTCCTAGATTTTTCCAGTTTTTCCCATTTTCCTAATTAAAAATAAAATTTCCTACATGCATGACCCTCTAGAATATTGAAAAACACATCTGAAAAATAATATAATGTAAAAAAAACTAAAGAAAGAAAAAGAAGAAATTTTTTTGAAAAAGTGTCCGCAGTTGGGATTCGAACCCCCGTCCCCTCCCTCCAACCTCGACGTCCTACCACCTGACCAAGGCGGTACGGAAAGAAAGAAACAATTTTGCTTCAAAAGCCCTTTCTCGGTTACCTATGCAATAGACATTTAGGGCCCCACAGGGGCCCTCCTAATTAACATATTAAAATTTCCTTCGCCAGGCATGATTGGACCATAGAGGCCTACCATGAGACCGAGTTTGAAAATTTTAACTTAATATTAGAGGAAGCTAGGAGGTCTCGAAGTCTGAACCTTATTCTCGACATTTCGTCTTTTTTTTAATTTTTTTTTTATTATTTCAAAAAGTGTTCTTTAACAAAGAAAGTTGCTCGATTTTATACACAGAACACCTTATGCATGATAGACTACCTAAAATGTTGCAAAAGGAGTCGAAAAATAACAAATAAACTGATTTTCCTTAATTTTTCCAGTTTTTCCCATTTTCCTAATTCAAAAAAAATTTCCTACTTGCATGACCCTCTAGAATATCGAAAAACACATCTAAAAAATAATATAATGTAAAAAAAACTAAAGAAAGAAAAAGAAGAAATTTTTTTGAAAAAGTGTCAGCAGTTGGGATTCGAACCCCCGACCCCTCCCTCCTGTCTCGACTTGCCATTCAGGTGTCCTACCACCAAACCAAGGTGGTACGAAAAGAAAGAAACAATTTCGCTTCAAAAGCCCTTTCTTGGTGACCTACGCAATAGACATTTAGGGCCCCACTGGGGGCCTCCTAATTAACATATAAAAATTTCCTTTTGCAGGCTTGTTTGGACCATAGAGGCCTACCTTGAGACCGAGTTTGATAATTATAACTTAATATTAAATGGAGCTAGGAGGTCTCGAAGCCTGAACCTTTAACAAAGAAGGATGCTCGATTTTATACACAGAACACCTTATGCATGATAGACTACCTTAAATGTTGCAATAGGAGTCGAAAAATAACAAATAAACAGATTTTCCTAGATTTTTCCAGTTTTTTCCCATTTTTCTAATTAAAAAAAATTTCCTACATGCATGACCCTCTAGAATATCGAAAAACACATCTGAAAAATAATATAACGTAAAAAAAACTAAAGAATGAAAAAAAAGAAATTTTTTTGAAAAAGTGTCCGCAGCTGAGATTCGAACCCCCGACCCCTCCCTCCAGTCTCGACTTGCCAGTCAGGTGTCCTACCACCAGACCAAGGCGGTACGGAAAAAAAGAAACAATTTCGCTTCAAAAGCCCTCTCTCGGTTAACTATGCAATAGACATTTAGGGCCCAACTGGGGCCCTCCTAATTAACATATAAAAATTTCCTTCGACAGGCATGATTGAACCATAGAGGCCTACCTTGAGACCGAGTTTGAAAATTATAACTTAATATTAAATGGAGCTAGGAGGTCTCGAAGTCTGAACCTTATTCTCGACATTTCGTCTTTTTCATAATTTTTTTTATTATTATTCCAAAAAGTGTTCTTTAACTAAGAAAGTTGCTCGATTTTAAACACAGAACACCTTATGCATGATAGACTACCTTAAATGTTGCAATAGGAGTCGGAAAATAGCAAATAAACAGATTTTCCTAGATTTTTCCAGTTTTTTCCCATTTTCCTAATTAAAAAAAATTTCCTACATGCAGAACCCTCCAGAATATCGAAAAACACATCTAAAAAATATTATAATGTAAAATAAACAAAAGAAAGAAAAAAAAGGAAATTTTTTTGAAAATGTGGTCGAAGCTGGGATTCGAACCGCCGTCCCCTCCCTCTAATCTCGACTTGCCAGTCAGGTGTCCTACCACCAGACCAAGGCGGTACGGAAAGAAAGAAACAGTTTCGCTTCAAAAGCCCTTTCTCGATTACCTATGCAATAGACATTTAGGGCCCAACTGGGGCCCTCCTAATTAACATATAAAAATTTCCTTCAGCAGGCATGATTTGACCATAGAGGCCTACCTTGAGACCGAGTTTGAAAATTATAACTTAATATTAAAGGGAGCTAGGAGGTCTCGAAGCCTGAACCTTATTCCCAACATTTCGAGTTTTTCGTAATTTTTTTTAATATTATTCCAAAAAGAGTTCTTTAACAAAGAAAGATGCTTGATTTTATACACAGAACACCTTATGCATGATAGACTACCTTAAATGTTGCAATAGGAGTCGAAAAATAACAAATAAACAGATTTTCCTAGATTTTTCCAGTTTTTTCCCATTTTCCTAATTAAAAAAAAATTTCCTACATGCATGACCCTCTAGAATATTGAAAAACACATTTAAAAAATAATATAATGTAAAAAAAACTAAAGAAAGAAAAAAAAGAAATTTTTTTGAAAAAGTGTCCCTAGCTGGGTTTCGAACCCCTGACCCCTCCCTCCAGTCTCGACATGCCAGTCAGGTGTCCTACCACCAGACCAAGGTGGTACGGAAAGAAAGAAACAATTTTGCTTTAAAAGCCCTTACTCGGTTGCCTACGCAATAGACCTTTAGGGCCCCACTAGGGCCCTCCTAAATAACATATAAAAATTTCCTTCAACAGGCATTATTGGACCATAGAGGCCTACCTTGGGACCGAGTTTGAAAATTATAACTTAATATTAAAGGGAGCTAGGAGATCTCCAAGCCTGAACCTTATTCTCGACATTTCATCTTTTTTAAATTTTTTTTATTATTATTTCAAAAAGTGTTCTTTAACAAAGAAAGTTGCTCGATTTTATACACAGAACACCTTACGCATGATAAACTACCTAAAATGTTGCAAAAGGAGTCGAAAAATAACAAATGAACTGATCTTCCTAGATTTTTCCAGTTTTTTCCCATTTTCCTAATTAAAAAAAAATTTCCTACATGCAGGACCCTCCAGAATATCGAAAAACACATCTAAAAAATAATATAATGTAAAATAAACAAAAGAAGGAAAAAAAGAAATTTTTTTGAAAAAGTGGTCGGAGCTGGGATTCGAACCCCCGTCCCTCCCTCCAACCTCGACTTGCCAGTCAGGTGTTCTACCACCAGACCAAGGCGGTACGGAAAGAAAGAAACAATTTCGCTTCAAAAGCCCTTTTTCGGTTACCTATGCAATAGACATTTAGGGCCCCACTGTGGCCCTCCTAATTAACATATAAAAATTTCCTTCAGCAGGCATGATTTGACCATAGAGACCTACCTTGAGACCGAGTTTGAAAATTATGACTTAATATTAAAGGGAGCTAGGAGGTCTCGAAGCCTGAACCTTTTTCTCGACATTTCGCCTTTTTTTAAACTTTTTTATTATTATTTCAAAAAGTGTTCTTTATCAAAGAAAGTTGCTCGATTTTATACACAGAACACCTTATGCATGATAGACTATCCAAAATGTTGCAATAGGAGTCGAAAAATAACAAATAAACTGATTTTCCTAGATTTTTCCAGTTTTTCCCATTTTCCTAATTAAAAAAAAATTTTCTACATGCATGACCCTCTAGAATATCGAAAAACACATCTGAAAAATAATATAATGTAAAAAAAACTAAAGAAAGAAAAAAAAGAAATTTTTTTGAAAAAGTTGCCGCAGCTGGGATTCGAACCCCCGTCCCCTTCCTCCAACCTCGACTTGCCAGCCAGACCAGAAGGTACGGAAAGACAGAAACAATTTCGCTTCAAAAGCCCTTTCTCGGTAACCTATGCAATAGACATTTAGGGCCCCACTGGTTCCATTCTAATTAACATATAAAAATTTCCTTCGCCAGGCATGATTGGACCATAGAGGCTTACCATGAGACCGAGTTTGAAAATTTTAACTTAATATTAAAGCGAGCTAGGAGGTCTCCAAGCCTGAACCTTATTCTCGACATTTCGTCTTTTTTAAAAATTTTTTTTTATTATTTCAAAAAATGTTCTTTGGCAAAGAAAGTTGCTCGATTTTATACACAGAACACCCTACGCATGATAAACTATCCAAAATGTTGCAAAAGGAGTCGAAAAATAACAATTAAACTGATTTTCCTAGATTTTACCAGTTTTTCCCATTTTCCTAATTGAAAAAAAATTTCCTACATGCATGACCCTCTAGAATATCGAAAAACACATCTGAAAAATAATATAACGTAAAAAAAACTAAAGAATGAAAAAAAAGAAATTTTTTTGAAAAAGTGTCCGCAGCTGAGATTCGAACCCCCGACCCCTCCCTCCAGTCTCGACTTGCCAGTCAGGTGTCCTACCACCAGACAAAAGGTGGTAAGAAAAGAAAGAAACAATTTCGCTTCAAAAGCCCCTTCTTGGTGACCTACGCAATAGACCTTTAGGGATCCACTGGGGGCCTCCTAATTAACATATAAAAATTTCCTTTTGCAGGCGTGATTTGACCATAGAGGCCTACCTTGAGACCGAGTTTGATTATTATAACTTAATACTAAATGGAGCTAGGAGGTCTCGAAGCCTGAACCTTATTCTCGACATTTCGACTTTTTTAAATAAAATTTTATTTTTATTCCAAAATGTGTTCTTTAACAAAGAAAGTTGCTCGATTTTATACACAGAACACCTTACACACTATAAACTACCTAAAATGTTGCAAAAGGAGTCGAAAAATAACAAATAAACTGATTTTTCTAGTTTTTTCCAGTTTTTCCCATTTTCCTATTTAAAAAAAATTTCCTATATGCATGACCCTCTAGAATATCGAAAAACACATTTAAAAAATAATATAATGTAAAAAAAACTAAAGAAAGAAAAAAAAGAATTTTTTTGGAAAAAGTGTCCCCAGCTGGGTATCGAACCCCTGACACCTCCCTCCAGTCTCGACTTGCCAGTCAGGTGTCCTACCACCAGACCAAGGTGGTACGGAAAGAAAGAAACAATTTCGCTTCGAAGGCCCTTACTCGGTTGACTATGCAATAGACCTTTAGGGCCCCACTGGGGCCTTCCTAATTAACATATAAAAATTTCCTTCGCCAGGCATGATTGGACCATAGAGGCTTACCATGAGACCGAGTTTGAAAATTTTAACTTAATATTAAAGGGAGCTAGGAGGTCTCAAAGCCGGAACCTTATTCTCGACATTTCGACTTCTTCTTAATTTTTTTTATTATTATTCCAAAAAGTGTTCTTTAACAAAGAAAGATGCTCGATTTTATACACAGAACACCTTAAGCATGATAGACTACCTTAAATGTTGCAATAGGAGTCGAAAAATAACAAATAAAATAATTTTCCTCAATTTTTCCAGTTTTTTCCCATTTTCCTAATTAAAAAAAATTTCCAACATGCTGGATCCTCCAGAATATCAAAAAACACATCTGAAAAATAATATAATGTAAAAAAAACTAAAGAAAGAAAAAAAAGAAATTTTTTTGAAAAAGTGTTTCCAGCTGAGATTCGAACCCCCGACCCCTCCCTCCAGTCTCATCTTGCCATTTAGGTGTCCTACCACCAGACCAAGGTGGTACGAAAAGAAAGAAACAATTTCGCTTCAAAAGCCCTTACTCGGTTGCCTATGCAATAGACCTTTAGGGCCCCACTGGGGCCCTTTTAATTAACATATAAAAATTTCCTTCTACAGGCATGATTAGACAATAGAGGCCTATAATGGGACCGAGTTTGAAAATTATAACTCATTATTAAAGGGAGCTAGGAGGTTTCGAAACCTGAACCTTATTCTCGACATTTCGACTTTTTAAAATTTTTTTTTATTATTATTCCAAAAAATGTTCTTTATCAAAGAAAGATGCTCGATTTTATACACAGAACACCTTACGCATGATAAACTATCCAAAATGTTGCAAAAGGAGTCGAAAAATAACAAATAAACTGATTTTCCCAGATTTTTCTTATTTTTCCCATTTTCCAAATTAAAAAAAAATTTCCTACATGCATGACCCTCTAGAATATCGAAAAACACATTTAAAAAATAATATGATGTAAAAAAAAACTAAAGAAAGAAAAAAAAGAAATTTTTTTGAAAAAGTGCCCCCAGCTGGGTTTCGAACCCTCCATTCTTGACTTGCCAGTCAGGTGTCCTACCTCCAGACCAAGGTGGTACGGAAAGAAAGAAACAATTTTGCTTCAAAAGCCTTTACTCGGTTGCCTATGCAATAGACCTTTAGGGCCCCACTGGGGCCCTCCTAATTAACATATAAAAATTTCCTTCTACAGGCATTATTGGACCATAGAGGCCTACATTAGTACCGAGTTTGAAAATTATAACTTAATATTAAAGGGAGCTAGGAGGTCTCAAAGCCTGAACCTTATTCTCGACATTTCGACTTTTTCTTAATTTTTTTTATTATTATTCCAAAAAGTGTTCTTTAACAAAGAAAGATGCTCGATTTTATACACAGAACACCTTATGCATGATAGACTACCTTAAATGTTGCAATAGGAGTCGAAAAATAACAAATAAACAGATTTTCCTCAATTTTTCCAGTTTTTTCCCATTTTCCTAATTAAAAAAAAAATTTCTACTTGCATGACCCTCTAGAATATCGAAAAACACATCTAAAAAATAATATAATGTAAAAAAAACTAAAGAATGAAAAAGAAGAAATTTTTTTGAAAAAGTGTCCGCAGTTGGGATTCGAACCCCCGACCCCTCCCTCCTGTCTTGACTTGCCATTCAGGTGTCCTATCACCAGACCAAGGTGGTACGAAAAGAAAGAAACAATTTCGCTTCAAAAGCCCTTTCTTGGTGACCTACGCAATAGACCTTTAGGGATCCACTGGGGGCCTCCTAATTAACATATAAAATATTCCTTTTACAGGCGTGATTTGACCATAGCGGCCTACCTTGAGACCGAGTTTGATAATTATAACTTAATATTAAATGGAGCTAGGAGGTCTCGAAGCCTGAACCTTATTCTCGACATTTCGACTTTTTTAAATAAAATTTTATTTTTATTCCAAAATGTGTTCTTTAACAAAGAAAGTTGCTCGATTTTATACACAGAACACCTTACGCACTATAAACTACCTAAAATGTTGCAAAAGGAGTCGAAAAATAACAAATAAACTGATTTTCCTAGTTTTTTCCAGTTTTTCCCATTTTCCTATTTAAAAAAAAATTTCCTAAATGCCTGACCCTCTAGAATATCGAAAAACACATTTAAAAAATAATATAATGTAAAAAAAACTAAAGAAAGAAAAAAAAGAAATTTTTTTGAAAAAGTGTCCCCAGCTGGGTTTCGAACCCCTGACACCTCCCTCCAGTCTCGACTTGCCAGTCAGGTGTCCTACCACCAGACCAAGGTGGTACGGAAAGAAAGAAACAATTTTGCTTCAAAAGCCCTTACTCGGTTGCCTATGAATTAGACCTTTAGGGCCCCACTGGGGCCCTCCTAATTAACATATAAAAATTTCCTTCAACAGGCATTATTGGACCATAGAGGCCTACATTGGGACCGAGTTTGAAAATTATAACTTAATATTAAAGGGAGCTAGGAGGTCTCAAAGCCGGAACCTTATTCTCGACATTTCGACTTCTTCTTAATTTTTTTTATTATTATTCCAAAAAGTGTTCTTTAACAAAGAAAGATGCTCGATTTTATACACAGAACACCTTATGCATGATAGACTACCTTAAATGTTGCAATAGGAGTCGAAAAATAACAAATAAACAGATTTTCCTCAATTTTTCCAGTTTTTTCCCATTTTCCTAATTAAAAAAAGATTTCCTACGTGCTGGACCCTCCAGAATATCAAAAAACACATCTGAAAAATAATATAATGTAAAAAAAACTAAAGAAAGAAAAAAAAGAAATTTTTTTTAAAAAGTGTCCGCAGCTGAGATTCGAACCCCCGACCCCTTCCTCCAGTCTCGACTTGCCAGTCAGGTCTCCTACCACCAGACCAAGGTGGTTTGAAAAGAAAGAAACAATTTCGCTTCAAAAGCCCTTTCATGGTGACCTACGCAATAGACTTTTAGGGCCCCACTGGGGGCCTCCTAATTAACATATAAAAATTTCCTTTTGCAGGCGTGATTGGACCATAGAGGCCTACCTTGAGACCGAGTTTGATAATTATAACTTAATATTAAATGGAGCTAGGAGGTCTCGAAGCCTGAACCTTATTCTCGACATTGCGACTTTTTAAAAAAATTTTTTATTATTATTCCAAAAAGTGTTCTTTAACAAAGAGGGCTGCTCGATTTTATACACAGAACACCTTACGCATGATAAACTATCCAAAATGTTGCAAAAGGAGTCGAAAAATAACAAATAAACTGATTTTCCCAGATTTTTCCAGTTTTTCCCATTTTCCTAATTAAAAAAAAATTTCCTACATGCATGACCCTCTAGAATATTGAAAAACACATTTAAAAATTAATATAATTTAAAAAAAACTAAAGAAAGAAAAAAAAGAAATTTTTTTGAAAAAGTGTCCCCAGCTGGGTTTCGAACCCTCCATTCTCGACTTGCCAGTCAGGTGTCCTACCTCCAGACCAAGGTGGTACGGAAAGAAAGAAACAATTTTGCTTCAAAAGCCTTTACTCGGTTGCCTATGCAATAGACCTTTAGGGCCCCACTGGGGCCCGCCTAATTAACATATAAAAATTTCGTTCAACAGGCATTATTGGATCATAGAGGCCTACATTGGGACCGAGTTTGAAAATTATAACTTAATATTAAAGGGAGCTAGGAGGTCTCAAAGCCTGAACCTTATTCTCGACATTTCGTCTTTTTTAAAATTTTTTTTATTATTATTTCAAAAAGTGTTCTTTAACAAAGAAAGATGCTCGATTTTATACACAGAACACCTTATGCATGATAGACTACCTAAAGTGTTGCAAAAGGAGTCGAAAAATAACAAATAAGCTGATTTTCCTAGATTTTTCCAGTTTTTCCCATTTTCCTAATTAAAAAAAAAATATCCTACATGCATGACCCTCTAGAATATTGAAAAACACATCTGAAAAATAATATAATGTAAAAAAAACTAAAGAAAGAAAAAAAAGAAATTTTTTTGAAAAAGTGTCCCTAGCTGGGTTTCGAACCCCTGACCCCTCCCTCCAGTCTCGACTTGCCAGTCAGGTGTCCTACCACCAGACCAAGGTGGTACGGAAAGAAAGAAACAATTTTGCTTCAAAAGCCCTTACTCGGTTGCCTACGCAATAGACCTTTAGGGCCCCACTGGGGCCCTCCTAATTAAAATATAAAAATTTCCTTCAACAGGCATTATTGGACCATAGAGGCCTACCTTGGCATTGAGTTTGAAAATTATAACTTAATATTAAAGGGAGCTAGGAGGTCTCCAAGCCTGAAACTTATTCTCGACATTTCGTCTTTTTTAAATTTTTTTTATTATTATTTCAAAAAGTGTTCTTTAACAAAGAAAGTTGCTCGATTTTATACACAGAACACCTTATGCATGATAAACTACCTAAAATGTTGCAAAAGGAGTCGAAAAATAACAAATAAACTGATTTTCCTAGATTTTTCCAGTTTTTCCCATTTTCCTAATTAAAAAAAAATTTCCTACATGCTGGACCCTCCAGAATATCAAAAAACACATCTGAAAAATAATATAATGTAAAAAAAACTAAAGAAAGAAAAAAAAGAAATTTTTTTTAAAAAGTGTCCGCAGCTGAGATTCGAACCCCCGACCCCTTCCACCAGTCTCGACTTGACAGTCAGGTGTCCTACCACCAGACCAAGGTGGTACGAAAAGAAAGAAACAATTTCGCTTCAAAAGCCCTTTCTTGGTGACCTACGCAATAGACCTTTAGGGCCCCACTGGGGGCCTCCTAATTAACATATAAAAATTTCCTTTTGCAGGGGTGATTGGACCATAGAGACCTACCTTGAGACCGAGTTTGATAATTATAACTTAATATTAAATGGAGCTAGGAGGTCTCGAAGCCTGAACCTTATTCTCGTCATTGCGACTTTTTTAAAAATTTTTTTATTATTATTCCAAAAAGTGTTCTTTAACAAAGAGGGATGCTCGATTTTATACACCTTACGCACTATAAACTACCTAAAATGTTGCAAAAGGAGTCGAAAAATAACAAATAAACTGATTTTCCTAAATTTGTCCAGTTTTTCCCATTTTCCTAATTAAAAAAAAAAATTTCTACTTGCATGACCCTCTAGAATATCGAAAAATACATCTAAAAAATAATATAATGTAAAAAAAACTAAAGAAAGAAAAAGAAGAAATTTTTTTGAAAAAGTGTCCGCAGTTGGGATTTGAACCCCCGACCCCTCCCTCCTGTCTCGACTTGCCATTCAGGTGTCCTACCACCAGACCAAGGTGGTACGAAAAGAAAGAAACAATTTCGCTTCAAAAGCCCTTTCTCGGTTACCTATGCAATAGACATATAGGGCCCCACAGGGGCCCTCCTAATTAACATATAAAAATTTCCTTCGCCAGGCATGATTGGACCATAGAGGCCTACCATGAGACCGAGTTTGAAAATTTTAACTTAATATTAAAGGGAGCTAGGAGGTCTCGAAGTGTGAACCTTATTCTCGACATTTCGTCTTTTTTTAAATTTTTTTTATTATTATTTCAAAAAGTGTTCTTTAACAAAGAAAGTTCCTTGATTTTATACACAGAACACCTTACGCATGATAAACTATCCAAAATGATGCAAAAGGAGTCGAAAAATAACAAATAAACTGATTTTCTTAGATTTTTCCAGTTTTTCCCATTTTCCTAATTAAAAAAAAATTTCCTACATGCATGACCCTCTAGAATATCGAAAAACACATTAAAAAAATAATATAATGTAAAAAAAACTAAAGAAAGAAAAAAAAGAAATTTTTTTGAAAAAGTGTCCCTAGCTGGGTTTTGAACCCCTGACCCCTCCCTCCAGTCTCGACTTGCCAGTCAGGTGTCCTACCACCAGACCAAGGTGGTACGGAAAGAAAGAAACAATTTTGCTTCAAAAGCCCTTACTCGGTTGCCTACGCAATAGACCATTAGGGCCCCACTGGGGCCCTCCTAATTAACATATAAAAATTTCCTTCAACAGGCATTATTGGACCATAGAGGCCTACCTTGGCACTGAGTTTGAAAATTATAACTTAATATTAAAGGGAGCTAGGAGGTCTCCAAGCCTGAACCTTATTCTCGACATTTAGTCTTTTTTAAATTTTTTTAATTATTATTTCAAAAAGTGTTCTTTAACAAAGAAAGTTGCTCGATTTTATACACAGAACACCTTACGCGTGATAAACTACCTAAAATGTTGCAGAAGGAGTCAAAAAATAACAAATGAACTGATTTTCCTAGATTTTTCCAGTTTTTCCCATTTTCCTAATTAAAAAAAAAAATTTCCAACATGAATGACCGTCTAGAATATCGAAAAACACATCTGAAAAATAATATAACGTAAAAAAATCTAAAGAAAGAAAAAAAAAGAAATTTTTTTGAAAAAGTGTCCGTAGCTGAAATTTGAACCCCCGACCTCTCCCTCCAATCTCGACTTGCCAGTCAGGTGTGCTACCACCAGACCAAGGTGGTACGAAAAGAAAGAAACAATTTCGCTTCAAAAGACCCTTCTTGGTGACCTACGCAATAGACCTTTAGGGCCCCTCTGGGCCCCCTAATCAACATATAAAAATTTCCTTTTGCAGGCGTGATTGGACCGTAGAGGCCTACCTTGAGACCGAGTTTGAAAATTATAACTTAATATTAAAGGGAGCTAGGAGGTCTCGAAGCCTGAACCTTATTCTCGACATTTCGCCTTTTTTTAATTTTTTTTTATTATTATTTCAAAAGTGTTCTTTAACAAAGAAAGTTGCTCGATTTTATACACAGAACACCTTACGCACTATAAACTACCTAAAATGTTGCAAAAGGAGTCGAAAAATAACAAATAAACTGATTTTCCTAAATTTGTCCAGTTTTTCCCATTTTCCTAATTAAAAAAAAATGTTCTACTTGCATGACCCTCTAGAATATCGAAAAACACATCTAAAAAATAATATAATGTAAAAAAAACTAAAGAAAGAAAAAGAAGAAATTTTTTTGAAAAAGTGTCCGCAGTTGGGATTCGAACCCCCGACCCCTCCCTCCTGTCTCGACTTGCCATTCAGGTGTCCTACCACCAGACCAAGGTGGTACGAAAAGAAAGAAACAATTTCGCTTCAAAAGCCCTTTCTTGGTGACCTACGCAATAGACCTTTAGGGCCCCACTGGGGGCCTCCTAATTAACATATAAAAATTTCCTTTTGCAGGCTTGATTGGACCATAGAGGCCTTCCTTGAGACCAAGTTTGATAATTATAACTTAATATTAAATGGAGCTAGGAGGTCTCGAAGCCTGAACCTTATTCTCGACATTGCAACTTTTTTAAATTTTTTTTTATTATTATTCCAAAAAGTGTTCTTTAACAAAGAAGGATGCTCGATTTTATACACAGAACACCTTATGCATGATAAACTACCTAAAATGTTGCAGAAGGAGTCAAAAAATAACAAATGAACTGATTTTCCTAGATTTTTCCAGTTTTTCCCATTTTCCTAATTAAAAAAAAAATTTCCAACATGAATGACCGTCTAGAATATCGAAAAACACAACTGAAAAATAATATAACGTAAAAAAAACTAAAGAAAGAAAAAAAAAGAAATTTTTTTGAAAAAGTGTCCGTAGCTGAAATTTGAACCCCCGACCTCTCCCTCCAATCTCGACTTGCCAGTCAGGTGTGCTACCACCAGACCAAGGTGGTACGAAAAGAAAGAAACAATTTCGCTTCGAAAAGACCCTTCTTGGTGACCTACGCAATAGACCTTTAGGGCCCCTCTGGGCCCCCTAATCAACATATAAAAATTTCCTTTTGCAGGCGTGATTGGACCGTAGAGGCCTACCTTGAGACCGAGATTGAAAATTATAACTTAATATTAAAGGGAGCTAGGAGGTCTCGAAGCCTGAACCTTAATCTCGACATTTCGTCTTTTTTTAAATTTTTTTTTTATTATTTCAAAAAGTGTTCTTTAACAAAGAAAGTTGCTCGATTTTATACACAGAACACCTTACGCATGATAAACTATCCAAAATGATGCAAAAGGAGTCGAAAAATAACAAATAAACTGATTTTCCTAGATTTTTCCAGTTTTTCCCATTTTCCTAATTAAAAAAAAATTTCCTACATGCATGACCCTCTAGAATATCAAAAAACACATTTAAAAAATAATATAATGTAAAAAAAACTAAAGAAAGAAAAAAAAGAACTTTTTTTGAAAAAGTGTCCCTAGCTGGGTTTCGAACCCCTGACCCCTCCCTCCAGTCTCGACTTGCCAGTCAGGTGTCCTACCACCAGACCAAGTTGGTACGGAAAGAAAGAAACAATTTTGCTTCAAAAGCCCTTACTCGGTTGCCTACGCAATAGACCTTTAGGGCCCCACTGGGGCCCTCCTAATTAACATATAAAAATTTACTTCAACAGGCATTATTGGACCATAGAGGCCTACCTTGGCACTGAGTTTGAAAATTATAACTTAATATTAAAGGGAGCTAGGAGGTCTCCAAGCCTGAACCTTATTCTCGACATTTCGTCTTTTTTAAATTTTTTTTATTATTATTTCAAAAAGTGTTCTTTAACAAAGAAAGTTGCTCGATTTTATACACAGAACACCTTACGCGTGATAAACTACCTAAAATGTTGCAAAAGGAGTCAAAAAATAACAAATGAACTGATTTTCCTAGATTTTTCCAGTTTTTCCCATTTTCCTAATTAAAAAAAAATTTCCTACATGCTGGACCCTCCAGAATATCAAAAAACACATCTGAAAAATAATATAATGTAAAAAAAAATAAAGAAAGAAAAAGAAGAAATTTTTTTGAAAAAGTGTCCGCAGTTGGGATTCGAACCCCCGACCCCTCCCTCCTGTCTCGACTTGCCATTCAGGTGTCCTACCACCAGACCAAGGTGGTACGAAAAGAAAGAAACAATTTCGCTTCAAAAGCCCTTTCTTGGTGACCTACGCAATAGACCTTTAGGGCCCCACTGGGGGCCTCCTAATTAACATATAAAAATTTCCTTTTGCAGGCTTGATTGGACCATAGAGGCCTTCCTTGAGACCGAGTTTGATAATTATAACTTAATATTAAATGGAGCTAGGAGGTCTCGAAGCCTGTACCTTATTCTCGACATTGCGACTTTCTTAAAATTTTTTTTATTATTATTCCAAAAAGTGTATTTTAACAAAGAAGGATGCTCGATTTTATACACAGAACACCTTATGCATGATAGACTACCTAAAGTGTTGCAAAAGGAGTCGAAAAATAACAAATAAGCTGATTTTCCTAGATTTTTCCAGTTTTTCCCATTTTCCTAATTAAAAAAAAAATTTCCTACATGCATGACCCTCTAGAATATTGAAAAACACATCTGAAAAATAATATAATGTAAAAAAAAAGAAAGAAAGAAAAAAAAGAAATTTTTTTGAAAAAGTATTCAAAGCTGGGATTCGAACCCCCGTCCCCTCCCTCCAACCTCGACTTGCCAGTCAGGTGTCCTACCACCAGACCAAGGCGGTACGGAAATAAAGAAACAATTTTGCTTAAAAGCCCTTTCTCGGTTACCTATGCAATAGACATATAGGGCCCCACTGGGGGCCTCCTAATTAACATATAAAAATTTCCTTTTGCAGGCGTGATTGGACCATAGAGGCCTACCTTGAGACCGAGTTTGATAATTATAACTTAATATTAAATGGAGCTAGGAGGTCTCGAAGCCTGAACCTTATTCTTGACATTTCGTCTTTTTTTAAATTTTTTTTATTATTATTTCAAAAAGTGTTCTTTAACAAAGAAAGATGCTCGATTTTATACACAGAACACCTTATGCATGATAAACTACCTAAAATGTTGCAAAAGGAGTCGAAAAATAACAAATAAACTGATTTTCCTAGATTTTTCCAGTTTTTCACATTTTCCTAATTAAAAAAAAAATTTCCAACATGCATGACCGTCTAGAATATCGAAAAACACTTCTGAAAAATAATATAACGTAAAAAAAACTAAAGAAAGAAAAAAAAGAAATTTTTTTGAAAAAGTGTCCGCAGCTGAGATTCGAACCCCCGACCCCTCCCTCCAGTCTCGACTTGCCAGTCAGGTGTCTTACCACCAGACCAAGGTGGTACGAAAAGTAAGAAACAATTTCGCTTCAAAAGTCCCTTCTTGGTGACCTACGCAAAAGACATATAGGGCCCCACAGGGGGCCTCCTAATTAACATATAAAAATTTCCTTCGGCAGGCATGATTGGACCATAGAGACCTACCTTGAGACCGAGTTTGAAAATTATAACTTAATATTAAAGGGAGCTAGGAGGTCTCGAAGTGTGAACCTTATTCTCGACATTTCGTTTTTTTTAAAATTTTTTTTTATTATTTCAAAAAGTGTTCTTTAACAAAGAAAGTTCCTTGATTTTATACACAGAACACCTTACGCATGATAAACTATCCAAAATGATGCAAAAGGAGTCGAAAAATAACAAATAAACTGATTTTCCTAGATTTTTCCAGTTTTTCCCATTTTCCTTATTAAAAAAAAATTTCCTACATGCATGACCCTCTAGAATATCGAAAAACACATTTAAAAAATAATATAATGTAAAAAAACTAAAGAAAGAAAAAAAAGAAATTTTTTTGAAAAAGTGTCCCTAGCTGGGTTTCGAACCCCTGACCCCTCCCTCCAGTCTCGACTTGCCAGTCAGGTGTCCTACCACCAGACCAAGGTGGTAGGGAAAGAAAGAAACAATTTTGCTTCAAAAGCCCTTACTCGGTTGCCTACGCAATAAACCTTTAGGGCCCCACTGGGGCCCTCCTAATTAACATATAAAAATTTCCTTCAACAGGCATTATTGGACCATAGAGGCCTACCTTGGCACTGAGTTTGAAAATTATAACTTAATATTAAAGGGAGCTATGAGGTCTCCAAGCCTGAACCTTATTCTCGACATTTCGTCTTTTTTAAATTTTTTTTATTATTATTTCAAAAAGTGTTCTTTAACAAAGAAAGTTGCTCGATTTTATACACAGAACACCTTACGCGTGATAAACTACCTAAAATGTTGCAAAAGGAGTCAAAAAATAACAAATGAACTGATTTTCCTAGATTTTTCCAGTTTTTCCCATTTTCCTAAAAAAAAAAAATTTTCCAACATGAATGACCGTCTAGAATATCGAAAAACACATCTGAAAAATAATATAACGTAAAAAAAACTAAAGAAAGAAAAAAAAAGAAATTTTTTTGAAAAAGTGTCCGTAGCTGAGATTTGAACCCCCAACCTCTCCCTCCAATCTCGACTTGCCAGTCAGGTGTCCTACCACCAGACCAAGGTGGTACGAAAAGAAAGAAACAATTTCGCTTCAAAAGACCCTTCTTGCGGTGACCTACGCAATAGACCTTTAGGGCCCCTCTGGGGGCCTCCTAGTTAACATATAAAAATTTCCTTTTGCAGGCGTGATTGGACCGTAGAGGCCTACCGTGAGACCGAGTTTGAAAATTATAACTTAATATTAAAGGGAGCTAGGAGGTCTCGAAGCCTGAACCTTATTCTCGACATTTCGCCTTTTTTTAAATTTTTTTTATTATTATTTCAAAAGTGTTCTTTAACAAAGAAAGTTGCTCGATTTTATACACAGAACACCTTACGCACTATAAACTACCTAAAATGTTGCAAAAGGAGTCGAAAAATAACAAATAAACTGATTTTCCTAAATTTGTCCAGTTTTTCCCATTTTCCTAATTAAAAAAAAATTTTCTACTTGCATGACCCTCTAGAATATCGAAAAACACATCTAAAAAATAATATAATGTAAAAAAAACTAAAGAAAGAAAAAGAAGAAATTTTTTTGAAAAAGTGTCCGCAGTTGGGATTCGAACCCCCGACCCCTCCCTCCTGTCTCGACTTGCCATTCAGGTGTCCTACCACCAGACCAAGGTGGTACGGAAAGAAAGAAACAATTTTGCTTCAAAAGCCCTTACTCGGTTGCCTACGCAATAGACCATTAGGGCCCCACCGGGGCCCTCCTAATTAACATATAAAAATTTCCTTTTGCAGGCTTGATTGGACCATAGAGGCCTTCCTTGAGACCAAGTTTGATAATTATAACTTAATATTAAATGGAGCTAGGAGGTCTCGAAGCCTGAACCTTATTCTCGACATTGCGACTTTTTTAAAATTTTTTTTATTATTATTCCAAAAAGTGTTCTTTAACAAAGAAGGATGCTCGATTTTATACACAGAACACCTTATGCATGATAGACTACCTAAAGTGTTGCAAAAGGAGTCGAAAAATAACAAATAAGCTGATTTTCCTAGATTTTTCCAGTTTTTCCCATTTTCCTAATTAAAAAAAAATTTCCTACATGCATGACCCTCTAGAATATTGAAAAACACATCTGAAAAATAATATAATGTAAAAAAAACTAAAGAAAGAAAAAAAAGAAATTTTTTTGAAAAAGTATTCGAAGCTGGGATTCGAACCCCCGTCCCCTCCCTCCAACCTCGACTTGCCAGTCAGGTGTCCTACCACCAGACCAAGGCGGTACGGAAAGAAAGAAACAATTTTGCTTAAAAGCCCTTTCTCTTTTACCTATGCAATAGACATATAGGGCCCCGCAGGGGCCCTAATAATTAACATATAAAAATTTCCTTCGCCAGGCATGATTGGACCATAGAGGCCTACCATGAGACCGAGTTTGAAAATTTTAACTTAATATTAAAGGGAGCTAGGAGGTCTCGAAGTGTGAACCTTATTCTCGACATTTCGTATTTTTTAAAATTTTTTTTTTATTATTTCAAAAAGTGTTCTTTAACAAAGAAAGTTCCTTGATTTTATACACAGAACACCTTACGCATGATAAACTATCCAAAATGATGCAAAAGGAGTCGAAAAATAACAAATGAACTGATTTTCCTAGATTTTTCCAGTTTTTCCCATTTTCCTAATTAAAAAAAAAAATTCCAACATGAATGACCGTCTAGAATATCGAAAAACACATCTGAAAAATAATATAACGTAAAAAAAACTAAAGAAAGAAAAAAAAAAGAAATTTTTTTGAAAAAGTGTCCGTAGCTGAGATTTGAACCCCCGACCTCTCCCTCCAGTCTCGACTTGCCAGTCAGGTGTCCTACCACCAGACCAAGGTGGTACGAAAAGAAAGAAACAATTTCGCTTCAAAAGCCCCTTCTTGGTGACCTACGCAATAGACCTTTAGGGCCCCTCTGGGGGCCTCCTAATTAACATATAAAAATTTCCTTTTGCAGGCGTGATTGGACCGTAGAGGCCTACCTTGAGACCGAGTTTGAAAATTATAACTTAATATTAAAGGGAGCTAGGAGGTCTCGAAGCCTGAACCTTATTCTCGACATTTCGCCTTTTTTTAAATTTTTTTTATTATTATTTCAAAAGTGTTCTTTAACAAAGAAAGTTGCTCGATTTTATACACAGAACACCTTACGCACTATAAACTACCTAAAATGTTGCAAAAGGAGTCGAAAAATAACAAATAAACTGATTTTCCTAAATTTGTCCAGTTTTTCCCATTTTCCTAATTAAAAAAAAATTTTCTACTTGCATGACCCTCTAGAATATCGAAAAACACATCTAAAAAATAATATAATGTAAAAAAAACTAAAGAAAGAAAAAGAAGAAATTTTTTTGAAAAAGTGTCCGCAGTTGGGATTCGAACCCCCGACCCCTCCCTCCTGTCTCGACTTGCCATTCAGGTGTCCTACCACCAGACCAAGGTGGTACGGAAAGAAAGAAACAATTTTGCTTCAAAAGCCCTTACTCGGTTGCCTACGCAATAGACCGTTAGGGCCCCACCGGGGCCCTCCTAATTAACATATAAAAATTTCCTTTTGCAGGCTTGATTGGACCAAAAAGGCCTTCCTTGAGACCAAGTTAGATAATTATAACTTAATATTAAATGGAGCTAGGAGGTCTCGAAGCCTGAACCTTATTCTCGACATTGCGACTTTTTTAAAATTTTTTTTATTATTATTCCAAAAAGTGTTCTTTAACAAAGAAGGATGCTCGATTTTATACACAGAACACCTTATGCATGATAGACTACCAAAAGTGTTGCAAAAGGAGTCGAAAAATAACAAATAAGCTGATTTTCCTAGATTTTTCCTGTTTTTCCCATTTTCCTAATTAAAAAAAAAATTTCCTACATGCATGACCCTCTAGAATATTGAAAAACACATCTGAAAAATAATATAATGTAAAAAAAACTAAAGAAGGAAAAAAAAGAAATTTTTTTGAAAAAGTATTCGAACCCGGGATTCGAACCCCCGTCCCCTCCCTCCAACCTCGACTTGCCAGTCAGGTGTCCTACCACCAGACCAAGGCGGTACGGAAAGAAAGAAACAATTTTGCTTCAAAAGCCCTTTCTCGGTTACCTATGCAATAGACATATAGGGCCCCACAGGGGCCCTCCTAATTAACATATAAAAATTTCCTTCGCCAGGCATGATTGGACCATAGAGGCCTACCATGAGACCGAGTTTGAAAATTTTAACTTAATATTAAAGGGAGCTAGGAGGTCTCGAAGTGTGAACCTTATTCTCGACATTTCGTCTTTTTTAAAATTTTTTTTTTATTATTTCAAAAAGTGTTCTTTAACAAAGAAAGTTCCTTGATTTTATACACAGAACACCTTACGCATGATAAACTATCCAAAATGATGCAAAAGGAGTCGAAAAATAACAAATAAACTGATTTTCCTAGATTTTTCCAGTTTTTCCCATTTTCCTAATTCAAAAAAAATTTCCCTACTTGCATGACCCTCTAGAATATCGAAAAACACATCTGAAAAATAATACAATGTAAAAAAAAACTAAAGAAAGGAAAAAAAGAAATTTTTTTGAAAAAGTAGTCGAAGCTGGGATTCGAACTCCCGTCCCCTCCCTCCAACCTCGACTTGCCAGTCAAGTGTCCTACCACCAGACCAAGGCGGTACGGAAAGAAAGAAACAATTTTGCTTCAAAAGCCCTTTCTCGGTTACCTACGCAATAGACCTTTAGGGCCCCACTGGGGGCCTCCTAATTAACATATAAAAATTTCCTTTTGCAGGGGTGATTGGACCATAGAGACCTACCTTGAGACCGAGTTTGATAATTATAACTTAATATTAAATGGAGCTAGGAGGTCTCGAAGCCTGAACCTTATTCTCGTCATTGCGACTTTTTTAAAAATTTTTTTATTATTATTCCAAAAAGTGTTCTTTAACAAAGAGGGATGCTCGATTTTATACACCTTACGCACTATAAACTACCTAAAATGTTGCAAAAGGAGTCGAAAAATAACAAATAAACTGATTTTCCTAAATTTGTCCAGTTTTTCCCATTTTCCTAATTAAAAAAAAATGTTCTACTTGCATGACCCTCTAGAATATCGAAAAACACATCTAAAAAATAATATAATGTAAAAAAAACTAAAGAAAGAAAAAGAAGAAATTTTTTTGAAAAAGTGTCCGCAGTTGGGATTCGAACCCCCGACCCCTCCCTCCTGTCTCGACTTGCCATTCAGGTGTCCTACCACCAGACCAAGGTGGTACGAAAAGAAAGAAACAATTTCGCTTCAAAAGCCCTTTCTTGGTGACCTACGCAATAGACCTTTAGGGCCCCACTGGGGGCCTCCTAATTAACATATAAAAATTTCCTTTTGCAGGCTTGATTGGACCATAGAGGCCTTCCTTGAGACCAAGTTTGATAATTATAACTTAATATTAAATGGAGCTAGGAGGTCTCGAAGCCTGAACCTTATTCTCGACATTGCAACTTTTTTAAATTTTTTTTTATTATTATTCCAAAAAGTGTTCTTTAACAAAGAAGGATGCTCGATTTTATACACAGAACACCTTTTGCATGATAAACTACCTAAAATGTTGCAGAAGGAGTCAAAAAATAACAAATGAACTGATTTTCCTAGATTTTTCCAGTTTTTCCCATTTTCCTAATTAAAAAAAAAATTTCCAACATGAATGACCGTCTAGAATATCGAAAAACACAACTGAAAAATAATATAACGTAAAAAAAACTAAAGAAAGAAAAAAAAAGAAATTTTTTTGAAAAAGTGTCCGTAGCTGAAATTTGAACCCCCGACCTCTCCCTCCAATCTCGACTTGCCAGTCAGGTGTGCTACCACCAGACCAAGGTGGTACGAAAAGAAAGAAACAATTTCGCTTCGAAAAGACCCTTCTTGGTGACCTACGCAATAGCCCTTTAGGGCCCCTCTGGGCCCCCTAATCAACATATAAAAATTTCCTTTTGCAGGCGTGATTGGACCGTAGAGGCCTACCTTGAGACCGAGATTGAAAATTATAACTTAATATTAAAGGGAGCTAGGAGGTCTCGAAGCCTGAACCTTATTCTCGACATTGCGACTTTTTTAAAAAATTTTTTATTATTAATCCAAAAAGTGTTCTTTAACAAAGAGGGATGCTCGATTTTATACACAGAACACCTTACGCATGATAAACTATCCAAAATGTTGCAAAAGGAGTCGAAAAATAACAAATAAACTGATTTTCCCAGATTTTTCCAGTTTTTCCCATTTTCCTAATTAAAAAAAAATTTCCTACATGCATGACCCTCTAGAATATTGAAAAACACATTTAAAAAATAATATAATTTAAAAAAAACTAAAGAAAGAAAAAAAAGAACTTTTTTTGGAAAAGTGTCCCCAGCTGGGTTTTGAACCCCTGACCCCTCCCTCCAGTCTCGACTTGCCAGTCAGGTGTCCTACCACCAGACCAAGGTGGTACGGAAAGAAAGAAACAATTTTGCTTCAAAAGCCCTTACTTGGTTGCCTATGCAATAGACATTTAGGGCCCCACTGGGGCCCGTCTAATTAACATATAAAAATTTCCTTCAACAGGCATTATTGGACCATAGAGGCCTACATTGGGACCGAGTTTGAAAATTATAACTTAATATTAAAGGGAGCTAGGAGGTCTCAAAGCCTGAACCTTATTCTCGACATTTCGTCTTTTTTAAAATTTTTTTTATTATTATTTCAAAAAGTTATCTTTAACAAAGAAAGATGCTCGATTTTATACACAGAACACCTTATGCATGATAAACTACCTAAAATGTTGCAAAAGGAGTCGAAAAATAACAAATAAACTGATTTTACTAGATTTTTCCAGTTTTTCACATTTTCCTAATTAAAAAAAAAATTTCCAACATGCATGACCCTCTAGAATATTGAAAAACACATCTGAAAAATAATATAATGCAAAAAAAACTAAGGAAAGAAAAAAAAGAAATTTTTTTGAAAAAGTAGTCGAAGCTGGGATTCGAACTCCTGTCTCCTCTCTCCAACCTCGACTTGCCAGTCAGGTGTCCTACCACCAGACCAAGGCGGTACGGAAAGAAAGAAACAATTTTGCTTCAAAAGCCCTTTCTCGGTTACCTATGCAATAGACATTTAGGGCCCCACAGGGGCCCTCCTAATTAACATATAAAAATTTCCTTTGGCAGGCATGATTAATCCATAGGACCTACCTTGAGACCGAGTTTGAAAATTATAACTTAATATTAAAGGGAGCTAGGAGGTCTCGAAGCCTGAACCTTTTTCTCGACATTTCGACTTCTTCTTAATTTTTTTTATTATTATTCCAAAAAGTGTTCTTTAACAAAGAAAGTTGCTCGATTTTAAACACAGAACACCTTACGCACTATAAACTACCTAAAATGTTGCAAAAAAAGTCGAAAAATAACAAATAAACTGATTTTCCTAGATTTTTTCAGTTTTTCAAATTTTTCCTAATGAAAAAAAAAATTTCCTACTTGCGTGACCCTCTAGAATATCAAAAAACACATTCAAAAAATAATATAATGTAAAATAAACAAAAGAAGGAAAAAAAGAAATTTTTTTGAAAAAGTGGTCGAATCTGGGATTCGAACCCCCGTCCCTCCCTCCAACCTCGACTTGCAAGTCAGGTGTCCTACCACCAGACCAAGGAGGTACGGAAAGAAAGAAACAATTTCGCTTCAAAAGCCCTTTCTCGGTTACATATGCAGTAGACATTTAGGGCCCCACTGGGGCCCTCATAATTAACATATAAAAATTTCCTTCGGCAGGCATGATTGGACCATAGAGGCCTACCTTGAGACCGAGTTTGAAAATTATAACTTAATATTAAAGGGAGATAGGAGGTCTCGAAGCCTGAACCTTATTCCCGACATTTCGAGTTTTTCGTAATTTTTTTTAATATTATTCCAAAAAGAGTTCTTTAACAAAGAAAGATGCTTGATTTTATACACAGAACACCTTATGCATGATAGACTACCTTAAATGTTGCAATAGGAGTCGAAAAATAACAAATAAACAGATTTTCCTAGATTTTTCCAGTTTTTTCCTATTTTCCTAATTAAAAAAAAATTCCTACATGCAGGACCCTCCAGAATATTGAAAAACACATCTAAAAAATAATATAATGAAAAATAAACAAAAGAAGGAAAAAAAGAAATTTTTTTGAAAAAGTAGTCGAAGCTGGGATTCGAACCGCCGTCCCCTCCCTCCAATCTCGACTTGCCAGTCAAGTGTCCTACCACTAGATCAAGGCGGTACGGAAAGAAAGAAACAGTTTCGCTTCAAAAGCCCTTTCTCGGTTTCCTATGCAATAGACATTTAGGGCCCCACAGGGGCCCTCCTAATTAACATATAAAAATTTCCTTTGGCAGGCATGATTAATCCATAGGACCTACCTTGAGACCGAGTTTGAAAATTATAACTTAATATTAAAGGGAGCTAGGAGGTCTCGAAGCCTGAACCTTTATCTCGACATTTCGCCTTTTTTTAAAATTTTTTTATTATTATTTCAAAAAGTGTTCTTTATCAAAGAAAGTTGCTCGATTTTAAACACAGAACACCTTACGCACTATAAAATACCTAAAATGTTGCAAAAAGAGTCGAAAAATAACAAATAAACTGATTTTCCTAGATTTTTCCAGTTTTTCCCATTTTTCCTAATGAAAAAAAAATTTCCTACTTGCGTGACCCTCTAGAATATCGAAAAAGACATCTAAAAAATAATATAATGTAAAAAAAACTAAAGAAAGAAAAAAAAGAAATTTTTTTGAAAAAGTTGCCGCAGCTGGGATTCAAACCCCCGACCCCTCCCTCCAGTCTCGACTTGCCAGTCAGGTGTCCTACCACCAGACAAAAGTTGGTACGAAAAGAAAGAAACAATTTCGCTTCAAAAGCCCCTTCTTGGTGACCTACGCAATAGACCTTTTGGGATCCACTGGGGGCCTCCTAATTAACATATAAAAATTTCCTTTTGCAGGCGTGATTGAACCATAGAGGCCTACCTTGAGACCGAGTTTGATAATTATAACTTAATATTAAATGGAGCTAGGAGGTCTCGAAGCCTGAACCTTATTCTCGACATTGCGACTTTTTTAAAAAAATTTTTATTATTAATCCAAAAAGTGTTCTTTAACAAAGAGGGATGCTCGATTTTATACACAAAACAACTTACGCATGATAAACTATCCAAAATGTTGCAAAAGGAGTCGAAAAATAACAAATAAACTGATTTTCCCAGATTTTTCCAGTTTTTTCCATTTTCCTAATTAAAAAAAAATTTCCTACATGCATGACCCTCTAGAATATTGAAAAACACATTTAAAAAATAATATAATTTAAAAAAAACTAAAGAAAGAAAAAAAAGAACTTTTTTTGGAAAAGTGTCCCCAGCTGGGTTTTGAACCCCTGACCCCTCCCTCCAGTCTCGACTTGCCAGTCAGGTGTCCTACCACCAGACCAAGGTGGTACGGAAAGAAAGAAACAATTTTGCTTCAAAAGCCCTTACTCGGTTGCCTATGCAATAGACCTTTAGGGCCCCACTGGGGCCCGCCTAATTAACATATAAAAATTTCCTTCAACAGGCATTATTGGACCATAGAGGCCTACATTGGGACCGAGTTTGAAAATTATAACTTAATATTAAAGGGAGCTAGGAGGTCTCAAAGCCTGAACCTTATTCTCGACATTTCGTCTTTTTTAAAAATTTTTTTATTATTATTTCAAAAAGTGTTCTTTAACAAAGAAAGATGCTCGATTTTATACACAGAACACCTTATGCATTATAAACTACCTAAAATGTTTCAAAAGGAGTCGAAAAATAACAAATAAACTGATTTTCCTAGATTTTTCCAGTTTTTCACATTTTCCTAATTAAAAAAAAAATTTCCAACATGCATGACCCTCTAGAATATTGAAAAACACATCTGAAAAATAATATAATGCAAAAAAAACTAAGGAAAGAAAAAAAAGAAATTTTTTTGAAAAAGTAGTCGAAGCTGGGATTCGAACCCCTGTCTCCTCTCTCCAACCTCGACTTGCCAGTCAGGTGTCCTACCACCAGACCAAGGCGGTACGGAAAGAAAGAAACAATTTTGCTTCAAAAGCCCTTTCTCGGTTACCTATGCAATAGACATTTAGGGCCCCACAGGGGCCCTCCTAATTAACATATAAAAATTTCCTTTGGCAGGCATGATTAATCCATAGGACCTACCTTGAGACCGAGTTTGAAAATTATAACTTAATATTAAAGGGAGCTAGGAGGTCTCGAAGCCTGAACCTTTTTCTCGACATTTCGACTTCTTCTTAATTTTTTTTATTATTATTCCAAAAAGTGTTCTTTAACAAAGAAAGTTGCTCGATTTTAAACACAGAACACCTTACGCACTATAAACTACCTAAAATGTTGCAAAAAGAGTCGAAAAATAACAAATAAACTGATTTTCCTAGATTTTTTCAGTTTTTCCCATTTTTCCTAATGAAAAAAAAAATTTCCTACTTGCGTGACCCTCTAGAATATCGAAAAACACATCCAAAAAATAATATAATGTAAAATAAACAAAAGAAGGAAAAAAAGAAATTTTTTTGAAAAAGTGGTCGAATCTGGGATTCGAACCCCCGTCCCTCCCTCCAACCTCGACTTGCAAGTCAGGTGTCCTACCACCAGACCAAGGAGGTACGGAAAGAAAGAAACAATTTCGCTTCAAAAGCCCTTTCTCGGTTACCTATGCAGTAGACATTTAGGGCCCCACTGGGGCCCTCATAATTAACATATAAAAATTTCCTTCGGCAGGCATGATTGGACCATAGAGGCCTACCTTGAGACCGAGTTTGAAAATTATAACTTAATATTAAAGGGAGATAGGAGGTCTCGAAGCCTGAACCTTATTCCCGACATTTCGAGTTTTTCGTAATTTTTTTTAATATTATTCCAAAAAGAGTTCTTTAACAAAGAAAGATGCTTGATTTTATACACAGAACACCTTATGCATGATAGACTACCTTAAATGTTGCAATAGGAGTCGAAAAATAACAAATAAACAGATTTTCCTAGATTTTTCCAGTTTTTTCCTATTTTCCTAATTAAAAAAAAATTCCTACATGCAGGACCCTCCAGAATATTGAAAAACACATCTAAAAAATAATATAATGAAAAATAAACAAAAGAAGGAAAAAAAGAAATTTTTTTGAAAAAGTGGTCGAAGCTGGGATTCGAACCGCCGTCCCCTCCCTCCAATCTCGACTTGCCAGTCAAGTGTCCTACCACTAGATCAAGGCGGTACGGAAAGAAAGAAACAGTTTCGCTTCAAAAGCCCTTTCTCGGTTTCCTATGCAATAGACATTTAGGGCCCCACAGGGGCCCTCCTAATTAACATATAAAAATTTCCTTTGGCAGGCATGATTAATCCATAGGACCTACCTTGAGACCGAGTTTGAAAATTATAACTTAATATTAAAGGGAGCTAGGAGGTCTCGAAGCCTGAACCTTTTTCTCGACATTTCGCCTTTTTTTAAAATTTTTTTATTATTATTTCAAAAAGTGTTCTTTATCAAAGAAAGTTGCTCGATTTTAAACACAGAACACCTTACGCACTATAAAATACCTAAAATGTTGCAAAAAGAGTCGAAAAATAACAAAAAAAATGATTTTCCTAGATTTTTCCAGTTTTTCCCATTTTTCCTAATGAAAAAAAAATTTCCTACTTGCGTGACCCTCTAGAATATCGAAAAAGACATCTAAAAAATAATATAATGTAAAAAAAACTAAAGAAAGAAAAAAAAGAAATTTTTTTGAAAAAGTTGCCGCAGCTGGGAATCGAACCCCCGACCCCTCCCTCCAGTCTCGACTTGCCAGTCAGGTGTCCTACCACCAGACAAAAGGTGGTACGAAAAGAAAGAAACAATTTCGCTTCAAAAGCCCCTTCTTGGTGACCTACGCAATAGACCTTTTGGGATCCACTGGGGGCCTCCTAATTAACATATAAAAATTTCCTTTTGCAGGCGTGATTGAACCATAGAGGCCTACCTTGAGACCGAGTTTGATAATTATAACTTAATATTAAATGGAGCTAGGAGGTCTCGAAGCCTGAACCTTATTTTCAACATTGCGACTTTTTTAAAAAATTTTTTATTATTATTCCAAAAAGTGTTCTTTAACAAAGAAAGATGCTTGATTTTATACACAGAACACCTTATGCATGATAGACTACCTAAAATGTTGCAAAAGGAGTCGAAAAATAACATATAAACTGATTTTCTTAGATTTTTCCAGTTTTTCCCATTTTCCTAATTGAAAAAAAATTTCCAACATGCATGACCGTCTAGAATATCGAAAAACACATCTGAAAAATAATATAATGTAAAAAAAACTAAAGAAAGAAAAAAAAGAAATTTTTTTGAAAAAGTGTTTCCAGCTGAGATTCGAACCCCTGACCCCTCCCTCCAGTCTCAACTTGCCATTTAGGTGTCCTACCACCAGACCAAGGTGGTACGAAAAGAAGGAAACAATTTTGCTTCAAAAGCCCTTTCTTGGTGACCTACGCAATAGACCTTTAGGGCCCCACTGGGGGCCTCCTAATTAACATATAAAAATTTCCTTTTGCAGGCGTGATTGGCCCATAGAGGCCTACCTTGAGACCGAGTTTGTAATTATAACTTAATATTAAATGGAGCTAGGAGGTCTCGAAGCCTGAACCTTATTCTCGACATTGCGACTTTTTTAAAAAATTTTTTATTATTAATCCAAAAAGTGTTCTTTAACAAAGAGGGATGCTCGATTTTATACAGAGAACACCTTACGCATGATAAACTATCCAAAATGTTGCAAAAGGAGTCGAAAAATAACAAATAAACTGATTTTCCCAGATTTTTCCAGTTTTTCCCATTTTCCTAATTAAAAAAAAATTTCCTACATGCATGACCCTCTAGAATATTGAAAAACACATTTAAAAAATAATATAATTTAAAAAAAACTAAAGAAAGAAAAAAAAGAACTTTTTTTGGAAAAGTGTCCCCAGCTGGGTTTTGAACCCCTGACCCCTCCCTCCAGTCTCGACTTGCCAGTCAGGTGTCCTACCACCAGACCAAGGTGGTACGGAAAGAAAGAAACAATTTTGCTTTAAAAGCCCTTACTCGGTTGCCTATGCAATAGATCTTTAGGGCCCCACTGGGGCCCGCCTAATTAACATATAAAAATTTCCTTCAACAGGCATTATTGGACCATAGAGGCCTACATTGGGACCGAGTTTGAAAATTATAACTTAATATTAAAGGGAGCTAGGAGGTCTCAAAGCCTGAACCTTATCTCGACATTTCGTCTTTTTTTAAATTTTTTTTATTATTATTTCAAAAAGTGTTCTTTAACAAAGAAAGATGCTCGATTTTATACACAGAACACCTTATGCATGATAAACTACCTAAAATGTTGCAAAAGGAGTCGAAAAATAACAAATAAACTGATTTTCCTAGATTTTTCCAGTTTTTCACATTTTCCTAATTAAAAAAAAAATTTCCAACATGCATGACCCTCTAGAATATTGAAAAACACATCTGAAAAATAATATAATGCAAAAAAAACTAAGGAAAGAAAAAAAAGAAATTTTTTTGAAAAAGTAGTCGAAGCTGGGAATCGAACCCCTGTCTCCTCTCTCCAACCTCGACTTGCCAGTCAGGTGTCCTACCACCAGACCAAGGCGGTACGGAAAGAAAGAAACAATTTTGCTTCAAAAGCCCTTTCTCGGTTACCTATGCAATAGACATTTAGGGCCCCACAGGGGCCCTCCTAATTAACATATAAAAATTTCCTTTGGCAGGCATGATTAATCCATAGGACCTACCTTGAGACCGAGTTTGAAAATTATAACTTAATATTAAAGGGAGCTAGGAGGTCTCGAAGCCTGAACCTTTTTCTCGACATTTCGCCTTTTTTTAAATTTTTTTATTATTATTTCAAAAAGTGTTCTTTATCAAAGAAAAATGCTCGATTTTAAACACAGAACACCTTACGCACTATAAACTACCTAAAATGTTGCAAAAAGAGTCGAAAAATAACAAATAAACTGATTTTCCTAGATTTTTCCGGTTTTTCCCATTTTTCCTAATGAAAAAAAAAATTTCCTACTTGCGTGACCCTCTAGAATATCGAAAAAGACATCTAAAAAATAATATAATGTAAAAAAAACTAAAGAAAGAAAAAAAAGAAATTTTTTTGAAAAAGTTGCGGCAGCTGGGATTCGAACCCCCGACCCCTCCCTCCTGTCTCGACTTGCCAGTCAGGTGTCCTACCACCAGACAAAAGGTGGTACGAAAAGAAAGAAACAATTTCGCTTCAAAAGCCCCTTCTTGGTGACCTACGCAATAGACCTTTAGGTATCCACTGGGGGCCTCCTAATTAACATATAAAAATTTCCTTTTGCAGGCGTGATTGAACCATAGAGGCCTACCTTGAGACCGAGTTTGATAATTATAACTTAATATTAAATGGAGCTAGGAGGTCTCGAAGCCTGAACCTTATTTTCAACATTGCGACTTTTTTAAAAAATTTTTTATTATTATTCCAAAAAGTGTTCTTTAACAAAGAAAGATGCTTGATTTTATACACAGAACACCTTATGCATGATAGACTACCTTAAATGTTGCAAAAGGAGTCGAAAAATAACAAATAAACTGATTTTCCTAGATTTTTCCAGTTTCTCCCATTTTCCTAATTAAAAAAAAATTTCCTACATGCATGACCCTCTAGAATATTGAAAAACACATTTAAAAAATAATATAATTTAAAAAAAACTAAAGAAAGAAAAAAAAGAACTTTTTTTGGAAAAGTGTCCCCAGCTGGGTTTTGAACCCCTGACCCCTCCCTCCAGTCTCGACTTGCCAGTCAGGTGTCCTACCACCAGACCAAGGCGGTACGGAAAGAAAGAAACAATTTTGCTTCAAAAGCCCTTTCTCGGTTACCTATGCAATAGACATTTAGGGCCCCACATGAGCCCTCCTAATTAGCACATAAAAATTTCCTTCGCCAGGCATGATTGAACCATAGAGGCCTACCATGAGACCGAGTTTGAAAATTTTAACTTAATATTAAAAGGAGCTAGGAGGTCTCGAAGTCTGAACCTTATTCTCGACATTTCGTCTTTTTTTTAAATTTTTTTTATTATTATTTCAAAAAGTGTTCTTTAACAAAGAAAGGTGCTCGATTTTATACAAAGAACACCTTACGCATGATAAACTATCCAAAATGTTGCAAAAGGAGTCGAAAAATAACAAATAAACTGATTTTCCTAGATTTTTCCAGTTTTTCCCATTTTCCTAATTAAAAAAAAAAATTCCAACATGCATGAAACTCTAGAATATCGAAAAACACATTTAAAAAATAATATAATGTAAAAGAAACTAAAGAAAGAAAAAAAAGAAATTTTTTTGAAAAAGTGTCCCTAGCTGGGTTTCTAACCCCTGACCCCTCCCTCCAGTCTCGACTTGCCAGTCAGGTGTCCTACCACCAGAACAAGGTGGTACGGAAAGAAAGAAACAATTTTGCTTCAAAAGCCCTTAATCGGTTGCCTACGCAATAGACCTTTAGGGCCCCACTGGGGCCCTCCTAATTAACAAATAAAAATTTCCTTCAACAGGCATTATTGGACCATAAAGGCCTACCTTGGGACCTAGTTTGAAAATTATAACTTAATATTAAAGGGAGCTAGAAGGTCTCCAAGCCTGAACCTTATTCTCGACATTTCGTCTTTTTAAAATTTTTTTTATTATTATTTCAAAAAGTGTTCTTTAACAAAGAAAGTTGCTCGATTTTATACACAGAACACCTTATGCATGATAGACTACCTTAAATGTTGCAATAGGAGTCGAAAAATAACAAATAAGCAGATTTTCCTAGATTTTTCCAGTTTTTTCAAATTTTCCAGATAAAAAAAAAATTCCTACATGCAGGACCATCTAGAATATCGAAAAACACATCTAAAAAATAATATAATGTAAAAAAAACTAAAGAAAGAAAAAAAGAAATTTTTTTGAAAAAGTGGTCGTAGCTGGGATTCGAACCCCCGACCTCTCCGTCCAGTCTCGACTTGCCAGTCAGGTGTCCTACCACCAGACCAAGGTGGTATGAAAATAAAAGAAACAATTTCGCTTCAAAAGCCCTTACTCGGTTACCTATGCAATAGACATTAAGGGCACCACTGGGGCCCTCCTAATTAACATATAAAAATTTCCTTCGACAGGCATGATTGAACCATAGAGGCCTACCTTGAGACCGAGTTTGAAAATTATAACTTAATATTAAAGGGAGCTAGGAGGTCTCGAAGCCTGAACCTTTTTCTCGACATTTCGCCTTTTTTTAAATTTTTTTTATTATTATTTCAAAAAGTGTTCTTTAACAAAGAAAGTTGCTCGATTTTATACACAGAACACCTTACGCACTATAAACTACCTAAAATGTTGCAAAAGGAGTCGAAAAATAACAAATAAACTGATTTTCCTTGATTTTTCCAGTTTTTCCCATTTTCCTAATTAAAAAAAAATTTCCTACTTGCATGACCATCTAGAATATCGAAAAACACATCTAAAAAATAATATAACGTAAAAAAAAACTAAAGAAAGAAAAAAAAGAAATTTTTTTGAAAAAGTGTCCGCAGCTGGGATTCGAACCCCCGACCTCTCCCTCCCGTCTCGACTTGCCAGTAAGGTGTCCTATCATCAGACCAAGGTGGTACGTCAAGAAAGAAACAATTTCGCTTCAAAAGCCCTTACTCGTTTGCCTATGCAATAGACTTTTAGGGCCCCACTGGGGCCCTCCTAATTAACATATAAAAATTTCCTTCAAAAGGCATTATTGGACCATAGAGGCCTACCTTGGGACCGAGTTTGAAAATTTTAACTTAATATTAAAGGGAGCTAGGAGGTCTCGAAGTCTGAACCTTATTCTCGACATTTCTTTTTTTTTTTAAATTTTTTTTATTATTATTTCAAAAAGTGTTCTTTAACAAAGAAAGTTGCTCGATTTTATACAAAGAACACCTTACGCATGATAAACTATCCAAAATGTTGCAAAAGGAGTCGAAAAATAACAAATAAACTGATTTTCCTAGATTTTTCCAGTTTTTCCCATTTTCCTAATTAAAAAAAAAAATTCCAACATGCATGAAACTCTAGAATATCGAAAAACACATTTAAAAAATAATATAATGTAAAAGAAACTAAAGAAAGAAAAAAAAGAAATTTTTTTGAAAAAGTGTCCCTAGCTGGGATTCTAACCCCTGACCCCTCCCTCCAGTCTCGACTTGCCAGTCAGGTGTCCTACCACCAGAACAAGGTGGTACGGAAAGAAAGAAACAATTTTGCTTCAAAAGCCCTTAATCGGTTGCCTACGCAATAGACCTTTAGGACCCCACTGGGGCCCTCCTAATTAACATATAAAAATTTCCTTCAACAGGCATTATTGGACCATAAAGGCCTACCTTGGGACCTAGTTTGAAAATTATAACTTAATATTAAAGGGAGCTAGAAGGTCTCCAAGCCTGAACCTTATTCTCGACATTTCGTCTTTTTTAAATTTTTTTTATTATTATTTCGAAAAGTGTTCTTTAACAAAGAAAGTTGCTCGATTTTATACACAGAACACCTTATGCATGATAGACTACCTTAAATGTTGCAATAGGAGTCGAAAAATAACAAATAAACAGATTTTCCTAGATTTTTCCAGTTTTTTCAAATTTTCCAGATTAAAAAAAAAATTCCTACATGCAGGACCATCTAGAATATCGAAAAACACATCTAAAAAATAATATAATGTAAAAAAAAACTAAAGAAAGAAAAAAAGAAATTTTTTTGAAAAAGTGGTCGTAGCTGGGATTCGAACCCCCGACCTCTCCGTCCAGTCTCGACTTGCCAGTCAGGTGTCCTACCACCAGACCAAGGTGGTATGAAAATAAAAGAAACAATTTCGCTTCAAAAGCCCTTACTCGGTTACCTATGCAATAGACATTAAGGGCACCACTGGGGCCCTCCTAATTAACATATAAAAATTTCCTTCGACAGGCATGATTGAACCATAGAGGCCTACCTTGAGACCGAGTTTGAAAATTATAACTTAATATTAAAGGGAGCTAGGAGGTCTCGAAGCCTGAACCTTTTTCTCGACATTTCGCCTTTTTTTAAATTTTTTTTATTATTATTTCAAAAAGTGTTCTTTAACAAAGAAAGTTGCTCGATTTTATACACAGAACACCTTACGCACTATAAACTACCTAAAATGTTGCAAAAGGAGTCGAAAAATAACAAATAAACTGATTTTCCTTGATTTTTCCAGTTTTTCCCATTTTCCTAATTAAAAAAAAATTTCCTACTTGCATGACCATCTAGAATATCGAAAAACACATCTAAAAAATAATATAACGTAAAAAAAAACTAAAGAAAGAAAAAAAAGAAATTTTTTTGAAAAAGTGTCCGCAGCTGGGATTCGAACCCCCGACCTCTCCCTCCAGTCTCGACTTGCCAGTAAGGTGTCCTATCATCAGACCAAGGTGGTACGTCAAGAAAGAAACAATTTCGCTTCAAAAGCCCTTACTCGTTTGCCTATGCAATAGACTTTTAGGGCCCCACTGGGGCCCTCCTAATTAACATATAAAAATTTCCTTCAAAAGGCATTATTGGACCATAGAGGCCTACCTTGGGACCGAGTTTGAAAATTTTAACTTAATATTAAAGGGAGCTAGGAGGTCTCGAAGTCTGAACCTTATTCTCGACATTTCTTTTTTTTTTTAAATTTTTTTTATTATTATTTCAAAAAGTGTTCTTTAACAAAGAAAGTTGCTCGATTTTATACAAAGAACACCTTACGCATGATAAACTATCCAAAATGTTGCAAAAGGAGTCGAAAAATAACAAATAAACTGATTTTCCTAGATTTTTCCAGTTTTTCCCATTTTCCTAATTAAAAAAAAAAATTCCAACATGCATGAAACTCTAGAATATCGAAAAACACATTTAAAAAATAATATAATGTAAAAGAAACTAAAGAAAGAAAAAAAAGAAATTTTTTTGAAAAAGTGTCCCTAGCTGGGATTCTAACCCCTGACCCCTCCCTCCAGTCTCGACTTGCCAGTCAGGTGTCCTACCACCAGAACAAGGTGGTACGGAAAGAAAGAAACAATTTTGCTTCAAAAGCCCTTAATCGGTTGCCTACGCAATAGACCTTTAGGACCCCACTGGAGCCCTCCTAATTAACATATAAAAATTTCCTTCAACAGGCATTATTGGACCATAAAGGCCTACCTTGGGACCTAGTTTGAAAATTATAACTTAATATTAAAGGGAGCTAGAAGGTCTCCAAGCCTGAACCTTATTCTCGACATTTCGTCTTTTTTAAATTTTTTTTATTATTATTTCGAAAAGTGTTCTTTAACAAAGAAAGTTGCTCGATTTTATACACAGAACACCTTATGCATGATAGACTACCTTAAATGTTGCAATAGGAGTCGAAAAATAACAAATAAACAGATTTTCCTAGATTTTTCCAGTTTTTTCAAATTTTCCAGATTAAAAAAAAAATTCCTACATGCAGGACCATCTAGAATATCGAAAAACACATCTAAAAAATAATATAATGTAAAAAAAACTAAAGAAAGAAAAAAAGAAATTTTTTTGAAAAAGTGGTCGTAGCTGGGATTCGAACCCCCGACCTCTCCGTCCAGTCTCGACTTGCCAGTCAGGTGTCCTACCACCAGACCAAGGTGGTATGAAAATAAAAGAAACAATTTCGCTTCAAAAGCCCTTACTCGGTTACCTATGCAATAGACATTAAGGGCACCACTGGGGCCCTCCTAATTAACATATAAAAATTTCCTTCGACAGGCATGATTGAACCATAGAGGCCTACCTTGAGACCGAGTTTGAAAATTATAACTTAATATTAAAGGGAGCTAGGAGGTCTCGAAGCCTGAACCTTTTTCTCGACATTTCGCCTTTTTTTAAATTTTTTTTATTATTATTTCAAAAAGTGTTCTTTAACAAAGAAAGTTGCTCGATTTTATACAGAGAACACCTTACGCACTATAAACTACCTAAAATGTTGCAAAAGGAGTCGAAAAATAACAAATAAACTGATTTTCCTTGATTTTTCCAGTTTTTCCCATTTTCCTAATTAGAAAAAAATTTCCTACTTGCATGACCATCTAGAATATCGAAAAACACATCTAAAAAATAATATAATGTAAAAAAAACTAAAGAAAGAAAAAAAAGAAATTTTTTTGAAAAAGTGTCCGCAGCTGGGATTCGAACCCCCGACCTCTCCGTCAAGTCTCTACTTGCCAGTCAGGTGTCCTACCACCAGACCAAGGTGGTACAAAAAGAAAGAAACAATTTCGCTTCAAAAGCCCTTACTCGGTTACCTATGCAATAAACATTTAGGGCACCACTGGGGCCCTCCTAATTAACATATAAAAATTTCCTTCGACAGGCATGAATGGATCATAGAGGCCTAACTTGGGACCGAGTTTGAAAATTATAACTTAATATTAAAGGGAGCTAGGAGGTCTCCAAGCCTGAACCTTATTCTCCACATTTCGTCTTTTTTAAATTTTTTTTATTATTATTTCAAAAAGTGTTCTTTAACAAAGAAAGTTGCTCTATTTTATACACAGAACACCTTACGCATGATAAACTACCTAAAATGTTGCAAAAGAAGTCGAAAAATAAAAAATGAACTGATTTTCCTAGATTTTTCCAGTTTTTCCCATTTTCTTAATTAAAAAAAAATTTCCAACATGCATGATCGTCTAGAATATCGAAAAACACATCTGAAAAATAATATAACGTAAAAAAAACTAAAGAAAGAAAAAAAGAAAAATTTCCTTTTTAAGGCATGATTGGACCATAGAGGCCTACCTTGAGACCGAGTTTGATAATTATAACTTAATATTAAATTGAGCTAGGAGGTCTCGAAGCCAGAACCTTATTCTCGACATTGCGACTTTTTTTAAATTTTTTTTATTCTTATTCCAAAAAGTGTTCTTTAACAAAGAAGGAAGCTCGATTTTATACACAGAACACCTTATGCATTATAGACTACCTAAAATGTTGCAAAAGGAGTCGAAAAATGACAAATAAACTGATTTTCCTAGATTTTTCCAGTTTTTCCCATTTTCCTAATAAAAAAAAAATTTCCAACATGCATGACCGTCTAGAATATCGAAAAACACATCTAAAAAATAATATAATGTAAAAAAAACTAAAGAAAGAAAAAAAAGAAATTTTTTTTAAAAAGTGTCCGCAGCTGAGATTCGAACCCCCGATCCCTTCCTCCAGTCTCGACTTGCCAGTCAGGTGTCCTTCCACCAGACCAAGGTGGTTTGAAAAGAAAGAAACAATTTCGCTTCAAAAGCCCTTTCTTGGTGACCTACGCAATAGACTTTTAGGGCCCCACTGGGGGCCTCCTAATTAACATATAAAAATTTCCTTTTGCAGGCGTGATTGGACCATAGAGGCCTACCTTGAGACCGAGTTTGATAATTATAACTTAATATTAAATGGAGCTAGGAGGTCTCGAAGCCTGAACCTTATTCTAGACATTGCGACTTTTTTAAAAAATTTTTTATTATTATTCCAAAAAGTGTTCTTTAACAAAGAGGGATGCTCGATTTTATACACAGAACACCTTACGCATGATAAACTATCCAAAATGTTGCAAAAGGAGTCGAAAAATAACAAATAAACTGATTTTCCCAGATTTTTCCAGTTTTTCCCATTTTCCTAATTAAAAAAAAATTTCCTACATGCATGACCCTCTAGAATATTGAAAAACACATTTAAAAAATAATATAATTTAAAAAAAACTAAAGAAAGAAAAAAAAGAAATTTTTTTGAAAAAGTGTCCCTAGCTGGGTTTCGAACCCCTGACCCCTCCCTCCAGTCTCGACTTGCCAGTCAGGTGTCCTACCACAAGACCAAGGTGGTACGGAAAGAAAGAAACAATTTTGCTTCAAAAGCCCTTACTCGGTTGCCTATGCAATAGACCTTTAGGGCCCCACTGGGGCCCGCCTAATTAACATATAAAAATTTCGTTCAACAGGCATTATTGGATCATAGAGGCCTACATTGGGACCGAGTTTGAAAATTATAACTTAATATTAAAGGGAGCTAGGTGGTCTCAAAGCCTGAACCTTATTCTCGACATTTCGTCTTTTTTTAAATTTTTTTTATTATTATTTCAAAAAGTGTTCTTTAACAAAGAAAGATGCTCGATTTTATACACAGAACACCTTATGCATGATAGACTACCTAAAGTGTTGCAAAAGGAGTCGAAAAATAACAAATAAGCTGATTTTCCTAGATTTTTCCAGTTTTTCCCATTTTCCTAATTAAAAAAAAATTTCCTACATGCATGACCCTCTAGAATATTGAAAAACACATCTGAAAAATAATATAATGTAAAAAAAACTAAAGAAAGAAAAAAAAGAAATTTTTTTGAAAAAGTGTCCCTAGCTGGGTTTCGAACCCCTGACCCCTCCCTCCAGTCTCGACTTGCTAGTCAGGTGTCCTACCACCAGACCAAGGTGGTACGGAAAGAAAGAAACAATTTTGCTTCAAAAGCCCTTACTCGGATGCCTACGCAATAGACCTTTAGGGCCCCACTGGGGCCCTCCTAATTGACATATAAAAATTTCCTTCAACAGGCATTATTGGACCATAGAGGCCTACCTTGGCACAGAGTTTGAAAATTATAACTTAATATTAAAGGGAGCTAGGAGGTCTCCAAGCCTGAACCTTATTCTCGACATTTCGTCTTTTTTAAATTTTTTTTATTATTATTTCAAAAAGTGTTCTTTAACAAAGAAAGATGCTCGATTTTATACACAGAACACCTTATGCATGATAAACTACCTAAAATGTTGCAAAAGGAGTCGAAAAATAACAAATAAACTGATTTTCCTAGATTTTTCCAGTTTTTCCCATTTCCCTAATTAAAAAAAAAATTTCCTACATGCATGACCCTCTAGAATATTGAAAAACACATCTGAAAAATAATATAATGTAAAAAAAACTAAAGAAAGAAAAAAAAGAAATTTTTTTGAAAACGTAGTCGAAGCTGGGATTCGAACACCCGTCTCCTCCCTCCAACCTCGACTTGCCAGTCAGGTGTCCTAACACCAGACCAAGGCGGTACGGAAAGAAAGAAACAATTTTGCTTCAAAAGCCCTTTCTCGGTTACCTATGCAATAGACATATAGGGCCCCACAGGGGCCCTCCTAATTAACATATAAAAATTTCCTTCGCCAGGCATGATTGGACCATAGAGGCCTACCATGAGACCGAGTTTGAAAATTTTAACTTAATATTAAAGGGAGCTAGGAGGTCTCGAAGTGTGAACCTTATTCTCGACATTTCGTCTTTTTTAAAAATTTTTTTTTATTATTTCAAAAAGTGTTCTTTAACAAAGAAAGTTCCTTGATTTTATACACAGAACACCTTACGCATGATAAACTATCCAAAATGATGCAAAAGGAGTCGAAAAATAACAAATAAACTGATTTTCCTAGATTTTTCCAGTTTTTCCCATTTTCCTAACTAAAAAAAAATTTCCTACATGCATGACCCTCTAGAATATCGAAAAACACATTTAAAAAATAATATAATGTAAAAAAAACTAAAGAAAGAAAAAAAAGAAATTTTTTTGAAAAAGTGTCCCTAGCTGGGTTTCGAGCCCCTGACCCCTCCCTCCAGTCTCGACTTGACAGTCAGGTGTCCTACCACCAGACCAAGGTGGTACGGAAAGAAAGAAACAATTTTGCTTCAAAAGCCCTTACTCGGTTGCCTACGCAATAGACCTTTAGGGCCCCACTGGGGCCCTCCTAATTAACATATAAAAATTTCCTTCAACAGGCATTATTGGACCATAGAGGCCTACCTTGGCATTGAGTTTGAAAATTATAACTTAATATTAAAGGGAGCTAGGAAGTCTCCAAGCCTGAACCTTATTCTCGACATTTCGTCTTTTTTAAATTTTTTTTATTATTATTTCAAAAAGTGTTCTTTAACAAAGAAAGTTGCTCGATTTTATACACAGAACACCTTATGCATGATAAACTACCTAAAATGTTGCAAAAGGAGTCGAAAAATAACAAATAAACTGATTTTCCTAGATTTTTCCAGTTTTTCCCATTTTCCTAATTAAAAAAAAATTTCCTACATGCTGGACCCTCCAGAATATCAAAAAACACATCTGAAAAATAATATAATGTAAAAAAAACTAAAGAAAGAAAAAAAAGAAATTTTTTTTGAAAAAGTGTCCGCAGCTGAGATTCGAACCCCCGACCCCTTCCACCAGTCTCGACTTGACAGTCAGGTGTCCTACCACCAGACCAAGGTGGTACGAAAAGAAAGAAACAATTTCGCTTCAAAAGCCCTTTCTTGGTGACCTACGCAATAGACCTTTAGGGCCCCACTGCTGGCCTCCTAATTAACATATAAAAATTTCCTTTTGCAGGGGTGATTGGACCATAAAGACCTACCTTGAGACCGAGTTTGAAAATTATAACTTAATATTAAAGGGAGCTAGGAAGTCTCCAAGCCTGAACCTTATTCTCGACATTTCGTCTTTTTTAAATTTTTTTTATTATTATTTCAAAAAGTGTTCTTTAACAAAGAAAGATGCTCGAATTTATACACAGAACAACTTATGCATGATAAACTACCTAAAATGTTGCAAAAGGAGTCGAAAAATAACAAATAAACTGATTTTCCCAGATTTTTCCAGTTTTTCCCATTTTCCTAATTAAAAAAAAATTTCCTACATGCATGACCCTCTAGAATATTGAAAAACACATTTAAAAAATAATATAATTTAAAAAAAACTAAAGAAAGAAAAAAAAGAAATTTTTTTGAAAAAGTGTCCCCAGCTGGGTTTCGAACCCCTGACCCCTCCCTCCAGTCTCGACTTGCCAGTCAGGTGTCCTACCACAAGACCAAGGTGGTACGGAAAGAAAGAAACAATTTTGTTTCAAAAGCCCTTACTCGGTTGCCTATGCAATAGACCTTTAGGGCCCCACTGGGGCCCGCCTAATTAACATATAAAAATTTCGTTCAACAGGCATTATTGGATCATAGAGGCCTACATTGGGACCGAGTTTGAAAATTATAACTTAATATTAAAGGGAGCTAGGAGGTCTCAAAGCCTGAACCTTATTCTCGACATTTCGTCTTTTTTTAAATTTTTTTTATTATTATTTCAAAAAGTGTTCTTTAACAAAGAAAAATGCTCGATTTTATACACAGAACACCTTATGCATGATAGACTACCTAAAGTGTTGCAAAAGGAGTCGAAAAATAACAAATAAGCTGATTTTCCTAGATTTTTCCAGTTTTTCCCATTTTCCTAATTAAAAAAAAATTTCCTACATGCATGACCCTCTAGAATATTGAAAAACACATCTGAAAAATAATATAATGTAAAAAAAACTAAAGAAAGAAAAAAAAGAAATTTTTTTGAAAAAGTGTCCCTAGCTGGGTTTCGAACCCCTGACCCCTCCCTCCAGTCTCGACTTGCTAGTCAGGTGTCCTACCACCAGACCAAGGTGGTATGAAAATAAAAGAAACAATTTCGCTTCAAAAGCCCTTACTCGGTTACCTATGCAATAAACATTTAGGGCACCACTGGGGCCCTCCTAATTAACATATAAAAATTTCCTTCGACAGGCATGAATGGATCATAGAGGCCTAACTTGGGACCGAGTTTGAAAATTATAACTTAATATTAAAGGGAGCTAGGAGGTCTCCAAGCCTGAACCTTATTCTCCACATTTCGTCTTTTTTAAATTTTTTTTATTATTATTTCAAAAAGTGTTCTTTAACAAAGAAAGTTGCTCTATTTTATACACAGAACACCTTACGCATGATAAACTACCTAAAATGTTGCAAAAGAAGTCGAAAAATAAAAAATGAACTGATTTTCCTAGATTTTTCCAGTTTTTCCCATTTTCTTAATTAAAAAAAAATTTCCAACATGCATGATCGTCTAGAATATCGAAAAACACATCTGAAAAATAATATAACGTAAAAAAAACTAAAGAAAGAAAAAAAGAAAAATTTCCTTTTTAAGGCATGATTGGACCATAGAGGCCTACCTTGAGACCGAGTTTGATAATTATAACTTAATATTAAATTGAGCTAGGAGGTCTCGAAGCCAGAACCTTATTCTCGACATTGCGACTTTTTTTAAATTTTTTTTATTCTTATTCCAAAAAGTGTTCTTTAACAAAGAAGGAAGCTCGATTTTATACACAGAACACCTTATGCATTATAGACTACCTAAAATGTTGCAAAAGGAGTCGAAAAATAACAAATAAACTGATTTTCCTAGATTTTTCCAGTTTTTCCCATTTTCCTAATAAAAAAAAAATTTCCAACATGCATGACCGTCTAGAATATCGAAAAACACATCTAAAAAATAATATAATGTAAAAAAAACTAAAGAAAGAAAAAAAAGAAATTTTTTTTAAAAAGTGTCCGCAGCTGAGATTCGAACCCCCGATCCCTTCCTCCAGTCTCGACTTGCCAGTCAGGTGTCCTTCCACCAGACCAAGGTGGTTTGAAAAGAAAGAAACAATTTCGCTTCAAAAGCCCTTTCTTGGTGACCTACGCAATAGACTTTTAGGGCCCCACTGGGGGCCTCCTAATTAACATATAAAAATTTCCTTTTGCAGGCGTGATTGGACCATAGAGGCCTACCTTGAGACCGAGTTTGATAATTATAACTTAATATTAAATGGAGCTAGGAGGTCTCGAAGCCTGAACCTTATTCTAGACATTGCGACTTTTTTAAAAAATTTTTTATTATTATTCCAAAAAGTGTTCTTTAACAAAGAGGGATGCTCGATTTTATACACAGAACACCTTATGCATGATAAACTATCCAAAATGTTGCAAAAGGAGTCGAAAAATAACAAATAAACTGATTTTCCCAGATTTTTCCAGTTTTTCCCATTTTCCTAATTAAAAAAAAATTTCCTACATGCATGACCCTCTAGAATATTGAAAAACACATTTAAAAAATAATATAATTTAAAAAAAACTAAAGAAAGAAAAAAAAGAAATTTTTTTGAAAAAGTGTCCCCAGCTGGGTTTCGAACCCCTGACCCCTCCCTCCAGTCTCGACTTGCCAGTCAGGTGTCCTACCACAAGACCAAGGTGGTACGGAAAGAAAGAAACAATTTTGCTTCAAAAGCCCTTACTCGGTTGCCTATGCAATAGACCTTTAGGGCCCCACTGGGGCCCGCCTAATTAACATATAAAAATTTCGTTCAACAGGCATTATTGGATCATAGAGGCCTACATTGGGACCGAGTTTGAAAATTATAACTTAATATTAAAGGGAGCTAGGAGGTCTCAAAGCCTGAACCTTATTCTCGACATTTCGTCTTTTTTTAAATTTTTTTTATTATTATTTCAAAAAGTGTTCTTTAACAAAGAAAGATGCTCGATTTTATACACAGAACACCTTATGCATGATAGACTACCTAAAGTGTTGCAAAAGGAGTCGAAAAATAACAAATAAGCTGATTTTCCTAGATTTTTCCAGTTTTTCCCATTTTCCTAATTAAAAAAAAATTTCCTACATGCATGACCCTCTAGAATATTGAAAAACACATCTGAAAAATAATATAATGTAAAAAAAACTAAAGAAAGAAAAAAAAGAAATTTTTTTGAAAAAGTGTCCCTAGCTGGGTTTCGAACCCCTGACCCCTCCCTCCAGTCTCGACTTGCCAGTCAGGTGTCCTACCACCTGACCAAGGTGGTACGGAAAGAAAGAAACAATTTTGCTTCAAAAGCCCTTACTCGGTTGCCTACGCAATAGACCTTTAGGGCCCCACTGGGGCCCTCCTAATTAACATATAAAAATTTCCTTCAACAGGCATTATTGGACCATAGAGGCCTACCTTGGCACAGAGTTTGAAAATTATAACTTAATATTAAAGGGAGCTAGGAGGTCTCCAAGCCTGAACCTTATTCTCGACATTTCGTCTTTTTTAAATTTTTTTTATTATTATTTCAAAAAGTGTTCTTTAACAAAGAAAGATGCTCGATTTTATACACAGAACACCTTATGCATGATAAACTACCTAAAATGTTGCAAAAGGAGTCGAAAAATAACAAATAAACTGATTTTCCTAGATTTTTCCAGTTTTTCCCATTTCCCTAATTAAAAAAAAAATTTCCTACATGCATGACCCACTAGAATATTGAAAAACACATCTGAAAAATAATATAATGTAAAAAAAACTAAAGAAAGAAAAAAAAGAAATTTTTTTGAAAACGTAGTCGAAGCTGGGATTCGAACACCCGTCTCCTCCCTCCAACCTCGACTTGCCAGTCAGGTGTCCTAACACCAGACCAAGGCGGTACGGAAAGAAAGAAACAATTTTGCTTCAAAAGCCCTTTCTCGGTTACCTATGCAATAGACATATAGGGCCCCACAGGTGCCCTCCTAATTAACATATAAAAATTTCCTTCGCCAGGCATGATTGGACCATAGAGGCCTACCATGAGACCGAGTTTGAAAATTTTAATTTAATATTAAAGGGAGCTAGGAGGTCTCGAAGTGTGAACCTTATTCTCGACATTTCGTCTTTTTTTAAATTTTTTTTTTATTATTTCAAAAAGTGTTCTTTAACAAAGAAAGTTCCTTGATTTTATACACAGAACACCTTACGCATGATAAACCATCCAAAATGATGCAAAAGGAGTCGAAAAATAACAAATAAACTGATTTTCCTAGATTTTTCCAGTTTTTCCCATTTTCCTAACTAAAAAAAAAATTTCCTACATGCATGACCCTCTAGAATATTGAAAAACACCTCTGAAAAATAATATAATGTAAAAAAAACTAAAGAAAGAAAAAAAAGAAATTTTTTTGAAAACGTAGTCGAAGCTGGGATTCGAACACCCGTCTCCTCCCTCCAACCTCGACTTGCCAGTCAGGTGTCCTAACACCAGACCAAGGCGGTACGGAAAGAAAGAAACAATTTTGCTTCAAAAGCCCTTTCTCGGTTACCTATGCAATAGACATATAGGGCCCCACAGGGGCCCTCCTAATTAACATATAAAAATTTCCTTCGCCAGGCATGATTGGACCATAGAGGCCTACCATGAGACCGAGTTTGAAAATTTTAACTTAATATTAAAGGGAGCTAGGAGGTCTCGAAGTGTGAACCTTATTCTCGACATTTCGTCTTTTTTTAAATTTTTTTTTTATTATTTCAAAAAGTGTTCTTTAACAAAGAAAGTTCCTTGATTTTATACACAGAACACCTTACGCATGATAAACTATCCAAAATGATGCAAAAGGAGTCGAAAAATAACAAATAAACTGATTTTCCTAGATTTTTCCAGTTTTTCCCATTTTCCTAACTAAAAAAAAATTTCCTACATGCATGACCCTCTAGAATATCGAAAAACACATTTAAAAAATAATATAATGTAAAAAAAACTAAAGAAAGAAAAAAAAGAAATTTTTTTGAAAAAGTGTCCCTAGCTGGGTTTCGAGCCCCTGACCCCTCCCTCCAGTCTCGACTTGACAGTCAGGTGTCCTACCACCAGACCAAGGTGGTACGGAAAGAAAGAAACAATTTTGCTTCAAAAGCCCTTACTCGGTTGCCTACGCAATAGACCTTTAGGGCCCCACTGGGGCCCTCCTAATTAACATATAAAAATTTCCTTCAACAGGCATTATTGGACCATAGAGGCCTACCTTGGCATTGAGTTTGAAAATTATAACTTAATATTAAAGGGAGCTAGGAAGTCTCCAAGCCTGAACCTTATTCTCGACATTTCGTCTTTTTTAAATTTTTTTTATTATTATTTCAAAAAGTGTTCTTTAACAAAGAAAGTTGCTCGATTTTATACACAGAACACCTTATGCATGATAAACTACCTAAAATGTTGCAAAAGGAGTCGAAAAATAACAAATAAACTGATTTTCCTAGATTTTTCCAGTTTTTCCCATTTTCCTAATTAAAAAAAAATTTCCTACATGCTGGACCCTCCAGAATATCAAAAAACACATCTGAAAAATAATATAATGTAAAAAAAACTAAAGAAAGAAAAAAAAGAAATTTTTTTGAAAAAGTGTTTCCAGCTGAGATTCGAACCCCTGACCCCTCCTTCCAGTCTCAACTTGCCATTTAGGTGTCCTACCACCAGACCAAGGTGGTACGAAAAGAAGGAAACAATTTCGCTTCAAAAGCCCTTTCTTGGTGACCTACGCAATAGACCTTTAGGGCCCCACTGGGGGCCTCTTAATTAACATATAAAAATTTCCTTTTGCAGGCGTGATTGGCCCATAGAGGCCTACCTTGAGACCGAGTTTGATAATTATAACTTAATATTAAATGGAGCTAGGAGGTCTCGAAGCCTGAACCTTATTCTCGACATTGCGACTTTTTTAAAAATTTTTTTATTATTATTCCAAAAAGTGTTCTTTAACAAAGAGGGATGCTCGATTTTATACACAGAACACCTTACACATGATAAACTATCCAAAATGTTGCAAAAGGAGTCGAAAAATAACAAATAAACTGATTTTCCCAGATTTTTCCAGTTTTTCCCATTTTCCTAATTAAAAAAAAATTTCCTACATGCATGAATCTCTAGAATATTGAAAAACACATTTAAAAAATAATATAATTTAAAAAAAACTAAAGAAAGAAAAAAAAGAACTTTTTTTGGAAAAGTGTCCCCAACTGGGTTTTGAACCCCTGACCCCTCCCTCCAGTCTCGACTTGCCAGTCAGGTGTCCTACCACCAGACCAAGGTGGTACGGAAAGAAAGAAACAATTTTGCTTCAAAAGCCCTTACTCGGTTGCCTATGCAATAGACCTTTAGGGCCCCACTGGGGCACGCCTAATTAACATATAAAAATTTCCTTCAACAGGCATTATTGGACCATAGAGGCCTACATTGGGACCGAGTTTGAAAATTATAACTTAATATTAAAGGGAGCTAGGAGGTCTCAAAGCCTGAACCTTATTCTCGACATTTCGTCTTTTTTTAAATTTTTTTTATTATTATTTCAAAAAGTGTTCTTTAACAAAGAAAGATGCTCGATTTTATACACAGAACACCTTACGCACTATAAACTACCTAAAATGTTGCAAAAGGAGTCGAAAAATAACAAATAAACTGATTTTCCTAAATTTTTCCAGTTTTTCCCATTTTCCTAATTCAAAAAAAATTTTCCTACTTGCATGAACCTCTAGAATATCGAAAAACACTTCTGAAAAATAATACAATGTAAAAAAAACTAAAGAAAACTATAGGAAAAAAAGAAATTTTTTTGAAAAAGTAGTCGAAGCTGGGATTCGAACCCCCGTCCCCTCCCTCCAACCTTGACTTGCCAGTCAAGTGTCCTACCACCAGACCAAGGCGGTACGGAAAGAAAGAAACAATTTTGCTTCAAAAGCCCTTTCTCGGTTATCTATGCAATAGACATTTAGGGCCCCACAGGGGCCCTCCTAATTAACATATAAAAATTTCCTTCGCCAGGCATGATTGGACCATAAAGGCCTACCATGAGACCGAGTTTGAAAATTTTAACTTAATATTAAAGGGAGCTAGGAGGTTTCGAAGTCTGAAACTTATTCTCGACATTTCGTCTTTTTTTAAATTTTTTTTTTATTATTTCAAAAAGAGTTCCTTAACAAAGAAAGTTCCTCGATTTTATACACAGAACACCTTACGCATGATAAACTATCCAAAATGTTGCAAAAGGAGTCGAAAAATAACAAATAAACTGATTTTCCTAGATTTTTCCAGTTTTTCCCATTTTCCAAATTAAAAAAAAATTTCCTACATGCTAGACCCTCTAGAATATCGAAAAACACAATTAAAAAATAATATAATGTAAAAAAAACTAAAGAAAGAAAAAAAAGAAATTTTTTTGAAAAAGTGTCCTTAGCTGAGATTCGAACCCCCGACCTCTCCCTCCAGTCTCGACTTGCCAGTCATGTGTCCTACCACCAGACCAAGGTGGTACGAAAAGAAAGAAACAATTTCGCTTCAAAAGCCCCTTTTTGGTGATCTCAAAATTGACCTTTAGGACCCCTCTGGGGGCCTCTTAATTAACATATAAAAATTTCCTTTTGCAGGCGTGATTGGACCGTAAACGCCTACCTTCAGACCGAGTTTGATAATTATAATGGAGCTAGGAGTAATAATATTAAATTAATATTAAATGGAGCTAGGAGGTCTCGAAGCCTGAACCTTATTCTCGACATTTCGTCTTTTTCATAATTTTTTTTATTATTATTCCAAAAAGTGTTATTTAACAAAGAAAGATGCTCGATTTTATACACAGAACACCTTATGCATGATAGACTACCTTAATGTTGCAATAGGAGTCAAAAAATAGCAAATAAACAGATTTTCCTAGATTTTTCCAGTTTTTTCCCATTTTCCTAATTAAAAAAAAATTTCCAACATGAATGACCGTCTAGAATATCGAAAAATTCATCTGAAAAATAATATAACGTAAAAAAAACTAAAGAAAGAAAAAAAAGAAATTTTTTTGAAAAAGTGTCCGTAGCTGAGATTTGAACCCCCAACCTCTCCCTCCAGTCTCGACTTGCCAGTCAGGTGTCCTACCACCAGACCAAGGTGGTACGAAAAGAAAGAAACAATTTCGCTTCAAAAGCCCCTTCTTGGTGACCTACGCAATAGACCTTTAGGGCCCCTCTGGGGGCCTCCTAATTAACATATAAAAATTTCCTTTTGCAGGCGTGATTGGACCGTAGAGACCTACCTTGAGACCGAGTTTGAAAATTATAACTTAATATTAAAGGGAGCTAGGAGGTCTCGAAGCCTGAACCTTATTCTCGACATTTCGTCTTTTTCATAATTTTTTTTATTATTATTCCAAAAAGTGTTATTTAACAAAGAAAGATGCTCGATTTTTTACACAGAACACCTTATGCATGATAGACTACCTTAATGTTGCAATAGGAGTCGAAAAATAGCAAATAAACAGATTTTCCTAGATTTTTCCAGTTTTTTCCCATTTTCCTAATTAAAAAAAAAATTTCCAACATGCATGACCGTCTAGAATATCGAAAAACACATCTGAAAAATAATATAACGTAAAAAAAACTAAAGAAAGAAAAAAAAGAAATTTTTTTGAAAAAGTGTCTGCAGTTGGGATTCGAACCCCCGACCCCTCCCTCCTGTCTCGACTTGCCATTCAGGTGTCCTACCACCAGACCAAGGTGGTACGAAAAGAAAGAAACAATTTCGCTTCAAAAGCCCTTTCTTGGTGACCTACGCAATAGACCTTTAGGGCCCCACTGGGGGCCTCCTAATTAACATATAAAAATTTCCTTCTGCGGGCTTGATTGGACCATAGAGGCCTTCCTTGAGACCGAGTTTGATAATTATAACTTAATATTAAATGGAGCTAAGAGGTCTCGAAGCCTGAACCTTATTCTCGACATTGCGACTTTTTAAAAAAAATTTTTATTATTATTCCAAAAAGTGTTCTTTAACAAAGAAGGATGCTCGATTTTATACACAGAACACCTTATGCATGATAGACTACCTAAAGTGTTGCAAAAGGAGTCCAAAATTAACAAATAAGCTGATATTCCTAGATTTTTCCAGTTTTTCCCATTTTCCTAATTAAAAATAAAATTTCCTACATGCATGACCCTCTAGAATATTGAAAAACACATCTGAAAAATAATATAATGTAAAAAAAACTAAAGAAAGAAAAAAAAGAAATTTTTTGGAAAAGTAGTCGAAGCTGGGATTCGAACCCCCGCCCCCTCCCTCCAACCTCGACTTGCCAGTCAGGTGTCCTACCACCAGACCAAGGTGGTATGAAAAGAAAGAAACAATTTCGCTTCAAAAGCCCCTTCTTGGTGACCTACGCAATAGACATTTAGGGCCCCTCTGGGGGCCTCCTAATTAACATATAAAAAATTCCTTTTGCAGGCGTGATTGGACCGTAGAGGCCTACCTTGGGACCGAGTTTGAAAATTATAACTTAATATTAAAGGGAGCTAGGAGGTCTCCAAGCCTGAACCTTATTCTCGACATTTCGTCTTTTTTAAATTTTTTTTATTATTATTTCAAAAAGTGTTCTTTAACAAAGAAAGTTGCTCGATATTATACACAGAACACCTTACGAATGATAAACTACCTAAAATGTTGCAAAAGGAGTCGAAAAATAACAAATGAACTGATCTTCCTAGATTTTTCCAGTTTTTCCCATTTTCCTAATTAAAAAAAAATTTCCAACATGCATGACCCTCTAGAATATCGAAAAACATATCTGAAAAATAATATAACGTAAAAAAAACTAAAGAAAGAAAAAAAGAAATTTTTTTGAAAAAGTGTCCGTAGCTGAGATTCGAACCCACGACCTCTCCCTCGAGTCTCGACTTGCCAGTCAGGTGTCCTACCACCAGCCCAAGGTGATACGAAAAGAAAGAAACATTTTCGCTTCAAAAGCCCCTTTTTGGTGACCTACGCAATAGACCTTTAGGGCCCCTCTAGGGGCCTCCTAATTAACATATAAAAATTTCCTTTTGCAGGCGTGATTGGACCGTAGAGGCCTACCTTCAGACAGAGTTTGATAATTATAACCTAATATTAAATGGAGCTAGGAGGTCTCGAAGCCTGAACCTTATTCTGGACATTTCGTCTTTTTCATAATTTTTTTTATTATTATTCCAAAAAGTGTTATTTAACAAAGAAAGATGCTCGATTTTATACACAGAACACCTTATGCATGATAGACTACCTTAATGTTGCAATAGGAGTCGAAAAATAGCAAATAAACAGATTTTCCTAGATTTTTCCAGTTTTTTCCCATTTTCCTAATTAAAAAAAAAATTCCTACATGCAGGACCCTCCAGAATATCGAAAAACACATCTAAAAAATAATATAATGTAAAATAAACAAAAGAAGGAAAAAAAGAAATTTTTTTGAAAAAGTGGTCAAAGCTGGGATTCGAACCCCCGTCCCTCCCTCAAACCTCGACTTGCCAGTCAGGTGTCCTACCACCAGACCAAGGCGGTACGGAAAGAAAGAAACAATTTCGCTTCAAAAGCCCTTTCTCAGTTACCTATGCAATAGACATTTAGGGCCCCACTGGGGCCCTCATAATTAACATATAAAAATTTCCTTCGGCAGGCATGATTGGACCATAGAGGCCTACCTTGAGACCGAGTTTGAAAATTATAACTTAATATTAAAGGGAGCTAGGAGGTCTCGAAGCCTGAACCTTATTCCCGACATTTCGAGTTTTTCGTAATTTTTTTTAATATTATTCCAAAAAGCGTTCTTTAACAAAGAAAGATGCTTGATTTTATACACAGGACACCTTATGCATGATAGACTACCTTAAATGTTGCAATAGGAGTCGAAAAATAACAAATAAACAGATTTTCCTAGATTTTTCCAGTTTTTTCCCATTTTCCTAATTAAAAAAAAAATTCCTACATGCAGGACCCTCCAGAATATTGAAAAACACATCTAAAAAATAATATAATGTAAAATAAACAAAAGAAGGAAAAAAAGAAATTTTTCTGAAAAAGTGGTCGAAGCTGGGAGTCGAACCCCCGTCCCTCCCTCCAATCTCGACTTGCCAGTCAGGTGTCCTACCACCAGACCAAGGCGGTACGGAAAAAAAGAAACAATTTCGCTTCAAAAGCCCTTTCTCGGTTAACTATGCAATAGACATTTAGGGCCCAACTGGGGCCCTCCTAATTAACATATAAAAGTTTCCTTCGGCAGGCATGATTGGACCATAGAGGCCTACCTTGAGACCGAGTTTGAAAATTATAACTTAATATTAAAGGGAGCTAGGAGGTCTCGAAGCCTGAACCTTTTTCTCGACATTTCGCCTTTTTTTAAATTTTTTTTATTATTATTTCAAAAAGTGTTCTTTAACAAAGAAAGTTGCTCGATTTTATACACAGAACACCTTACGCACTATAAACTACCTAAAATGTTGCAAAAGGAGTCGAAAAATAACAAATAAACTGATTTTCCTTGATTTTTCCAGTTTTTCCCATTTTCCTAATTAAAAAAAAATTTCCTACTTGCATGACCATCTAGAATATCGAAAAACACATCTAAAAAATAATATAATGTAAAAAAAAACTAAAGAAAGAAAAAAAAGAAATTTTTTTGAAAAAGTGTCCACAGCTGGGATTCGAACCCCCGACCTCTCCGTCCAGTCTCATCTTGCCAGTCAGGTGTCCTACCACCAGACCAAGGTGGTACGAAAAGAACGAAACAATTTCGCTTTAAAAGCCCTTACTTGGTTACCTATGCAATAAACATTTAGGGCACCACTGGGGCCCTCCTAATTAACATATAAAAATTTCCTTCGACAGGCATGATTGAAGCATAGAGGCCTACCTTGAGACCGAGTTTGAAAATTATAACTTAATATTAAATGGAGCTAGGAGGTCTCGAAGCCTGAACCTTATTCTCGACATTTCGTCTTTTTCATAATTTTTTTTATTATTATTTCAAAAAGTGTTCTTTAACTAAAAAAGATGCTCGATTTTATACACAGAACACCTTATGCATGATAGACTACCTTAAATGTTGCAATAGGATTCGGAAAATAGCAAATAAACAGATTTTCCTAGATTTTCCCAGTTTTTTCCGATTTTCCTAATTAAAAAAAATTTCCTACATGCAGGACCCTCCAGAATATCGAAAAACACATCTAAAAAATATTATAATGTAAACTAAACAAAAGAAGGAAAAAAAAGGAAATTTTTTTGAAAATGTGGTGGAAGCTGGGATTCGAACCCCCATCCCCTACCTCCAGTCTCAACTTGCCAGTCAGGTGTCCTACCACCAGAGCAAGGTGGTACGAAAAGAAAGAAACAATTTCGTTTCAAAAGCCCTTTCTTGGTGACCTACGCAATAGACCTTTAGGGCCCCAATGGGAGCCTCCTAATTGACATATAAAAATTTCCTATTGCAGGCAAGATTGAACCATAGAGGCCTACCATGAGACTGAGTTTGATAATTATAACTTAATATTAAAAGGAGCTAGGAGGTCTCGAAGCCTGAACCTTATTCTTGACATTGCGACTTTTTTAAAATTTTTTTTATTATTATTCCAAAAAGTGTTCTTTAACAAAAAAGGATGCTCGATTTTATACACAGAACATCTTATGCATGATAGACTACCTAAAATGTTGCAAAAGGAGTCGAAAAATAACAAATAAACTGATTTTCCTAGATTTTTCCAGTTTTTCCCATTTTCCTAATTATAAAAAAAAATTTCCTAAATGCATGACCCTCTAGAATATCGAAAAACACATTTAAAAAATAATATAAGGTAAAAAAAACTAAAGAAAGAAAAAAAAGAAATTTTTTTGAAAAAGTGTCCGCAGCTGGGATGCGAACCCCCGACCCCTCCCACCAGTCTCAACTTGCCAGTCAGGTGTCCTACCACCAGAGCAAGGTGGTACGAAAAGAAAGAAACAATTTCGTTTCAAAAGCCCTTTCTTGGTGACCTACGCAATAGACCTTTAGGGCCCCACTTGGGCCTTCCTAATTAACATATAAAAATTTCCTTCAACAGGCATTATTGGACCATAGAGGCCTACCTTGGGACTGAGTTTGAAAATTATAACTTAATATTAAATGGAGCTAGGAGGTCTCGAAGCCTGAAACTTATTCTCGACATTTCGACTTTTTTAAATAAAATTTTATTTTTATTCCAAAAAGTGTTCTTTAACAAAGAAAGTTGCTCGATTTTATACACAGAACACCTTACGCACTATAAACTACCTAAAAGGTTGCAAAAGGAGTCGAAAAATAACAAATAAACTGATTTTCCCAGTTTTTTCCAGGTTTTCCCATTTTCCTAATTAAAAAAAACTTTCCTACTTGCATGACCCTCTAGAATATCGAAAAACACATCTAAAAAATAATATAATGTAAAAAAACTAAAGAAAGAAAAAAAAGAAATTTTTTTGAAAAAGTGTCCGCAGCTGGGATGCGAACCCCCGACCCCTCCCACCAGTCTCAACTTGCCAGTCAGGTGTCCTACCACCAGAGCAAGGTGGTACGAAAAGAAAGAAACAATTTCGTTTCAAAAGCCCTTTCTTGGTGACCTACGCAATAGACCTTTAGGGCCCCAATGGGAGCCTCCTAATTGACATATAAAAATTTCCTATTGCAGGCATGATTGAACCATAGAGGCCTACCATGAGACTGAGTTTGATAATTATAACTTAATATTAAAAGGAGCTAGGAGGTCTCGAAGCCTGAACCTTATTCTTGACATTGCGACTTTTTTAAAATTTTTTTTTTATTATTCCAAAAAGTGTTCTTTAACAAAGAAGGATGCTCGATTTTATACACAGAACATCTTATGCATGATAGACTACCTAAAATGTTGCAAAAGGAGTCGAAAAATTACAAATAAACTGATTTTCCTAGATTTTTCCAGTTTTTCCCATTTTCCTAATTATAAAAAAAAATTTCCTAAATGCATGACCCTCTAGAATATCGAAAAACACATTTAAAAAATAATATAAGGTAAAAAAAACTAAAGAAAGAAAAAAAAGAAATTTTTTTGAAAAAGTGTCCGCAGCTGGGATGCGAACCCCCGACCCCTCCCACCAGTCTCAAATTGCCAGTCAGGTGTCCTACCACCAGAGCAAGGTGGTACGAAAAGAAAGAAACAATTTCGTTTCAAAAGCCCTTACTTGGTGACCTACGCAATAGACCTTTAGGGCCCCACTTGGGCCTTCCTAATTAACATATAAAAATTTCCTTCAACAGGCATTATTGGACCATAGAGGCCTACCTTGGGACTGAGTTTGAAAATTATAACTTAATATTAAATGGAGCTAGGAGGTCTCGAAGCCTGAAACTTATTCTCGACATTTCGACTTTTTTAAATAAAATTTTATTTTTATTCCAAAAAGTGTTCTTTAACAAAGAAAGTTGCTCGATTTTATACACAGAACACCTTACGCACTATAAACAACCTAAAAGGTTGCAAAAGGAGTCGAAAAATAGCAAAGAAACTGATTTTCCCAGTTTTATCCAGGTTTTCCCATTTTCCTAATTAAAAAAAACTTTCCTACTTGCATGACCCTCTAGAATATCGAAAAACACATCTAAAAAATAATATAATGTAAAAAAACTAAAGAAAGAAAAAAAAGAATTTTTTTTGAAAAAGTGTCCGCAGCTGGGATGCGAACCCCCGACCCCTCCCACCAGTCTCAACTTGCCAGTCAGGTGTCCTACCACCAGAGCAAGGTGGTACGAAAAGAAAGAAACAATTTCGTTTCAAAAGCCCTTTCTTGGTGACCTACGCAATAGACCTTTAGGGCCCCAATGGGAGCCTCCTAATTGACATATAAAAATTTCCTATTGCAGGCATGATTGAACCATAGAGGCCTACCATGAGACTGAGTTTGATAATTATAACTTAATATTAAAAGGAGCTAGGAGGTCTCGAAGCCTGAACCTTATTCTTGACATTGCGACTTTTTTAAAATTTTTTTTTTATTATTCCAAAAAGTGTTCTTTAACAAAGAAGGATGCTCGATTTTATCCACAGAACATCTTATGCATGATAGACTACCTAAAATGTTGCAAAAGGAGTCGAAAAATAACAAATAAACTGATTTTCCTAGATTTTTCCAGTTTTTCCCATTTTCCTAATTATAAAAAAAAATTTCCTAAATGCATGACCCTCTAGAATATCGAAAAACACATTTAAAAAATAATATAAGGTAAAAAAAACTAAAGAAAGAAAAAAAAGAAATTTTTTTGAAAAAGTGTCCGCAGCTGGGATGCGAACCCCCGACCCCTCCCACCAGTCTCAACTTGCCAGTCAGGTGTCCTACCACCAGAGCAAGGTGGTACGAAAAGAAAGAAACAATTTCGTTTCAAAAGCCCTTTCTTGGTGACCTACGCAATAGACCTTTAGGGCCCCACTTGGGCCTTCCTAATTAACATATAAAAATTTCCTTCAACAGGCATTATTGGACCATAGAGGCCTACCTTGGGACTGAGTGTGAAAATTATAACTTAATATTAAAGGGAGCTAGGAGGTCTCAAAGCCTGAACCTTATTCTCGACATCTCGTCTTTTTTTAAATTTTTTTTTTATTATTTCAAAAAGTGCTCTTTAACAAAGAAAGTTGCTCGATTTTATACAAAGAACACCTTACGCATGATAAACTACCTAAAATGTTGCAAAAGGATTCAAAAAATAACAAATAAACTGATTTTCCTAGATTTTTCCAGTTTTTTCCATTTTCCTAATTAAAAAAAAAATTTCCTACATGCAGGACCCTCCAGAATATCGAAAAACACATCTAAAAAATAATATAATGTAAAATAAACAAAAGAAAGAAAAAAATAAATTTTTTTCGAAAAAGTGGTCGAAGCTGGGATTTGAACCCCCATCCCCTCCCTCCAACCTCGACTTACCAGTCAGCTGTCCTACCATCTAACCAAGGCGGTACGGAAAGAAAGAAACAATTTCACTTCAAAAGCCCTTTCTCGGTGATTACGCAATAGACTTTTAGGGCCCCACTGGGGGCCTCCTAATTAACATATAAAAATTTCCTTCTGCAGGCATGATTGGACCATGGAGGCCTACCTTGAGAACGAGTTTGAAAATTATAACTGAATATTAAAGGGAGCTAGGAGGTCTCGAAGCCTGAACCTTATTCTCGACATTTCGACTTTTTCTTAATTTTTTAAATTATTATTCCAAAACGTTTTCTTTGACAAAGAAAGATGCTTGATTTTATACACAGAACACCTTATGCATGATAGACTACTTTAAATGTTAAAAAAGGAGTCGAAAAATAACAAATAGACTGATTTTCCTAAATTTTTCCAGTTTTTCCCATTTTCCTAATTCAAAAAAAAATTTCCTACTTCAATGACCCTCTAGAATATCGAAAAACACATCTCAAAAATAATATAATGTAAAAAAAACTAAAGAAAGAAAAAGAAGAAATTTTTTTGAAAAAGAGTCCCTAGCTGGGTTTCGAACCCCTTACCCCTCCCTCCAGTCTGGACCTGCCAGTCAGGTTTCCTACCACCAGACCAAGGTGGTACGGAAAGAAAGAAACAATTTCGCTTCAAAAGCCCTTACTCGGTTGCCTATGCAATAGACCTTTAGGGCCCCATTGGGTCCCTCCTAATTAACATATAAAAATTTCCTTCAACTGGCATTATTGGACCATAGAGGTCTACCTTGAGACCGAGTTTGATAATTATAACTTAATATTAAATTGAGCTAGGAGGTCTCGTAGCCAGAACCTTATTCTCGACATTGCGACTTTTTTTAAATTTTTTTTATTCTTATTCCAAAAAGTGTTCTTTAACAAAGAAGGAAGCTCGATTTTATACACAGAACACCTTATGCATGATAGACTACCTAAAATGTTGCAAAAGGAGTCGAAAAATAACAAATAAACTGATTTTCCTAGATTTTTCCAGTTTTTCCCTTTTTTCTAATTAAAAAAAAATTTCCTATTTGCATGACCCTCTAGAATATCGAAAAACACATTTAAAAAATAATATAATGTAAAAAAAAATAAAGAAAGAAAAAAAAGAAATTTTTTTGAAAAAGTGTCCCCAGCTGGGTTTCGAACCCCTGACCCCTCCCTCCAGTCTGGACCTGCCAGTCAGGTTTCCTACCACCAGACCAAGGTGGTACAAAAAGTAAGAAACAATTTCGCTTCAAAAGCCCCTTCTTGGTGACCTACGCAATAGACCTTTAGGGCCCCACTGGGGGCCTCCTAATTAACATATAAAAATTTCCTTTTGCAGGCGTGATTGGACCATAGAGGCCTACCTTGAGACCGAGTTTGATAAGTATAACTTAATATTAAATGGACCTAGGAGGTCTCGAAGCCTGAACCTTATTCTCGACATTTCGACTTTTTTAAATAAAATTTTATTTTTATTCCAAAAAGTGTTCTTTAACAAAGAAAGTTTCCCGATTTTATACTCAGAACACCTTACGCACTATAAACTACCTAAAATGTTGCAAAAGGAGTGGAAAAATAACAAATAAACTGATTTTCCTAGATTTTTCCAGTTTTTCCCATTCTCCTAATTAAAAAAAAATTTCCTACTTGCATGACCCTCTAGAATATCGAAAACACATCTAAAAAATAATATAATGTAAAAAAAACTAAAGAAAGAAAAAAAAGAAATTTTTTTGAAAAAGTGTCCGCAGCTGTGATGCGAACCCCCGACCCCTCCCTCCAGTCTCAACTTGCCAGTCAGGTGTCCTACCACCAGACCAAGGTGGAACGAAAAGAAAGAAACAATTTCGCTTCAAAAGCCCTTTCTCGGTTACCTATGCAATAGACATTTAGTGCCCCACTGGGGCCCTTCTAATTAACATATAAAAATTTCCTTCAACAGGCATGATTGGACCATAGAGGCCTACCTTGAGACCGAGTTTGATAATTATAACTTAATATTAAATTGAGCTAGGAGGTCTCGAAGCCAGAACCTTATTCTCGACATTGCGACTTTTTTTAAATTTTTTTTATTCTTATTCCAAAAAGTGTTCTTTAACAAAGAAAGATGCTCGATTTTATACAAAGACCACCTTACGCATGATAAACTACCTAAAATGTTGCAAAAGGAGTCGAAAAATAACAAATAAACTGATTTTACTAGATTTTTCAAGTTTTTCCCATTTTCCTAATTAAAAAAAAAATTTCCAACATGCATGACCGTCTAGAATATCGCAAAACACATATGAAAAATAATATAATGTAAAAAAAACTAAAGAAAGAAAAAAAAGAAATTTTTTTGAAAAAGTAGTCGAAGCTGAGATTCGAACCCCCGTCCCCTTCCTCCAACCTCGACTTGCCAGTCAGGTGTCCTACCACCAGACCAAGGCGGTACGGAAAGAAAGAAACAATTTTGCTTCAAAAGCCCTTTCTCGGTTACCTATGCATTATACATTTAGGGCCCCACAGGGGCCCTCCTAATTAGCACATAAAAATTTCCTTCGCCAGGCATGATTGAACCATAGAGGCCTACCATGAGACCGAGTTTGAAAATTTTAACTTAATATTAAAAGGAGCTAGGAGGTCTCGAAGTCTGAACCTTATTCTCGACATTTCGTCTTTTTTTTAATTTTTTTTTTATTATTTCAAAAAGTGTTCTTTAACAAAGAAAGTTCCTCGAATTTATACACAGAACACCTTATGCATGATAGACTACCTTAAATGTTGCAATAGGAGTCGAAAAATAACAAATAAACATATTTTCCTAGATTTTTCCAGTTTTTTCCCATTTTCCTAATTTAAAAAAAATTTCTTACATGCAGGACCCTCCAGAATATCGAAAAACACAACTAAAAAATAATCTAATGTAAAATAAACAAAAGAAAGAATAAAAGAAATTTTTTTGAAAAAGTGGTCGAAGCTAGGATTCGAACCCCCATCCCCTCCCTCCAACCTCGACTTACCAGTCAGGTGTCCTACCACCAGACCAAGGCGGTACGGAAAGAAAGAAACAATTTCGCTTCAAAAGCCCTTTCTCGGTTACCTATGCAATAGACATTTAGGGCCCCACTGGGGCCCTCATAATTAACATATAAAAATTTCCTTCGGCAGGCATGATTGGACCATAGAGGCCTACCTTGAGACCGAGTTTGAAAATTATAACTTAATATTAAAGGGAGCTAGGAGGTCTCGAAGCCTGAACCTTATTCTCGACATATCGCCTTTTTTAAAATTTTTTTTATTATTATTTCAAAAAGTGTTCTTTAACAAAGAAAGTTGCTCGATTTTATACACAGAACACCTTACGCACTATAAACTACCTAAAATGTTGCAAAAGGAGTCGAAAAATAACAAATAAACTGATTTTCCTAAATTTTTCCAGTTTTTCCCATTTTCCTAATTCAAAAAAGAATTTCCTACTTGCATGACCCTCTAGAATATCGAAAAACACATCTAAAAATAATATAATGTAAAAAAAACTAAAGAAAGAAAAAGAAGAAATTTTTTTGAAAAAGTGTCCGCAGTTGGGATTCGAACCCCCGACCCCTCCCTCCTGTCTCGACTTGCAATTCAGGTGTCCTACCACCAGACCAAGGTGGTACGAAAAGAAAGAAACAATTTCGCTTCAAAAGCCCTTTCTTGGTGACCTACGCAATAGACATTTAGGGCCCCACTGGGGGCCTCCTAATTAACATATAAAAATTTCCTTTTGCAGGCTTGATTGGAACATAGAGGCCTACCTTGAGACCGAGTTTGATAATTATAACTTAATATTAAGTGGAGCTAGGAGGTCTCGAAGCCTGAACCTTATTCTCGACATTGCGAATTTTTTAAAAATTTGTTTATTATTATTCCAAAAAGTGTTCTTTAACAAAGAAGGATGCTCGATTTTATACACAGAACGCCTTATGCATGATAGACTACCTAAGGTGTTGCAAAAGGAGTCGAAATATAACAAATAAGCTGATTTTCCTCGATTTTTCAAGTTTTTCCCATTTTCCTAATTAAAAAAAAAATTTCCTACATGCATGACCCTCTAGAATATTGAAAAACACATCTGAAAAATAATATAAAGTAAAAAAAACTAAAGAAAGGAAAAAAAGAAATTTTTTTGAAAAAGTAGTCGAAGCTGGGATTCGAACCCCCGTCCCCTCCCTCCAACCTCGACTTGCCAGTCAGATGTCCTACCACCAGACCAAGACGGTACGGAAAGAAAGAAACAATTTTGCTTCAAAAGCCCTTTCTCGGTTATCTATGCAATAGACATTTAGGGCCCCACAGGGGCCCTCCTAATTAACATATAAAAATTTCCTTCACCAGGCATGATTGGACCATAGAGGCCTACCATGAGACCGAGTTTGAAAATTTTAACTTAATATTAAAGGGAGCTAGGAGGTCTCGAAGCCTGAACCTTATTCTCGACATTTCGACTTTTTTTAAATTTTTTTTATTCTTATTCCAAAAAGTGTTCTTTATCAAAGAAAGATGCTCGATTTTATACACAGAACACCTTATGCATGATAAACTACCTAAAATGTTGCAAAAGGAGTCGAAAAATAACAAATAAGCTGATTTTCCTAGATTTTTCCAGTTTTTCCCATTTTCCTAATTAAAAAAAAAATTCCTACATGAATGACCCTCTAGAATATTGAAAAACACATCTGAAAAATAATATAATGTAAAAAAAACTAAAGAAAGGAAAAAAAGAAATTTTTTTGAAAAAGTAGTCGAAGCTGGGATTCGAACCCCCGTCCCCTCCCTCCAACCTCGACTTGCCAGTCAGGTGTCCTACCATCAGACCAAGACGGTACGGAAAGAAAGAAACAATTTTGCATCAAAAGTCCTTTCTCGGTTACCTATGCAATAAACATTTAGGGCCCCACAGGGGCCCTCCTAATTAACATATAAAAATTTCCTTCACCAGGCATGATTGGACCATAGAGGCCTACCATGAGACCGAGTTTGAAAATTTTAACTTAATATTAAAGGGAGCTAGGAGGTCTCGAAGTCTGAACCTTATTCTCGACATTTCGTCTTTTTTTAAATTTTTTTTTTATTATTTCAAAAAGAGTTCTTTAACAAAGAAAGTTCCTCGATTTTATACACAGAACACGTAACGCATGATAAACTATCCAATATGTTGCAAAAGGAGTCGAAAAATAACAAATAAACTGATTTTCCTAAATTTTTTCAGTTTTTCCCATTTTCCTTATTCAAAAAAAAATTTCCTACTTGCATCACCCTCTAGAATATCGAAAAACACATCTAAAAAATAATATAATGTAAAAAAAACTAAAGAAAGAAAAAGAAGAAATTTTTTTGAAAAAGTGTCCGCAGTTGGGATTCGAACCCTCGTCCCCTCCCTCCAACCTCGACTTGCCAGTCAGGTGTCCTACCACCAGACCAAGGCGGTACGGAAAGAAAGAAACAATTTTGCTTCAAAAGCCCTTTCTCGGTTACCTATGAATTATACATTTAGCGCCCCACAGGGGCCCTCCTAATTAGCACATAAAAATTTCCTTCGCCAGGCATGATTGAACCATAGAGGCCTACCATGAGACCGAGTTTGAAAATTTTAACTTAATATTAAAAGGAGCTAGGAGGTCTCGAAGTCTGAACCTTATTCTCGACATTTCGTCTTTTTTTAAATTTTTTTTTTATTATTTCAAAAAGTGTTCTTTAACAAAGAAAGTTCCTCGAATTTATACACAGAACACCTTATGCATGATAGACTACCTTAAATGTTGCAATAGGAGTCGAAAAATAACAAATAAACATATTTTCCTAGATTTTTCCAGTTTTTTCCCATTTTCCTAATTTAAAAAAAATTTCTTACATGCAGGACCCTCCAGAATATCGAAAAACACAACTAAAAAATAATATAATGTAAAATAAACAAAAGAAAGAATAAAAGAAATTTTTTTGAAAAAGTGGTCGAAGCTAGGATTCGAACCCCCATCCCCTCCCTCCAACCTCGACTTACCAGTCAGGTGTCCTACCACCAGACCAAGGCGGTACGGAAAGAAAGAAACAATTTCGCTTCAAAAGCCCTTTCTCGGTTACCTATGCAATAGACATTTAGGGCCCCACAGGGGCCCTCCTAATTAACATATAAAAATTTCCTTCACCAGGCATGATTGGACCATAGAGGCCTACAATGAGACCGAGTTTGAAAATTTTAACTTAATATTAAAGGGAGCTAGGAGGTCTCGAAGTCTGAACCTTATTCTCGACATTTTGTCTTTTTTAAAATTTTTTTTTTATTATTTCAAAAAGAGTTCTTTAACAAAGAAAGTTGCTCGATTTTATACACAGAACACGTAACGCATGATAAACTATCCAAAATGTTGCAAAAGGAGTCGAAAAATATCAAATAAACTGATTTTCCTAGATTTTTCCAGTTTTTCCCATTTTCCTAATTAAAAAAAAAATTTCCTACTTGCGTGACCCTCTAGAATATCGAAAAACACATCTAAAAAATAATATAATGTAAAAAAAACTAAAGAAAGAAAAAAAAGAAATTTTTTTGAAAAAGTTGCCGCAGCTGGGATTCGAACCCCCGTCCCCTCCCTCCGACCTCGACTTGCCAGCCAGACCAAGGCGGTACGGAAAGAAAGAAACAATTTCGCTTCAAAAGCCCCTACTTGGTGACCTACGCAATAGACCTTTAGGGCTCCACTGGGGGCCTCCTAATTAACATAAAAAAATTTCCTTTTTGCAGGCGTGATTGGACCATAGAGGCCTACCTTGGGACCGAGTTTGATAATTATAACTTAATATTAAAGGGAGCTAGGAGGTCTCAAAGCCTGAACCTTATTCTTGACATTTCGTCTTTTTTTAAATTTTTTTTATTATTATTTCAAAAAGTGTTCTTTAACAAAGAAAGTTGCTCGATTTTATACAAAGACCACCTTACGCATGATAAACTACCTAAAATGTTGCAAAAGGAGTCGAAAAATAACAAATAAACAGATATTCCTAGATTTTTCCAGTTTTTCCCATTTTCCTAATTAAAAAAAAAATTTCCTACATGCATGATCCTCTAGAATATCGCAAAACACATATGAAAAATAATATAATGTAAAAAAAAACTAAAGAAAGAAAAAAAAGAAATTTTTTTGAAAAAGTGCTCGAAGCTGAGATTCGAACCCCCGTCCCCTCCCTCCAGTCTTGACTTGCCAGTCAGGTGTACTACCACCAGACCAAGGAGGTACAGAAAGAAAGAAACAATTTCGCTTCAAAAGCCCTTACTCTGTTGACTATGCAATAGACCTTTAGGGCCCAACTGTGGCCCTCCTATTTAACATATAAAAATTTCCTTCAACAGGCATGATTGGACCATAGAGGCCTATCTTGGGACCGAGTTTGAAAATTATAACTCAATATTAAAGGGAGCTAGGAGGTCTCGAAGCCTGAACCTTATTCTCGACATTTCGACTTTTTTTTAATTTTTTTTATTCTTATTCCAAAAAGTGTTCTTTATCAAAGAAAGATGCTCGATTTTATACACAGAACACCTTATGCATGATAAACTACCTAAAATGTTGCAAAAGGAGTCGAAAAATAACAAATAAGCTGATTTTCCTAGATTTTTCCAGTTTTTCCCCTTTTCCTAATTAAAAAAGGAATTCCTACATGAATGACCCTCTAGAATATTGAAAAACACATCTGAAAAATAATATAATGTAAAAAAAACTAAAGAAAGGAAAAAAAGAAATTTTTTTGAAAAAGTAGTCGAAGCTGGGATTCGAACCCCCGTCCCCTCCCTCCAACCTCGACTTGCCAGTCAGGTGTCCTACCACCAGACCAAGACGGTACGGAAAGAAAGAAACAATTTTGCTTCAAAAGCCCTTTCTCGGTTACCTATGCAATAGACATTTAGGGCCCCACAGGGGCCCTCCTAATTAACATATAAAAATTTCCTTCACCAGGCATGATTGGACCATAGAGGCCTACCATGAGACCGAGTTTGAAAATTTTAACTTAATATTAAAGGGAGCTAGGAGGTCTCGAAGTCTGAACCTTATTCTCGACATTTCGTCTTTTTTTAAATTTTTTTTTTATTATTTCAAAAAGAGTTCTTTAACAAAGAAAGTTCCTCGATTTTATACACAGAACACGTAACGCATGATAAACTATCCAATATGTTGCAAAAGGAGTCGAAAAATAACAAATAAACTGATTTTCCTAAATTTTTTCAGTTTTTCCCATTTTCCTTATTCAAAAAAAAATTTCCTACTTGCATCACCCTCTAGAATATCGAAAAACACATCTAAAAAATAATATAATGTAAAAAAAACTAAAGAAAGAAAAAGAAGAAATTTTTTTGAAAAAGTGTCCGCAGTTGGGATTCGAACCCTCGTCCCCTCCCTCCAACCTCGACTTGCCAGTCAGGTGTCCTACCACCAGACCAAGGCGGTACGGAAAGAAAGAAACAATTTTGCTTCAAAAGCCCTTTCTCGGTTACCTATGAATTATACATTTAGGGCCCCATGGGGGCCCTCCTAATTAGCACATAAAAATTTCCTTCGCCAGGCATGATTGAACCATAGAGGCCTACCATGAGACCGAGTTTGAAAATTTTAACTTAATATTAAAAGGAGCTAGGAGGTCTCGAAGTCTGAACCTTATTCTCGACATTTCGTCTTTTTTTTAATTTTTTTTTTAATATTTCAAAAAGTGTTCTTTAACAAAGAAAGTTCCTCGAATTTATACACAGAACACCTTATGCATGATAGACTACCTTAAATGTTGCAATAGGAGTCGAAAAATAACAAATAAACATATTTTCCTAGATTTTTCCAGTTTTTTCCCATTTTCCTAATTTAAAAAAAATTTCTTACATGCAGGACCCTCCAGAATATCGAAAAACACAACTAAAAAATAATATAATGTAAAATAAACAAAAGAAAGAATAAAAGAAATTTTTTTGAAAAAGTGGTCGAAGCTAGGATTCGAACCCCCATCCCCTCCCTCCAACCTCGACTTACCAGTCAGGTGTCCTACCACCAGACCAAGGCGGTACGGAAAGAAAGAAACAATTTCGCTTCAAAAGCCCTTTCTCGGTTACCTATGCAATAGACATTTAGGGCCCCACTGGGGCCTTCATAATTAACATATAAAAATTTCCTTCGGCAGGCATGATTGGACCATAGAGGCCTACCTTGAGACCGAGTTTGAAAATTATAACTTAATATTAAAGGGAGCTAGGAGGTCTCGAAGCCTGAACCTTATTCTCGACATTTCGCCTTTTTTAAAATTTTTTTTATTATTATTTCAAAAAGTGTTCTTTAACAAAGAAAGTTGCTCGATTTTATACACAGAACACCTTACGCACTATAAACTACCTAAAATGTTGCAAAAGGAGTCGAAAAATAACAAATAAACTGATTTTCCTAAATTTTTCCAGTTTTTCCCATTTTCCTAATTCAAAAAAGAATTTCCTACTTGCATGACCCTCTAGAATATCGAAAAACACATCTAAAAAATAATATAATGTAAAAAAAACTAAAGAAAGAAAAAGAAGAAATTTTTTTGAAAAAGTGTCCGCAGTTGGGATTCGAACTCCCGACCCCTCCCTCCTGTCTCGACTTGCAATTCAGGTGTCCTACCACCAGACCAAGGTGGTACGAAAAGAAAGAAACAATTTCGCTTCAAAAGCCCTTTCTTGGTGACCTACGCAATAGACATTTAGGGCCCCACTGGGGGCCTCCTAATTAACATATAAAAATTTCCTTTTGCAGGCTTGATTGGAACATAGAGGCCTACCTTGAGACCGAGTTTGATAATTATAACTTAATATTAAGTGGAGCTAGGAGGTCTCGAAGCCTGAACCTTATTCTCGACATTGCGACTTTTTTAAAAATTTGTTTTTTATTATTTCAAAAAGAGTTCTTTAACAAAGACAGTTCCTCGATTTTATACACAGAACACGTAACGCATGATAAACTATCCAAAATGTTGCAAAAGGAGTCGAAAAATATCAAATAAACTGATTTTCCTAGATTTTTCCAGTTTTTCCCATTTTCCTAATTAAAAAAAAAATTTCCTACTTGCGTGACCCTCTAGAATATCGAAAAACACATCTAAAAAATAATATAATGTAAAAAAAACTAAAGAAAGAAAAAAAAGAAATTTTTTTGAAAAAGTTGCCGCAGCTGGGATTCGAACCCCCGACCCCTCCCTCCTGTCTCGCCTTGCCATTCAGGTGTCCTACCACCAGACCAAGGTGGTACGAAAAGAAAGAAACAATTTCGCTTCATTAGCCCTTTCTTGGTGATCTACGCAATAGACATTTAGGGCCCCACTGGGGGCCTCCTAATTAACATATAAAAATTTCCTTTTGCAGGCTTGATTGGACCATAGAGGCCTACCTTGAGACCGAGTTTGATAATTATAACTTAAAATTAAGTGGAGCTAGGAGGTCTCGAAGCCCGAACCTTATTCTCGACATTGCGCCTAAGGTGTTGCAAAAGGAGTCGAAAAATAACAAATAAGCTGATTTTCCTAGATTTTTCCAGTTTTTCCCATTTTCCTATCTAAAAAAACAATTTCCAACATGCATGACCGTCTAGAATATCGAAAAACACATCTGAAAAATAATATAATGTAAAAAAAACTAAAGAAAGAAAAAAAGAAATTTTTTTGAAAAAGTGACCGCAGCTGAGATTCGAACCCCCGACCACTCCCTCCCGTCTCGACTTGCCAGTCAGGTGTCCTACCACCAGACCAAGGTGCTACGAAAAGAAAGAAACAATTTCGTTTTAAAAGCCCTTTCTTGGTGACCTATGCAATAGACCTTTAGGGCCCCACTGGGGGCCTCCTAATTAACATATAAAAATTTCCTTCGCCAGGCATGATTGAACCATAGAGGCCTACCATGAGACCGAGTTTGAAAATTTTAACTTAATATTAAAAGGAGCTAGGAGGTCTCGAAGTCTGAACCTTATTCTCGACATTTCGTCTTTTTTTAAATTTTTTTTTTATTATTTCAAAAAGTGTTCTTTAACAAAGAAAGTTGCTCGATTTTATACACAGAACACGTTACGCACTATAAACTACCTAAAATGTTGCAAAAGGAGTCGAAAAATAACAAATAAACTGATTTTCCTAAATTTTTCCAGTTTTTCCCATTTTCCTAATTCAAAAATAAATTTCCTACTTGCATGACCCTCTAGAATATCGAAAAACACATCTAAAAAATAATATAATGTAAAAAAACTAAAGAAAGAAGAAAAAGAAATTTTTTTGAAAAAGTGTCCGCAGTTGGGATTCGAACCCCCGTCCCCTCCCTCCAACCTCGACTTGCCAGTCAGGTGTCCTACCACCAGACCAAGGCGGTACGGAAAAAAAGAAACAATTTCGCTTCAAAAGCCCTTTCTCGGTTAACTATGCAATAGACATTTAGGGCCCAACTGGGGCCCTCCTAATTAACATATAAAAATTTCCTTCGGCAGGCATGATTGGACCATAGAGGCCTACCTTGAGACCGAGTTTGAAAATTATAACTTAATACTAAAGGGAGCTAGGAGGTCTCAAAGCCTGAATCTTTTTCTCGACATTTCGCCTTTTTTTAAATTTTTTTTATTATTATTTCAAAAAGTGTTCTTTAACAAAGAAAGTTGCTCGATTGTATACACAGAACACCTTACGCAGTATAAACTACCTAAAATGTTGCAAAAGGAGTCGAAAAATAACAAATAAACTGATTTTCCTAAATTTTTCCAGTTTTTCCCATTTTCCTAATTCAAAAAAGAATTTCCTACTTGCATGATTCTAGAATATCGAAAAACACATCTAAAAAATAATATAATGTAAAAAAAACTAAAGAAAGAAAAAGAAGAAATTTTTTTGAAAAAGTGTCCACAGTTGGGATTCGAACCCCCGACCCCTCCCTCCTGTCTCGCCTTGCCATTCAGGTGTCCTACCACCAGACCAAGGTGGTACGAAAAGAAAGAAACAATTTCGCTTCAAAAGCCCTTTCTTGGTGATCTACGCAATAGACATTTAGGGCCCCACTAGGGGCCTCCTAATTAACATATAAAAATTTCCTTTTGCAGGCTTGATTGGACCATAGAGGCCTACCTTGAGACCGAGTTTGATAATTATAACTTAATATTAAGTGGAGCTAGGAGGTCTCGAAGCCTGAACCTTATTCTCGACATTGCGACTTTTTTAAAAATTTGTTTATTATTATTCCAAAAAGTGTTCTTTAACAAAGAAGGATGCTCGATTTTATACACAGAACACCTTATGCATGATAGACTACCTAAGGTGTTGCAAAAGGAGTCGAAAAATAACAAATAAGCTGATTTTCCTAGATTTTTCCAGTTTTTCCCATTTTCCTAATTTAAAAAAAAATTTCCTACATGCATGACCCTCTAGAATATTGAAAAACACATCTGAAAAATAATATAATGTAAAAAAAACTAAAGAAAGTAAAAAAAGAAATTTTTTTGAAAAAGTAGTCGAAGCTGGGATTCGAACCCCCGTCCCCTCCCTCCAACCTCGACTTGCCAGTCAGGTGTCCTACCACCAGACCAAGACGGTACGGAAAGAAAGAAACAATTTTGCTTCAAAAGCCCTTTCTTGGTTACCTATGCAATAAACATTTAGGGCCCCACAGGGGCCCTCCTAATTAACATATAAAAATTTCCATCACCAGGCATGATTGGACCATAGAGGCCTACCATGAGACCGAGTTTGAAAATTTTAACTTAATATTAAAGGGAGCTAGGAGGTCTCGAAGTCTGAACCTTATTCTCGACATTTTGTCTTTTTTAAAATTTTTTTTTTATTATTTCAAAAAGAGTTCTTTAACAAAGACAGTTCCTCGATTTTATACACAGAACACGTAACGCATGATAAACTATCCAAAATGTTGCAAAAGGAGTCGAAAAATATCAAATAAACTGATTTTCCTAGATTTTTCCAGTTTTTCCCATTTTCCTAATTAAAAAAAAAATTTCCTACATGCATGACCCTCTAGAATATCGAAAAACACATCTAAAAAATAATATAATGTAAAAAAAACTAAAGAAAGAAAAAAAAGAAATTTTTTTGAAAAAGTTGCCGCAGCTGGGATTCGAACCCCCGTCCCCTCCCTCCGACCTCGACTTGCCAGCCAGACCAAGGCGGTACGGAAAGAAAGAAACAATTTCGCTTCAAAAGCCCTTTCTCGGTTACCTATGCAATATACATTTAGGGCCCCACAGGAGCCCTCCTAATTAGCATATAAAAATTTCCTTCGCCAGGCATGATTGAACCATAGAGGCCTACCATGAGACCGAGTTTGAAAATTTTAACTTAATATTAAAAGGAGCTAGGAGGTCTCGAAGTCTGAACCTTATTCTCGACATTTCGTCTTTTTTTAAATTTTTTTTTTATTATATCAAAAAGTGTTCTTTAACAAAGAAAGTTGCTCGATTTTATACACAGAACACCTTACGCACTATAAACTACCTAAAATGTTGCAAAAGGAGTCGAAAAATAACAAATAAACTGATTTTCCTAAATTTTTCCAGTTTTTCCCATTTTCCTAATTCAATAAAAAATTTCCTACTTGCATGACCCTCTAGAATATCGAAAAACACATCTAAAAAATAATATAATGTAAAAAAAACTAAAGAAAGAAAAAGTAGAAATTTTTTTGAAAAAGTAGTCGAAGCTGGGATTTGAACCCCCGTCCCCTCCCTCCAACCTCGACTTGCCAGTCAGGTGTCCTACCACCAGACCAAGGCGGTACGGAAAAAAAGAAACAATTTCGCTTCAAAAGCCCTTTCTCGGTTAACTATGCAATAGACATTTAGGGCCCAACTGGGGCCCTCCTAATTAACATATAAAAATTTCCTTCGGCAGGCATGATTGGACCATAGAGGCCTACCTTGAGACCGAGTTTGAAAATTATAACTTAATACTAAAGGGAGCTAGGAGGTCTCGAAGCCTGAACCTTTTTCTCGACATTTCGCCTTTTTTTAAATTTTTTTTATTATTATTTCAAAAAGTGTTCTTTAACAAAGAAAGTTGCTCGATTGTATACACAGAACACCTTACGCACTATAAACTACCTAAAATGTTGCAAAAGGAGTCGAAAAATAACAAATAAACTGATTTTCCTAAATTTTTCCAGTTTTTCCCATTTTCCTAATTCAAAAAAAATTTCCTACTTGCATGACCCTCTAGAATATCGAAAAACACATCTAAAAAATAATATAATGTAAAAAAAACTAAAGAAAGAAAAAGAAGAAATTTTTTTGAAAAAGTGTCCGCAGTTGGGATTCGAACCCCCGACCCCTCCCTCCTGTCTCGACTTGCCATTCAGGTGTCCTACCACCAGACCAAGGTTGTACGAAAAGAAAGAAACAATTTCGCTTCAAAAGCCCTTTCTTGGTGACCTACGCAATAGACATTTAGGGCCCCACTGGGGGCCTCCTAATTAACATATAAAAATTTCCTTTCGCAGGCTTGATTGGAACATAGAGGCCTACCTTGAGACCGAGTTTGATAATTATAACTTAATATTAAGTGGAGCTAGGAGGTCTCGAAGCCTGAACCTTATTCTCGACATTGCGACTTTTTAAAAAATTTGTTTATTATTATTCCAAAAAGTGTTCTTTAACAAAGAAGGATGCTCGATTTTATACACAGAACGCCTTATGCATGATAGACTACCTAAGGTGTTGCAAAAGGAGTCGAAAAATAACAAATAAGCTGATTTTCCTAGATTTTTCCAGTTTTTCCCATTTTCCTAATTAAAAAAAAAATTTCCTACATGCATGACCCTCTAGAATATCGAAAAACACATCTAAAAAATAATATAATGTAAAAAAAACTAAAGAAAGAAAAAGAAGAAATTTTTTTGAAAAAGTGTCTGCAGTTGGGATTCGAACCCCCGTCCCCTCCCTCCAACCTCAACTTGCCAATCAGGTGTCCTACCACCAGACCAAGGCGGGACGGAAAGAAAGAAACAATTTTGCTTCAAAAGCCCTTTCTCGGTTACCTATGCATTATACATTTAGGGCCCCACAGGGGCCCTCCTAATTAGCACATAAAAATTTCCTTCGCCAGGCATGATTGAACCATAGAAGCCTACCATGAGACCGAGTTTGAAAATTTTAACTTAATATTAAAAGGAGCTAGGAGGTCTCGAAGTCTGAACCTTATTCTCGACATTTCGTCTTTTTTTTAATTTTTTTTTTATTATTTCAAAAAGTGTTCTTTAACAAAGAAAGTTGCTCGATTTTATACACAGAACACCTTACGCAGTATAAACTACCTAAAATGTTGCAAAAGGAGTCGAAAAATAACAAATAAACTGATTTTCCTAAATTTTTCCAGTTTTTCCCATTTTCCTAATTCAAAAAAGAATTTCCTACTTGCATGACCCTCTAGAATATCGAAAAACACATCTAAAAAATAATATAATGTAAAAAAAAACTAAAGAAAGAAAAAGAAGAAATTTTTTTGAAAAAGTGTCCACAATTGGGATTCGAACCCCCGACCCCTCCCTCTTGTCTCGCCTTGCCATTCAGGTGTCCTACCACCAGACCAAGGTGGTACGAAAAGAAAGAAACAATTTCGCTTCATTAGCCCTTTCTTGGTGATCTACGCAATAGACATTTAGGGCCCCACTAGGGGCCTCCTAATTAACATATAAAAATTTCCTTTTGCAGGCTTGATTGGACCATAGAGGCCTACCTTGAGACCGAGTTTGATAATTATAACTTAATATTAAGTGGAGCTAGGAGGTCTCGAAGCCTGAACCTTATTCTCGACATTGCGACTTTTTTAAAAATTTGTTTATTATTATTCCAAAAAGTGTTCTTTAACAAAGAAGGATGCTCGATTTTATACACAGAACACCTTATGCATGATAGACTACCTAAGGTGTTGCAAAAGGAGTCGAAAAATAACAAATAAGCTGATTTTCCTAGATTTTTCCAGTTTTTCCCATTTTCCTAATTTAAAAAAAAATTTCCTACATGCATGACCCTCTAGAATATTGAAAAACACATCTGAAAAATAATATAATGTAAAAAAAACTAAAGAAAGTAAAAAAAGAAATTTTTTTGAAAAAGTAGTCGAAGCTGGGATTCGAACCCCCGTCCCCTCCCTCCAACCTCAACTTGCCAGTCAGGTGTCCTACCACCAGACCAAGGCGGTACAGAAAGAAAGAAACAATTTCGCTTCAAAAGCCCTTTCTCGGTTACCTATGCAATAGACATTTAGGGCCCCACAGGGGCCCTCATAATTAACTTATAAAAATTTCCTTCGGCAGGCATGATTGGACCATAGAGGCCTACCTTGAGACCGAGTTTGAAAATTATAACTTAATATTAAAGGGAACTAGGAGGTCTCGAAGCCTGAACCTTATTCCCGACATTTCGAGTTTTTCGTAATTTTTTTTAATATTATTCCAAAAAGTGTTCTTTAACAAAGAAAGTTGCTCGATTTTATACACAGAACACCTTACGCACTATAAACTACCTAAAATGTTGCAAAAGGAGTCGAAAAATAAAAAATAAACTGATTTTCCTAAATTTTTCCAGTTTTTCCCATTTTCCTAATTCAAAAAAAAATTTCCTACTTGCATGACCCTCTAGAATATCGAAAAACACATCTAAAAAATAATATAATGTAAAAAAAACTAAAGAAAGAAAAAAAAGAAATTTTTTTGAAAAAGTGTCCGCAGTTGGGATTCGAACCCCCGTCCCCTCCCTCCAACCTCGACTTGCCAGTCAGGTGTCCTACCACCAGACCAAGGCGGTACGGAAAGAAAGAAACAATTTTGCTTCAAAAAGCCCTTTCTCGGTTACCTATGCAATATACATTTAGGGCCCCACAGGAGCCCTCCTAATTAGCACATAAAAATTTCCTTCACCAGGCATGATTGGACCATAGAGGCCTACCTTGAGACCGAGTTTGAAAATTATAACTTAATATTAAAGGGAACTAGGAGGTCTCGAAGCCTGAACCTTATTCCCGACATTTCGAGTTTTTCGTAATTTTTTTTAATATTATTCCAAAAAGTGTTCTTTAACAAAGAAAGTTGCTCGATTTTATCCACAGAACACCTTACGCACTATAAACTACCTAAAATGTTGCAAAAGGAGTCGAAAAATAACAAATAAACTGATTTTCCAAAATTTTTCCAGTTTTTCCCATTTTCCTAATTCAAAAAAAAATTTCCTACTTGCATGACCCTCTAGAATATCGAAAAACACATCTAAAAAATAATATAATGTAAAAAAAACTAAAGAAAGAAAAAAAAGAAATTTTTTTGAAAAAGTGGCCGCAGTTGGGATTCGAACCCCCGTCCCCTCCCTCCAACCTCGACTTGCCAGTCAGGTGTCCTACCACCAGACCAAGGCGGTATGGAAAGAAAGAAACAATTTTGCTTCAAAAAGCCCTTTCTCGGTTACCTATGCAATATACATTTAGGGCCCCACAGGAGCCCTCCTAATTAGCACATAAAAATTTCCTTCGCCAGGCATGATTGGACCATAGAGGCCTACCTTGAGACAAAGTTTGAAAATTATAACTTAATATTAAAGGGAACTAGGAGGTCTCGAAGCCTGAACCTTATTCTCGACATTTCGTCTTTTTTTAAATTTTTTTTTTATTATTTCAAAAAGTGTTCTTTAACAAAGAAAGTTGCTCGATTTTATACACAGAACACCTTACGCACTATAAACTACCTAAAATGTTGCAAAAGGAGTCGAAAAATAACAAATAAACTGATTTTCCTAAATTTTTCCAGTTTTTCCCATTTTCCTAATTCAATAAAAAAATTCCTACTTGCATGACCCTCTAGAATATCGAAAAACACATCTAAAAAATAATATAATGTAAAAAAAACTAAAGAAAGAAAAAGAAGAAATTTTTTTGAAAAAGTAGTCGAAGCTGGGATTTGAACCCCCGTCCCCTCCCTCCAACCTCGACTTGCCAGTCAGGTGTCCTACCACCAGACCAAGGCGGTACGGAAAAAAAGAAACAATTTCGCTTCAAAAGCCCTTTCTCGGTTAACTATGCAATAGACATTTAGGGCCCAACTGGGGGCCTCCTAATTAACATATAAAAATTTCCTTTTGCAGGCATTATTGGACCATAGGGGCCTACCTTGGGACCGAGTTTAAAAATTATAACTTAATATTAAAGGGAGCTAGGAGGTCTCAAAGCCTGAACCTTATTCTCGACATTTCGAGTTTTTCGTAATTTTTTTTAATATTATTCCAAAAAGTGTTCTTTAACAAAGAAAGATGCTTGATTTTATACACAGAACACCTTATGCATGATAGACTACCTTAAATGTTGCAATAGGAGTCGACCTTAAATGTTGCAATAGGAGTCGAAAAATAACAAATAAACAGATTTTCCTGGATTTTTCCAGTTTTTTCCCATTTTCCTAATTAAAAAAAAATTCCTACATGCAGGACCCTCCAGAATATTGAAAAACACATCTAAAAAATAATATAATATAAAATAAACAAAAGAAGGAAAAAAAGAAATTTTTTTGAAAAAGTGGTCAAAGCTGGGATTCGAACCCCCGTCCCTCCCTCCAACCTCGACTTGCCAGTCAGGTGTCCTACCACCAGACCAAGGCGGTACGGAAAAAAAGAAACAATTTCGCTTCAAAAGCCCTTTCTCGGTTAACTATGCAATAGACATTTAGGGCCCAACTGGGGCCCTCCTAATTAACATATAAAAATTTCCTTTTGCAGGCATTATTGGACCATAGAGGCCTACCTTGGGACCGAGTTTAAAAATTATAACTTAATATTAAAGGGAGCTAGGAGGTCTCGAAGCCTGAACCTTATTCTCGACATCTCGTCTTTTTTTAAATTTTTTTTTTATTATTTCAAAAAGTGTTCTTTAACAAAGAAAGTTGCTCGATTTTATACAAAGAACACCTTACGCATGATAAACTACCCAAAATGTTGCAAAAGGAGTCGAAAAATAACAAATAAACTGATTTTCCTAGATTTTTCCAGTTTTTCCCATTTTCCTAATTAAAAAAAAATTTCCAACATGCATGACCGTCTAGAATATCAAAAAACGCATCTGAAAAATAATATAATGTAAAAAAAACTAAAGAAAGAAAAAAAAGAAATTTTTTTGAAAAAGTGGTCGAAGCTGAGATTCGAACCCCCGTCCCCTCCCTCCAACCTCGACTTTCCAGTCAGGTGTACTACCACCAGACCAAGGTGGTACAGAAAGAAAGAAACAATTTCGCTTCAAAAGCCCTTACTCTGTTGACTATGCAATAGACCTTTAGGCCCCCACTGTGGCCCTCCTATTTAACATATAAAAAATTCCTTCAACCGGCATTATTGGACCATAGAGGCCTACCTTGGGACCGAGTTTGAAAATTAAAACTTAATATTAAAGGGAGCTAGGAGGTCTCAAAGCCAGAACCTTATTCTCGACATTTCGTCTCTTTTTAAATTTTTTTTATTATTATTTCAAAAGTGTTCTTTAACAAAGAAAATTGCTCGATTTTATACACAGAACACCTTACGCATGATAAACTACCTAAAATGTTGCAAAAGGAGTCGAAAAATAACAAATAAACTGATTTTCCTAGATTTTTCCAGTTTTTCCCATTTTCCTAATTAAGAAAAAAATTTCCTACATGCATGACCCTCTAGAATATCGAAAAACACATCTAAAAAATAATATAATGTATAAAAAAATAAAGAAAGAAAAAAAAGAAATTTTTTTGAAAAAGTGTCCCCAGCTGGGTTTCGAACCCCTGACCCCTCCCTCTAGTCTCGATTTGCCAGTCAGGTGTCCTACCACCAAGGTGGTACATCGAGAAAGAAACAATTTCGCTTCAAAAGCCAACCGGGGCCCTCCTAATTAACATATAAAAATTTCATAGAGGCCTACCATGAGACCGAGTTTGAAAATTATAACTTAATATTAAAGGGAGCTAGGAGGTCTCGAAGCCTGAACCTTTTTCACGACATTTCGCCTTTTTTTAAATTTTTTTTATTATTATTTCAAAAAGTGTTCTTTAACAAAGAAAGTTGCTCGATTTCATACACAGAACACCTTACGCACTATAAACTACCTAAAATGTTGCAAAAGGAGTCGAAAAATAACAAATAAACTGATTTTCCTAAATTTTTCCAGTTTTTCCCATTTTCCTAATTCAAAAAGAAATTTCCTACTTGCATGACCCTCTAGAATATCGAAAAACACATCTAAAAAATAATATAATGTAAAAAAACTAAAGAAAGAAAAAAAAGAAATTTTTTTGAAAAAGTTGTCCAAGCTGGGATTCGAACCTCCGTCCCCTCCCTCTAACCTCGACTTGCCAGTCAGCTGTCCTACCACCAGACCAAGGTGGTACGAAATGAAAGAAACAATTTCGCTTCAAAAGCCCCTTCTTGGTGACCTACGCAATAGACCTTTAGGGTCCCTCTGGGGGCCTCCTAATTAACATATAAAAATTTCCTTTTGCAGGCGTGATTGGACCGTAGAGGCCTACCTTGAGACCGAGTTTAAAAATTATAACTTAATATTAAAGGCAGCTAGGAGGTCTCGAAGCCTGAACCTTATTCTCGACATTTCGCCTTTTTTAAAATTTTTTTTATTATTATTTCAAAAAGTGTTCTTTAACAAAGAAAGTTGATCGATTTTATACACAGAACACCTTACGCACTATAAACTACCTAAAATGTTGCAAAAGGAGTCGAAAAATAACAAATAAACTGATTTTCCTAAATTTTTCCAGTTTTTCCCATTTTCCTAATTCAAAAAAGAATTTCCTACTTGCATGACCCTCTAGAATATCGAAAAACACATCTGAAAAATAATATAACGTAAAAAAAACTAAAGAAAGAAAAAGAAGAAATTTTTTTGAAAAAATTTCCGCAGTTGGGATTCGAACCCCCGACCCCTCCCTCCTGTCTCGACTTGCCATTCAGGTGTCCTACCACCAGACCAAGGTGGTACGAAAAGAAAGAAACAATTTCGCTTCAAAAGCCCTTTCTTGGTGACCTACGCAATAGACATTTAGGGCCCCTCTGGGGGTCTCCTAATTAACATATAAAAAATTCCTTTTGCAGGCGTGATTGGACCATAGAGGCCTACCTTGAGACCGAGTTTGATAATTATAACTTAATATTAAATGGAGCTAGGAGGTCTCGAAGCCTGAACCTTATTCTTGACATTGTGACTTTTTTGAAATTTTTTTTATTATTATTCCAAAAAGTGTTCTTTAACAAAGAAGGATGCTCGATTTTATACACAGAACACCTTATGCATGATAGACTACCTAAAGTGTTGCAAAAGGAGTCGAAAAATAACAAATAAGCTGATTTTCCTAGATTTTTCCAGTTTTTCCCATTTTACTAATTAAAAAAAAATTTCCTACATGCATCACCCTCTAGAATATTGAAAAACACATCTGAAAAATAATATAATGTAAAAAAAACTAAAGAAAGAAAAAAAAGAAATTTCTTTGAAAAAGTAGTCGAAGCTGGGATTCGAACCCCAGTCCCCTCCCTCCAACCTCGACTTACCAGTCAGGTGTCCTACCACCAGACCAAAGCGGTACGGAAAGAAAGAAACAATTTTGCTTCAAAAGCCCTTTCTCGGTTACATATGCAATAGACATTTAGGGCCCCACAGGGGCCCTCCTAATTAACATATAAAAATTTCCTTCGGCAGGCATGATTGGATCATAGAGACCTACCTTGGGACCGAGTTTGAAAATTATAACTTAATATTAAAGGGAGCTAGGAGGTCTCCAAGCCTGAACCTTATTCTCGACATTTCGTCTTTTTTAAATTTTTTTTATTATTATTTCAAAAAGTGTTCTTTAACAAAGAAAGTTGCTCGATTTTATACACAGAACACGTTACGCATGATAAACTATCCAAAATGTTGCAAAAGGAGTCGAAAAATAACAAATAAACTGATATTCCTAGATTTTTCCAGTTTTTCCCATTTTCCTAATTAAAAAAAAATTTCCAACATGCATGACCGTCTAGAATATCGAAAAACACATCTGAAAAATAATATAACGTAAAAAAAACTAAAGAAAGAAAAAAAGAAATTTTTTTGAAAAAGTGTCCGTAGCTGAGATTCGAACCCCCGTCCCTCCCTCCAACCTCGACTTGCCAGTCAGGTGTCCTACCACCAGACCAAGGTGGTACGAAAAGAAAGAAACAATTTCGCTTCAACAGCCCCTTCTTGGTGATCTACGCAATAGACATTTAGGGCCCCACTGGGGGCCTCCTAATTAACATATAAAAATTTCCTTCGCCAGGCATGATTGAACCATAGAGGCCTACCATGAGACCGAGTTTGAAAATTTTAACTTAATATTAAAAGGAGCTAGGAGGTCTCGAAGTCTGAACCTTATTCTCGACATTTCGTCTTTTTTTAAATTTTTTTTTTATTATATCAAAAAGTGTTCTTTAACAAAGAAAGTTGCTCGATTTTATACACAGAACACCTTACGCACTATAAACTACCTAAAATGTTGCAAAAGGAGTCGAAAAATAACAAATAAACTGATTTTCCTAAATTTTTCCAGTTTTTCCCATTTTCCTAATTCAATAAAAAATTTCCTACTTGCATGACCCTCTAGAATATCGAAAAACACATCTAAAAAATAATATAATGTAAAAAAAACTAAAGAAAGAAAAAGTAGAAATTTTTTTGAAAAAGTAGTCGAAGCTGGGATTTGAACCCCCGTCCCCTCCCTCCAACCTCGACTTGCCAGTCAGGTGTCCTACCACCAGACCAAGGCGGTACGGAAAAAAAGAAACAATTTCGCTTCAAAAGCCCTTTCTCGGTTAACTATGCAATAGACATTTAGGGCCCAACTGGGGCCCTCCTAATTAACATATAAAAATTTCCTTCGGCAGGCATGATTGGACCATAGAGGCCTACCTTGAGACCGAGTTTGAAAATTATAACTTAATACTAAAGGGAGCTAGGAGGTCTCGAAGCCTGAACCTTTTTCTCGACATTTCGCCTTTTTTTAAATTTTTTTTATTATTATTTCAAAAAGTGTTCTTTAACAAAGAAAGTTGCTCGATTGTATACACAGAACACCTTACGCACTATAAACTACCTAAAATGTTGCAAAAGGAGTCGAAAAATAACAAATAAACTGATTTTCCTAAATTTTTCCAGTTTTTCCCATTTTCCTAATTCAAAAAAAATTTCCTACTTGCATGACCCTCTAGAATATCGAAAAACACATCTAAAAAATAATATAATGTAAAAAAAACTAAAGAAAGAAAAAGAAGAAATTTTTTTGAAAAAGTGTCCGCAGTTGGGATTCGAACCCCCGACCCCTCCCTCCTGTCTCGACTTGCCATTCAGGTGTCCTACCACCAGACCAAGGTTGTACGAAAAGAAAGAAACAATTTCGCTTCAAAAGCCCTTTCTTGGTGACCTACGCAATAGACATTTAGGGCCCCACTGGGGGCCTCCTAATTAACATATAAAAATTTCCTTTCGCAGGCTTGATTGGAACATAGAGGCCTACCTTGAGACCGAGTTTGATAATTATAACTTAATATTAAGTGGAGCTAGGAGGTCTCGAAGCCTGAACCTTATTCTCGACATTGCGACTTTTTTAAAAATTTGTTTATTATTATTCCAAAAAGTGTTCTTTAACAAAGAAGGATGCTCGATTTTATACACAGAACGCCTTATGCATGATAGACTACCTAAGGTGTTGCAAAAGGAGTCGAAAAATAACAAATAAGCTGATTTTCCTAGATTTTTCCAGTTTTTCCCATTTTCCTAATTAAAAAAAAAATTTCCTACATGCATGACCCTCTAGAATATCGAAAAACACATCTAAAAAATAATATAATGTAAAAAAAACTAAAGAAAGAAAAAGAAGAAATTTTTTTGAAAAAGTGTCTGCAGTTGGGATTCGAACCCCCGTCCCCTCCCTCCAACCTCAACTTGCCAATCAGGTGTCCTACCACCAGACCAAGGCGGGACGGAAAGAAAGAAACAATTTTGCTTCAAAAGCCCTTTCTCGGTTACCTATGCATTATACATTTAGGGCCCCACAGGGGCCCTCCTAATTAGCACATAAAAATTTCCTTCGCCAGGCATGATTGAACCATAGAAGCCTACCATGAGACCGAGTTTGAAAATTTTAACTTAATATTAAAAGGAGCTAGGAGGTCTCGAAGTCTGAACCTTATTCTCGACATTTCGTCTTTTTTTTAATTTTTTTTTTATTATTTCAAAAAGTGTTCTTTAACAAAGAAAGTTGCTCGATTTTATACACAGAACACCTTACGCAGTATAAACTACCTAAAATGTTGCAAAAGGAGTCGAAAAATAACAAATAAACTGATTTTCCTAAATTTTTCCAGTTTTTCCCATTTTCCTAATTCAAAAAAGAATTTCCTACTTGCATGACCCTCTAGAATATCGAAAAACACATCTAAAAAATAATATAATGTAAAAAAAAACTAAAGAAAGAAAAAGAAGAAATTTTTTTGAAAAAGTGTCCACAATTGGGATTCGAACCCCCGACCCCTCCCTCTTGTCTCGCCTTGCCATTCAGGTGTCCTACCACCAGACCAAGGTGGTACGAAAAGAAAGAAACAATTTCGCTTCATTAGCCCTTTCTTGGTGATCTACGCAATAGACATTTAGGGCCCCACTAGGGGCCTCCTAATTAACATATAAAAATTTCCTTTTGCAGGCTTGATTGGACCATAGAGGCCTACCTTGAGACCGAGTTTGATAATTATAACTTAATATTAAGTGGAGCTAGGAGGTCTCGAAGCCTGAACCTTATTCTCGACATTGCGACTTTTTTAAAAATTTGTTTATTATTATTCCAAAAAGTGTTCTTTAACAAAGAAGGATGCTCGATTTTATACACAGAACACCTTATGCATGATAGACTACCTAAGGTGTTGCAAAAGGAGTCGAAAAATAACAAATAAGCTGATTTTCCTAGATTTTTCCAGTTTTTCCCATTTTCCTAATTTAAAAAAAAATTTCCTACATGCATGACCCTCTAGAATATTGAAAAACACATCTGAAAAATAATATAATGTAAAAAAAACTAAAGAAAGTAAAAAAAGAAATTTTTTTGAAAAAGTAGTCGAAGCTGGGATTCGAACCCCCGTCCCCTCCCTCCAACCTCAACTTGCCAGTCAGGTGTCCTACCACCAGACCAAGGCGGTACAGAAAGAAAGAAACAATTTCGCTTCAAAAGCCCTTTCTCGGTTACCTATGCAATAGACATTTAGGGCCCCACAGGGGCCCTCATAATTAACTTATAAAAATTTCCTTCGGCAGGCATGATTGGACCATAGAGGCCTACCTTGAGACCGAGTTTGAAAATTATAACTTAATATTAAAGGGAACTAGGAGGTCTCGAAGCCTGAACCTTATTCCCGACATTTCGAGTTTTTCGTAATTTTTTTTAATATTATTCCAAAAAGTGTTCTTTAACAAAGAAAGTTGCTCGATTTTATACACAGAACACCTTACGCACTATAAACTACCTAAAATGTTGCAAAAGGAGTCGAAAAATAAAAAATAAACTGATTTTCCTAAATTTTTCCAGTTTTTCCCATTTTCCTAATTCAAAAAAAAATTTCCTACTTGCATGACCCTCTAGAATATCGAAAAACACATCTAAAAAATAATATAATGTAAAAAAAACTAAAGAAAGAAAAAAAAGAAATTTTTTTGAAAAAGTGTCCGCAGTTGGGATTCGAACCCCCGTCCCCTCCCTCCAACCTCGACTTGCCAGTCAGGTGTCCTACCACCAGACCAAGGCGGTACGGAAAGAAAGAAACAATTTTGCTTCAAAAAGCCCTTTCTCGGTTACCTATGCAATATACATTTAGGGCCCCACAGGAGCCCTCCTAATTAGCACATAAAAATTTCCTTCGCCAGGCATGATTGGACCATAGAGGCCTACCTTGAGACCGAGTTTGAAAATTATAACTTAATATTAAAGGGAACTAGGAGGTCTCGAAGCCTGAACCTTATTCCCGACATTTCGAGTTTTTCGTAATTTTTTTTAATATTATTCCAAAAAGTGTTCTTTAACAAAGAAAGTTGCTCGATTTTATCCACAGAACACCTTACGCACTATAAACTACCTAAAATGTTGCAAAAGGAGTCGAAAAATAACAAATAAACTGATTTTCCAAAATTTTTCCAGTTTTTCCCATTTTCCTAATTCAAAAAAAAATTTCCTACTTGCATGACCCTCTAGAATATCGAAAAACACATCTAAAAAATAATATAATGTAAAAAAAACTAAAGAAAGAAAAAAAAGAAATTTTTTTGAAAAAGTGGCCGCAGTTGGGATTCGAACCCCCGTCCCCTCCCTCCAACCTCGACTTGCCAGTCAGGTGTCCTACCACCAGACCAAGGCGGTACGGAAAGAAAGAAACAATTTTGCTTCAAAAAGCCCTTTCTCGGTTACCTATGCAATATACATTTAGGGCCCCACAGGAGCCCTCCTAATTAGCACATAAAAATTTCCTTCGCCAGGCATGATTGGACCATAGAGGCCTACCTTGAGACAAAGTTTGAAAATTATAACTTAATATTAAAGGGAACTAGGAGGTCTCGAAGCCTGAACCTTATTCTCGACATTTCGTCTTTTTTTAAATTTTTTTTTTATTATTTCAAAAAGTGTTCTTTAACAAAGAAAGTTGCTCGATTTTATACACAGAACACCTTACGCACTATAAACTACCTAAAATGTTGCAAAAGGAGTCGAAAAATAACAAATAAACTGATTTTCCTAAATTTTTCCAGTTTTTCCCATTTTCCTAATTCAATAAAAAAATTCCTACTTGCATGACCCTCTAGAATATCGAAAAACACATCTAAAAAATAATATAATGTAAAAAAAACTAAAGAAAGAAAAAGAAGAAATTTTTTTGAAAAAGTAGTCGAAGCTGGGATTTGAACCCCCGTCCCCTCCCTCCAACCTCGACTTGCCAGTCAGGTGTCCTACCACCAGACCAAGGCGGTACGGAAAAAAAGAAACAATTTCGCTTCAAAAGCCCTTTCTCGGTTAACTATGCAATAGACATTTAGGGCCCAACTGGGGGCCTCCTAATTAACATATAAAAATTTCCTTTTGCAGGCATTATTGGACCATAGGGGCCTACCTTGGGACCGAGTTTAAAAATTATAACTTAATATTAAAGGGAGCTAGGAGGTCTAAAAGCCTGAACCTTATTCTCGACATTTCGAGTTTTTCGTAATTTTTTTTAATATTATTCCAAAAAGTGTTCTTTAACAAAGAAAGATGCTTGATTTTATACACAGAACACCTTATGCATGATAGACTACCTTAAATGTTGCAATAGGAGTCGACCTTAAATGTTGCAATAGGAGTCGAAAAATAACAAATAAACAGATTTTCCTGGATTTTTCCAGTTTTTTCCCATTTTCCTAATTAAAAAAAAATTCCTACATGCAGGACCCTCCAGAATATTGAAAAACACATCTAAAAAATAATATAATATAAAATAAACAAAAGAAGGAAAAAAAGAAATTTTTTTGAAAAAGTGGTCAAAGCTGGGATTCGAACCCCCGTCCCTCCCTCCAACCTCGACTTGCCAGTCAGGTGTCCTACCACCAGACCAAGGCGGTACGGAAAAAAAGAAACAATTTCGCTTCAAAAGCCCTTTCTCGGTTAACTATGCAATAGACATTTAGGGCCCAACTGGGGCCCTCCTAATTAACATATAAAAATTTCCTTTTGCAGGCATTATTGGACCATAGAGGCCTACCTTGGGACCGAGTTTAAAAATTATAATTTAATATTAAAGGGAGCTAGGAGGTCTCAAAGCCTGAACCTTATTCTCGACATTTCGTCTTTTTTTAAATTTTTATTATTATTATTTCAAAAAGTGTTCTTTAACAAAGAAAGTTGCTCGATTTTATACACAGAACACCTTACGCATGATAAACTACCTAAAATGTTGCAAAAGGAGTCGAAAAATAACAAATAAACTGATTTACCTAGACTTTTCTAGTTTTTCCCATTTTCTTAATTAAAAAAAATTTTCTACCTGCATGACCCTCTAGAATATCGAAAAACACATCAAAAAAATAATATAATGTAAAAAAAACTAAAGAAAGAAAAAAAAGAAATTTTTTTGAAAAAGTGTCCCCAGCTGGGTTTTGAACCCCTGACCCCTCTCTCCAGTCTGGACTTGCCAGTCAGGTGTCCTACCACCAGACCAAGGTGGTACGGAAAGAAAGAAAGAATTTCCTTCCAAAAGCCCTTACTCGGTTGCCTATGCAATAGATCTTTAGGGCCCCACTGGGGCCCTTCTAATTAACATATAAAAATTTCCTTCGGCAGGCATGATTGGACCATAGAGGCCTACCATGAGACCGAGTTTGAAAATTTTAACTTAATAGTAAATGGAGCTAGGAGGTCTCGAAGCCTGAACCTTATTCTCGACATCTCGTCTTTTTTTAAATTTTTTTTTTATTATTTCAAAAAGTGTTCTTTAACAAAGAAAGTTGCTCGATTTTATACAAAGAACACCTTACGCATGATAAACTACCCAAAATGTTGCAAAAGGAGTCGAAAAATAACAAATAAACTGATTTTCCTAGATTTTTCCAGTTTTTCCCATTTTCCTAATTAAAAAAAAATTTCCAACATGCATGACCGTCTAGAATATCAAAAAACGCATCTGAAAAATAATATAATGTAAAAAAAACTAAAGAAAGAAAAAAAAGAAATTTTTTTGAAAAAGTGGTCGAAGCTGAGATTCGAACCCCCGTCCCCTCCCTCCAACCTCGACTTTCCAGTCAGGTGTACTACCACCAGACCAAGGTGGTACAGAAAGAAAGAAACAATTTCGCTTCAAAAGCCCTTACTCTGTTGACTATGCAATAGACCTTTAGGCCCCCACTGTGGCCCTCCTATTTAACATATAAAAAATTCCTTCAACCGGCATTATTGGACCATAGAGGCCTACCTTGGGACCGAGTTTGAAAATTAAAACTTAATATTAAAGGGAGCTAGGAGGTCTCAAAGCCAGAACCTTATTCTCGACATTTCGTCTCTTTTTAAATTTTTTTTATTATTATTTCAAAAGTGTTCTTTAACAAAGAAAGTTGCTCGATTTTATACACAGAACACCTTACGCATGATAAACTACCTAAAATGTTGCAAAAGGAGTCGAAAAATAACAAATAAACTGATTTTCCTAGATTTTTCCAGTTTTTCCCATTTTCCTAATTAAGAAAAAAATTTCCTACATGCATGACCCTCTAGAATATCGAAAAACACATCTAAAAAATAATATAATGTATAAAAAAATAAAGAAAGAAAAAAAAGAAATTTTTTTGAAAAAGTGTCCCCAGCTGGGTTTCGAACCCCTGACCCCTCCCTCTAGTCTCGACTTGCCAGTCAGGTGTCCTACCACCAAGGTGGTACATCGAGAAAGAAACAATTTCGCTTCAAAAGCCAACCGGGGCCCTCCTAATTAACATATAAAAATTTCATAGAGGCCTACCATGAGACCGAGTTTGAAAATTATAACTTAATATTAAAGGGAGCTAGGAGGTCTCGAAGCCTGAACCTTTTTCACGACATTTCGCCTTTTTTTAAATTTTTTTTATTATTATTTCAAAAAGTGTTCTTTAACAAAGAAAGTTGCTCGATTTCATACACAGAACACCTTACGCACTATAAACTACCTAAAATGTTGCAAAAGGAGTCGAAAAATAACAAATAAACTGATTTTCCTAAATTTTTCCAGTTTTTCCCATTTTCCTAATTCAAAAAGAAATTTCCTACTTGCATGACCCTCTAGAATATCGAAAAACACATCTAAAAAATAATATAATGTAAAAAAACTAAAGAAAGAAAAAAAAGAAATTTTTTTGAAAAAGTTGTCCAAGCTGGGATTCGAACCTCCGTCCCCTCCCTCTAACCTCGACTTGCCAGTCAGCTGTCCTACCACCAGACCAAGGTGGTACGAAATGAAAGAAACAATTTCGCTTCAAAAGCCCCTTCTTGGTGACCTACGCAATAGACCTTTAGGGTCCCTCTGGGGGCCTCCTAATTAACATATAAAAATTTCCTTTTGCAGGCGTGATTGGACCGTAGAGGCCTACCTTGAGACCGAGTTTAAAAATTATAACTTAATATTAAAGGCAGCTAGGAGGTCTCGAAGCCTGAACCTTATTCTCGACATTTCGCCTTTTTTAAAATTTTTTTTATTATTATTTCAAAAAGTGTTCTTTAACAAAGAAAGTTGATCGATTTTATACACAGAACACCTTACGCACTATAAACTACCTAAAATGTTGCAAAAGGAGTCGAAAAATAACAAATAAACTGATTTTCCTAAATTTTTCCAGTTTTTCCCATTTTCCTAATTCAAAAAAGAATTTCCTACTTGCATGACCCTCTAGAATATCGAAAAACACATCTGAAAAATAATATAACGTAAAAAAAACTAAAGAAAGAAAAAGAAGAAATTTTTTTGAAAAAATTTCCGCAGTTGGGATTCGAACCCCCGACCCCTCCCTCCTGTCTCGACTTGCCATTCAGGTGTCCTACCACCAGACCAAGGTGGTACGAAAAGAAAGAAACAATTTCGCTTCAAAAGCCCTTTCTTGGTGACCTACGCAATAGACATTTAGGGCCCCTCTGGGGGTCTCCTAATTAACATATAAAAAATTCCTTTTGCAGGCGTGATTGGACCATAGAGGCCTACCTTGAGACCGAGTTTGATAATTATAACTTAATATTAAATGGAGCTAGGAGGTCTCGAAGCCTGAACCTTATTCTTGACATTGTGACTTTTTTGAAATTTTTTTTATTATTATTCCAAAAAGTGTTCTTTAACAAAGAAGGATGCTCGATTTTATACACAGAACACCTTATGCATGATAGACTACCTAAAGTGTTGCAAAAGGAGTCGAAAAATAACAAATAAGCTGATTTTCCTAGATTTTTCCAGTTTTTCCCATTTTACTAATTAAAAAAAAATTTCCTACATGCATCACCCTCTAGAATATTGAAAAACACATCTGAAAAATAATATAATGTAAAAAAAACTAAAGAAAAAAAAAAAAGAAATTTCTTTGAAAAAGTAGTCGAAGCTGGGATTCGAACCCCAGTCCCCTCCCTCCAACCTCGACTTACCAGTCAGGTGTCCTACCACCAGACCAAAGCGGTACGGAAAGAAAGAAACAATTTTGCTTCAAAAGCCCTTTCTCGGTTACATATGCAATAGACATTTAGGGCCCCACAGGGGCCCTCCTAATTAACATATAAAAATTTCCTTCGGCAGGCATGATTGGATCATAGAGACCTACCTTGGGACCGAGTTTGAAAATTATAACTTAATATTAAAGGGAGCTAGGAGGTCTCCAAGCCTGAACCTTATTCTCGACATTTCGTCTATTTTAAATTTTTTTTATTATTATTTCAAAAAGTGTTCTTTAACAAAGAAAGTTGCTCGATTTTATACACAGAACACGTTACGCATGATAAACTATCCAAAATGTTGCAAAAGGAGTCGAAAAATAACAAATAAACTGATATTCCTAGATTTTTCCAGTTTTTCCCATTTTCCTAATTAAAAAAAAATTTCCAACATGCATGACCGTCTAGAATATCGAAAAACACATCTGAAAAATAATATAACGTAAAAAAAACTAAAGAAAGAAAAAAAGAAATTTTTTTGAAAAAGTGTCCGTAGCTGAGATTCGAACCCCCGTCCCTCCCTCCAACCTCGACTTGCCAGTCAGGTGTCCTACCACCAGACCAAGGTGGTACGAAAAGAAAGAAACAATTTCGCTTCAGCAGCCCCTTCTTGGTGATCTACGCAATAGACATTTAGGGCCCCACTGGGGGCCTCCTAATTAACATATAAAAATTTCCTTTCGCAGGCTTGATTGGACCATAGAGGCCTTCCTTGAGACCGAGTTTGATAATTATAACTTAATATTAAATGGAGCTAGGAGGTCTCGAAGCCTGAACCTTATTCTCGACATTGCGACTTTTTTTAAATTTTTTTTATTATTATTTCAAAAAGTGTTCTTTAACAAAGAAATTTGCTCCATTTTATACACAGAACACCTTACGCACTATAAACTACCTAAAATGTTGCAAAAGGAGTTGAAAAATAACAAATAAACTGATTTTCCTAAATTTTTCCAGTTTTTCCTATTTCCTAACTCAAAAAAGAATTTCCTACTTGCATGACCCTCTAGAATATTGAAAAACACATCTTAAAAATAATATAATGTAAAAAAAACTAAAGAAAGAAAAAGAAGAATTTTTTTTGAAAAAGTGTCCGCAGTTGGGATTCGAACCCCCGACCCCTCCCTCTTGTCTCGACTTGCCATTCAGGTGTCCTACCACCAGACCAAGGTGGTACGGAAAGAAAGAAACAATTTCGCTTCAAAAGCCCTTACTCGGTTGCCTATGCAATTGACTTTTAGGGCCCCACTGGGGCCCGCCTAATTAACATATAAAAATTTCCTTCGCCAGGCATGATTGGACCATAGAGGCCTACCATGAGACCGAGTTTGAAAATTTTAACTTAATATTAAAGGGAGCTAGGAGGTCTCGAAGTCTGAACCTTATTCTCGACATTTCGTCTTTTTTTAAATTTTTTTTTTATTATTTCAAAGAGAGTTCTTTAACAAAGAAAGATCCTCGATTTTATACACAGAACACCTTACGCATGATAAACTATCCAAAATGTTGCAAAAGGAGTCGAAAAATAACAAATAAACTGATTTTCCTAGATTTTTCCAGTTTTTTCCATTTTCCTAATTAAAAAAAAATTTCCGACATGCAGGACCCTCCAGAATATCGAAAAACACATCTAAAAAATAATATAATTTAAAATAAACAAAAGAAGGAAAAAAAGAAATTTTTTTGAAAAAGTGGTCGAAGCTGGGATTCGAACCCCTGTCCCTCCCTCCAACCTCGACTTGCCAGTCAGGTGTCCTACCACCAGACCAAGGCGGTACGGAAAGAAAAAACAATTTCGCTTCAAAAGCCCTTTCTCGGTTACCTATGCAATAGACATTTAGGGCCCCACTGGGGCCCTCATAATTAACATATAAAAATTTCCTTCAACAGGCATTATTGGACCATAGAGGCCTACCTTGGGACTGAGATTGAAAATTATAACTTAATATTAAAGGGAGCTAGGAGGTCTCAAAGCCTGAACCTTATTCTCGACATCTCGTCTTTTTTTAAATTTTTTTTTTATTATTTCAAAAAGTGTTCTTTAACAAAGAAAGTTGCTCGATTTTATAGAAAGAACACCTTACGCATGATAAACTACCTAAAATGTTGCAAAAGGAGTCGAAAAATAACAAATAAACTGATTTTCCTAGATTTTTCCAGTTTTTCCCATTTTCCTAAATAAAAAAAAATTTCCAACATGCATGACCGTCTAGAATATCGAAAAACACATCTGAAAAATAATATAACGTAAAAAAAACTAAAGAAAGAAAAAAAAGAAATTGTTTTGAAAAAGTGTCCGCAGCTGAGATTCGAACCCCGACCCCTCCCTCCAGTCTCGACTTGCCAGTCAGGTGACCTACCACCAGACCAAGGTGGTACGAAAAGAAAGAAACAATTTCGCTTCAAAAGCCCCTTCTTGGTGACCTATGCAATAGACCTTTAGGGCCCCACTGGGGCCTTCCTTATTAACATATAAAAATTTCCTTCAACAGGCATTATTGGACCATAGAGGCCTACCTTGAGACCGAGTTTGAAAATTATAACTTAATATTAAAGGGAGCTAGGAGGTCTCGAAGTCTGAACCTTATTCTCGACATTTCGTCTTTTTCATAATTTTTTTTATTATTATTTCAAAAAGTGTTCTTTAACAAAGAAAGTTGCTCGATTTTATACACAGAACACCTTACGCACTATAAACTACCTAAAATGTTGCAAAAGGAGTCGAAAAATGACAAATAAACTGATTTTCCTAAATTTTTCCAGTTTTTCCCATTTTCCTAATTAAAAAAAATTTCCTACTTGCATGACCCTCTAGAATATCGAAAAACACATCTAAAAAATAATATAATGTAAAAAAAAACTAAAGAAAGAAAAAGAAGAAATTTTTTTGAAAAAGTGTCCGCAGATGGGATTCGAACCCCCGACCCCTCCCTCCAGTCTCGACTTGCCAGTCAGGTGTCCTACCACCAGACCAAGGTGGTACGGAAAGAAAGAAACAATTTTGCTTCAAAAGCCCTTACTCGGTTGCCTACGCAATAGACATTTAGGATCCCACTGGGGCCCTCCTAATTAACGTATAAAAATTTCCTTCAACAGGCATTATTGGACCATAGAGGCCTACCTTGGCACTGAGTTTGAAAATTATAACTTAATATTAAAGGGAGCTAGGAGGTCTCCAAGCCTGAACCTTATTCTCGACATTTCGTCTTTTTTAAATTTTTTTTATTATTATTTCAAAAAGTGTTCTTTAACAAAGAAAGTTGCTCGATTTTATACACAGAACACCTTACGCATAATAAACTACCTAAAATGTTGCAAAAGGAGTCAAAAAATAACAAATGAACTGATTTTCCTAGATTTTTCCAGTTTTTCCCATTTTCCTAATTAAAAAAAAATTTCCATAATGAATGACCGTCTAGAATATCGAAAAACACATCTGAAAAATAATATAACGTAAAAAAAACTAAAGAAAGAAAAAAAAGAAATTTTTTTGAAAAAGTGTCCGTAGCTGAGATTCGAACCCCCGTCCCTCCCTCCAACCTCGACTTGCCAGTCAGGTGTCCTACCACCAGACCAAGGTGGTACGAAAAGAAAGAAACAATTTCGCTTCAGCAGCCCCTTCTTGGTGATCTACGCAATAGACATTTAGGGCCCCACTGGGGGCCTCCTAATTAACATATAAAAATTTCCTTTCGCAGGCTTGATTGGACCATAGAGGCCTTCCTTGAGACCGAGTTTGATAATTATAACTTAATATTAAATGGAGCTAGGAGGTCTCGAAGCCTGAACCTTATTCTCGACATTGCGACTTTTTTTAAATTTTTTTTATTATTATTTCAAAAAGTGTTCTTTAACAAAGAAATTTGCTCCATTTTATACACAGAACACCTTACGCACTATAAACTACCTAAAATGTTGCAAAAGGAGTTGAAAAATAACAAATAAACTGATTTTCCTAAATTTTTCCAGTTTTTCCTATTTCCTAACTCAAAAAAGAATTTCCTACTTGCATGACCCTCTAGAATATTGAAAAACACATCTTAAAAATAATATAATGTAAAAAAAACTAAAGAAAGAAAAAGAAGAATTTTTTTTGAAAAAGTGTCCGCAGTTGGGATTCGAACCCCCGACCCCTCCCTCTTGTCTCGACTTGCCATTCAGGTGTCCTACCACCAGACCAAGGTGGTACGGAAAGAAAGAAACAATTTCGCTTCAAAAGCCCTTACTCGGTTGCCTATGCAATTGACTTTTAGGGCCCCACTGGGGCCCGCCTAATTAACATATAAAAATTTCCTTCGCCAGGCATGATTGGACCATAGAGGCCTACCATGAGACCGGGTTTGAAAATTTTAACTTAATATTAAAGGGAGCTAGGAGGTCTCGAAGTCTGAACCTTATTCTCGACATTTCGTCTTTTTTTAAATTTTTTTTTTATTATTTCAAAGAGAGTTCTTTAACAAAGAAAGATCCTCGATTTTATACACAGAACACCTTACGCATGATAAACTATCCAAAATGTTGCAAAAGGAGTCGAAAAATAACAAATAAACTGATTTTCCTAGATTTTTCCAGTTTTTTCCATTTTCCTAATTAAAAAAAAATTTCCGACATGCAGGACCCTCCAGAATATCGAAAAACACATCTAAAAAATAATATAATTTAAAATAAACAAAAGAAGGAAAAAAAGAAATTTTTTTGAAAAAGTGGTCGAAGCTGGGATTCGAACCCCTGTCCCTCCCTCCAACCTCGACTTGCCAGTCAGGTGTCCTACCACCAGACCAAGGCGGTACGGAAAGAAAAAACAATTTCGCTTCAAAAGCCCTTTCTCGGTTACCTATGCAATAGACATTTAGGGCCCCACTGGGGCCCTCATAATTAACATATAAAAATTTCCTTCAACAGGCATTATTGGACCATAGAGGCCTACCTTGGGACTGAGATTGAAAATTATAACTTAATATTAAAGGGAGCTAGGAGGTCTCAAAGCCTGAACCTTATTCTCGACATCTCGTCTTTTTTTAAATTTTTTTTTTATTATTTCAAAAAGTGTTCTTTAACAAAGAAAGTTGCTCGATTTTATAGAAAGAACACCTTACGCATGATAAACTACCTAAAATGTTGCAAAAGGAGTCGAAAAATAACAAATAAACTGATTTTCCTAGATTTTTCCAGTTTTTCCCATTTTCCTAAATAAAAAAAAATTTCCAACATGCATGACCGTCTAGAATATCGAAAAACACATCTGAAAAATAATATAACGTAAAAAAAACTAAAGAAAGAAAAAAAAGAAATTGTTTTGAAAAAGTGTCCGCAGCTGAGATTCGAACCCCGACCCCTCCCTCCAGTCTCGACTTGCCAGTCAGGTGACCTACCACCAGACCAAGGTGGTACGAAAAGAAAGAAACAATTTCGCTTCAAAAGCCCCTTCTTGGTGACCTATGCAATAGACCTTTAGGGCCCCACTGGGGCCTTCCTTATTAACATATAAAAATTTCCTTCAACAGGCATTATTGGACCATAGAGGCCTACCTTGAGACCGAGTTTGAAAATTATAACTTAATATTAAAGGGAGCTAGGAGGTCTCGAAGTCTGAACCTTATTCTCGACATTTCGTCTTTTTCATAATTTTTTTTATTATTATTTCAAAAAGTGTTCTTTAACAAAGAAAGTTGCTCGATTTTATACACAGAACACCTTACGCACTATAAACTACCTAAAATGTTGCAAAAGGAGTCGAAAAATGACAAATAAACTGATTTTCCTAAATTTTTCCAGTTTTTCCCATTTTCCTAATTAAAAAAAATTTCCTACTTGCATGACCCTCTAGAATATCGAAAAACACATCTAAAAAATAATATAATGTAAAAAAAAACTAAAGAAAGAAAAAGAAGAAATTTTTTTGAAAAAGTGTCCGCAGATGGGATTCGAACCCCCGACCCCTCCCTCCTGTCTCGACTTGCCATTCAGGTGTCCTACCAACAGACCAAGGTGGTATGAAACGAAAGAAACAATTTCGCTTCAAAAGCCCTTTCTTGGTGACCTACGCATTTGACCTTTAGGGCCCCACTGGGGCCCTCCTAATTAACGTATCAAAATTTCCTTCAACAGGCATTATTGGACCATAGAGGCCTACCTTGGCACTGAGTTTGAAAATTATAACTTAATATTAAAGGGAGCTAGGAGGTCTCCAAGCCTGAAGCTTATTCTCGACATTTCGTCTTTTTTAAATTTTTTTTATTATTATTTCAAAAAGTGTTCTTTAACAAAGAAAGTTGCTCGATTTTATACACAGAACACCTTACACATGATAAACTACCTAAAATGTTGCAAAAGGAGTCAAAAAATAACAAATGAATTGATTTTCCTAGATTTTTCCAGTTTTTCCCATTTTCCTAATTAAAAAAAAATTTCCAACATGAATGACCGTCTAGAATATCGAAAAACACATCTGAAAAATAATATAATGTAAAAAAAACTAAAGAAAGAAAAAAAAGAAATTTTTTTGAAAAAGTGTCCCTAGCTGGGTTTCGAACCCCTGACCCTTCCCTCCAGTCTCGACTTGCCAGTCAGGTGTCCTACCACCAGACCAAGGTGGTACGGAAAGAAAGAAACAATTTTGCTTCAAAAGCCCTTACTCGGTTGCCTACGCAATAGACATTTAGGATCCCACTGGGGCCCTCCTAATTAACGTATAAAAATTTCCTTCAACAGGCATTATTGGACCATAGAGGCCTACCTTGGCACTGAGTTTGAAAATTATAACTTAATATTAAAGGGAGCTAGGAGGTCTCCAAGCCTGAACCTTATTCTCGACATTTCGTCTTTTTTAAATTTTTTTTATTATTATTTCAAAAAGTGTTCTTTAACAAAGAAAGTTGCTCGATTTTATACACAGAACACCTTACGCATAATAAACTACCTAAAATGTTGCAAAAGGAGTCAAAAAATAACAAATGAACTGATTTTCCTAGATTTTTCCAGTTTTTCCCATTTTCCTAATTAAAAAAAAATTTCCATAATGAATGACCGTCTAGAATATCGAAAAACACATCTGAAAAATAATATAACGTAAAAAAAACTAAAGAAAGAAAAAAAAGAAATTTTTTTGAAAAAGTGTCCGTAGCTGAGATTTGAACCCCCGACCTCTCCCTCCAGTCTCGACTTGCCAGTCAGGTGTCCTACCACCAGAACAAGGTGGTACGAAAAGAAAGAAACAATTTCGCTTCAAAAGCCCTTTCTTGGTGACCTACGCATTAGACCTTTAGGGCCCCACTGGGGGCCTCCTAGTTAACATCTAAAAATTTCCTTTTGCAGGCTTGATTGGACGATAGAGGCCTTCCTTGAGACCGAGTTTGATAATTATAACTTAATATTAAATGGAGCTAGGAGGTCTCGAAGCCTGAACCTTATTCTCGACATTTCGTCTTTTTTTAAATTTTTTTTTTATTATTTCAAAAAGTGTTCTTTAACAAAGAAAGTTCCTTGATTTTATACACAGAACACCTTACGCATGATAAACTATCCAAAATGATGCAAAAGGAGTCGAAAAATAACAAATAAACTGATTTTCCTAGATTTTTCCAGTTTTTCCCATTTTACTAATTAAAAAAAAATTTCCTACATGCATCACCCTCTAGAATATTGAAAAACACATCTGAAAAATAATATAATGTAAAAAAAACTAAAGAAAGAAAAAAAAGAAATTTCTTTGAAAAAGTAGTCGAAGCTGGGATTCGAACCCCAGTCCCCTCCCTCCAACCTCGACTTACCAGTCAGGTGTCCTACCACCAGACCAAAGCGGTACGGAAAGAAAGAAACAATTTTGCTTCAAAAGCCCTTTCTCGGTTACATATGCAATAGACATTTAGGGCCCCACAGGGGCCCTCCTAATTAACATATAAAAATTTCCTTCGGCAGGCATGATTGGATCATAGAGACCTACCTTGGGACCGAGTTTGAAAATTATAACTTAATATTAAAGGGAGCTAGGAGGTCTCCAAGCCTGAACCTTATTCTCGACATTTCGTCTATTTTAAATTTTTTTTATTATTATTTCAAAAAGTGTTCTTTAACAAAGAAAGTTGCTCGATTTTATACACAGAACACGTTACGCATGATAAACTATCCAAAATGTTGCAAAAGGAGTCGAAAAATAACAAATAAACTGATATTCCTAGATTTTTCCAGTTTTTCCCATTTTCCTAATTAAAAAAAAATTTCCAACATGCATGACCGTCTAGAATATCGAAAAACACATCTGAAAAATAATATAACGTAAAAAAACTAAAGAAAGAAAAAAAGAAATTTTTTTGAAAAAGTGTCCGTAGCTGAGATTCGAACCCCCGTCCCTCCCTCCAACCTCGACTTGCCAGTCAGGTGTCCTACCACCAGACCAAGGTGGTACGAAAAGAAAGAAACAATTTCGCTTCAGCAGCCCCTTCTTGGTGATCTACGCAATAGACATTTAGGGCCCCACTGGGGGCCTCCTAATTAACATATAAAAATTTCCTTTCGCAGGCTTGATTGGACCATAGAGGCCTTCCTTGAGACCGAGTTTGATAATTATAACTTAATATTAAATGGAGCTAGGAGGTCTCGAAGCCTGAACCTTATTCTCGACATTGCGACTTTTTTTAAATTTTTTTTATTATTATTTCAAAAAGTGTTCTTTAACAAAGAAATTTGCTCCATTTTATACACAGAACACCTTACGCACTATAAACTACCTAAAATGTTGCGAAAGGAGTTGAAAAATAACAAATAAACTGATTTTCCTAAATTTTTCCAGTTTTTCCTATTTCCTAACTCAAAAAAGAATTTCCTACTTGCATGACCCTCTAGAATATTGAAAAACACATCTTAAAAATAATATAATGTAAAAAAAACTAAAGAAAGAAAAAGAAGAATTTTTTTTGAAAAAGTGTCCGCAGTTGGGATTCGAACCCCCGACCCCTCCCTCTTGTCTCGACTTGCCATTCAGGTGTCCTACCACCAGACCAAGGTGGTACGGAAAGAAAGAAACAATTTCGCTTCAAAAGCCCTTACTCGGTTGCCTATGCAATTGACTTTTAGGGCCCCACTGGGGCCCGCCTAATTAACATATAAAAATTTCCTTCGCCAGGCATGATTGGACCATAGAGGCCTACCATGAGACCGAGTTTGAAAATTTTAACTTAATATTAAAGGGAGCTAGGAGGTCTCGAAGTCTGAACCTTATTCTCGACATTTCGTCTTTTTTTAAATTTTTTTTTTATTATTTCAAAGAGAGTTCTTTAACAAAGAAAGATCCTCGATTTTATACACAGAACACCTTACGCATGATAAACTATCCAAAATGTTGCAAAAGGAGTCGAAAAATAACAAATAAACTGATTTTCCTAGATTTTTCCAGTTTTTTCCATTTTCCTAATTAAAAAAAAATTTCCGACATGCAGGACCCTCCAGAATATCGAAAAACACATCTAAAAAATAATATAATTTAAAATAAACAAAAGAAGGAAAAAAAGAAATTTTTTTGAAAAAGTGGTCGAAGCTGGGATTCGAACCCCTGTGCCTCCCTCCAACCTCGACTTGCCAGTCAGGTGTCCTACCACCAGACCAAGGCGGTACGGAAAGAAAAAACAATTTCGCTTCAAAAGCCCTTTCTCGGTTACCTATGCAATAGACATTTAGGGCCCCACTGGGGCCCTCATAATTAACATATAAAAATTTCCTTCAACAGGCATTATTGGACCATAGAGGCCTACCTTGGGACTGAGATTGAAAATTATAACTTAATATTAAAGGGAGCTAGGAGGTCTCAAAGCCTGAACCTTATTCTCGACATCTCGCCTTTTTTTAAATTTTTTTTTTATTATTTCAAAAAGTGTTCTTTAACAAAGAAAGTTGCTCGATTTTATAGAAAGAACACCTTACGCATGATAAACTACCTAAAATGTTGCAAAAGGAGTCGAAAAATAACAAATAAACTGATTTTCCTAGATTTTTCCAGTTTTTCCCATTTTCCTAAATAAAAAAAAATTTCCAACATGCATGACCGTCTAGAATATCGAAAAACACATCTGAAAAATAATATAACGTAAAAAAAACTAAAGAAAGAAAAAAAAGAAATTGTTTTGAAAAAGTGTCCGCAGCTGAGATTCGAACCCCGACCCCTCCCTCCAGTCTCGACTTGCCAGTCAGGTGACCTACCACCAGACCAAGGTGGTACGAAAAGAAAGAAACAATTTCGCTTCAAAAGCCCCTTCTTGGTGACCTATGCAATAGACCTTTAGGGCCCCACTGGGGCCTTCCTTATTAACATATAAAAATTTCCTTCAACAGGCATTATTGGACCATAGAGGCCTACCTTGAGACCGAGTTTGAAAATTATAACTTAATATTAAAGGGAGCTAGGAGGTCTCGAAGTCTGAACCTTATTCTCGACATTTCGTCTTTTTCATAATTTTTTTTATTATTATTTCAAAAAGTGTTCTTTAACAAAGAAAGTTGCTCGATTTTATACACAGAACACCTTACGCACTATAAACTACCTAAAATGTTGCAAAAGGAGTCGAAAAATGACAAATAAACTGATTTTCCTAAATTTTTCCAGTTTTTCCCATTTTCCTAATTAAAAAAAATTTCCTACTTGCATGACCCTCTAGAATATCGAAAAACACATCTAAAAAATAATATAATGTAAAAAAAAACTAAAGAAAGAAAAAGAAGAAATTTTTTTGAAAAAGTGTCCGCAGATGGGATTCGAACCCCCGACCCCTCCCTCCTGTCTCGACTTGCCATTCAGGTGTCCTACCAACAGACCAAGGTGGTATGAAACGAAAGAAACAATTTCGCTTCAAAAGCCCTTTCTTGGTGACCTACGCATTTGACCTTTAGGGCCCCACTGGGGCCCTCCTAATTAACGTATCAAAATTTCCTTCAACAGGCATTATTGGACCATAGAGGCCTACCTTGGCACTGAGTTTGAAAATTATAACTTAATATTAAAGGGAGCTAGGAGGTCTCCAAGCCTGAAGCTTATTCTCGACATTTCGTCTTTTTTAAATTTTTTTTATTATTATTTCAAAAAGTGTTCTTTAACAAAGAAAGTTGCTCGATTTTATACACAGAACACCTTACACATGATAAACTACCTAAAATGTTGCAAAAGGAGTCAAAAAATAACAAATGAATTGATTTTCCTAGATTTTTCCAGTTTTTCCCATTTTCCTAATTAAAAAAAAATTTCCAACATGAATGACCGTCTAGAATATCGAAAAACACATCTGAAAAATAATATAATGTAAAAAAAACTAAAGAAAGAAAAAAAAGAAATTTTTTTGAAAAAGTGTCCCTAGCTGGGTTTCGAACCCCTGACCCTTCCCTCCAGTCTCGACTTGCCAGTCAGGTGTCCTACCACCAGACCAAGGTGGTACGGAAAGAAAGAAACAATTTTGCTTCAAAAGCCCTTACTCGGTTGCCTACGCAATAGACATTTAGGATCCCACTGGGGCCCTCCTAATTAACGTATAAAAATTTCCTTCAACAGGCATTATTGGACCATAGAGGCCTACCTTGGCACTGAGTTTGAAAATTATAACTTAATATTAAAGGGAGCTAGGAGGTCTCCAAGCCTGAACCTTATTCTCGACATTTCGTCTTTTTTAAATTTTTTTTATTATTATTTCAAAAAGTGTTCTTTAACAAAGAAAGTTGCTCGATTTTATACACAGAACACCTTACGCATAATAAACTACCTAAAATGTTGCAAAAGGAGTCAAAAAATAACAAATGAACTGATTTTCCTAGATTTTTCCAGTTTTTCCCATTTTCCTAATTAAAAAAAAATTTCCATAATGAATGACCGTCTAGAATATCGAAAAACACATCTGAAAAATAATATAACGTAAAAAAAACTAAAGAAAGAAAAAAAAGAAATTTTTTTGAAAAAGTGTCCGTAGCTGAGATTTGAACCCCCGACCTCTCCCTCCAGTCTCGACTTGCCAGTCAGGTGTCCTACCACCAGAACAAGGTGGTACGAAAAGAAAGAAACAATTTCGCTTCAAAAGCCCTTTCTTGGTGACCTACGCATTAGACCTTTAGGGCCCCACTGGGGGCCTCCTAGTTAACATCTAAAAATTTCCTTTTGCAGGCTTGATTGGACGATAGAGGCCTTCCTTGAGACCGAGTTTGATAATTATAACTTAATATTAAATGGAGCTAGGAGGTCTCGAAGCCTGAACCTTATTCTCGACATTTCGTCTTTTTTTAAATTTTTTTTTTATTATTTCAAAAAGTGTTCTTTAACAAAGAAAGTTCCTTGATTTTATACACAGAACACCTTACGCATGATAAACTATCCAAAATGATGCAAAAGGAGTCGAAAAATAACAAATAAACTGATTTTCCTAGATTTTTCCAGTTTTTCCCATTTTCCTAATCAAAAAAAAATTTCCTACATGCATGACCCTCTAGAATATCGAAAGACACATTTAAAAAATAATATAATGTAAAAAAAACTAAAGAAAGAAAAAAAAGAAATTTTTTTGAAAAAGTGTCCGTAGCTGAGATTCGAGCCCCCGACCCCTTCCTCCAGTCTCGACTTGCCATTCAGGTGTCCTACCACCAGACCAAGGAGGTACAGAAAGAAAGGAACAATTTTGCTTCAAAAGCCCTTACTCGGTTGCCTACGCAATAGACCTTTAGAGCCCCACTGGGGGCCTCCTAATTAACATATAAAAATTTCCTTTCGCAGGCGTGATTGGACCGTAAAGGCCTACCTTCAGACCGAGTTTGATAATTATAATTTAATATTAAATGGAGCTAGGAGGTCTCGAAGCCTGAACCTTATTCTCGACATTTCGTCTTTTTCATAATTTTTTTTATTATTATTTCAAAAAGTGTTCTTTAACAAAGAAAGTTGCTCGATTTTATACACAGAACACCTTACGCACTATAAACTACCTAAAATGTTGCAAAAGGAGTCGAAAAATGACAAATAAACTGATTTTCCTAAATTTTTCCAGTTTTTCCCATTTTCCTAATTAAAAAAAATTTCCTACTTGCATGACCCTCTAGAATATCGAAAAACACATCTAAAAAATAATATAATGTAAAAAAAAACTAAAGAAAGAAAAAGAAGAAATTTTTTTGAAAAAGTGTCCGCAGATGGGATTTGAACCCCCGACCCCTCCCTCCTGTCTCGACTTGCCATTCAGGTGTCCTACCAACAGACCAAGGTGGTATGAAACGAAAGAAACAATTTCGCTTCAAAAGCCCTTTCTTGGTGACCTACGCATTTGACCTTTAGGGCCCCACTGGGGCCCTCCTAATTAACGTATCAAAATTTCCTTCAACAGGCATTATTGGACCATAGAGGCCTACCTTGGCACTGAGTTTGAAAATTATAACTTAATATTAAAGGGAGCTAGGAGGTCTCCAAGCCTGAAGCTTATTCTCGACATTTCGTCTTTTTTAAATTTTTTTTATTATTATTTCAAAAAGTGTTCTTTAACAAAGAAAGTTGCTCGATTTTATACACAGAACACCTTACACATGATAAACTACCTAAAATGTTGCAAAAGGAGTCAAAAAATAACAAATGAATTGATTTTCCTAGATTTTTCCAGTTTTTCCCATTTTCCTAATTAAAAAAAAATTTCCAACATGAATGACCGTCTAGAATATCGAAAAACACATCTGAAAAATAATATAATGTAAAAAAAACTAAAGAAAGAAAAAAAAGAAATTTTTTTGAAAAAGTGTCCCTAGCTGGGTTTCGAACCCCTGACCCTTCCCTCCAGTCTCGATTTGCCAGTCAGGTGTCCTACCACCAGACCAAGGTGGTACGGAAAGAAAGAAACAATTTTGCTTCAAAAGCCCTTACTCGGTTGCCTACGCAATAGACATTTAGGATCCCACTGGGGCCCTCCTAATTAACGTATAAAAATTTCCTTCAACAGGCATTATTGGACCATAGAGGCCTACCTTGGCACTGAGTTTGAAAATTATAACTTAATATTAAAGGGAGCTAGGAGGTCTCCAAGCCTGAACCTTATTCTCGACATTTCGTCTTTTTTAAATTTTTTTTATTATTATTTCAAAAAGTGTTCTTTAACAAAGAAAGTTGGTCGATTTTATACACAGAACACCTTACGCATAATAAACTACCTAAAATGTTGCAAAAGGAGTCAAAAAATAACAAATGAACTGATTTTCCTAGATTTTTCCAGTTTTTCCCATTTTCCTAATTAAAAAAAAATTTCCATAATGAATGACCGTCTAGAATATCGAAAAACACATCTGAAAAATAATATAACGTAAAAAAAACTAAAGAAAGAAAAAAAAGAAATTTTTTTGAAAAAGTGTCCGTAGCTGAGATTTGAACCCCCGACCTCTCCCTCCAGTCTCGACTTGCCAGTCAGGTGTCCTACCACCAGAACAAGGTGGTACGAAAAGAAAGAAACAATTTCGCTTCAAAAGCCCTTTCTTGGTGACCTACGCATTAGACCTTTAGGGCCCCACTGGGGGCCTCCTAGTTAACATCTAAAAATTTCCTTTTGCAGGCTTGATTGGACGATAGAGGCCTTCCTTGAGACCGAGTTTGATAATTATAACTTAATATTAAATGGAGCTAGGAGGTCTCGAAGCCTGAACCTTATTCTCGACATTTCGTCTTTTTTTAAATTTTTTTTTTATTATTTCAAAAAGTGTTCTTTAACAAAGAAAGTTCCTTGATTTTATACACAGAACACCTTACGCATGATAAACTATCCAAAATGATGCAAAAGGAGTCGAAAAATAACAAATAAACTGATTTTCCTAGATTTTTCCAGTTTTTCCCATTTTCCTAATCAAAAAAAAATTTCCTACATGCATGACCCTCTAGAATATCGAAAGACACATTTAAAAAATAATATAATGTAAAAAAAACTAAAGAAAGAAAAAAAAGAAATTTTTTTGAAAAAGTGTCCGTAGCTGAGATTCGAGCCCCCGACCCCTTCCTCCAGTCTCGACTTGCCATTCAGGTGTCCTACCACCAGACCAAGGAGGTACAGAAAGAAAGGAACAATTTTGCTTCAAAAGCCCTTACTCGGTTGCCTACGCAATAGACCTTTAGAGCCCCAATGGGGGCCTCCTAATTAACATATAAAAATTTCCTTTCGCAGGCGTGATTGGACCGTAAAGGCCTACCTTCAGACCGAGTTTGATAATTATAATTTAATATTAAATGGAGCTAGGAGGTCTCGAAGCCTGAACCTTATTCTCGACATTTCGTCTTTTTCATAATTTTTTTTATTATTATTCCAAAAAGTGTTATTTAACAAAGAAAGATGCTCGATTTTAAACACAGAACACCTTATGCATGATAGACTACCTTAATGTTGCAATAGGAGTCGAAAAATAGCAAATAAACAGATTTTCCTAGATTTTTCCAGTTTTTTCCCATTTTCCAAATTAAAAAAAAATTTCCTACATGCAGGACCCTCCTGAATATCGAGAGTCTCAAATTGCCAGTCAGGTGCCCTACCACCAGACCAAGGTCGTACGAAAAGAAAGAAACAATTTCGCTTCAAAAGTCCTTTCTCGGTTACCTATGCAATAGACATTTAGGGCCCCACTGGGGCCCTCCTAATTAACATATAAAAATTTCCTTCGACAGGCATGATTGAACCATAGAGGCCTACCTTGAGACCGAGTTTGAAAATTATAACTTAATATTAAATGGAGCTAGGAAGTCTCGAAGCCTGAACCTTATTCTCAACATTTCGTCTTTTTCATAATTTTTTTTATTATTATTCCAAAGAGTGTTCTTTAACAAAGAAAGATGCTCGATTTTATACACAGAACACCTTACGCACTATAAACTACCTAAAATGTTGGAAAAGGAGTCGAAAAATGACAAATAAACTGATTTTCCTAAATTTTTCCAGTTTTTCCCATTTTCCTAATTCAAAAAAAAATTTCCTACTTGCATGACCCTCTAGAATATCGAAAAACACATCTAAAAAATAATATAATGTAAAAAAAACTAAAGAAAGAAAAAGAAGAAATTTTTTGAAAAAGTGTCCGCAGTTGGGATTCGAACCCCCGACCCCTCCCTCCTGTCTCGACTTGCCATTCAGGTGTCCTACCACCAGACCAAGGTGGTACGAAAAGAAAGAAACAATTTCGCTTCAAAAGCCCTTTCTTGGTGACCTACGCATTAGACATTTAGGGCCCCACTGGGGGCCTCCTAGTTAGCATATAAAAATTTCCTTTTGCAGGCTTGATTGGACCATAGAGGCCTTCCTTGAGACCGAGTTTGAAAATTATAACTTAATATTAAATGGAGCTAGGAGGTCTCGAAGCCTGAACCTTATTCTCGACATTTCGTCTTTTTCATAATTTTTTTTATTATTATTCCAAAGAGTGTTTTTAAACTAAGAAAGATGCTCGATTTTATACACAGAACACCTTATGCATGATAGACTACCTTTAATGTTGCAATAGGAGTCGGAAAATAGCAAATAAACAGATTTTCCTAGATTTTTCCAGTTTTTTCCCATTTTCCTAATTAAAAAAAATTTCCTACATGCTGGACCCTCCAGAATATCAAAACACACATCTGAAAAATAATATAAAGTTAAAAAAAACTAAAGAAAGAAAAAAAAGAAATTTTTTTGAAAAAGTGTCCACAGCTGAGATTCGAACCCCCGACCCCTTCCTCAAGTCTCGACTTGCCAGTCAGGTGTCCTACCACTAGACCAAGGTGGTACGAAAAGAAAGAAACAATTTCGCTTCAAAAGCCCTTTCTTGGTGACCTACGCAATAGACCTTTAGGGCCCCACTGGGGACCTCCTAATTAACATATAAAAATTTCCTATTGCAGGCATGATTGGACCATAGAGTCCTACCTTGAGACTGAGTTTGATAATTATAACTTAATATTAAATGGAGCTAGGAGGTCTCGAAGCCTGAACCTTATTCTCAACATTGCGACTTTTTTAAAATTTTTTTTATTATTATTCCAAAAAATTTTCTTTAACAAAGAAGGATGCTCGATTTTATACACAGAACACCTTATGCATGATAGACTACCTAAAATGTTGCAAAAGGAGTCGAAAAATAACAAATAAACTTATTTTCCTAGATTTTTCCAGTTTTTCCCATTTTCCTAATTATAAAAAAAAATTTCCTAAATGCATGACCCTCTAGAATATCGAAAAACAAATTTAAAAAATAATATAAGGTAAAAAAAACTAAAGAAAGAAAAAAAAGAAATTTTTTTGAAAAAGTGTCCCCAGCTGGTTTTCGAACCCCTGACCCCTCCCTCCAGTCTCGACTTGCCAGTCAGGTGTCCTACCACCAGAACAAGTTGGTACGGAAAGAAAGAAACAATTTCGCTTCAAAGGCCCTTACTCGGTTGCCTATGCAATAGACATTTAGGGCCCCACTGGGGCCTTCCTAATTAACATATAAAAATTTCCTTCAACAGACATTATTGGACCATAGAGGCCTACCTTGGGACCGAGTTTGAAAATTATAACTTGATATTAAAGGGAGCTAGGAGGTCTCAAAGCCTGAACCTTATTCTCGACATTTCGACTTTTTCTTAATTTTTTTATAATTATTCCAAAAAGTGTTCTTTAACAAAGAAAGATGCTCGATTTTATACACAGAACACCTTATGCATGATAGACTACCTTAAATGTTGCAATAGGAGTCGAAAAATAACAAATAAACAGATTTTCCTCGATTTTTCCAGTTTTTTCCCATTTTCCTAATTAAAAAACAATTTCCTACATGCTGGACCCTCCAGAATATCAAAAAACACATCTGAAAAATAATATAATGTAAAAAAAAACTAAATAAAGAAAAAAAAGAAATTTTTTTGAAAAAGTGTCCCCAGCTGGTTTTCGAACCCCTGACCCCTCCCTCCAGTCTCGACTTGCCAGTCAGGTGTCCTACCACCAGACCAAGGCGTTACGGAAAGAAAGAAACAATTTCGCTTCAAAAGCCCTTTCTCGGTTACCAATGCAATAGACATTTAGGGCCCCACAGGGACCCTCTTAATTAACATATAAAAATTTCCTTCGACAGGCATGATTGAACCATGGAGGCCTACCTTGAGACCGAGTTTGAAAATTATAACTTAATATTAAAGGGAGCTAGGAGGTCTCGAAGCCTGATCCTTATTATCGACATTTCGCCTTTTTTAAAATTTTTTTTAATATTATTCCAAAAAATGTTCTTCAACAAAGAAAGATGCTCAATTTTATACACAGAATACCTTATGCATGATAGACTACCCTAAATGTAATAATAGGAGACGAAAAATAACAAATAAACAGATTTTCCTAGATTTTTCCAGTTTTTTCCCATTTTCCTAATTAAAAAAAAATTTCCTACATGCAGGACCCTCCAGAATATCAAAAAACACATCTAAAAAATAATATAATGTAAAATGAACGAAAGAAAAAAAAAGAAATTTTTTTGAAAAAGTGGTCGAAGCAGGGATTCGAACTCCCTTCCCCTCCCTCCAACCTCGACTTGCCAGTCAGGTGTCCTACCACCAGACCAAGGCGGTACGAAAAGAAAGAAACAAATTCGCTTCAAAAGCCCTTTCTCGGTTACCTATGCAATAGAAATTTAGGGCCCCACTGGGGCCTGTTAATTAACATATAAAAATTTCCTTTGGCAGGCATGATTGGACCATAGAGGCCTACCATGAGACGGAGTTTGAGAATTTTGACTTAATATTAAAGCGAGCTAGGAGGTCTCGAATCCTGAACCTTATTCTCGACATTTCGTCTTTTTTTAAATTTTTTTTTTATTATTTCAAAAAGTGTTCTTTGGCAAAGAAAGTTGCTCGATTTTATACACAGAACACCTTACGCATGATAAACTATCCAAAATGTTGCAAAAGGAGTCGAAAAATAATAAATAAACTGTTTTTCCTAGATTTTTCCAGTTTTTTCCATTTTCCTAATTAAAAAAATATTTCGTACTTGCATTACCCTCTAGAATATCGAAAAACACATTTAAAAAATAATATAATGTAAAAGAATCTAAAGAAAGAAAAAAAAGAAATTTTTTTGAAAATGTGTCCCCAGCAGGGTTTCGAACCCCTGACCCCTCCCTCCAGTCTCGACTTGCCAGTCAGGTGTCCTACCACCAGACCAAGGTGGTACGAAAAGAAAGAAACAATTTCCCTTCAAAAGCTCTTTCGCGGTGACCTACGCAAGAGACCTTTAGGGCCCCACTGGGGGCCTCCAAATTAACATATAAAAATTTCCTTTTGCAGGCATGATTGGACCATAGTGGCCTACCTTGAGACCGAGTTTGAAAATTATAACTGAATATTAAAGGGAGCTAGGAGGTCTCGAAGCCTGAACCTTATTCTCGACATTTCGACTTTTTCTTAATTTTTTTTATTATTATTCCAAAAAGTGTTCTTTAACAAAGAAAGATGCTCTATTTTATACACAGAACACCTTAAGCATGATAGACTACCTTAAATGTTGCAATAGGAGTCGAAAAATAACAAATAAACAGATTTTCCTCGATTTTTCCAGTTTTTTCCCATTTTCCTAATTAAAAAAAAATTTCCTACATGCATGACCCTCTAGAATATCAAAAAACACATTTGAAAAATAATATAATGTAAAAAAAACTAAAGAAAGAAAAAAAAGAAATTTTTTTGAAAAAAAGTCCCCAGCTGGGTTTTGAACCCCTGACCCCTCCCTCCAGTCTCGACTTGCCAGTCAAGTGTCCTACCACCAGACCAAGGTGGTACGGAAAAAAAGAAACAATTTTGCTTCAAAAGCCCTTACTCGGTTGCCTATGCAATAGACCTTTCGGGCCCCACTGGGGCCCTCCTAATTAACATATAAAAATTTCCTTCAACAGGCATTATTGGACCATAAAGGGCTATATTGGGACCGAGTTTGAAAATTATAACTTAATATTAAAGGGAGCTAGGAGGTCTCGAAGCCTGAACCTTATTCTCAACATTTCGTCTTTTTCATAATTTTTTTTATTATTATTCCAAAAAGTGTTCTTTACCAAAGAAGGACGCTCGATTTTTTACACATAACACCTTATGCATGATAGACTACCTTAAATGTTGCAATAGGAGTTGAAAAATAACAAATAAACAGACTTTCCTCGATTTTTCCAGTTTTTTCCCATTTTCCTAATTAAAAAAAAATGTCCTACATGCAGGACCCTCCAGAATATCGAAAAACACATCTAAAAAATAATATAATGTAAAATAAACAAAAGAAAGAAAAAAAGAAATTTTTTTGAAAAACTGGTCGAAGCTGGAATTCGAACTCCCTTCCACTCCCTCCAACCTCGACTTGCCAGTCAGTTGTCCTACCACCAGACCAAGGCGGTACGGAAAGAAAGAAACAAATTCGCTTCAAAAGCCCTTTCTCGGTTACCTATGCAATAGACATTTAGGACCCCACTGGGGCCTGTTAATTAACATATAAAAATTTCCTTTGGCAGGCATGATTGGACCATAGAGGCCTACCATGAGACGGAGTTTGAAAATTTTAACTTAATATTAAAGCGAGCTAGGAGGTCTCGAATCCTGAACCTTATTCTCGACATTTCGTCTTTTTTTAATTTTTTTTTTTATTATTTCAAAAAGTGTTCTTTGGCAAAGAAAGTTGCTCGATTTTATACACAGAACACCTTACGCATGATAAAATATCCAAAATGTTGCAAAAGGAGTCGAAAAATAATAAATAAACTGTTTTTCCTAGATTTTTCCAGTTTTTCCCATTTTCCTAATTAAAAAAAAATTTCGTACATGCATGACCCTCTAGAATATCAAAAACACATTTAAAAAATAATATAATGTAAAAGAATCTAAAGAAAGAAAAAAAAGAAATTTTTTTGAAAATGTGTCCCCAGCAGGGTTTCGAACCCCTGACCCCTCCCTCCAGTCTCGACTTGCCAGTCAGGTGTCCTACCACTAGACCAAGGTGGTACGAAAAGAAAGAAACAATTTCGCTTCAAAAGCCCCTTCTTGGTGACCTAAAAAATAGAGCTTTAGGGCCCCACTGGGGGCCTCTTAATTAACATATAAAAATTTCCTTTTGCAGGCGTGATTGGACCATAGAGGCCTACCTTGAGACCGAGTTTGATAATTATAACTTAATATTAAAGGGAGCTAGGAGGTCTCGAAGCCTGAACCTTATTCTCGACATTTCGACTTTTTTAAATAAAATTTTATTTTTATTCCAAAAAGTGTTCTTTAACAAAGAAATATGCTCGATTTTATACACAAAACACCTTACGCACTATAAACTACCTAAAATGTTGCAAAAGGAGTCGAAAAATAACAAATGAACTGATTTTCCTAAATTTTTCCAGTTTTTTCCCATTTTCCTAATTAAAAAAAAATTTCCAACATGCATGACCGTCTAGAATATCGAAAAACACATCTGAAAAATAATATAATGTAAAAGAATCTAAAGAAAGAAAAAAAAGAAATTTTTTTGAAAATGTGTCCACAGCTGAGATTCGAACCCCTGACCCCTTCCTCCAGTCTCGACTTGCCAGTCAGGTGTCCTACCACCAGACCAAGGTGGCACGAAAAGAAAGAAACAATTTCGCTTCAAAAGCCCTTTCTTGGTGACCTACGCAATAAACCTTTAGGGCCCCACTGGGGGCCTCCTAATTAACATATAAAAATTTCCTATTGCAGGCATGATTGGACCATAGAGGCCTACCTTGAGACTGAGTTTGATATTTATAACTTAATATTAAATGGAGCTATGAGGTCTCGAAGCCTGAACCATATTCTCGACATTGTGACTTTTTTTAAATTTTTTTTATTATTATTCCAAAAAGTTTTCTTTAACAAAGAAAGATGCTTGATTTTATACACAGAACACCTTATGCATGGTAGACTACCTTAACTGTTAAAAAAGGAGTCGAAAAATAACAAATAAACTGATTTACCTAGATTTTTCCAGTTTTACCCATTTTCCTAATTAAAAAAAAAATTTCCTACTTGCTTGACCCTCTAGAATATCGAAAAACACATTTAAAAAATAATATAATGTAAAAAAACTAAAGAAAGAAAAAAAAGAAATTTTTCTGAAAAGGTGTCCCCAGCTGGGTTTCGAACCCCTGACCCCTCCCTCCAGTCTCGACTTGCCAGTCAGGTGTCCTACCACCAGACCGAGGTGGTACGGAAAGAAAGAAACAATTTCGCTTCAAAGGCTCTTACTCGGTTGCCTATGCAATAGACCTTTAGGGCCCCAGTGGGGCCTTCCTAATTAACATATAAAAATTTCCTTCAACAGACATTATTGGACCATAGAGGCCTACCTTGGGACCGAGTTTGAAAATTATAACTTGATATTAAAGGGAGCTAGGAGGTCTCAAAGCCTGAACCTTATTCTCGACATTTCGACTTTTTCTTAATTTTTTTATAATTATTCCAAAAAGTGTTCTTTAACAAAGAAAGATGCTTGATTTTATACACAGAACACCTTATGCATGATAGACTACCTTAAATGTTGCAATAGGAGTCGAAAAATAACAAATAAACAGATTTTCCTCGATTTTTCCAGTTTTTTCCCATTTTCCTAATTAAAAAACAATTTCCTACATGCTGGACCCTCCAGAATATCAAAAAACACATCTGAAAAATAATATAATGTAAAAAAAAACTAAATAAAGAAAAAAAAGAAATTTTTTTGAAAAAGTGTCCCCAGCTGGTTTTCGAACCCCTGACCCCTCCCTCCAGTCTCGACTTGCCAGTCAGGTGTCCTACCACCAGACCAAGGCGTTACGGAAAGAAAGAAACAATTTCGCTTCAAAAGCCCTTTCTCGGTTACCAATGCAATAGACATTTAGGGCCCCACAGGGACCCTCTTAATTAACATATAAAAATTTCCTTCGACAGGCATGATTGAACCATGGAGGCCTACCTTGAGACCGAGTTTGAAAATTATAACTTAATATTAAAGGGAGCTAGGAGGTCTCGAAGCCTGATCCTTATTATCGACATTTCGCCTTTTTTAAAAATTTTTTTAATATTATTCCAAAAAATGTTCTTCAACAAAGAAAGATGCTCAATTTTATACACAGAATACCTTATGCATGATAGACTACCCTAAATGTAATAATAGGAGACGAAAAATAACAAATAAACAGATTTTCCTAGATTTTTCCAGTTTTTTCCCATTTTCCTAATTAAAAAAAAATTTCCTACATGCAGGACCCTCCAGAATATCAAAAAACACATCTAAAAAATAATATAATGTAAAATGAACGAAAGAAAAAAAAAGAAATTTTTTTGAAAAAGTGGTCGAAGCTGGGAATCGAACTCCCTTCCCCTCCCTCCAACCTCGACTTGCCAGTCAGGTGTCCTACCACCAGACCAAGGCGGTACGAAAAGAAAGAAACAAATTCGCTTCAAAAGCCCTTTCTCGGTTACCTATGCAATAGAAATTTAGGGCCCCACTGGGGCCTGTTAATTAACATATAAAAATTTCCTTTGGCAGGCATGATTGGACCATAGAGGCCTACCATGAGACGGAGTTTGAAAATTTTGACTTAATATTAAAGCGAGCTAGGAGGTCTCGAATCCTGAACCTTATTCTCGACATTTCGTCTTTTTTTAAATTTTTTTTTTATTATTTCAAAAAGTGTTCTTTGGCAAAGAAAGTTGCTCGATTTTATACACAGAACACCTTACGCATGATAAACTATCCAAAATGTTGCAAAAGGAGTCGAAAAATAATAAATAAACTGTTTTTCCTAGATTTTTCCAGTTTTTTCCATTTTCCTAATTAAAAAAATATTTCGTACTTGCATGACCCTCTAGAATATCGAAAAACACATTTAAAAAATAATATAATGTAAAAGAATCTAAAGAAAGAAAAAAAAGAAATTTTTTTGAAAATGTGTCCCCTGCAGGGTTTCGAACCCCTGACCCCTCCCTCCAGTCTCGACTTGCCAGTCAGGTGTCCTACCACCAGACCAAGGTGGTACGAAAAGAAAGAAACAATTTCCCTTCAAAAGCTCTTTCGCGGTGACCTACGCAAGAGACCTTTAGGGCCCCACTGGGGGCCTCCAAATTAACATATAAAAATTTCCTTTTGCAGGCATGATTGGACCATAGTGGCCTACCTTGAGACCGAGTTTGAAAATTATAACTGAATATTAAAGGGAGCTAGGAGGTCTCGAAGCCTGAACCTTATTCTCGACATTTCGACTTTTTCTTAATTTTTTTTATTATTATTCCAAAAAGTGTTCTTTAACAAAGAAAGATGCTCTATTTTATACACAGAACACCTTAAGCATGATAGACTACCTTAAATGTTGCAATAGGAGTCGCAAAATAACAAATAAACAGATTTTCCTCGATTTTTCCAGTTTTTTCCCATTTTCCTAATTAAAAAAAAATTTCCTACATGCATGACCCTCTAGAATATCAAAAAACACATTTGAAAAATAATATAATGTAAAAAAAACTAAAGAAAGAAAAAAAAGAAATTTTTTTGAAAAAAAGTCCCCAGCTGGGTTTTGAACCCCTGACCCCTCCCTCCAGTCTCGACTTGCCAGTCAAGTGTCCTACCACCAGACCAAGGTGGTACGGAAAAAAAGAAACAATTTTGCTTCAAAAGCCCTTACTCGGTTGCCTATGCAATAGACCTTTCGGGCCCCACTGGGGCCCTCCTAATTAACATATAAAAATTTCCTTCAACAGGCATTATTGGACCATAAAGGGCTATATTGGGACCGAGTTTGAAAATTATAACTTAATATTAAAGGGAGCTAGGAGGTCTCGAAGCCTGAACCTTATTCTCAACATTTCGTCTTTTTCATAATTTTTTTTATTATTATTCCAAAAAGTGTTCTTTACCAAAGAAGGACGCTCGATTTTATACACATAACACCTTATGCATGATAGACTACCTTAAATGTTGCAATAGGAGTTGAAAAATAACAAATAAACAGACTTTCCTCGATTTTTCCAGTTTTTTCCCATTTTCCTAATTAAAAAAAAATGTCCTACATGCAGGACCCTCCAGAATATCGAAAAACACATCTAAAAAATAATATAATGTAAAATAAACAAAAGAAAGAAAAAAAGAAATTTTTTTGAAAAACTGGTCGAAGCTGGAATTCGAACTCCCTTCCACTCCCTCCAACCTCGACTTGCCAGTCAGTTGTCCTACCACCAGACCAAGGCGGTACGGAAAGAAAGAAACAAATTCGCTTCAAAAGCCCTTTCTCGGTTACCTATGCAATAGACATTTAGGACCCCACTGGGGCCTGTTAATTAACATATAAAAATTTCCTTTGGCAGGCATGATTGGACCATAGAGGCCTACCATGAGACGGAGTTTGAAAATTTTAACTTAATATTAAAGCGAGCTAGGAGGTCTCGAATCCTGAACCTTATTCTCGACATTTCGTCTTTTTTTAATTTTTTTTTTTATTATTTCAAAAAGTGTTCTTTGGCAAAGAAAGTTGCTCGATTTTATACACAGAACACCTTACGCATGATAAAATATCCAAAATGTTGCAAAAGGAGTCGAAAAATAATAAATAAACTGTTTTTCCTAGATTTTTCCAGTTTTTCCCATTTTCCTAATTAAAAAAAAATTTCGTACATGCATGACCCTCTAGAATATCAAAAACACATTTAAAAAATAATATAATGTAAAAGAATCTAAAGAAAGAAAAAAAAGAAATTTTTTTGAAAATGTGTCCCCAGCAGGGTTTCGAACCCCTGACCCCTCCCTCCAGTCTCGACTTGCCAGTCAGGTGTCCTACCACTAGACCAAGGTGGTACGAAAAGAAAGAAACAATTTCGCTTCAAAAGCCCCTTCTTGGTGACCTAAAAAATAGAGCTTTAGGGCCCCACTGGGGGCCTCTTAATTAACATATAAAAATTTCCTTTTGCAGGCGTGATTGGACCATAGAGGCCTACCTTGAGACCGAGTTTGATAATTATAACTTAATATTAAAGGGAGCTAGGAGGTCTCGAAGCCTGAACCTTATTCTCGACATTTCGACTTTTTTAAATAAAATTTTATTTTTATTCCAAAAAGTGTTCTTTAACAAAGAAATATGCTCGATTTTATACACAAAACACCTTACGCACTATAAACTACCTAAAATGTTGCAAAAGGAGTCGAAAAATAACAAATGAACTGATTTTCCTAAATTTTTCCAGTTTTTTCCCATTTTCCTAATTAAAAAAAAATTTCCAACATGCATGACCGTCTAGAATATCGAAAAACACATCTGAAAAATAATATAATGTAAAAGAATCTAAAGAAAGAAAAAAAAGAAATTTTTTTGAAAATGTGTCCACAGCTGAGATTCGAACCCCTGACCCCTTCCTCCAGTCTCGACTTGCCAGTCAGGTGTCCTACCACCAGACCAAGGTGGCACGAAAAGAAAGAAACAATTTCGCTTCAAAAGCCCTTTCTTGGTGACCTACGCAATAAACCTTTAGGGCCCCACTGGGGGCCTCCTAATTAACATATAAAAATTTCCTATTGCAGGCATGATTGGACCATAGAGGCCTACCTTGAGACTGAGTTTGATATTTATAACTTAATATTAAATGGAGCTATGAGGTCTCGAAGCCTGAACCATATTCTCGACATTGTGACTTTTTTTAAATTTTTTTTATTATTATTCCAAAAAGTTTTCTTTAACAAAGAAAGATGCTTGATTTTATACACAGAACACCTTATGCATGGTAGACTACCTTAACTGTTAAAAAAGGAGTCGAAAAATAACAAATAAACTGATTTACCTAGATTTTTCCAGTTTTACCCATTTTCCTAATTAAAAAAAAAATTTCCTACTTGCTTGACCCTCTAGAATATCGAAAAACACATTTAAAAAATAATATAATGTAAAAAAACTAAAGAAAGAAAAAAAAGAAATTTTTCTGAAAAGGTGTCCCCAGCTGGGTTTCGAACCCCTGACCCCTCCCTCCAGTCTCGACTTGCCAGTCAGGTGTCCTACCACCAGACCGAGGTGGTACGGAAAGAAAGAAACAATTTCGCTTCAAAGGCTCTTACTCGGTTGCCTATGCAATAGACCTTTAGGGCCCCAGTGGGGCCTTCCTAATTAACATATAAAAATTTCCTTCAACAGACATTATTGGACCATAGAGGCCTACCTTGGGACCGAGTTTGAAAATTATAACTTGATATTAAAGGGAGCTAGGAGGTCTCAAAGCCTGAACCTTATTCTCGACATTTCGACTTTTTCTTAATTTTTTTATAATTATTCCAAAAAGTGTTCTTTAACAAAGAAAGATGCTTGATTTTATACACAGAACACCTTATGCATGATAGACTACCTTAAATGTTGCAATAGGAGTCGAAAAATAACAAATAAACAGATTTTCCTCGATTTTTCCAGTTTTTTCCCATTTTCCTAATTAAAAAACAATTTCCTACATGCTGGACCCTCCAGAATATCAAAAAACACATCTGAAAAATAATATAATGTAAAAAAAAACTAAATAAAGAAAAAAAAGAAATTTTTTTGAAAAAGTGTCCCCAGCTGGTTTTTGAACCCCTGACCCCTCCCTCCAGTCTCGACTTGCCAGTCAGGTGTCCTACCACCAGACCAAGGCGTTACGGAAAAAAAGAAACAATTTCGCTTCAAAAGCCCTTTCTCGGTTACCAATGCAATAGACATTTAGGGCCCCACAGGGACCCTCTTAATTAACATATAAAAATTTCCTTCGACAGGCATGATTGAACCATGGAGGCCTACCTTGAGACCGAGTTTGAAAATTATAACTTAATATTAAAGGGAGCTAGGAGGTCTCGAAGCCTGATCCTTATTATCGACATTTCGCCTTTTTTAAAATTTTTTTTAATATTATTCCAAAAAATGTTCTTCAACAAAGAAAGATGCTCAATTTTATACACAGAATACCTTATGCATGATAGACTACCCTAAATGTAATAATAGGAGACGAAAAATAACAAATAAACAGATTTTCCTAGATTTTTCCAGTTTTTTCCCATTTTCCTAATTAAAAAAAAATTTCCTACATGCAGGACCCTCCAGAATATCAAAAAACACATCTAAAAAATAATATAATGTAAAATGAACGAAAGAAAAAAAAAGAAATTTTTTTGAAAAAGTGGTCGAAGCTGGGAATCGAACTCCCTTCCCCTCCCTCCAACCTCGACTTGCCAGTCAGGTGTCCTACCACCAGACCAAGGCGGTACGAAAAGAAAGAAACAAATTCGCTTCAAAAGCCCTTTCTCGGTTACCTATGCAATAGAAATTTAGGGCCCCACTGGGGCCTGTTAATTAACATATAAAAATTTCCTTTGGCAGGCATGATTGGACCATAGAGGCCTACCATGAGACGGAGTTTGAAAATTTTGACTTAATATTAAAGCGAGCTAGGAGGTCTCGAATCCTGAACCTTATTCTCGACATTTCGTCTTTTTTTAAATTTTTTTTTTATTATTTCAAAAAGTGTTCTTTGGCAAAGAAAGTTGCTCGATTTTATACACAGAACACCTTACGCATGATAAACTATCCAAAATGTTGCAAAAGGAGTCGAAAAATAATAAATAAACTGTTTTTCCTCGATTTTTCCAGTTTTTTCCGATTTTCCTAATTTAAAAAAAATTTCCTACATGCATGACCCTCTAGAATATCAAAAAACACATTTGAAAAATAATATAATGTAAAAAAAACTAAAGAAAGAAAAAAAAGAAATTTTTTTGAAAAAAAGTCCCCAGCTGGGTTTTGAACCCCTGACCCCTCCCTCCAGTCTCGACTTGCCAGTCAAGTGTCCTACCACCAGACCAAGGTGGTACGGAAAAAAAGAAACAATTTTGCTTCAAAAGCCCTTACTCGGTTGCCTATGCAATAGACCTTTCGGGCCCCACTGGGGCCCTCCTAATTAACATATAAAAATTTCCTTCAACAGGCATTATTGGACCATAAAGGGCTATATTGGGACCGAGTTTGAAAATTATAACTTAATATTAAAGGGAGCTAGGAGGTCTCGAAGCCTGAACCTTATTCTCAACATTTCGTCTTTTTCATAATTTTTTTTATTATTATTCCAAAAAGTGTTCTTTACCAAAGAAGGACGCTCGATTTTATACACATAACACCTTATGCATGATAGACTACCTTAAATGTTGCAATAGGAGTTGAAAAATAACAAATAAACAGACTTTCCTCGATTTTTCCAGTTTTTTCCCATTTTCCTAATTAAAAAAAAATTTCCTACATGCAGGACCCTCCAGAATATCGAAAAACAAATCTAAAAAATAATATAATGTAAAATAAACAAAAGAAAGAAAAAAAGAAATTTTTTTGAAAAACTGGTCGAAGCTGGAATTCGAACTCCCTTCCACTCCCTCCAACCTCGACTTGCCAGTCAGTTGTCCTACCACCAGACCAAGGCGGTACGGAAAGAAAGAAACAAATTCGCTTCAAAAGCCCTTTCTCGGTTACCTATGCAATAGACATTTAGGACCCCACTGGGGCCTGTTAATTAACATATAAAAATTTCCTTTGGCAGGCATGATTGGACCATAGAGGCCTACCATGAGACGGAGTTTGAAAATTTTAACATAATATTAAAGCGAGCTAGGAGGTCTCGAATCCTGAACCTTATTCTCGACATTTCGTCTTTTTTTAATTTTTTTTTTTATTATTTCAAAAAGTGTTCTTTGGCAAAGAAAGTTGCTCGATTTTATACACAGAACACCTTACGCATGATAAAATATCCAAAATGTTGCAAAAGGAGTCGAAAAATAATAAATAAACTGTTTTTCCTAGATTTTTCCAGTTTTTCCCATTTTCCTAATTAAAAAAAAATTTCGTACATGCATGACCCTCTAGAATATCGAAAAACACATCTGAAAAATAATATAATGTAAAAAAAACTAAAGAAAGAAAAAAAAGAAATTTTTTTGAAAATGTGTCCACAGCTGAGATTCGAACCCCTGACCCCTTCCTCCAGTCTCGACTTGCCAGTCAGGTGTCCTACCACCAGACCAAGGTGGCACGAAAAGAAAGAAACAATTTCGCTTCAAAAGCCCTTTCTTGGTGACCTACACAATAAACCTTTAGGGCCCCACTGGGGGCCTCCTAATTAACATATAAAAATTTCCTATTGCAGGCATGATTGAACCATAGAGGCCTACCTTGAGACTGAGTTTGATATTTATAACTTAATATTAAATGGAGCTATGAGGTCTCGAAGCCTGAACCATATTCTCGACATTGTGACTTTTTTTAAATTTTTTTTATTATTATTCCAAAAAGTTTTCTTTAACAAAGAAAGATGCTTGATTTTATACACAGAACACCTTATGCATGGTAGACTACCTTAACTGTTAAAAAAGGAGTCGAAAAATAACAAATAAACTGATTTACCTAGATTTTTCCAGTTTTACCCATTTTCCTAATTAAAAAAAAAATTTCCTACTTGCTTGACCCTCTAGAATATCGAAAAACACATTTAAAAAATAATATAATGTAAAAAAACTAAAGAAAGAAAAAAAAGAAATTTTTCTGAAAAGGTGTCCCCAGCTGGGTTTCGAACCCCTGACCCCTCCCTCCAGTCTCGACTTGCCAGTCAGGTGTCCTACCACCAGACCGAGGTGGTACGGAAAGAAAGAAACAATTTCGCTTCAAAGGCTCTTACTCGGTTGCCTATGCAATAGACCTTTAGGGCCCCAGTGGGGCCTTCCTAATTAACATATAAAAATTTCCTTTTGCAGGCGTGATTGGACCATAGAGGTCTACCTTGAGACCGAGTTTGATAAGTATAACTTAATATTAAATGGAGCTAGGAGGTCTCGACGCCTGAATCTTATTCTCGACATTGCGACTTTTTTAAAAAATGTTTTATTATTATTCCAAAAAGTGTTCTTTTACAAAGAAGGATGCACGATTTTATACACAGAACACCTTATGCATGATAGACTACCTAAAGTGTTGCAAAAGGAGTCGAAAAATAACAAATAAACTGATTTTCCTAGATTTTTCCTGTTTTTCCCATTTTCCTAATTAAAAAAAAATTTTCAACATGCATGATCGTCTAGATTATCGAAAAACACATCTGAAAAATAATATAACGTAAAAAAAACTAAAGAAAGAAAAAAAAGAAATTTTTTTGAAAAAGTGTCCGCAGCTGAAATTCGAACCCCCGACCCCTCCCTCCAGTCTCGACTTGCCAGTCAGGTGTCCTACCACCAGACCAAGGTGGTACGAAAAGAAAGAAACAATTTCGCTTCGAAAGCCTCTTCTGGGTAACCTACGCAATAGACCTTTAGGGCCCCACTGTGGCCCTCCTAATTAACATATAAAAATTTCCTTCGGCAGGCATGATTGGACCATAGAGACCTACCTTGCGATCGAGTTTGATAATTATAACTTAATATTAAATGGAGCTAGGAGGTCTCAAAGCCTGAACCTTATTCTCGACATTGCGACTTTTTTAAAATTTTTTTATTATTATTCCAAAAAGTGTTCTTTAACAAAGAAGGATGCTCGATTTTATACACAGAACACCTTATGCATGATAGACTACCTAAAGTGTTGCAAAAGGAGTCGAAAAATAACAAATAAACTGATTTTCCCAGATTTTTCCAATTTTTCCCATTTTCCAAATTAAAAAAAAATTTCCTACATGCATGACCCTCTAGAATATCGAAAAACACATTTAAAAAATAGTATATTGTAAAAAAAACTAAAGAAAGAAAAAAGAAAGAAAGAAACAATTTTGCTTCAAAAGCCTTTACTCGGTTGCCTATGCAATAGACCTTTAGGGCCCCACTGGGGCCCTCCTAATTAACAGATAAAATTTTCCTTTTGCAGGCTTGATTGGACCATAGAGGCCTTCCTTGAGACCGAGTTTGATAATTATAACTTAATATTAAATGGAGCTAGGAGGTCTCGAAGCCTGAACCTTATTCTCGACATTTCGTCTTTTTCATAATTTTTTTAAATATTATTCCAAAAAGTGTTATTTAACAAAGAAAGATGCTCGATTTTATACACAGAACACCTTATGCATGATAGACTACCTTAATGTTGCAATAGGAGTCGAAAAATAGCAAATAAACAGATTTTCCTAGATTTTTCCAGTTTTTTCCCGTTTTCCTAATTAAAAAAAAATTCCTACATGCAGGACCCTCCAGAATATCGAAAAACACATCTAAAAAATAATATAATGTAAAATAAACAAAAGAAAGAAAAAAAGAAATTTTTTTGAAAAAGTGTCCGTAGCTGAGATTCGAACCCCCGACCTCTCCCTCCAGTCTCAACTTGCCAGTCAGGTGTCCTACCACCAGACCAAGGTCGTACGAAAAGAAAGAAACAATTTCGCTTCAAAAGCCCTTTCTCGGTTACCTATGCAATAGACATTTAGGGCCCCACTGGGGCCCTCCTAATTGACATATAAAAATTTCCTTCGACAGGCATGATTGAACCATGGAGGCCTACCTTGAGACCGAGTTTTAAAATTATAACTTAATATTAAATGGAGCTAGGAAGTCTCGAAGCCTGAACCTTATTCTCAACATTTCGTCTTTTTCATAATTTTTTTTATTATTATTCCAAAGAGTGTTCTTTAACAAAGAAAGATGCTCGATTTTATACACAGAACACCTTATGCATGATAAACTACCTAAAAAATTGCAAAAAGAGTCGAAAAATAACAAATAAACTGATTTTCCAAGATTTTTCCAGTTTTTCCCATTTTCCTAATTAAAAAAAAAATTTCCAACATGCATGACCGTCTAGAATATCGAAAAACACATCTAAAAAATAATATAATGTAAAAAAAACTAAAGAAAGAAAAAGAAGAAATTTTTTTGAAAAAGTGTCCACAGTTGGGATTCGAACCCCTGACCCCTCCCTCCAGTCTCGACTTGCCAGTCAGGTGTGCTACCACCAGACCGAGGTGGTACGGAAAGAAAGAAACAATTTCGCTTCAAAGGCTCTTACTCGGTTGCCTATGCAATAGACCTTTAGGGCCCCACAGGGGCCTTCCTAATTAACATATTAAAATTTCCTTCGCCAGGCATGATTGGACCATAGAGGCCTACCATGAGACCGAGTTTGAAAATTTTAACTTAATATTAGAGGGAGCTAGGAGGTCTCGAAGTCTGAACCTTATTCTCGACATTTCGTCTTTTTTTTAATTTTTTTTTTATTATTTCAAAAAGTGTTCTTTAACAAAGAAAGTTGCTCGATTTTATACACAGAACACCTTATGCATGATAGACTACTTAAAATGTTGCAAAAGGAGTCGAAAAATAACAAATAAACTGATTTTCCTAAATTTTTCCAATTTTTCCCATTTTCCTAATTCAAAAAAAATTTCCTACTTTCATAACCCTCTAGAATATCGAAAAACACATCTAAAAAATAATATAATGTAAAAAAAACTAAAGAAAGAAAAAGAAGAAATTTTTTTGAAAAAGTGTCCGCAGTTGGGATTCGATACCCCGACCCCTCCCTCCTGTCTCGACTTGCCATTCAGGTGTCCTACCACCAAACCAAGGTGGTACGAAAAGAAAGAAACAATTTCGCTTCAAAAGCCCTTTCTTGGTGACCTACGCAATAGACATTTAGGGCCCCACTGGGGGCCTCCTATTTAACATATAAAAATTTCCTTTTGCAGGCTTGTTTGGACCATAGAGGCCTACCTTGAGACCGAGTTTGATAATTATAACTTAATATTAAATGGAGCTAGGAGGTCTCGAAGCCTGAACCTTTAACAAAGAAGGATGCTCGATTTTATACACAGAACACCTTATGCATGATAGACTACCTAAAGTGTTGCAAAAGGAGTCGAAAAATAACAAATGAGCTGATTTTCCTAGATTTTTCCAGTTTTTCCCATTTTCCTAATAAAAAAAAATTCCTACATGCAAGACCCTCTAGAATATTGAAAAACACATCTAAAAAATAATATAATGTAAAAAAAACTAAAGAAAGAAAAAGAAGAAATTTTTTCGAAAAAGTGTCCGCAGTTGGGATTCGAACCCCCGACCCCTCCCTCCTGTCTCGACTTGCCATTCAAGTGTCCTACCACCAGACCAAGGTGGTACGGAAAGAAAGAAACAATTTCGCTTCAAAAGCCCTTACTCGGTTGCCTACGCAATAGACCTTTAGGGCCCCACTGGGGCCCTCCTAAATAACATATAAAAATTTCCTTCGCCAGGCATGATTGGACCATAGAGGCCTACCAAGAGACCGAGTTTGAAAATTTTAACTTAATATTAAAAGGAGCTAGGAGGTCTCGAAGTCTGAACCTTATTCTCGACATTTCGTCTTTTTGTAAATTTTTTTTTATTATTTCAAAAAGAGTTCTTTAACAAAGAAAGTTCCTCGATTTTATACACAGAACACCTTACGCATGATAAACTATCCAAAATGTTGCAAAAGGAGTCGAAAAATAACAAATAAACTGATTTTCCTAGATTTTTCCAGTTTTTCCCATTTTCCTAATTAAAAAAAAATTTCCTACATGCTTGACCCTCTAGAATATCGAAAAACACATTTAAAAAATAATATAATGTAAAAAAAACTAAAGAAAGAAAAAAAAGAAATTTTTTTGAAAAAGTGTCCCTAGCTGGGTTTCGAACCCCTGACCCCTCCCTCCAGTCTCGACTTGCCAGTCAGGTGTCCTACCACCAGACCAAGGTGGTACGGAAAGAAAGAAACAATTTTGCTTTAAAAGCCCTTACTCGGTTGCCTACGCAATAGACCTTTAGGGCCCCACTGGGGCCCTCCTAATTAACATATTAAAATTTCCTTCGCCAGGCATGATTGGACCATAGAGGCCTACCATGAGACCGAGTTTGAAAATTTTAACTTAATATTAGAGGGAGCTAGGAGGTCTCGAAGTCTGAACCTTATTCTCGACATTTCGTCTTTTTTTTAATTTTTTTTTTATTATTTCAAAAAGTGTTCTTTAACAAAGAAAGTTGCTCGATTTTATACACAGAACACCTTATGCATGATAGACTACTTAAAATGTTGCAAAAGGAGTCGAAAAATAACAAATAAACTGATTTTCCTAAATTTTTCCAATTTTTCCCATTTTCCTAATTCAAAAAAAATTTCCTACTTTCATAACCCTCTAGAATATCGAAAAACACATCTAAAAAATAATATAATGTAAAAAAAACTAAAGAAAGAAAAAGAAGAAATTTTTTTGAAAAAGTGTCCGCAGTTGGGATTCGATACCCCGACCCCTCCCTCCTGTCTCGACTTGCCATTCAGGTGTCCTACCACCAAACCAAGGTGGTACGAAAAGAAAGAAACAATTTCGCTTCAAAAGCCCTTTCTTGGTGACCTACGCAATAGACATTTAGGGCCCCACTGGGGGCCTCCTATTTAACATATAAAAATTTCCTTTTGCAGGCTTGTTTGGACCATAGAGGCCTACCTTGAGACCGAGTTTGATAATTATAACTTAATATTAAATGGAGCTAGGAGGTCTCGAAGCCTGAACCTTTAACAAAGAAGGATGCTCGATTTTATACACAGAACACCTTATGCATGATAGACTACCTAAAGTGTTGCAAAAGGAGTCGAAAAATAACAAATGAGCTGATTTTCCTAGATTTTTCCAGTTTTTCCCATTTTCCTAATAAAAAAAAATTCCTACATGCAAGACCCTCTAGAATATTGAAAAACACATCTAAAAAATAATATAATGTAAAAAAAACTAAAGAAAGAAAAAGAAGAAATTTTTTCGAAAAAGTGTCCGCAGTTGGGATTCGAACCCCCGACCCCTCCCTCCTGTCTCGACTTGCCATTCAAGTGTCCTACCACCAGACCAAGGTGGTACGGAAAGAAAGAAACAATTTCGCTTCAAAAGCCCTTACTCGGTTGCCTACGCAATAGACCTTTAGGGCCCCACTGGGGCCCTCCTAAATAACATATAAAAATTTCCTTCGCCAGGCATGATTGGACCATAGAGGCCTACCAAGAGACCGAGTTTGAAAATTTTAACTTAATATTAAAAGGAGCTAGGAGGTCTCGAAGTCTGAACCTTATTCTCGACATTTCGTCTTTTTGTAAATTTTTTTTTATTATTTCAAAAAGAGTTCTTTAACAAAGAAAGTTCCTCGATTTTATACACAGAACACCTTACGCATGATAAACTATCCAAAATGTTGCAAAAGGAGTCGAAAAATAACAAATAAACTGATTTTCCTAGATTTTTCCAGTTTTTCCCATTTTCCTAATTAAAAAAAAATTTCCTACATGCTTGACCCTCTAGAATATCGAAAAACACATTTAAAAAATAATATAATGTAAAAAAAACTAAAGAAAGAAAAAAAAGAAATTTTTTTGAAAAAGTGTCCCTAGCTGGGTTTCGAACCCCTGACCCCTCCCTCCAGTCTCGACTTGCCAGTCAGGTGTCCTACCACCAGACCAAGGTGGTACGGAAAGAAAGAAACAATTTTGCTTTAAAAGCCCTTACTCGGTTGCCTACGCAATAGACCTTTAGGGCCCCACTGGGGCCCTCCTAATTAACATATAAAAATTTCCTTCAACAGGCATTATTGGACCATAGAGGCCTACCTTGGGACCGAGTTTGAAAATTATAACTTAATATTAAAGGGAGCTAGGAGGTCTCCAAGCCTGAACCTTATTCTCGACATTTCATCTTTTTTAAATTTTTTTTATTATTATTTCAAAAAGTGTTCTTTAACAAAAAAAGTTGCTCGATTTTATGCACAGAACACCTTACGCATGATAAACTACCTAAAATGTTGCAAAAGGAGTCGAAAAATAACAAATGAACTGATCTTCCTAGATTTTTCCAGTTTTTTCCCATTTTCCTAATTAAAAAAAATTTTCCTACATGCAGGACCCTCCAGAATATCGAAAAACACATCTAAAAAATAATATAATGTAAAATAAACAAAAGAAGGAAAAAAAGAAATTTTTTTGAAAAATTGGTCGAAGCTGGGATTCGAACCCCCGTCCCTCCCTCCAACCTCGACTTGCCAGTCAGGTGTTCTACCACCAAACCAAGGCGGTACGGAAAGAAAGAAACAATTTCGCTTCAAAAGCCCTTTCTCGGTTACCTATGCAATAGACATTTAGGGCCCCACTGTGGCCCTCATAATTAACATATAAAAATTTCCTTCGGCAGGCATGATTGGACCATAGAGGCCTACCTTGAGACCGAGTTTGAAAATTATAACTTAATATTAAAGGGAGCTAGGAGGTCTCGAAGCCTGAACCTTATTCCCGACATTTCGAGTTTTTCGTAATTTTTTTTAATATTATTCCAAAAAGAGTTCTTTAACAAAGAAAGATGCTTGATTTTATACACAGAACACCTTATGCATGATAGACTACCTTAAATGTTGCAATAGGAGTCGAAAAATAACAAATAAACAGATTTTCCTAGATTTTTCCAGTTTTTTCCCATTTTTCTAATTAAAAAAAAATTCCTACATGCAGGACCCTCCAGAATATTGAAAAACACATCTAAAATATAATATAATGTAAAATAAACAAAAGAAGGAAAAATAGAAATTTTTTTGAAAAAGTGGTCGAAGCTGGGATTCGAACCCCCGACCCCTCCCTCCTGTCTCGACTTGCCATTCAGGTGTCCTACCACCAGACCAAGGTGGTACGAAAAGAAAGAAACAATTTCGCTTCAAAAGCCCTTTCTTGGTGACCTACGCATTAGACCTTTAGGGTCCCACTGGGGGCCTCCTAATTAACATATAAAAATTTCCTTTTGCAGGCTTGATTGGACCATAGAGGCCTTCCTTGAGACCAAGTTTGATAATTATAACTTAATATTAAATGGAGCTAGGAGGTCTCGAAGCCTGAACCTTATTCTCGACATTGCGACTTTTTAAAATTTTTTTTTATTATTATTCCAAAAAGTGTTCTTTAACAAAGAAGGATGCTCGATTTTATACACAGAACACCTTATGCATGATAGACTACCTAAAGTGTTGCCAAAGGAGTCGAAAAATAACAAATAAGCTGATTTTCCTAGATTTTTCCAGTTTTTCCCATTTTCCTAATTAAAAATAAAATTTCCTACATGCATGACCCTCTAGAATATTGAAAAACACATCTGCAAAATAATATAATGTAAAAAAAACTAAAGAGAGAAAAAAAAGAAATTTTTTTGAAAATGTAGTCGAAGCTGGGTTTCGAACCTCCGTCCCCTCCCTCCAACCTCGACTTGCCAGTCAGGTGTCCTACCACCAGACCAAGGCGGTACGGAAAGAAAGAAACAATTTTGCTTCAAAAGCCCTTTCTCGGTTACCTATGCAATAGACATTTAGGGCCCCACAGGGGCCCTCCTAATTAACAAATTAAAATTTCCTTCGCCAGGCATGATTGGACCATAGAGGCCTACCATGAGACCGAGTTTGAAAATTTTAACTTAATATTAGAGGGAGCTAGGAGGTCTCGAAGTCTGAACCTTATTCTCGACATTTCGTCTTTTTTTTAATTTTTTTTTATTATTTCAAAAAGTGTTCTTTAACAAAGAAAGTTGCTCGATTTTATACACAGAACACCTTATGCATGATAGACTACCTAAAATTTTGCAAAAGGAGTCGAAAAATAACAAATAAACTGATTTTCCTAAAATTTTCCAGTTTTTCCCATTTTCCTAATTCAAAAAAGAATTTCCTACTTGCATAACCCTCTAGAATATCGAAAAACACATCTAAAAAATAATATAATGTAAAAAAAACTAAAGAAAGAAAAAGAAGAAATTTTTTTGAAAAAGTGTCCGCAGATGGGCTTCGAACCCCCGACCCCTCCCTCCTGTCTCGACTTGCCATTCGGTTGTCCTACCACCAGACCAAGGTGGTACGAAAAGAAAGAAACAATTTCGCTTCAAAAGCCCTTTCTTGGTGACCTACGCATTAGACCTTTAGGGCCCCACTGGGGGCCTCCTAATTAACATATAAAAATTTCCTTTTGCAGGCTTGATTGGACCATAGAGGCCTTCCTTGAGACCAAGTTTGATAATTATAACTTAATATTAAATGGAGCAAGGAGGTCTCGAAGCCTGAACCTTATTCTCGACATTGCGACTTTTTTAAAAAATTTTTTATTATTATTCCAAAAAGTGTTCTTTAACAAAGAAGGATGCTCGATTTTATACACAGAACACCTTATGCATGATAGACTACCTAAAGTGTTGCAAAAGGAGTCGAAAAATAACAAATAAGCTGATTTTCCTAGATTTTTCCAGTTTTTCCCATTTTCCTAATTAAAAATAAAATTTCCTACATGCATGACCCTCTAGAATATTGAAAAACACATCTGAAAAATAATATAATGTAAAAAAAACTAAAGAAAGAAAAAGAAGAAATTTTTTTGAAAAAGTGTCCGCAGTTGGGATTCGAACCCCCGTCCCCTCCCTCCAACCTCGACTTGCCAGTCAGGTGTCCTACCACCAGACCAAGGCGGTACGGAAAGAAAGAAACAATTTTGCTTCAAAAGCCCTTTCTCGGTTACCTATGCAATAGACATTTAGGGCCCCACAGGGGCCCTCCTAATTAACATATTAAAATTTCCTTCGCCAGGCATGATTGGACCATAGAGGCCTACCATGAGACCGAGTTTGAAAATTTTAACTAAATTTTAGAGGAAGCTAGGAGGTCTCGAAGTCTGAACCTTATTCTCGACATTTCGTCTTTTTTTTAATTTTTTTTTTATTATTTCAAAAAGTGTTCTTTAACAAAGAAAGTTGCTCGATTTTATACACAGAACACCTTATGCATGATAGACTACCTAAAATGTTGCAAAAGGAGTCGAAAAATAACAAATAAACTGATTTTCCTAAATTTTTCCAGTTTTTCCCATTTTCCTAATTCAAAAAAAATTTCCTACTTGCATAACCCTCTAGAATATCGAAAAACACATCTAAAAAACAATATAATGTAAAAAAAACTAAAGAAAGAAAAAGAAGAAATTTTTTTGAAAAAGTGTCCGCAGTTGGGATTCGAACCCCCGACCCCTCCCTCCTGTCTCGACTTGCCATTCAGGTGTCCTACCACCAAACCAAGGTGGTACGAAAAGAAAGAAACAATTTCGCTTCAAAAGCCCTTTCTTGGTGACCTACGCAATAGACATTTAGGGCCCCACTGGGGGCCTCCTAATTAACATATAAAAATTTCCTTTTGCAGGCTTGTTTGGACCATAGAGGCCTACCTTGAGACCGAGTTTGATAATTATAATTTAATATTAAATGGAGCTAGGAGGTCTCGAAGCCTGAACCTTTAACAAAGAAGGATGCTCGATTTTATACACAGAACACCTTATGCTTGATAGACTACCTAAAGTGTTGCAAAAGGAGTCGAAAAATAACAAATAAGCTGATTTTCCTAGATTTTTCCAGTTTTTCCCATTTTCCTAATTAAAAAAAAATTTCCTACATGCTTGACCCTCTAGAATATCGAAAAACACATTTAAAAAATAATATAATGTAAAAAAAACTAAAGAAAGAAAAAAAAGAAATTTTTTTGAAAAAGTGTCCCTAGCTGGGTTTCGAACCCCTGACCCCTCCCTCCAGTCTCGACTCGCCAGTCAGGTGTCCTACCACCAGACCAAGGTGGTACGGAAAGAAAGAAACAATTTTGCTTTAAAAGCCCTTACTCGGTTGCCTACGCAATAGACCTTTAGGGCCCCACTGGGGCCCTCCTAATTAACATATAAAAATTTCCTTCAACAGGCATTATTGGACCATAGAGGCCTACCTTGGGACCGAGTTTGAAAATTATAACTTAATATTAAAGGGAGCTAGGAGGTCTCCAAGCCTGAACCTTATTCTCGACATTTCATCTTTTTTAAATTTTTTTTATTATTATTTCAAAAAGTGTTCTTTAACAAAAAAAGTTGCTCGATTTTATACACAGAACACCTTACGCATGATAAACTACCTAAAATGTTGCAAAAGGAGTCGAAAAATAACAAATGAACTGATCTTCCTAGATTTTTCCAGTTTTTTCCCATTTTCCTAATTAAAAAAAATTTTCCTACATGCAGGACCCTCCAGAATATCGAAAAACACATCTAAAAAATAATATAATGTAAAATAAACAAAAGAAGGAAAAAAAGAAATTTTTTTGAAAAAGTGATCGAAGCTGGGATTCGATCCCCCGTCCCTCCCTCCAACCTCGACTTGCCAGTCAGGTGTTCTACCACCAAACCAAGGCGGTACGGAAAGAAAGAAACAATTTCGCTTCAAAAGCCCTTTCTCGGTTACCTATGCAATAGACATTTAGGAACCCACTGTGGCCCTCATAATTAACATATAAAAATTTCCTTCGGCAGGCATGATTGGACCATAGAGGCCTACCTTGAGACCGAGTTTGAAAATTATAACTTAATATTAAAGGGAGCTAGGAGGTCTCGAAGCCTGAACCTTATTCCCGACATTTCGAGTTTTTCGTAATTTTTTTTAATATTATTCCAAAAAGAGTTCTTTAACAAAGAAAGATGCTTGATTTTATACACAGAACACCTTATGCATGATAGACTACCTTAAATGTTGCAATAGGAGTCGAAAAATAACAAATAAACAGATTTTCCTAGATTTTTCCAGTTTTTTCCCATTTTTCTAATTAAAAAAAAATTCCTACATGCAGGACCCTCCAGAATATTGAAAAACACATCTATTATATAATATAATGTAAAATAAACAAAAGAAGGAAAAATAGAAATTTTTTTGAAAAAGTGGTCGAAGCTGGGATTCGAACCCCCGTCCCTCCCTCCAACCTCGACTTGCCAGTCAGGTGCCCTACCACCAGACCAAGGCGGTACGGAAAAAAGGAAACAATTTCGCTTCAAAAGCCCTCTCCCGGTTAACTATGCAATAGACATTTAGGGCCCAACTGGGGCCCTCCTAATTAACATATAAAAATTTCCTTCGGCAGGCATGATTGGATCATAGAGGCCTACCTTGATACCGAGTTTGAAAATTATAACTTAATATTAAAGGGAGCTAGGAGGTCTCGAAGCCTGAACCTTATTCCCAACATTTCGAGTTTTTCGTAATTTTTTTTAATATTATTCCAAAAAGAGTTCTTTAACAAAGAAAGATGCTTGATTTTATACACAGAACACCTTATGCATGATAGACTACCTTAAATGTTGCAATAGGAGTCGAAAAATAACAAATAAACAGATTTTCCTAGATTTTTCCAGTTTTTTCCCATTTTTCTAATTAAAAAAAAATTCCTACATGCAGGACCCTCCAGAATATTGAAAAACACATCTAAAATATAATATAATGTAAAATAAACAAAAGAAGGAAAAATAGAAATTTTTTTGAAAAAGTGGTCGAAGCTGGGATTCGAACCCCCGTCCCTCCCTCCAACCTCGACTTGCCAGTCAGGTGCCCTACCACCAGACCAAGGCGGTACGGAAAAAAAGAAACAATTTCGCTTCAAAAGCCCTCTCTCGGTTAACTATGCAATAGACATTTAGGGCCCAACTGGGGCCCTCCTAATTAACATATAAAAATTTCCTTCGGCAGGCATGATTGGACCATAGAGGCCTACCTTGAGACCGAGTTTGAAAATTATAACTTAATATTAAAGGGAGCTAGGAGGTCTCGAAGTCTGAACCTTATTCCCAACATTTCGAGTTTTTCGTAATTTTTTTAATATTATTCCAAAAAGAGTTCTTTAACAAAGAAAGATGCTTGATTTTATACACAGAACACCTTATGCATGATAGACTACCTTAAATGTTGCAATAGGAGTCGAAAAATAACAAATTAACAGATTTTCCTAGATTTTTCCAGTTTTTTCCCATTTTCCTAATTAAAAAAAAATTTCCTACATGCATGACCCTCTAGAATATCGAAAAACACATTTAAAAAATAATATAATGTAAAAAAAACTAAAGAAAGAAAAAAAAGAAATTTTTTTGAAAAAGTGTCCCTAGCTGGGTTTCGAACCCCTGACCCCTCCCTCCAGACTCGACTTGCGAGTCAGGTGTCCTACCACCAGACCAAGGTGGTACGGAAAGAAAGAAACAATTTTGCTTTAAAAGCCCTTACTCGGTTGCCTACGCAATAGACCTTTAGGGCCCCACTGGGGCCCTCCTAAATAACATATAAAAATTTCCTTCAACAGGCATTATTGGACCATAGAGGCCTACCTTGGGACCGAGTTTGAAAGTTATAACTTAATATTAAAGGGAGCTAGGAGATCTCCAAGCCTGAACCTTATTCTCGACATTTCATCTTTTTTAAATTTTTTTTATTATTATTTCAAAAAGTGTTCTTTAACAAAGAAAGTTGCTCGATTTTATACACAAAACACCTTACGCATGATAAACTACCTAAAATGTTGCAAAAGGAGTCGAAAAATAACAAATGAACTGATCTTCCTAGATTTTTCCAGTTTTTTCCCATTTTCCTAATTAAAAAAAAATTTCCTACTTGCATGACCATCTAGAATATCAAAAAACACATCTAAAAAATAATATAATGTAAAAAAAAACTAAAGAAAGAAAAAAAAGAAATTTTTTTGAAAAGGTGTCTGCAGCTGGGATTCGAACCATCGACCTCTCCGTCCAGTCTCGACTTGCCAGTCAGGTGTCCTACCACCAGACCAAGGTGGTACGAAAAGAAAGAAACAATTTCGCTTCAAAAGCCCTTTCTCGGTTAAATATGCAATAGACATTTAGGGCCCCACTGGGGCGATCCTAATTAACATATAAAAATTTCCTTTGGCAGGCATGATGAATCCATAGGACCTACCTTGAGACCGAGTTTGAAAATTATGACTTAATATTAAAGGGAGCTAGGAGGTCTCGAAGCCTGAACCTTTTTCTCAACATTTCGCCTTTTTTTAAATTTTTTTATTATTATTTCAAAAAGTGTTCTTTATCAAAGAAAGTTGCTCGATTTTATACACAGAACACCTTATGCATGATAGACTATCCAAAATGTTGCAATAGGAGTCGAAAAATAACAAATAAACTGATTTTCCTAGATTTTTCCAGTTTTTCCCATTTTCCTAATTAAAAAAAAATTTTCTACATGCATGACCCTCTAGAATATCGAAAAACACATCTGAAAAATAATATAACGTAAAAAAAACTAAAGAAAGAAAAAAAAGAAATTTTTTTGAAAAAGTTGCCGCAGTTGGGATTCGAACCCCCGACCCCTCCCTCCTGTCTTGACTTGCCATTCAGGTGTCCTATCTACAGACCAAGGTGGTACGAAAAGAAAGAAACAATTTCGCTTCAAAAGCCCTTTCTTGGTGACCTACGCAATAGACCTTTAGGGATCCACTGGGGGCCTCCTAATTAACATATAAAAATTTCCTTTTGCAGGCGTGATTTGACCATAGCGGCCTACCTTGAGACCGAGTTTGATAATTATAACTTAATATTAAATGGAGCTAGGAGGCCTCGAAGCCTGAACCTTATTCTCGACATTTCGACTTTTTTAAATAAAATTTTATTTTTATTCCAAAATGTGTTCTTTAACAAAGAAAATTGCTCGATTTTATACACAGAACACCTTACGCACTATAAACTACTAAAAATGTTGCAAAAGGAGTCGAAAAATAACAAATAAACTGATTTTCCTAGTTTTTTCCAGTTTTTCCCATTTTCCTATTTAAAAAAAAATTTCCTAAATGCCTGACCCTCTAGAATATCGAAAAACACATTTAAAAAATAATATAATGTAAAAAAAACTAAAGAAAGAAAAAAAAGAAATTTTTTTGAAAAAGTGTCCCCAGCTGGGTTTCGAACCCCTGACACCTCCCTCCAGTCTCGACTTGCCAGTCAGGTGTCCTACCACCAGACCAAGGTGGTACGGAAAGAAAGAAACAATTTTGCTTCAAAAGCCCTTACTCGGTTGCCTATGCAATAGACCTTTAGGGCCCCACTGGGGCCCGCCTAATAACAATATAAAAATTTCCTTCAACAGGCATTATTGGATCATAGAGGCCTAAATTGGGACCGAGTTTGAAAATTATAATTTAATATTAAAGGGAGCTAGGAGGTCTCAAAGCCTGAACCTTATTCTCGACAGTTCGTCTTTTTTTAAATTTTTTTTATTATTATTTCAAAAAGTGTTCTTTAACAAAGAAAGTTGCTCGATTTTATACGCAGAACACCTTACGCACTATAAACTACCTAAAATGTTGCAAAAGGAGTCGAAAAATAACACTTAAACTGATTTTCCTAAATTTGTCCAGTTTTTCCCATTTTCTTAATTAAAAAAAAAATTTTCTACTTGCATGACCCTCTAGAATATCGAAAAACACATCTAAAAAATAATATAATGTAAAAAAAACTAAAGAAAGAAAAAGAAGAAATTTTTTTGAAAAAGTGTCCACAGTTGGGATTCGAACCCCCGACCTCTCCCTCCTGTCTTGACTTGCCATTCAGGTGTCCTATCACCAGACCAAGGTGGTACGAAAAGAAAGAAACAATTTCGCTTCTAAAGCCCTTTCTTGGTGACCTACGCAATAGACCTTTAGGGATCCACTGGGGGCCTCCTAATTAACATATAAAAATTTCCTTTTGCAGGCGTGATTTGACCATAGAGGCTTACCATGAGACCGAGTTTGAAAATTTTAACTTAATATTAAAGGGAGCTAGGAGGTCTCAAAGCCGGAACCTTATTCTCGACATTTCGACTTCTTCTTAATTTTTTTTATTATTATTCCAAAAAGTGTTCTTTAACAAAGAAAGATGCTCGATTTTATAAACAGAACACCTTAAGCATGATAGACTACCTTAAATGTTGCAATAGGAGTCGAAAAATAACAAATAAACAGATTTTCCTCAATTTTTCCAGTTTTTTCCCATTTTCCTAATAAAAAAAATTTCCTAAATGCTGGACCCTCCAGAATATCAAAAAACACATCTGAAAAATAATATAATGTAAAAAAAACTAAAGAAAGAAAAAAAAAAATTTTTTTGAAAAAGTTTTTCCAGCTGAGATTCGAAACCCCGACCCCTCCCTCCAGTCTCAACTTGCCATTTAGGTGTTCTACCACCAGACCAAGGTGGTACGAAAAGAAAGAAACAATTTCGCTTCAAAAGCCCTTACTCGGTTGCCTATGCAATAGACCTTTAGGGCCCCACTGGGGCCCTTTTAATTAACATATAAAAATTTCCTTCTACAGGCATGATTAGACAATAGAGGCCTATCTTGGGACCGAGTTTGAAAATTATAACTCATTATTAAAGGGAGCTAGGAGGTTTCGAAACCTGAACCTTATTCTCGACTTTTCGACTTTTTAAAATTTTTTTTTTATTATTATTCCAAAAAATGTTCTTTATCAAAGAAAGATGCTCGATTTTATACTCAGAACACCTTACGCATGATAAACTATCCAAAATGTTGCAAAAGGAGTCGAAAAATAACAAATAAACTGATTTTCCCAGATTTTTCCAATTTTTCCCATTTTCCAAATTAAAAAAAAAATTTCCTACATGCATGACCCTCTAGAATATTGAAAAACACATCTGAAAAATAATATAATGTAAAAAAAACTAAAGAAAGAAAAAAAAGAAATTTTTTTGAAAAAGTATTCGAAGCTGGGATTCGAACCCCCGTCCCCTCCCTCCAACCTCGACTTGCCAGTCAGGTGTCCTACCACCAGACCAAGGCGGTACGGAAAGAAGGAAACAATTTTGCTTAAAAGCCCTTTCTCGGTTACCTATGCAATAGACATATAGGGCCCCACTGGGGGCCTCCTAATTAACATATAAAAATTTCCTTTTGCAGGCGTGATTGGACCATAGAGGCCTACCTTGAGACCGAGTTTGATAATTATAACTTAATATTAAATGGAGCTAGGAGGTCTCGAAGCCTGAACCTTATTCTTGACATTTCGTCTTTTTTTAAATTTTTTTTATTATTATTTCAAAAAGTGTTCTTTAACAAAGAAAGATGCTTGATTTTATACACAGAACACCTTATGCATGATAAACTACCTAAAATGTTTCAAAAGGAGTCGAAAAATAACAAATAAACTGATTTTCCTAGATTTTTCCAGTTTTTCACATTTTCCTAATTAAAAAAAAAATTTCCAACATGCATGACCGTCTAGAATATCGAAAAACACTTCTGAAAAATAATATAACGTAAAAAAAACTAAAGAAAGAAAAAAAAGAAATTTTTTTGAAAAAGTGTCCGCAGCTGAGATTCGAACCCCCGACCCCTCCCTCCAGTCTCGACTTGCCAGTCAGGTGTCTTACCACCAGACCAAGGTGGTACGAAAAGTAAGAAACAATTTCGCTTCAAAAGCCACTTCTTGGTGACCTACGCAATAGACCTATAGGGCCCCACTGTGGGCCTCCTAATTAACATATAAAAATTTCCTTCGGCAGGCATGATTGGACCATAGAGACCTACCTTGAGACCGAGTTTGAAAATTATAACTTAATATTAAAGGGAGCTAGGAGGTCTCGAAGCGTGAACCTTATTCTCGACATTTCGCCTTTTTTTAAATTTTTTTTATTATTATTTCAAAAAGTGTTCTTTAACAAGGAAAGTTGCTCGATTTTATACACAGAACACCTTACGCACTATAAACTACCTAAAATGTTGCAAAAGGAGTCGAAAAATAACAAATAAAATGATTTTCCTAAATTTGTCCAGTTTTTCCCATTTTCCTAATTAAAAAAAAAAATTTCTACTTGCATGACCCTCTAGAATATCGAAAAACACATCTAAAAAATAATATAATGTAAAAAAAACTAAAGAAAGAAAAAGAAGAAATTTTTTTGAAAAAGTGTCCGCAGTTGGGATTCGAACCCCCGACCCCTCCCTCCTGTCTCGACTTGCCATTCAGGTGTCCTACCACCAGACCAAGGTGGTACGGAAAGAAAGAAACAATTTTGCTTCAAAAGCCCTTACTCGGTTGCCTACGCAATAGACAATTAGGGCCCCACCGGGGCCTTCCTAATTAACATATAAAAATTTCCTTTTGCAGGCTTGATTGGACCATAGAGGCCTTCCTTGAGACCAAGTTTGATAATTATAACTTAATATTAAATGGAGCTAGGAGGTCTCGAAGCCTGAACCTTATTCTCGACATTGCGACTTTTTTAAAATTTTTTTTATTATTATTCCAAAAAGTGTTCTTTAACAAAGAAGGATGCTCGATTTTATACACAGAACACCTTATGCATGATAGACTACCTAAAGTGTTGCAAAAGGAGTCGAAAAATAACAAATAAGCTGATTTTCCTAGATTTTTCCAGTTTTTCCCATTTTCCTAATTAAAAAAAAAATTTCCTACATGCATGACCCTCTAGAATATTGAAAAACACATCTGAAAAATAATATAATGTAAAAAAAACTAAAGAAAGAAAAAAAAGAAATTTTTTTGAAAAAGTATTCGAAGCTGGGATTCGAACCCCCGTCCCCTCCCTCCAACCTCGACTTGCCAGTCAGGTGTCCTACCACCAGACCAAGGCGGTACGGAAAGAAAGAAACAATTTTGCTTAAAAGCCCTTTCTCTTTTACCTATGCAATAGACATATAGGGCCCCGCAGGGGCCCTAATAATTAACATATAAAAATTTCCTTCGCCAGGCATGATTGGACCATAGAGGCCTACCATGAGACCGAGTTTGAAAATTTTAACTTAATATTAAAGGGAGCTAGGAGGTCTCGAAGTGTGAACCTTATTCTCGACATTTCGTCTTTTTTTAAATTTTTTTTTTATTATTTCAAAAAGTGTTCCTTAACAAAGAAAGTTCCTTGATTTTATACACAGAACACCTTACGCATGATAAACTATCCAAAATGATGCAAAAGGAGTCGAAAAATAACAAATGAACTGATTTTCCTAGATTTTTCCAGTTTTTCCCATTTTCCTAATTAAAAAAAAAAATTCCAACATGAATGACCGTCTAGAATATCGAAAAACACATCTGAAAAATAATATAACGTAAAAAAAACTAAAGAAAGAAAAAAAAAAGAAATTTTTTTGAAAAAGTGTCCGTAGCTGAGATTAGAACCCCCGACCTCTCCCTCCAGTCTCGACTTGCCAGTCAGGTGTCCTACCACCAGACCAAGGTGGTACGAAAAGAAAGAAACAATTTCGCTTCAAAAGCCCCTTCTTGGTGACCTACGCAATAGACCTTTAGGGCCCCTCTGGGGGCCTCCTAATTAACATATAAAAATTTCCTTTTGCAGGCGTGATTGGACCATACAGGCCTACCTTGAGACCGAGTTTGAAAATTATAACTTAATATTAAAGGGAGCTAGGAGGTCTCGAAGCCTGAACCTTATTCTCGACATTTCGCCTTTTTTTAAATTTTTTTTATTATTATTTCAAAAGTGTACTTTAACAAAGAAAGTTGCTCGATTTTATACACAGAACACCTTTCGCACTATAAACTACCTAAAATGTTGCAAAAGGAGTCGAAAAATAACAAATAAACTGATTTTCCTAAATTTTTCCAGTTTTTCCCATTTTCCTAATTCAAAATAAATTTTCCTACTTGCATGACCCTCTAGAATATCGAAAAACACATCTGAAAAATAATATAATGTAAAAAAAAACTAAAGAAAGGAAAAAAAGAAATTTTTTTGAAAAAGTAGTCGAAGCTGGGATTCGAACCTCGAAGCTGGGATTCGAACCCCCGTCCCCTCCCTCCAACCTCGACTTGCCAGTCAGGTGTCCTACCACCAGACCAAGGTGGTACGAAAAGAAAGAATCAATTTCGCTTCAAAAGCCCCTTCTTGGTGACCTACGCAATAGACATTTAGGGCCCCTCTGGGGGCCTCCTAATTAACATATAAAAAATTCCTTTTGCAGGCGTGATTGGACCGTAGAGGCCTACCTTGGGACCGAGTTTGAAAATTATAACTTAATATTAAAGGGAGCTAGGAGGTCTCCAAGCCTGAACCTTATTCTCGACATTTCGTCTTTTTTAAATTTTTTTTATTATTATTTCAAAAAGTGTTCTTTAACAAAGAAAGCTGCTCGATATTATACACAGAACACCTTACGCATGATAAACTACCTAAAATGTTGCAAAAGGAGTCGAAAAATAACAAATGAACTGATCTTCCTAGATTTTTCCAGTTTTTCCCATTTTCCTAATTAAAAAAAAATTTCCAACATGCATGACCCTCTAGAATATCGAAAAACATATCTGAAAAATAATATAACGTAAAAAAAACTAAAGAAAGAAAAAAAAGAAATTTTTTTGAAAAAGTAGTCGAAGCTGGAATCGAACCCCCGTCCCCTCCCTCCAACCTCGACTTGCCAGTCAGGTGTCCTACCACCAGACCAAGGCGGTACGGAAAGAAAGAAACAATTTTGCTTCAAAAGCCCTTTCTCGGTTACCTATGCAATAGACATTTAGGGCCCCACAGGGGCCCTTTTAATTAACATATAAAAATTTCCTTTGGCAGGCATGATTAATCCATAGGACCTACCTTGAGACCGAGTTTGAAAATTATAACTTAATATTAAAGGGAGCTAGGAGGTCTCGAAGCCTGAACCTTTTTCTCGACATTTCGACTTCTTCTTAATTTTTTTTATTATTATTCCAAAAAGTGTTCTTTAACAAAGAAAGTTGCTCGATTTTAAACACAGAACACCTTACGCACTATAAACTACCTAAAATGTTGCAAAAAGAGTCGAAAAATAACAAATAAACTGATTTTCCTAGATTTTTCCAGTTTTTCCCATTTTTCCTAATGAAAAAAAAAATTTCCTACTTGCGTAACCCTCTAGAATATCGAAAAACACATCTAAAAAATAATATAATGTAAAATAAACAAAAGAAGGAAAAAAAGAAATTTTTTTGAAAAAGTGGTCGAATCTGGGATTCGAACCCCCGTCCCTCCCTCCAACCTCGACTTGCAAGTCAGGTGTCCTACCACCAGACCAAGGAGGTACGGAAAGAAAGAAACAATTTTGCTTCAAAAGCCCGTTCTCGGTTACCTATGCAGTAGACATTTAGGGCCCCACTGGGGCCCTCATAATTAACATATAAAAATTTCCTTCGGCAGGCATGATTGGACCATAGAGGCCTACCTTGAGACCGAGTTTGAAAATTATAACTTAATATTAAAGGGAGATAGGAGGTCTCGAAGCCTGAACCTTATTCCCGACATTTCGAGTTTTTCGTAATTTTTTTTAATATTATTCCAAAAAGAGTTCTTTAACAAAGAAAGATGCTTGATTTTATACACAGAACACCTTATGCATGATAGACTACCTTAAATGTTGCAATAGGAGTCGAAAAATAACAAACAGATTTTCCTAGATTTTTCCAGTTTTTTCCTATTTTCCTAATTAAAAAAAAATTCCTACATGCAGGACCCTCCAGAATATTGAAAAACACATCTAAAAAATAATATAATGAAAAATAAACAAAAGAAGGAAAAAAAGAAATTTTTTTGAAAAAGTGGTCGAAGCTGGGATTCGAACCGCCGTCCCCTCCCTCCAATCTCGACTTGCCAGTCAGGTGTCCTACCACCAGATCAAGGCGGTACGGAAAGAAAGAAACAGTTTCGCTTCAAAAGCCCTTTCTCGGTTTCCTATGCAATAGACATTTAGGGTCCCACAGGGGCCCTCCTAATTAACATATAAAAATTTCCTTTGGCAGGCATGATTAATCCATAGGACCTACCTTGAGACCGAGTTTGAAAATTATAACTTAATATTAAAGGGAGCTAGGAGGTCTCGAAGCCTGAACCTTTTTCTCAACATTTCGCCTTTTTTTAAATTTTTTTATTATTATTTCAAAAAGTGTTCTTTATCAAAGAAAAATGCTCGATTTTAAACACAGAACACCTTACGCACTATAAACTACCTAAAATGTTGCAAAAAGAGTCGAAAAATAACAAATAAACTGATTTTCCTAGATTTTTCCAGTTTTTCCCATTTTTCCTAATGAAAAAAAAAATTTCCTACTTGCGTGACCCTCTAGAATATCGAAAAAGACATCTAAAAAATAATATAATGTAAAAAAAACTAAAGAAAGAAAAAAAAGAAATTTTTTTGAAAAAGTTGCGGCAGCTGGGATTCGAACCCCCGACCCCTCCCTCCAGTCTCGACTTGCCAGTCAGGTGTCCTACCACCAGACAAAAGGTGGTACGAAAAGAAAGAAACAATTTCGCTTCAAAAGCCCCTTCTTGGTGACCTACGCAATAGACCTTTAGGGATCCACTGGGGGCCTCCTAATTAACATATAAAAATTTCCTTTTGCAGGCGTGATTGAACCATAGAGGCCTACCTTGAGACCAAGTTTGATAATTATAACTTAATATTAAATGGAGCTAGGAGATCTCGAAGCCTGAACCTTATTTTCAACATTGCGACTTTTTTAAAAAAATTTTTATTATTATTCCAAAAAGTGTTCTTTAACAAAGAAAGATGCTTGATTTTATACACAGAACACCTTATGCATGATAGACTACCTTAAATGTTGCAAAAGGAGTCGAAAAATAACAAATAAACTGATTTTCCTAGATTTTTCCAGTTTCTCCCATTTTCCTAATTAAAAAAAAATTTCCTACATGCATGACCCTCTAGAATATTGAAAAACACATTTAAAAAATAATATAATTTAAAAAAAACTAAAGAAAGAAAAAAAAGAACTTTTTTTGGAAAAGTGTCCCCAGCTGGGTTTTGAACCCCTGACCCCTCCCTCCTGTCTCGACTTGCCAGTCAGGTGTCCTACCACCAGACCAAGGCGGTACGGAAAGAAAGAAACAATTCTGCTTCAAAAGCCCTTTCTCGGTTACCTATGCAATAGACATTTAGGGCCCCACATGAGCCCTCCTAATTAGCACATAAAAATTTCCTTCGCCAGGCATGATTGAACCATAGACCGAGAGATACCATGAGACCGAGTTTGAAAATTTTAACTTAATATTAAAAGGAGCTAGGAGGTCTCGAAGTCTGAACCTTATTCTCGACATTTCGTCTTTTTTTTAAATTTTTTTTATTATTATTTCAAAAAGTGTTCTTTAACAAAGAAAGTTGCTCGATTTTATACAAAGAACACCTTACGCATGATAAACTATCCAAAATGTTGCAAAAGGAGTCGAAAAATAACAAATAAATTGATTTTCCTAGATTTTTCCAGTTTTTCCCATTTTCCTAATTAAAAAAAAAATTCCAACATGCATGAAACTCTAGAATATCGAAAAACACATTTAAAAAATAATATAATGTAAAAGAAACTAAAGAAAGAAAAAAAAGAAATTTTTTTGAAAAAGTGTCCCTTGCTGGGTTTCTAACCCCTGACCCCTCCCTACAGTCTCGACTTGCCAGTCAGGTGTCCTACCACCAGAACAAGGTGGTACGGAAAGAAAGAAACAATTTTGCTTCAAAAGCCCTTAATCGGTTGCCTACGCAATAGACCTTTAGGACCCCACTGGGGCCCTCCTAATTAACATATAAAAATTTCCTTCAACAGGCATTATTGGACCATAAAGGCCTACCTTGGGACCTAGTTTGAAAATTATAACTTAATATTAAAGGGAGCTAGAAGGTCTCCAAGCCTGAACCTTATTCTCGACATTTCGTCTTTTTAAAATTTTTTTTATTATTATTTCAAAAAGTGTTCTTTAACAAAGAAAGTTGCTCGATTTTATACACAGAACACCTTATGCATGATAGACTACCTTAAATGTTGCAATAGGAGTCGAAAAATAACAAATAAACAGATTTTCCTAGATTTTTCCAGTTTTTTCAAATTTTCCAGATTAAAAAAAAAATTCCTACATGCAGGACCATCTAGAATATCGAAAAACACATCTAAAAAATAATATAATGTAAAAAAAACTAAAGAAAGAAAAAAAGAAATTTTTTTGAAAAAGTGGTCGTAGCTGGGATTTGAACCCCCGACCTCTCCGTCCAGTCTCGACTTGCCAGTCAGGTGTCCTACCACCAGACCAAGGTGGTATGAAAATAAAAGAAACAATTTCGCTTCAAAAGCCCTTACTCGGTTACCTATGCAATAGACATTAAGGGCACCACTGGGGCCCTCCTAATTAACATATAAAAATTTCCTTCGACAGGCATGATTGAACCATAAAGGCCTACCTTGAGACCGAGTTTGAAAATTATAACTTAATATTAAAGGGAGCTAGGAGGTCTCGAAGCCTGAACCTTTTTCTCGACATTTCGCCTTTTTTTAAATTTTTTTTATTATTATTTCAAAAAGTGTTCTTTAACAAAGAAAGTTGCGCGATTTTATACACAGAACACCTTACGCACTATAAACTACCTAAAATGTTGCAAAAGGAGTCGAAAAATAACAAATAAACTGATTTTCCTTGATTTTTCCAGTTTTTCCCATTTTCCTAATTAAAAAAAAATTTCCTACTTGCATGACCATCTAGAATATCGAAAAACACATCTAAAAAATAATATAACGTAAAAAAAAACTAAAGAAAGAAAAAAAAGAAATTTTTTTGAAAAAGTGTCCGCAGCTGGGATTCGAACCCCCGACCTCTCCCTCCAGTCTCGACTAGCCAGTAAGGTGTCCTATCATCAGACCAAGGTGGTACGTCAAGAAAGAAACAATTTCGCTTCAAAAGCCCTTACTCGTTTGCCTATGCAATAGACCTTTAGGGCCCCACTGGGGCCCTCCTAATTAACATATAAAAATTTCCTTCAAAAGGCATTATTGGACCATAGAGGCCTACCTTGGGACCGAGTTTGAAAATTTTAACTTAATATTAAAGGGAGCTAGGAGGTCTCGAAGTCTGAACCTTATTCTCGACATTTCGTCTTTTTTTTAAATTTTTTTTATTATTATTTCAAAAAGTGTTCTTTAACAAAGAAAGTTGCTCGATTTTATACAAAGAACACCTTACGCATGATAAACTATCCAAAATGTTGCAAAAGGAGTCGAAAAATAACAAATAAACTGATTTTCCTAGATTTTTCCTGTTTTTCCCATTTTCCTAATTAAAAAAAAAAATTCCAACATGCATGAAACTCTAGAATATCGAAAAACACATTTAAAAAATAATATAATGTAAAAGAAACTAAAGAAAGAAAAAAAAGAAATTTTTTTGAAAAAGTGTCCCTAGCTGGGTTTCTAACCCCTGACCCCTCCCTCCAGTCTCGACTTGCCAGTCAGGTGTCCTACCACCAGAACAAGGTGGTACGGAAAGAAAGAAACAATTTTGCTTCAAAAGCCCTTAATCGGTTGCCTACGCAATAGACCTTTAGGACCCCACTGGGGCCCTCCTAATTAACATATAAAAATTTCCTTCAACAGGCATTATTGGACCATAAAGGCTTACCTTGGGACCTAGTTTGAAAATTATAACTTAATATTAAAGGGAGCTAGAAGGTCTCCAAGCCTGAACCTTATTCTCGACATTTCGTCTTTTTTAAATTTTTTATATTATTATTTCAAAAAGTGTTCTTTAACAAAGAAAGTTGCTCGATTTTATACACAGAACACCTTATGCATGATAGACTACCTTAAATGTTGCAATAGGAGTCGAAAAATAACAAATAAACAGATTTTCCTAGATTTTTCCAGTTTTTTCAAATTTTCCAGATTAAAAAAAAAATTCCTACATGCAGGACCATCTAGAATATCGAAAAACACATCTAAAAAATAATATAATGTAAAAAAAACTAAAGAAAGAAAAAAAGAAATTTTTTTGAAAAAGTGGTCGTAGCTGGGATTCGAACCCCCGACCTCTCCGTCCAGTCTCGACTTGCCAGTCAGGTGTCCTACCACCAGACCAAGGTGGTATGAAAATAAAAGAAACAATTTCGCTTCAAAAGCCCTTACTCGGTTACCTATGCAATAGACATTAAGGGCACCACTGGGGCCCTCCTAATTAACATATAAAAATTTCCTTCGACAGGCATGATTGAACCATAGAGGCCTACCTTGAGACCGAGTTTGAAAATTATAACTTAATATTAAAGGGAGCTAGGAGGTCTCGAAGCCTGAACCTTTTTCTCGACATTTCGCCTTTTTTTAAATTTTTTTTATTATTATTTCAAAAAGTGTTCTTTAACAAAGAAAGTTGCTCGATTTTATACAGAGAACACCTTACGCACTATAAACTACCTAAAATGTTGCAAAAGGAGTCGAAAAATAACAAATAAACTGATTTTCCTTGATTTTTCCAGTTTTTCCCATTTTCCTAATTAAAAAAAAATTTCCTACTTGCATGACCATCTAGAATATCGAAAAACACATCTAAAAAATAATATAATGTAAAAAAAAACTAAAGAAAGAAAAAAAAGAAATTTTTTTGAAAAAGTGTCCACAGATGGGATTCGAACCCCCGACCTCTCCGTCAAGTCTCTACTTGCCAGTCAGGTGTCCTACCACCAGACCAAGGTGGTACAAAAAGAAAGAAACAATTTCGCTTCAAAAGCCCTTACTCGGTTACCTATGCAATAAACATTTAGGGCACCACTGGGGCCCTCCTAATTAGCATATAAAAATTTCCTTCGACAGGCATGAATGGATCATAGAGGCCTAACTTGGGACCGAGTTTGAAAATTATAACTTAATATTAAAGGGAGCTAGGAGGTCTCCAAGCCTGAACCTTATTCTCCACATTTCGTCTTTTTTAAATTTTTTTTATTATTATTTCAAAAAGTGTTCTTTAACAAAGAAAGTTGCTCTATTTTATACACAGAACACCTTACGCATGATAAACTACCTAAAATGTTGCAAAAAAGTCGAAAAAAAAAAAATGAACTGAGTTTCCTAGATTTTTCCAGTTTTTCCCATTTTCTTAATTAAAAAAAAATTTCCAACAAGCATGATCGTCTAGAATATCGAAAAACACATCTGAAAAATAATATAACGTAAAAAACACTAAAGAAAGAAAAAAAGAAAAATTTCCTTTTTAAGGCATGATTGGACCATAGAGGCCTACCTTGAGACCGAGTTTTATAATTATAACTTAATATTAAATTGAGCTAGGAGGTCTCGAAGCCAGAACCTTATTCTCGACATTGCGACTTTTTTTTAATTTTTTTTATTCTTATTCCAAAAAGTGTTCTTTAACAAAGAAGGAAGCTCGATTTTATACACAGAACACCTTATGGATTATAGACTACCTAAAATGTTGCAAAAGGAGTCGAAAAATAACAAATAAACTGATTTTCCTAGATTTTTCCAGTTTTTCCCATTTTCCTAATTGAAAAAAAATTTCCAACATGCATGACCGTCTAGAATATCGAAAAACACATCTGAAAAATAATATAATGTAAAAAAAACTAAAGAAAGAAAAAAAAGAAATTTTTTTGAAAAAGTGTTTCCAGCTGAGATTCGAACCCCTGACCCCTCCCTCCAGTCTCAACTTGCCATTTAGGTGTCCTACCACCAGACCAAGGTGGTACGAAAAGAAGGAAACAATTTCGCTTCAAAAGCCCTTTCTTGGTGACCTACGCAATAGACATTTAGGGCCCCACTGGGGGCCTCCTAATTAACATATAAAAATTTCCTTTTGCAGGCGTGATTGGCCCATAGAGGCCTACCTTGAGACCGAGTTTGTAATTATAACTTAATATTAAATGGAGCTAGGAGGTCTCGAAGCCTGAACCTTATTCTCGACATTGCGACTTTTTTAAAAAAATTTTTATTATTAATCCAAAAAGTGTTCTTTAACAAAGAGGGATGCTCGATTTTATACACAGAACACCTTACGCATGATCAACTATCCAAAATGTTGCAAAAGGAGTCGAAAAATAACAAATAAACTGATTTTCCCAGATTTTTCCAGTTTTTCCCATTTTCCTAATTAAAAAAAAAATTTCCTACATGCATGACCCTCTAGAATATCGAAAAACACATTTAAAAAATAATATAATGTAAAAAAAAACTAAAGAAAGAAAAAAAAGAAATTTTTTTGAAAAAGTGTCCCCAGCTGGGTTTTGAACCCCTGACCCCTCCCTCCAGTCTCGACTTGCAAGTCAGGTGTCCTACCACCAGACCAAGGTGGTACGGAAAGAAAGAAACAATTTTGCTTCAAAAGCCCTTACTCGGTTGCCTATGCAATAGACCTTTAGGGCCCCACTGGGGCCCGCCTAATTAACATATAAAAATTTCCTTCAACAGGCATTATTGGACCATAGAGGCCTACATTGGGACCGAGTTTGAAAATTATAACTTAATATTAAAGGGAGCTAGGAGGTCTCAAAGCCTGAACCTTATTCTCGACATTTCGTCTTTTTTTAAATTTTTTTTATTATTATTTCAAAAAGTGTTCTTTAACAAAGAAAGATGCTCGATTTTATACACAGAACACCTTATGCATGATAAACTACCTAAAATGTTGCAAAAGGAGTCGAAAAATAACAAATAAACTGATTTTCCTAGATTTTTCCAGTTTTTCACATTTTCCTAATTAAAAAAAAAATTTCCAACATGCATGACCCTCTAGAATATTGAAAAACACATCTGAAAAATAATATAATGCAAAAAAAACTAAGGAAAGAAAAAAAAGAAATTTTTTTGAAAAAGTAGTCGAAGCTGGGATTCGAACCCCTGTCTCCTCTCTCCAACCTCGACTTGCCAGTCAGGTGTCCTACCACCAGACCAAGGCGGTACGGAAAGAAAGAAACAATTTTGCTTCAAAAGCCCTTTCTCGGTTACTTATGCAATAGACATTTAGGGCCCCACAGGGGCCCTCCTAATTAACATATAAAAATTTCCTTTGGCAGGCATGATTAATCCATAGGACCTACCTTGAGACCGAGTTTGAAAATTATAACTTAATATTAAAGGGAGCTAGGAGGTCTCAAAGCCTGAACCTTTTTCTCGACATTTCGCCTTTTTTTAAATTTTTTTATTATTATTTCAAAAAGTGTTCTTTATCAAAGAAAAATGCTCGATTTTAAACACAGAACACCTTACGCACTATAAACTACCTAAAATGTTGCAAAAAGAGTCGAAAAATAACAAATAAACTGATTTTCCTAGATTTTTCCAGTTTTTCCCATTTTTCCTAATGAAAAAAAAAATTTCCTACTTGCGTGACCCTCTAGAATATCGAAAAAGACATCTAAAAAATAATATAATGTAAAAAAAACTAAAGAAAGAAAAAAAAGAAATTTTTTTGAAAAAGTTGCGGCAGCTGGGATTCGAACCCCCGACCCCTCCCTCCAGTCTCGACTTGCCAGTCAGGTGTCCTACCACCAGACAAAAGGTGGTACGAAAAGAAAGAAACAATTTCGCTTCAAAAGCCCCTTCTTGGTGACCTACGCAATAGACCTTTAGGGATCCACTGGGGACCTCCTAATTAACATATAAAAATTTCCTTTTGCAGGCGTGATTGAACCATAGAGGCCTACCTTGAGACCGAGTTTGATAATTATAACTTAATATTAAATGGAGCTAGGAGATCTCGAAGCCTGAACCTTATTTTCAACATTGCGACTTTTTTAAAAAAATTTTTATTATTATTCCAAAAAGTGTTCTTTAACAAAGAAAGATGCTTGATTTTATACACAGAACACCTTATGCAATGCATGATAGACTACCTTAAATGTTGCAAAAGGAGTCGAAAAATAACAAATAAACTGATTTTCCTAGATTTTTCCAGTTTCTCCCATTTTCCTAATTAAAAAAAAATTTCCTACATGCATGACCTTCTAGAATATTGAAAAACACATTTAAAAAATAATATAATTTAAAAAAAACTAAAGAAAGAAAAAAAAGAACTTTTTTTGGAAAAGTGTCCCCAGCTGGGTTTTGAACCCCTGACCCCTCCCTCCAGTCTCGACTTGCCAGTCAGGTGTCCTACCACCAGACCAAGGCGGTACGGAAAGAAAGAAACAATTTTGCTTCAAAAGCCCTTTCTCGGTTACCTATGCAATAGACATTTAGGGCCCCACATGAGCCCTCCTAATTAGCACATAAAAATTTCCTTCGCCAGGCATGATTGAACCATAGAGGCCTACCTTGGGACCTAGTTTGAAAATTATAACTTAATATTAAAGGGAGCTAGAAGGTCTCCAAGCCTGAACCTTATTCTCGACATTTCGTCTTTTTTTAAAATTTTTTTTATTATTATTTCAAAAAGTGTTCTTTAACAAAGAAAGTTGCTCGATTTTATACAAAGAACACCTTACGCATGATAAACTATCCAAAATGTTGCAAAAGGAGTCGAAAAATAACAAATAAACTGATTTTCCTAGATTTTTCCAGTTTTTCCCATTTTCCTAATTAAAAAAAAAAATTCCAACATGCATGAAACTCTAGAATATCGAAAAACACATTTAAAAAATAATATAATGTAAAAGAAACTAAAGAAAGAAAAAAAAGAAATTTTTTTGAAAAAGTGTCCCTAGCTGGGTTTCTAACCCCTGACCCCTCCCTCCAGTCTCGACTTGCCAGTCAGGTGTCCTACCACCAGAACAAGGTGGTACGGAAAGAAAGAAACAATTTTGCTTCAAAAGCCCTTAATCGGTTGCCTACGCAATAGACCTTTAGGGCCCCACTGGGGCCCTCCTAATTAACAAATAAAAATTTCCTTCAACAGGCATTATTGGACCATAAAGGCCTACCTTGGGACCTAGTTTGAAAATTATAACTTAATATTAAAGGGAGCTAGAAGGTCTCCAAGCCTGAACCTTATTCTCGACATTTCGTCTTTTTAAAATTTTTTTTATTATTATTTCAAAAAGTGTTCTTTAACAAAGAAAGTTGCTCGATTTTATACACAGAACACCTTATGCATGATAGACTACCTTAAATGTTGCAATAGGAGTCGAAAAATTACAAATAAACAGATTTTCCTAGATTTTTCCAGTTTTTTCAAATTTTCCAGATTAAAAAAAAAATTCCTACATGCAGGACCATCTAGAATATCGAAAAACACATCTAAAAAATAATATAATGTAAAAAAAACTAAAGAAAGAAAAAAAGAAATTTTTTTGAAAAAGTGGTCGTAGCTGGGATTTGAACCCCCGACCTCTCCGTCTAGTCTCGAATTGCCAGTCAGGTGTCCTACCACCAGACCAAGGTGGTATGAAAATAAAAGAAACAATTTCGCTTCAAAAGCCCTTACTCGGTTACCTATGCAATAGACATTAAGGGCACCACTGGGGCCCTCCTAATTAACATATAAAAATTTCCTTCAGAAGGCATTATTGGACCATAGAGGCCTAACTTGGGACCGAGTTTGAAAATTATAACTTAATATTAAAGGGAGCTAGGAGGTCTCCAAGCCTGAACCTTATTCTCCACATTTCGTCTTTTTTAAATTTTTTTTATTATTATTTCAAAAAGTGTTCTTTAACAAAGAAAGTTGCTCTATTTTATACACAGAACACCTTACGCATGATAAACTACCTAAAATGTTGCAAAAGAAGTCGAAAAATAAAAAATGAACTGATTTTCCTAGATTTTTCCAGTTTTTCCCATTTTCTTAATTAAAAAAAAATTTCCAACATGCATGATCGTCTAGAATATCGAAAAACACATCTGAAAAATAATATAACGTAAAAAAAACTAAAGAAAGAAAAAAAGAAAAATTTCCTTTTTAAGGCATGATTGGACCATAGAGGCCTACCTTGAGACCGAGTTTGATAATTATAACTTAATATTAAATTGAGCTAGGAGGTCTCGAAGCCAGAACCTTATTCTCGACATTGCGACTTTTTTTTAATTTTTTTTATTCTTATTCCAAAAAGTGTTCTTTAACAAAGAAGGAAGCTCGATTTTATACACAGAACACCTTATGCATTATAGACTACCTAAAATGTTGCAAAAGGAGTCGAAAAATAACAAATAAACTGATTTTCCTAGATTTTTCCAGTTTTTCCCATTTTCCTAATAAAAAAAAAATTTCCAACATGCATGACCGTCTAGAATATCGAAAAACACATCTAAAAAATAATATAATGTAAAAAAAACTAAAGAAAGAAAAAGAAGAAATTTTTTTGAAAAAGTGTCCGCAGTTGGGATTCGAACCCCCGACCCCTCTCTCCAACCTCGACTTGCCAGTCAGGTGTCCTACCACCAGACCAAGGCGGTACAGAAAGAAAGAAACAATTTCGCTTCAAACGCCCTTTCTCGGTTACCTATGCAATAGACATTTAGGGCCCCACAGGGGCCCTCATAATTAACTTATAAAAATTTCCTTCGGCAGGCATGATTGGACCATAGAGGCCTACCTTGAGACCGAGTTTGAAAATTATAACTTAATATTAAAGGGAACTAGGAGGTCTCGAAGCCTGAACCTTATTCCCGACATTTCGAGTTTTTCGTAATTTTTTTTAATATTATTATTCCAAAAAATGTTCTTTATCAAAGAAAGATGCTCGATTTTATACACAGAACACCTTACGCACTATAAACTACCTAAAATGTTGCAAAAGGAGTCGAAAAATAACAAATAAACTGATTTTCCCAGATTTTTTCAATTTTTCCCATTTTCCAAATTAAAAAAAAATTTCCTACATGCATGACCCTCTAGAATATCGAAAAACACATTTAAAAAATAATATAATGTAAAAAAAAACTAAAGAAAGAAAAAAAAGAAATTTTTTTGAAAAAGTGTCCCCAGCTGGGTTTCGAACCCTCCGTTCTCGACTTGCCAGTCAGGTGTCCTACCTCCAGACCAAGGTGGTACGGAAAGAAAGAAACAATTTTGCTTCAAAAGCCTTTACTCGGTTGCCTATGCAATAGACCTTTAGGGCCCCACTGGGGCCCTCCTAATTTACATATAAAAATTTCCTTCAACAGGCATTATTGGACCATAGAGGCCTACATTGGGACCGAGTTTGAAAATTATAACTTAATATTAAAGGGAGCTGGGAGGTCTCAAAGCCTGAACCTTATTCTCGACATTTCGTCTTTTTTTAAATTTTTTTTATTATTATTTCAAAAAGTGTTCTTTAACAAAGAAAGATGCTCGATTTTATACACAGAACACCTTATGCATGATAGACTACCTAAAGTGTTGCAAAAGGAGTCGAAAAATAACAAATAAGCTGATTTTCCTAGATTTTTCCAGTTTTTCCCATTTTCCTAATTAAAAAAAAAATTTCCTACATGCATGACCCTCTAGAATATTGAAAAACACATCTGAAAAATAATATAATGTAAAAAAAACTAAAGAAAGAAAAAAAAGAAATTTTTTTGAAAAAGTAGTCGAAGCTGGGATTCGAACCCCCGTCCCCTCCCTCCAACCTCGACTTGCCAGTCAGGTGTCCTAACACCAGACCAAGGCGGTACGGAAAGAAAGAAACAATTTTGCTTCAAAAGCCCTTTCTCGGTTACCTATGCAATAGACATATAGGGCCCCACAGGGGCCCTCCTAATTAACATATAAAAATTTCCTTCGCCAGGCATGATTGGACCATAGAGGCTTATCATGAGACCGAGTTTGAAAATTTTAACTTAATATTAAAGGGAGCTAGGAGGTCTCGAAGTGTGAACCTTATTCTCGACATTATTTCGTCTTTTTTAAAATTTTTTTTTTATTATTTCAAAAAGTGTTCTTTAACAAAGAAAGTTCCTTGATTTTATACACAGAACACCTTACGCATGATAAACTATCCAAAATGATGCAAAAGGAGTCGAAAAATAACAAATAAACTGATTTTCCTAGATTTTTCCAGTTTTTCCCATTTTCCTAATTAAAAAAAAATTTCCTACATGCATGACCCTCTAGAATATCGAAAAACACATTTAAAAAATAATATAATGTAAAAAAAACTAAAGAAAGAAAAAAAAGAAATTTTTTTGAAAAAGTGTCCCTAGCTGGGTTTCGAACCTCTGACCCCTCCCTCCAGTCTCGACTTGCCAGTCAGGTGTCCTACCACCAGACCAAGGTGGTACGGAAAGAAAGAAACAATTTTGCTTCAAAAGCCCTTACACGGTTGCCTACGCAATAGACCTTTAGGGCCCCACTGGGGCCCTCCTAATTAACATATAAAAATTTCCTTCAACAGGCATTATTGGACCATAGAGGCCTACCTTGGCACAGAGTTTGAAAATTATAACTTAATATTAAAGGGAGCTAGGAGGTCTCCAAGCCTGAACCTTATTCTCGACATTTCATCTTTTTTAAATTTTTTTTATTATTATTTCAAAAAGTGTTCTTTAACAAAGAAAGATGCTCGATTTTATACACAGAACACCTTATGCATGATAAACTACCTAAAATGTTGCAAAAGGAGTCGAAAAATAACAAATAAACTGATTTTCCTAGATTTTTCCAGTTTTTCCCATTTCCCTAATTAAAAAAAAAATTTCCTACATGCATGACCCTCTAGAATATTGAAAAACACATCTGAAAAATAATATAATGTAAAAAAAACTAAAGAAAGAAAAAAAAGAAATTTTTTTGAAAACGTAGTCGAAGCTGGGATTCGAACACCCGTCTCCTCCCTCCAACCTCGACTTGCCAGTCAGGTGTCCTAACACCAGACCAAGGCGGTACGGAAAGAAAGAAACAATTTTGCTTCAAAAGCCCTTTCTCGGTTACCTATGCAATAGACATATAGGGCCCCACAGGGGCCCTCCTAATTAACATATAAAAATTTCCTTCGCCAGGCATGATTGGACCATAGAGGCCTACCATGAGACCGAGTTTGAAAATTTTAGCTTAATATTAAAGGGAGCTAGGAGGTCTCGAAGTGTGAACCTTATTCTCGACATTTCGTCTTTTTTTAAATTTTTTTTTTATTATTTCAAAAAGTGTTCTTTAACAAAGAAAGTTCCTTGATTTTATACACAGAACACCTTACGCATGATAAACTATCCAAAATGATGCAAAAGGAGTCGAAAAATAACAAATAAACTGATTTTCCTAGATTTTTCCAGTTTTTCCCATTTTCCTAATTAAAAAAAAATTTCCTACATGCTGGACCCTCCAGAATATCAAAAAACACATCTGAAAAATAATATAATGTAAAAAAAACTAAAGAAAGAAAAAAAAGAAATTTTTTTTAAAAAGTGTCCGCAGCTGAGATTCGAACCCCCGACCCCTTCCACCAGTCTCTACTTGACAGTCAGGTGTCCTACCACCAGACCAAGGTGGTACGAAAAGAAAGAAACAATTTCGCTTCAAAAGCCCTTTCTTGGTGACCTACGCAATAGACCTTTAGGGCCCCACTGGGGGCCTCCTAATTAACATATAAAAATTTCCTTTTGCAGGGGTGATTGGACCATAAAGGCCTACCTTGAGACCGAGTTTGATAATTATAACTTAATATTAAATGGAGCTAGGAGGTCTCGAAGCCTGAACCTTATTCTCGACATTGCGACTTTTTAAAAAAAATTTTATTATTATTCCAAAAAGTGTTCTTTAACAAAGAGGGATGCTCGATTTTATACACAGAACACCTTATGCATGATAAACTACCTAAAATGTTGCAAAAGGAGTCGAAAAATAACAAATAAACTGATTTTCCTAGATTTTTCCAGTTTTTCACATTTTCCTATTAAAAAAAAAAATTTCCAACATGCATGACCGTCTAGAATATCGAAAAACACTTCTGAAAAATAATATATCGTAAAAAAAACTAAAGAAAGAAAAAAAAGAAATTTTTTTGAAAAAGTGTCCGCAGCTGAGATTCGAACCCCCGACCCCTCCCTCCAGTCTCGACTTGCCAGTCAGGTGTCTTACCACCAGACCATGGTGGTACGAAAAGTAAGAAACAATTTCGCTTCAAAAGCCCCTTCTTGGTGACCTACGCAATAGACCTATAGGGCCCCACTGGGGGCCTCCTAATTAACATATAAAAATTTCCTTCGGCAGGCATGATTTGACCATAGAGACCTACCTTGAGACCGAGTTTGAAAATTATAACTTAATATTAAAGGGAGCTAGGAGGTCTCGAAGTGTGAACCTTATTCTCGACATTTCGCCTTTTTTTAAATTTTTTTTATTATTATTTCAAAAAGTGTTCTTTAACAAAGAAAGTTGCTCGATTTTATACACCTTACGCACTATAAACTACCTAAAATGTTGCAAAAGGAGTCGAAAAATAACAAATAAACTGATTTTCCAAAATTTGTCCAGTTTTTCCCATTTTCCTAATTAAAAAAAAAAATTCTACTTGCATGACCCTCTAGAATATCGAAAAATACATCTAAAAGATAATATAATGTAAAAAAAACTAAAGAAAGAAAAAGAAGAAATTTTCTTGAAAAAGTGTCCGCAGTTTGGATTTGAACCCCCGACCCCTCCCTCCTGTCTCGACTTGCCATTCAGGTGTCCTACCACCAGACCAAGGTGGTACAAAAAGAAAGAAACAATTTCGCTTCAAAAGCCCTTTCTCGGTTACCTATGCAATAGACATATAGGGCCCCACAGGGGCCCTCCTAATTAACATATAAAAATTTCCTACGCCAGGCATGATTGGACCATAGAGGCCTACCATGAGACCGAGTTTGAAAATTTTAACTTAATATTAAAGGGAGCTAGGAGGTCTCAAAGTGTGAACCTTATTCTCGACATTTCGTCTTTTTTTAAATTTTTTTTTTTATTATTTCAAAAAGTGTTCTTTAACAAAGAAAGTTCCTTGATTTTATACACAGAACACCTTACGCATGATAAACTATCCAAAATGATGCAAAAGGAGTCGAAAAATAACAAATAAACTGATTTTCTTAGATTTTTCCAGTTTTTCCCATTTTCCTAATTAAAAAAAAATTTCCTACATGCATGACCCTCTAGAATATCGAAAAACACATTTAAAAAATAATATAATGTAAAAAAAACTAAAGAAAGAAAAAAAAGAAATTTTTTTGAAAAAGTGTCCCTAGCTGGGTTTCGAACCCCTGACCCCTCCCTCCAGTCTCGACTTGCCAGTCAGGTGTCCTACCACCAGACCAAGGTGGTACGGAAAGAAAGAAACAATTTTGCTACAAAAGCCCTTACTCGGTTGCCTACGCAATAGACCATTAGGGCCCCACTGGGGCCCTCCTAATTAACATATAAAAATTTCCTTCAACAGGCATTATTGGACCATAGAGGCCTACCTTGGCACTGAGTTTGAAAATTATAACTTAATATTAAAGGGAGCTAGGAGGTCTCCAAGCCTGAACCTTATTCTCGACATTTCGTCTTTTTTAAATTTTTTTTATTATTATTTCAAAAAGTGTTCTTTAACAAAGAAAGTTGCTCGATTTTATACACAGAACACCTTACGCGTGATAAACTACCTAAAATGTTGCAGAAGGAGTCAAAAAATAACAAAGAACTGATTTTCCTAGATTTTTCCAGTTTTTCCCATTTTCCTAATTAAAAAAAAAATTCCAACATGAATGACCGTCTAGAATATCGAAAAACACATCTGAAAAATAATATAACGTAAAAAAAACTAAAGAAAGAAAAAAAAAGAAATTTTTTTGAAAAAGTGTCCGTAGCTGAAATTTGAACCCCCGACCCCTCCCTCCTGTCTCGACTTGCCATTCAGGTGTCCTACCACCAGACCAAGGTGGTACGAAAAGAAAGAAACAATTTCGCTTCAAAAGCCCTTTCTTGGTGACCTACGCAATAGACCTTTAGGGCCCCACTGGGGGCCTCCTAATTAACATATAAAAATATCCTTTTGCAGGCTTGATTGGACCATAGAGGCCTTCCTTGAGACCAAGTTTGATAATTATAACTTAATATTAAATGGAGCTAGGAGGTCTCGAAGCCTGAACCTTATTCTCGACATTGCGACTTTTTTAAAAATTTTTTTATTATTATTCCAAAAAGTGTTCTTTAACAAAGAAGGATGCTCGATTTTATACACAGAACACCTTATGCATGATAGACTACCTAAAGTGTTGCAAAAGGAGTCGAAAAATAACAAATAAGCTGATTTTCCTAGATTTTTCCAGTTTTTCCCATTTTCCTAATTAAAAAAAAAATTTCCTACATGCATGACCCTCTAGAATATTGAAAAACACATCTGAAAAATAATATAATGTAAAAAAAACTAAAGAAAGAAAAAAAAGAAATTTTTTTGAAAAAGTGTCCGCAGTTGGGATTCGAACCCCCGACCCCTCCCTCCTGTCTCGACTTGCCCTTCAGGTGTCCTACCACCAGACCAAGGTGGTACGAAAAGAAAGAAACAATTTCGCTTCAAAAGCCCTTTCTTGGTGACCTACGCAATAGACCTTTAGGGCCCCACTGGGGGCCTCCTAATTAACATATAAAAATTTCCTTTTGCAGGCTTGATTGTACCATAGAGGCCTTCCTTGAGACCGAGTTTGATAATTATAACTTAATATTAAATGGAGCTAGGAGGTCTCGAAGCCTGAACCTTATTCTCGACATTGCGACTTTTTTAAAAATTTTTTTATTATTATTCCAAAAAGTGTATTTTAACAAAGAAGAATGCTCGATTTTATACACAGAACACCTTATGCATGATAGACTACCTAAAGTGTTGCAAAAGTAGTCGAAAAATAACAAATAAGCTGATTTTCCTAGATTTTTCCAGTTTTTCCCATTTTCCTAATTAAAAAAAAAATTTCCTACATGCATGACCCTCTAGAATATTGAAAAACACATCTGAAAAATAATATAATGTAAAAAAAACTAAAGAAAGAAAAAAAAGAAATTTTTTTGAAAAAGTATTCGAAGCTGGGATTCGAACCCCCGTCCCCTCCCTCCAACCTCGACTTGCCAGTCAGGTGTCCTACCACCAGACCAAGGCGGTACGGAAAGAAAGAAACAATTTTGCTTAAAAGACCTTTCTCGGTTACCTATGCAATAGACATATAGGGCCCCACAGGGGCTCTCCTAATTAACATATAAAAATTTCCTTTGCCAGGCATGATTGGACCATAGAGGCCTACCATGAGACCGAGTTTGAAAATTTTAACTTAATATTAAAGGGAGCTAGGAGGTCTCGAAGTATGAACCTTATTCTCGACATTTCGTTTTTTTTAAAAATTTTTTTTATTATTTCAAAAAGTGTTCTTTAACAAAGAAAGTTCCTTGATTTTATACACAGAACACCTTACGCATGATAAACTATCCAAAATGATGCAAAAGGAGTCGAAAAATAACAAATAAACTGATTTTCCTAGATTTTTCCAGTTTTTCCCATTTTCCTAATTAAAAAAAAATTTCCTACATGCATGACCCTCTAGAATATCGAAAAACACATTTAAAAAATAATATAATGTAAAAAAAACTAAAGAAAGAAAAAAAAGAAATTTTTTTGAAAAAGTGTCCCTAGCTGGGTTTCGAACCCCTGACCCCTCCCTCCAGTCTCGACTTGCCAGTCAGGTGTCCTACCACCAGACCAAGGTGGTACGGAAAGAAAGAAACAATTTTGCTTCAAAAGCCCTTACTCGGTTGCCTACGCAATAAACCTTTAGGGCCCCACTGGGGCCCTCCTAATTAACATATAAAAATTTCCTTCAACAGGCATTATTGGACCATAGAGACCTACCTTGGCACTGAGTTTGAAAATAATAACTTAATATTAAAGGGAGCTATGAGGTCTCCAAGCCTGAACCTTATTCTCGACATTTCGTCTTTTTTAAATTTTTTTTATTATTATTTCAAAAAGTGTTCTTTAACAAAGAAAGTTGCTCGATTTTATACACAGAACACCTTATGCATGATAGACTACCTAAAATGTTGCAAAAGGAGTCGAAAAATAACAAATAAACTGATTTTCCTAAATTTGTCCAGTTTTTCCCATTTTCCTAATTAAAAAAAAATTTTCTACTTGCATGACCCTCTAGAATATCGAAAAACACATCTAAAAAATAATATAATGTAAAAAAAACTAAAGAAAGAAAAAGAAGAAATTTTTTTGAAAAAGTGTCCGTAGCTGAGATTCGAACCCCCGACCTCTCCCTCCAGTCTCGACTTGCCAGTCAGGTGTCCTACCACCAGACCAAGGCGGTACGGAAAGAAAGAAACAATTTTGCTTCAAAAGCCCTTTCTCGGTTACCTATGCAATAGACATATAGGGCCCCACAGGGGCCCTCCTAATTAACATATAAAAATTTCCTTCTCCAGGCATGATTGGACCATAGAGGCCTACCATGAGACCGAGTTTGAGAATTTTAACTTAATATTAAAGGGAGCTAGGAGGTCTCAAAGTGTGAACCTTATTCTCGACATTTCGTCTTTTTTTAAATTTTTTTTTTATTATTTCAAAAAGTGTTCTTTAACAAAGAAAGTTCCTTGATTTTATACACAGAACACCTTACGCATGATAAACTATCCAAAATGATGCAAAAGGAGTCGAAAAATAACAAATAAACTGATTTTCTTAGATTTTTCCAGTTTTTCCCATTTTCCTAATTAAAAAAAAATTTCCTACATGCATGACCCTCTAGAATATCGAAAAACACATTTAAAAAATAATATAATGTAAAAAAAACTAAAGAAAGAAAAAAAAGAAATTTTTTTGAAAAAGTGTCCCTAGCTGGGTTTCGAACCCCTGACCCCTCCCTCCAGTCTCGACTTGCCAGTCAGGTGTCCTACCACCAGACCAAGGTGGTACGGAAAGAAAGAAACAATTTTGCTACAAAAGCCCTTACTCGGTTGCCTACGCAATAGACCATTAGGGCCCCACTGGGGCCCTCCTAATTAACATATAAAAATTTCCTTCAACAGGCATTATTGGACCATAGAGGCCTACCTTGGCACTGAGTTTGAAAATTATAACTTAATATTAAAGGGAGCTAGGAGGTCTCCAAGCCTGAACCTTATTCTCGACATTTCGTCTTTTTTAAATTTTTTTTATTATTATTTCAAAAAGTGTTCTTTAACAAAGAAAGTTGCTCGATTTTATACACAGTACACCTTACGCGTGATAAACTACCTAAAATGTTGCAGAAGGTGTCAAAAAATAACAAAGAACTGATTTTCCTAGATTTTTCCAGTTTTTCCCATTTTCCTAATTAAAAAAAAAATTTCCAACATGAATGACCGTCTAGAATATCGAAAAACACATCTGAAAAATAATATAACGTAAAAAAAACTAAAGAAAGAAAAAAAAAGAAATTTTTTTGAAAAAGTGTCCGTAGCTGAAATTTGAACCCCCGACCCCTCCCTCCTGTCTCGACTTGCCATTCAGGTGTCCTACCACCAGACCAAGGTGGTACGAAAAGAAAGAAACAATTTCGCTTCAAAAGCCCTTTCTTGGTGACCTACGCAATAGACCTTTAGGGCCCCACTGGGGGCCTCCTAATTAACATATAAAAATATCCTTTTGCAGGCTTGATTGGACCATAGAGGCCTTCCTTGAGACCAAGTTTGATAATTATAACTTAATATTAAATGGAGCTAGGAGGTCTCGAAGCCTGAACCTTATTCTCGACATTGCGACTTTTTTAAAAAAATTTTTATTATTATTCCAAAAAGTGTTCTTTAACAAAGAAGGATGCTCGATTTTATACACAGAACACCTTATGCATGATAGACTACCTAAAGTGTTGCAAAAGGAGTCGAAAAATAACAAATAAGCTGATTTTCCTAGATTTTTCCAGTTTTTCCCATTTTCCTAATTAAAAAAAAAATTTCCTACATGCATGACCCTCTAGAATATTGAAAAACACATCTGAAAAATAATATAATGTAAAAAAAACTAAAGAAAGAAAAAAAAGAAATTTTTTTGAAAAAGTGTCCGCAGTTGGGATTCGAACCCCCGACCCCTCCCTCCTGTCTCGACTTGCCCTTCAGGTGTCCTACCACCAGACCAAGGTGGTACGAAAAGAAAGAAACAATTTCGCTTCAAAAGCCCTTTCTTGGTGACCTACGCAATAGACCTTTAGGGCCCCACTGGGGGCCTCCTAATTAACATATAAAAATTTCCTTTTGCAGGCTTGATTGTACCATAGAGGCCTTCCTTGAGACCGAGTTTGATAATTATAACTTAATATTAAATGGAGCTAGGAGGTCTCGAAGCCTGAACCTTATTCTCGACATTGCGACTTTTTTAAAATTTTTTTTATTATTATTCCAAAAAGTGTATTTTAACAAAGAAGAATGCTCGATTTTATACACAGAACACCTTATGCATGATAGACTACCTAAAGTGTTGCAAAAGTAGTCGAAAAATAACAAATAAGCTGATTTTCCTAGATTTTTCCAGTTTTTCCCATTTTCCTAATTAAAAAAAAAATTTCCTACATGCATGACCCTCTAGAATATTGAAAAACACATCTGAAAAATAATATAATGTAAAAAAAACTAAAGAAAGAAAAAAAAGAAATTTTTTTGAAAAAGTATTCGAAGCTGGGATTCGAACCCCCGTCCCCTCCCTCCAACCTCGACTTGCCAGTCAGGTGTCCTACCACCAGACCAAGGCGGTACGGAAAGAAAGAAACAATTTTGCTTAAAAGACCTTTCTCGGTTACCTATGCAATAGACATATAGGGCCCCACAGGGGCTCTCCTAATTAACATATAAAAATTTCCTTTGCCAGGCATGATTGGACCATAGAGGCCTACCATGAGACCGAGTTTGAAAATTTTAACTTAATATTAAAGGGAGCTAGGAGGTCTCGAAGTATGAACCTTATTCTCGACATTTCGTTTTTTTTTTAATTTTTTTTTATTATTTCAAAAAGTGTTCTTTAACAAAGAAAGTTCCTTGATTTTATACACAGAACACCTTACGCATGATAAACTATCCAAAATGATGCAAAAGGAGTCGAAAAATAACAAATAAACTGATTTTCCTAGATTTTTCCAGTTTTTCCCATTTTCCTAATTAAAAAAAAATTTCCTACATGCATGACCCTCTAGAATATCGAAAAACACATTTAAAAAATAATATAATGTAAAAAAAACTAAAGAAAGAAAAAAAAGAAATTTTTTTGAAAAAGTGTCCCTAGCTGGGTTTCGAACCCCTGACCCCTCCCTCCAGTCTCGACTTGCCAGTCAGGTGTCCTACCACCAGACCAAGGTGGTACGGAAAGAAAGAAACAATTTTGCTTCAAAAGCCCTTACTCGGTTGCCTACGCAATAAACCTTTAGGGCCCCACTGGGGCCCTCCTAATTAACATATAAAAATTTCCTTCAACAGGCATTATTGGACCATAGAGACCTACCTTGGCACTGAGTTTGAAAATAATAACTTAATATTAAAGGGAGCTATGAGGTCTCCAAGCCTGAACCTTATTCTCGACATTTCGTCTTTTTTAAATTTTTTTTATTATTATTTCAAAAAGTGTTCTTTAACAAAGAAAGTTGCTCGATTTTATACACAGAACACCTTACGCGTGATAAACTACCTAAAATGTTGCAAAAGGAGTCAAAAAATAACAAATGAACTGATTTTCCTAGATTTTTCCAGTTTTTCCCATTTTCCTAAATAAAAAAAAAATTTCCAACATGAATGACCGTCTAGAATATCGAAAAACACATCTGAAAAATAATATAACGTAAAAAAAACTAAAGAAAGAAAAAAAAAGAAATTGTTTTGAAAAAGTGTCCGTAGCTGAGATTTGAACCCCCGACCTCTCCCTCCAATCTCGACTTGCCAGTCAGGTGTCCTACCACCAGACCAAAGTGGTACGAAAAGAAAGAAACAATTTCGCTTCAAAAGACCCTTCTTGGTGACCTACGCAATAGACCTTTAGGGCCCCTCTGGGGGCCTCCTAATTAACATATAAAAATTTCCTTTTGCAGGCGTGATTGGACCGTAGAGGCCTACCTTGAGACCGAGTTTGAAAATTATAACTTAATATTAAAGGGAGCTAGGAGGTCTCGAAGCCTGAACCTTATTCTCGACATTTCGCCTTTTTTTAAATTTTTTTTATTATTATTTCAAAAGTGTTCTTTAACAAAGAAAGTTGCTCGATTTTATACACAGAACACCTTACGCACTATAAACTACCTAAAATGTTGCAAAAGGAGTCGAAAAATAACAAATAAACTGATTTTCCTAAATTTGTCCAGTTTTTCCCATTTTCCTAATTAAAAAAAAATTTTCTACTTGCATGACCCTCTAGAATATCGAAAAACACATCTAAAAAATAATATAATGTAAAAAAAACTAAAGAAAGAAAAAGAAGAAATTTTTTTGAAAAAGTGTCCGTAGCTGAGATTCGAACCCCCGACCTCTCCCTCCAGTCTCGACTTGCCAGTCAGGTGTCCTACCACCAGACCAAGGCGGTACGGAAAGAAAGAAACAATTTTGCTTCAAAAGCCCTTTCTCGGTTACCTATGCAATAGACATATAGGGCCCCACAGGGGCCCTCCTAATTAACATATAAAAATTTCCTTCTCCAGGCATGATTGGACCATAGAGGCCTACCATGAGACCGAGTTTGAGAATTTTAACTTAATATTAAAGGGAGCTAGGAGGTCTCAAAGTGTGAACCTTATTCTCGACATTTCGTCTTTTTTTAAATTTTTTTTTTATTATTTCAAAAAGTGTTCTTTAACAAAGAAAGTTCCTTGATTTTATACACAGAACACCTTACGCATGATAAACTATCCAAAATGATGCAAAAGGAGTCGAAAAATAACAAATAAACTGATTTTCCTAGATTTTTCCAGTTTTTCCCATTTTCCTAATTAAAAAAAAATTTCCTACATGCATGACCCTCTAGAATATCGAAAAACACATTTAAAAAATAATATAATGTAAAAAAAACTAAAGAAAGAAAAAAAAGAAATTTTTTTGAAAAAGTGTCCCTAGCTGGGTTTCGAACCCCTGACCCCTCCCTCCAGTCTCGACTTGCCAGTCAGGTGTCCTACCACCAGACCAAGGTGGTACGGAAAGAAAGAAACAATTTTGCTTCAAAAGCCCTTACTCGGTTGCCTACGCAATAAACCTTTAGGGCCCCACTGGGGCCCTCCTAATTAACATATAAAAATTTCCTTCAACAGGCATTATTGGACCATAGAGACCTACCTTGGCACTGAGTTTGAAAATTATAACTTAATATTAAAGGGAGCTATGAGGTCTCCAAGCCTGAACCTTATTCTCGACATTTCGTCTTTTTTAAATTTTTTTTATTATTATTTCAAAAAGTGTTCTTTAACAAAGAAAGTTGCTCGATTTTATACACAGAACACCTTACGCGTGATAAACTACCTAAAATGTTGCAAAAGGAGTCAAAAAATAACAAATGAACTGATTTTCCTAGATTTTTCCAGTTTTTCCCATTTTCCTAAATAAATAAAAAATTTCCAACATGAATGACCGTCTAGAATATCGAAAAACACATCTGAAAAATAATATAACGTAAAAAAAACTAAAGAAAGAAAAAAAAAGAAATTGTTTTGAAAAAGTGTCCGTAGCTGAGATTTGAACCCCCGACCTCTCCCTCCAATCTCGACTTGCCAGTCAGGTGTCCTACCACCAGACCAAGGTGGTACGAAAAGAAAGAAACAATTTCGCTTCAAAAGACCCTTCTTGGTGACCTACGCAATAGACCTTTAGGGCCCCTCTGGGGGCCTCCTAATTAACATATAAAAATTTCCTTTTGCAGGCGTGATTGGACCGTAGAGGCCTACCTTGAGACCGAGGTTGAAAATTATAACTTAATATTAAAGGGAGCTAGGAGGTCTCGAAGCCTGAACCTTATTCTCGACATTTCGCCTTTTTTTAAATTTTTTTTATTATTATTTCAAAAGTGTTCTTTAACAAAGAAAGTTGCTCGATTTTATACACAGAACACCTTACGCACTATAAACTACCTAAAATGTTGCAAAAGGAGTCGAAAAATAACAAATAAACTGATTTTCCTAAATTTTTCCAGTTTTTCCCATTTTCCTAATTCAAAAAAAATTTTCCTACTTGCATGACCCTCTAGAATATCGAAAAACACATCTGAAAAATAATACAATGTAAAAAAAAACTAAAGAAAGGAAAAAAAGAAATTTTTTTGAAAAAGTAGTCGAAGCTGGGATTCGAACCCCCGTCCCCTCCATCCAACCTCGACTTGCCAGTCAAGTGTCCTACCAACAGACCAAGGCGGTACGGAAAGAAAGAAACAATTTTGCTTCAAAAGCCCTTTCTCGGTTACCTATGCAATAGACATTTAGGGCCCCACAGGGGCCCTCCTAATTAACATATAAAAATTTCCTTCGCCAGGCATGATTGGACCATAAAGGCCTACCATGAGACCGAGTTTGAAAATTTTAACTTAATATTAAAGGGAGCTAGGAGGTCTCGAAGTCTGAACCTTATTCTCGACATTTCGTCTTTTTTAAAATTGTTTTTTTATTATTTCAAAAAGAGTTCTTTAACAAAGAAAGTTCCTCGATTTTATACACAGAACACCTTACGCATAATAAACTATCCAAAATGTTGCAAAAGGAGTCGAAAAATAACAAATAAACTGATTTTCCTAGATTTTTCCAGTTTTTCCCATTTTCCTAATTAAAAAAAAAAATTCCTACATGCATGACCCTCTAGAATATCGAAAAACACATTTAAAAAATAATCTAATGTAAAAAAAACTAAAGAAAGAAAAAAAAGAAATTTTTTTGAAAAAGTGTCCGTAGCTGAGATTCGAACCCCCGACCTCTCCCTCTAGTCTCAACTTGCAAGTCAGGTGTCCTACCACCAGACCAAGGTCGTACGAAAAGAAAGAAACAATTTCGCTTCAAACGCCCTTTCTCGGTTACCTATGCAATAGACATTTAGGGCCCCACTGGGGCCCTTATAATAAACATATAAAAATTTCCTTCGACAGGCATGATTGGATCATAGAGGCCTACCTTGAGACCGAGTTTGAAAATTATAACTTAATATTAAATGGAGCTAGGAAGTCTCGAAGCCTGAACCTTATTCTCAACAGTTCGTCTTTTTCATAATTTTTTTTATTATTATTCCAAAGAGTGTTCTTTAACAGAGAAAGATGCTCGATTTTATACACAGAACACCTTACGCACTATAAACTACCTAAAATGTTGCAAAAGGAGTCGAAAAATGACTGATTTTCCTAAATTTTTCCAGTTTCTCCCATTTTCCTAAATAAAAAAAAATTTCCAACATGCATGACCGTCTAGAATATCGAAAAACACATCTGAAAAATAATATAACGTAAAAAAAACTAAAGAAAAAAAAAAAAAATTTTTTTTTGAAAAAGTGTCCGCAGCAGAGATTCGAACACCCGAGCCCTCCCTCCAGTCTCGACCCTCCAGTCAGGTGTCCTACCACCAGACCACGGTGGTACGAAAAGAAAGAAACAATTTCGCTTCAAAAGCCCCTTCTTGGTGACCTACACAATAGACCTTTAGGGCCCCACTGTAGCCCTCCTAATTAACATATAAAAATTTCCTTCGGCAGGCATGATTGGACCATAGAGACATACCTTGAGACCGAGTTTGAAAATTATAACTTAATATTAAAGGGAGCTAGGAGGTCTCGAAGCCTGAACCTTTTTCTCGACATTTCGCCTTTTTTTAAAATTTTTTTATTATTATATCAAAAAGTGTTCTTTATCAAAGAAAGTTGCTCGATTTTAAACACAGAACACCTTACGCACTATAAAATACCTAAAATGTTGCAAAAAGAGTCGAAAAATAACAAATAAACTGATTTTCCTAGATTTTTCCAGTTTTTCCCATTTTTCCTAATGAAAAAAAAATTTCCTACTTGCGTGACCCTCTAGAATATCGAAAAAGACATCTAAAAAATAATATAATGTAAAAAAAACTAAAGAAAGAAAAAAAAGAAATTTTTTTGAAAAAGTTGCCGCAGCTGGGATTCGAACCCCCGACCCCTCCCTCCAGTCTCGACTTGCCAGTCAGGTGTCCTACCACCAGACAAAAGGTGGTACGAAAAGAAAGAAACAATTTTGCTTCAAAAGCCCCTTCTTGGTGACCTACGCAATACACCTTTAGGGATCCACTGGGGGCCTCCTAATTCACATTTAAAAATTTCCTTTTGCAGGCGTGATTGAACCATAGAGGCCTACCTTGAGACCGAGTTTGATAATTATAACTTAATATTAAATGGAGCTAGGAGGTCTCGAAGCCTGAACCTTATTTTCAACATTGCGACTTTTTTAAAAAAATTTTTATTATTATTCCAAAAAGTGTTCTTTAAAAAACAAAGATGCTTGATTTTATACACAGAACACCTTATGCATGATAGACTACCTTAAATGTTGCAAAAGGAGTCGAAAAATAACAAATAAACTGATTTTCCTAGATTTTTCCAGTTTCTCCCATTTTCCTAATTAAAAAAAAATTTTCTACTTGCATGAACCTCTAGAATATCGAAAAACACTTCTGAAAAATAATACAATGTAAAAGAAACTAAAGAAAGGAAAAAAAGAAATTTTTTTGAAAAAGTAGTCCAAGCTGGGATTCGAACCCCCGTCCCCTCCCTCCAACCTTGACTTGCCAGTCAAGTGTCCTACCACCAGACCAAGGCGGTACGGAAAGAAAGAAACAATTTTGCTTCAAAAGCCCTTTCTCGGTTACCTATGCAATAGACATTTAGGGCCCAACTAGGGGCCTCCTAGTTAACATATAAAAATTTCCTTCGACAGGCATTATTGGACCGTAAACGCCTACCTTCAGACCGAGTTTGATAATTATAATTTAATATTAAATGGAGCTAGGAGGTCTCGAAGCCTGAACCTTATTCTCGACATTTCGTCTTTTTCATAATTTTTTTTATTATTATTCCAAAAAGTGTTATTTAACAATGAAAGATGCTCAATTTTATACACAGAACACCTTATGCATGATAGACTACCTTAATGTTGCAATAGGAGTCAAAAAATAGCAAATAAACAGATTTTCCTAGATTTTTCCAGTTTTTTCCCATTTTCCTAATTAAAAAAAATTTCCTACATGCAGGACCCTCCAGAATATCGAAAAACACATCTAAAAAATAATATAATGTAAAATAAACAAAAGAAAGAAAAAAAGAAATTTTTTTGAAAAAGTGTCCGTAGCTGAGATTCAAACCCTGACCTCTCCCTCCAGTCTCAAATTGCCTGTCAGGTGTCCTACCACCAGACCAAGGTCGTACGAAAAGAAAGAAACATTTTCGCTTCAAAAGCCCTTTCTCGGTTACCTATGCAATAGACATTTAGGGCCCCACTGGGGCCCTTCTAATTAACATATAAAAATTTCCTTCGACAGGCATGATTGAACCATAGAGGCCTACCTTGAGACCGAGTTTGAAAATTATAACTTAATATTAAATGGAGCTAGGAAGTCTCGAAGCCTGAACCTTATTCTCGACATTTCGCCTTTTTTTAAATTTTTTTTATTATTATTTCAAAAAGTGTTCTTTAACAAAGAAAGTTGCTCGATTTTATACACAGAACACCTTACGCACTATAAACTACCTAAAATTTGCAAAAGCAGTCGAAAAATGACAAATAAACTTATTTTCCTAAATTTTTCCAGTTTTTCCCATTCTCCTAATTCAAAAAAAAATTTCCTACTTGCATGACCCTCTAGAATATCGAAAAACACATCTAAAAAATAATATAATGTAAAAAAAACTAAAGAAAGAAAAAGAAGAAATTTTTTTGAAAAAGTGTCCGCAGTTGGGATTCGAACCCCCAACCCCTCCCTCCTGTCTCGACTTGCCATTCAGGTGTCCTACCACCAGACCAAGGTGGTACGAAAAGAAAGAAACAATTTCGCTTCAAAAGCCCTTTCTTGGTGACCTACGCATTAGACCTTTAGGGCCCCACTAGGGGCCTCCTAGTTAACATATAAAAATTTCCTTTCGCAGGCATGATTGAACCATAGAGGCCTACCATGAGACTGAGTTTGATAATTATAACTTAATATTAAAAGGAGCTAGGAGGTCTCGAAGCCTGAACCTTATTCTTGACATTGCGACTTTTTTAAATTTTTTTTTTATTATTATTCCAAAAAGTGTTCTTTAACAAAGAAGGATGCTCGATTTTATACACAGAACATCTTATGCATGATAGACTACCTAAAATGTTTCAAAAGGAGTCGAAAAATAACAAATAAACTGATTTTCCTAGTTTTTTCCAGTTTTTCCCATTTTCCTATTTAAAAAAAAATTTCCTAAATGCATGACCCTCTAGAATATCGAAAAACACATTTAAAAAATAATATATTTTTAAAAAAAACTAAAGAAAAAAAAAAAAGAAATTTTTATGAAAAAGTGTCCCTAGCTGGGTTTCTAACCCCTGACCCCTCCCTCCAGTCTCGACTTGCCAGTCAGGTGTCCTACCACCAGAACAAGGTGGTACGGAAAGAAAGAAACAATTTTGCTTCAAAAGCCCTTAATCGGTTGCCTACGCAATAGACCTTTAGGGCCCCACTGGGGCCCTCCTAATTAACATATAAAAATTTCCTTCAACAGGCATTATTGGACCATAAAGGCCTACCTTGGGACCTAGTTTGAAAATTATAACTTAATATTAAAGGGAGCTAGAAGGTCTCCAAGCCTGAACCTTATTCTCGACATTTCGTCTTTTTTAAATTTTTTTTATTATTATTTCAAAAAGTGTTCTTTAACAAAGAAAGTTGCTCGATTTTATACACAGAACACCTTATGCATGATAGACTACCTTAAATGTTGCAATAGGAGTCGAAAAATAACAAATAAACAGATTTTCCTAGATTTTTCCAGTTTTTTCAAATTTTCCAGATTAAAAAAAAAATTCCTACATGCAGGACCATCTAGAATATCGAAAAACACATCTAAAAAATAATATAATGTAAAAAAAACTAAAGAAAGAAAAAAAGAAATTTTTTTGAAAAAGTGGTCGTAGCTGGGATTCGAACCCCCGACCTCTCCGACCAGTCTCGACTTGCCAGTCAGGTGTCCTACCACCAGACCAAGGTGGTATGAAAATAAAAGGAACAATTTCGCTTCAAAAGCCCTTACTCGGTTACCTATGCAATAGACTTTAAGGGCACCACTGGGACCCTCCTAATTAACATATAAAAATTTCCTTCGACAGGCATGATTGAACCATAGAGGCCTACCTTGAGACCGAGTTTGAAAATTATAATTTAATATTAAAGGGAGCTAGGAGGTCTCGAAGCCGGAACCTTTTTCTCGACATTTCGCCTTTTTTAAAATTTTTTTTATTATTATTTCAAAAAGTGTTCTTTAACAAAGAAAGTTGCTCGATTTTATACACAGAACACCTTACGCACTATAAACTACCTAAAATGTTGCAAAAGGAGTCGAAAAATAACAAATAAACTGATTTTCCTTGATTTTTCCAGTTTTTCCCATTTTCCTAATTAAAAAAAAATTTCCTACTTGCATGACCATCTAGAATATCGAAAAACACATCTAAAAAATAATAGAATGTAAAAAAAAACTAAAGAAAAAAAAAAAGATATTTTTTTGAAAAAGTGTCCGCAGCTGGGATTCGAACCCCCGACCTCTCCGTCAAGTTTCTACTTGCCAGTCAGGTGTCCTACCACCAGACCAAGGTGGTACAAAAAGAAAGAAACAATTTCGCTTCAAAAGCCCTTACTCGGTTACCTATGCAATAAACATTTAGGGCACCACTGGGGCCCTCCTAATTAACATATAAAAATTTCTTTCGACAGGCATGAATGGATCATAGAGGCCTAACTTGGGACCGAGTTTGAAAATTATAACTTAATATTAAGGGGAGCTAGGAGGTCTCCAAGCCTGATCCTTATTCTCCACATTTCGTCTTTTTTAAATTTTTTTTATTATTATTTCAAAAAGTTTTCTTTAACAAAGAAAGTTGCTCTATTTTATACACAGAACACCTTACGAATGATAAACTACCTAAAATGTTGCAAAAGAAGTCGAAAAATAAAAAATGAACTGATTTTCCTAGATTTTTCCAGTTTTTCCCATTTTCTTAATTAAAAAAAAATTTCCAACATGCATGATCGTCTAGAATATCGAAAAACACATCTGAAAAATAATATAACGTAAAAAAAACTAAAGAAAGAAAAAAAGAAAAATTTCCTTTTTAAGGCATGATTGGACCATAGAGGCCTACCTTGAGACCGAGTTTGATAATTATAACTTAATATTAAATGGAGCTAGGAGGTCTCGAAGCCTGAACCTTATTCTCGACATTGCGACTTTTTTAAAAAATTTTTTATTATTATTCCAAAAAGTGTTCTTTAACAAAGAGGGATGCTCGATTTTATACACAGAACACCTTACACATGATAAACTATCCAAAATGTTGCAAAAGGAGTCGAAAAATAACAAATAAACTGATTTTCCCAGATTTTTCCAGTTTTTCCCATTTTCCTAATTAAAAAAAAATTTCCTACATGCATGAACCTCTAGAATATCGAAAAACACTTCTGAAAAATAATACAATGTAAAAAAAACTAAAGAAAACTATAGGAAAAAAAGAAATTTTTTTGAAAAAGTAGTCGAAGCTGGGATTCGAACCCCCGTCCCCTCCCTCCAACCTTGACTTGCCAGTCAAGTGTCCTACCACCAGACCAAGGCGGTACGGAAAGAAAGAAACAATTTTGCTTCAAAAGCCCTTTCTCGGTTACCTATGCAATAGACATTTAGGGCCCCACAGGGGCCCTCCTAATTAACATATAAAAATTTCCTTCGCCAGGCATGATTGGACCATAAAGGCCTACCATGAGACCGAGTTTGAAAATTTTAACTTAATATTAAAGGGAGCTAGGAGGTTTCGAAGTCAGAACCTTATTCTCGACATTTCGTCTTTTTTTAAATTTTTTTTTTATTATTTCAAAAAGAGTTCCTTAACAAAGAAAGTTCCTCGATTTTATACACAGAACACCTTACGCATGATAAACTATCCAAAATGTTGCAAAAGGAGTCGAAAAATAACAAATAAACTGATTTTCCTAGATTTTTCCAGTTTTTCCCATTTTCCAAATTAAAAAAAAATTTCCTACATGCTAGACCCTCTAGAATATCGAAAAACACAATTAAAAAATAATATAATGAAAAAAAAACTAAAGAAAGAAAAAAAAGAAATTTTTTTGAAAAAGTGTCCGTAGCTGAGATTCGAACCCCCGACCTCTCCCTCCAGTCTCGACTTGCCAGTCATGTGTCCTACCACCAGACCAAGGTGGTACGAAAAGAAAGAAACAATTTCGCTTCAAAAGCCCCTTTTTGGTGATCTCAAAATAGACCTTTAGGGCCCCTCTGGGGGCCTCTTAATTAACATATAAAAATTTCCTTTTACAGGCGTGATTGGACCGTAAACGCCTACCTTCAGACCGAGTTTGATAATTATAATGGAGCTAGGAGTAATAATATTAAATTAATATTAAATGGAGCTAGGAGGTCTCGAAGCCTGAACCTTATTCTCGACATTTCGTCTTTTTCATAATTTTTTTTATTATTATTCCAAAAAGTGTTATTTAACAAAGAAAGATGCTCGATTTTATACACAGAACACCTTATGCATGATAGACTACCTTAATGTTGCAATAGGAGTCAAAAATAGCAAATAAACAGATTTTCCTAGATTTTTCCAGTTTTTTCCCATTTTCCTAATTAAAAAAAAAATTTCCAACATGAATGACCGTCTAGAATATCGAAAAATTCATCTGAAAAATAATATAACGTAAAAAAAACTAAAGAAAGAAAAAAAAGAAATTTTTTTGAAAAAGTGTCCGTAGCTGAGATTTGAACCCCCAACCTCTCCCTCCAGTCTCGACTTGCCAGTCAGGTGTCCTACCACCAGACCAAGGTGGTACGAAAAGAAATAAACAATTTCGCTTCAAAAGCCCCTTCTTGGTGACCTACGCAATAGACCTTTAGGGCCCCTCTGGGGGCCTCCTAATTAACATATAAAAATTTCCTTTTGCAGGCGTGATTGGACCGTAGAGACCTACCTTGAGACCGAGTTTGAAAATTATAACTTAATATTAAAGGGAGCTAGGAGGTCTCGAAGCCTGAACCTTATTCTCGACATTTTGCCTTTTTTAAAATTTTTTTTATTATTATTTCAAAAGTGTTCTTTAACAAAGAAAATTGCTCGATTTTATACACAGAACACCTTACGCACTATAAACTACCTAAAATGTTGCAAAATGAGTCGAAAAATAACAAATAAACTGATTTTCCTAAATTTTTCCAGTTTTCCCCATTTTCCTAATTCAAAAAAAATTTCCTACATGCATGACCCTCTAGAATATTGAAAAACACATTTAAAAAATAATATAATGTCAAAAAAACTAAAGAAAGAAAAAAAAGAAATTTTTTTGAAAAAGTGTCCATAGTTGAGATTCGAACCCCCGACCTCTCCCTCCAGTCTCGACTTGCCAGTCAGGTGTCCTACCACCAGACCAAGGTGGTACGAAAAGAAAGAAACAATTTCGCTTCAAAAGCCCCTTCTTGGTGACCTACGCAATAGGCCTTTAGGGCCCCACAGGGGCCCTCCTAATTAACATATAAAAATTTCCTTCGCCAGGCATGATTGGACCATAAAGGCCTACCATGAGACCGAGTTTGAAAATTTTAACTTAATATTAAAGGGAGCTAGGAGGTTTCGAAGTCAGAACCTTATTCTCGACATTTCGTCTTTTTTTAAATTTTTTTTTTATTATTTCAAAAAGAGTTCCTTAACAAAGAAAGTTCCTCGATTTTATACACAGAACACCTTACGCATGATAAACTATCCAAAATGTTGCAAAAGGAGTCGAAAAATAACAAATAAACTGATTTTCCTAGATTTTTCCAGTTTTTCCCATTTTCCAAATTAAAAAAAAATTTCCTACATGCTAGACCCTCTAGAATATCGAAAAACACAATTAAAAAATAATATAATGTAAAAAAAACTAAAGAAAGAAAAAAAAGAAATTTTTTTGAAAAAGTGTCCGTAGCTGAGATTCGAACCCCCGACCTCTCCCTCCAGTCTCGACTTGCCAGTCATGTGTCCTACCACCAGACCAAGGTGGTACGAAAAGAAAGAAACAATTTCGCTTCAAAAGCCCCTTTTTGGTGATCTCAAAATAGACCTTTAGGGCCCCTCTGGGGGCCTCTTAATTAACATATAAAAATTTCCTTTTACAGGCGTGATTGGACCGTAAACGCCTACCTTCAGACCGAGTTTGATAATTATAATGGAGCTAGGAGTAATAATATTAAATTAATATTAAATGGAGCTAGGAGGTCTCGAAGCCTGAACCTTATTCTCGACATTTCGTCTTTTTCATAATTTTTTTTATTATTATTCCAAAAAGTGTTATTTAACAAAGAAAGATGCTCGATTTTATACACAGAACACCTTATGCATGATAGACTACCTTAATGTTGCAATAGGAGTCAAAAATAGCAAATAAACAGATTTTCCTAGATTTTTCCAGTTTTTTCCCATTTTCCTAATTAAAAAAAAAATTTCCAACATGAATGACCGTCTAGAATATCGAAAAATTCATCTGAAAAATAATATAACGTAAAAAAAACTAAAGAAAGAAAAAAAAGAAATTTTTTTGAAAAAGTGTCCGTAGCTGAGATTTGAACCCCCAACCTCTCCCTCCAGTCTCGACTTCCCCAGCTGGGTTTTGAACCCCTGACCCCTCCCTCCAGTCTCGACTTGCCAGTCAGGTGTCCTACCACCAGACCAAGGTGGTACGGAAAGAAAGAAACAATTTTGCTTCAAAAGCCCTTACTCGGTTGCCTATGCAATAGACCTTTAGGGCCCCACTGGGGCACGCCTAATTAACATATAAAAATTTCCTTCAACAGGCATTATTGGACCATAAAGGCCTACCATGAGACCGAGTTTGAAAATTTTAACTTAATATAAGAGGGAGCTAGGAGGTCTCGAAGTCTGAACCTTATTCTCGACATTTCGTCTTTTTTTAAATTTTGTTTTTATTATTTCAAAAAGTGTTCTTTAACAAAGAAAGTTCCTCGATTTTATACACAGAACACCTTACGCATGATAAACTATCCAAAATGTTGCAAAAGGAGTCGAAATATAACAAATGAACTGATTTTCCTAGATTTTTCCAGTTTTTCCCATTTTCCTAAATAAAAAAAAAATTTCCAACATGCATGACCGTCTAGAATATCGAAAAACACATCTGAAAAATAATATAACGTAAAAAAACTAAAGAAAGAAAAAAAAGAAATTTTTTTGAAAAAGTGTCCGTAGCTGAGATTCGAACCCCGACCTCTCCCTCCAGTCTCGACTTGCCAGTCAGGTGTCCTACCACCAGACCAAGGTGGTACGAAAAGAAAGAAACAATATCGCTTCAAAAGCCCCTTCTTGGTGACCTACGCAATAGACCTTTAGGGCTCCTCTGGGGGCCTCCTAATTAACATATAAAAATTTCCTTTTGCAGGCGTGATTGGACCATAGAGGCCTACCTTGAGACCGAGTTTGAAAATTATAACTTAATATTAAAGGGAGCTAGGAGGTCTCGAAGCCTGAACCTTATTCTCGACATTTCGCCTTTTTTTAAATTTTTTTTATTATTATTTCAAAAGTGTACTTTAACAAAGAAAGTTGCTCGATTTTATACACAGAACACCTTTCGCACTATAAACTACCTAAAATGTTGCAAAAGGAGTCGAAAAATAACAAATAAACTGATTTTCCTAAATTTTTTCAGTTTTTCCCATTTTCCTAATTCAAAATAAATTTTCCTACTTGCATGACCCTCTAGAATATCGAAAAACACATCTGAAAAATAATATAATGTAAAAAAAAACTAAAGAAAGGAAAAAAAGAAATTTTTTTGAAAAAGTAGTCGAAGCTGGGATTCGAACCTCGAAGCTGGGATTCGAACCCCCGTCCCCTCCCTCCAACCTCGACTTGCCAGTCAGGTGTCCTACCACCAGACCAAGGTGGTACGAAAAGAATGAAACAATTTCGCTTCAAAAGCCCCTTCTTGGTGACCTACGCAATAGACATTTAGGGCCCCTCTGGGGGCCTCCTAATTAACATATAAAAAATTCCTTTTGCAGGCGAGATTGGACCGTAGAGGCCTACCTTGGGACCGAGTTTGAAAATTATAACTTAATATTAAAGGGAGCTAGGAGGTCTCCAAGCCTGAACCTTATTCTCGACATTTCGTCTTTTTTAAATTTTTTTTATTATTATTTCGAAAAGTGTTCTTTAACAAAGAAAGTTGCTCGATATTATACACAGAACACCTTACGAATGATAAACTACCTAAAATGTTGCAAAAGGAGTCGAAAAATAACAAATGAACTGATCTTCCTAGATTTTTCCAGTTTTTCCCATTTTCCTAATTAAAAAAAAATTTCCAACATGCATGACCCTCTAGAATATCGAAAAACATATCTGAAAAATAATATAACGTAAAAAAAACTAAAGAAAGAAAAAAAGAAATTTTTTTGAAAAAGTGTGCGTAGCTGAGATTCGAACCCACGACCTCTCCCTCGAGTCTCGACTTGCCAGTCAGGTGTCCTACCACCAGACCAAGGTGATACGAAAAGAAAGAAACATTTTCGCTTCAAAAGCCCCTTTTTGGTGACCTACGCAATAGACCTTTAGGGCCACTCTAGGGGCCTCCTAATTAACATATAAAAATTTCCTTTTGCAGGCGTGATTGGACCGTAGAGGCCTACCTTCAGACCAAGTTTGATAATTATAACCTAATATTAAATGGAGCTAGGAGGTCTCGAAGCCTGAACCTTATTCTCGACATTTCGTCTTTTTCATAATTTTTTTTATTATTATTCCAAAAAGTGTTATTTAACAAAGAAAGATGCTCGATTTTATACACAGAACACCTTATGCATGATAGACTACCATAATGTTGCAATAGGAGTCGAAAAATAGCAAATAAACAGATTTTCCTAGATTTTTCCAGTTTTTTCCCATTTTCCTAATTAAAAAAAACTTTCCTACATGCAGCACCCTCCAGAATATCGAAAAACACATCTAAAAAATAATATAATGTAAAATAAACAAAAGAAGGAAAAAAAGAAATTTTTTTGAAAAAGTGGTCGAAGCTGGGATTCGAACCCCCGTCCCTCCCTCAAACCTCGACTTGCCAGTCAGGTGTCCTACCACCAGAGCAAGGTGGTACGAAAAGAAAGAAACAATTTCGTTTCAAAAGCCCTTTCTTGGTGACCTACGCAATAGACCTTTAGGGCCCCACTGGGGGCCTCCTATTTAACATATAAAAATTTCCTTCTGCAGGCATGATTGGACCATGGAGGCCTACCTTGAGACCGAGTTTGAAAATTATAACTGAATATTAAAGGGAGCTAGGAGGTCTCGAAGCCTTGGGACTGAGTTTGAAAATTATAACTTAATATTAAAGGGAGCTAGGAGGTCTCAAAGCCTGAACCTTATTCTCGACATCTCGTCTTTTTTTAAATTTTTTTTTTATTATTTCAAAAAGTGCTCTTTAACAAAGAAAGTTGCTCGATTTTATACAAAGAACACCTTACGCATGATAAACTACCTAAAATGTTGCAAAAGGATTCAAAAAATAACATATAAACTGATTTTCCTAGATTTTTCCAGTTTTTTCCATTTTCCTAATTAAAAAAAAAATTTCCTACATGCAGGACCCTCCAGAATATCGAAAAACACATCTAAAAAATAATATAATGTAAAATAAACAAAAGAAAGAAAAAAAGAAATTTTTTTCGAAAAAGTGGTCGAAGCTGGGATTCGAACCCCCATCCCCTCCCTCCAACCTCGACTTGCCAGTCAGGTGTACCATCTAACCACGGCGGTACGGAAAGAAAGAAACAATTTCACTTCAAAAGCCCTTTCTCGGTGATTACGCAATAGACTTTTAGGGCCCCACTGGGGGCCTCCTATTTAACATATAAAAATTTCCTTCTGCAGGCATGATTGGACCGTGGAGGCCTACCTTGAGACCGAGTTTGAAAATTATAACTGAATATTAAAGGGAGCTAGGAGGTCTCGAAGCCTGAACCTTATTCTCGACATTTCGACTTTTTCTTAATTTTTTAAATTATTATTCCAAAAAGTGTTCTTTAACAAAGAAAGATGCTCGATTTTATACACAGAACACCTTATGCATGATATACTACCCTTAAATGTTGCAATAGGAGTCGAAAAATAACAAATAAACAGATTTTCCTAGATTTTTCCAGTTTTTTCCCATTTTCCTAATTAAAAAAAAATTTCATACATGCAGGAAACTCCAGAATATCGAAAAACACATCTAAAAAATAATATAATGTAAAATAAACAAAAGAAAGAAAAAAAGAAATTTTTTGAAAAAGTGGCCGCAGCTGGGATTCGAAACCCTGTCCCCTCCCTCCAACCTCGACTTGCCAGTCAGGTGTCCTCCCACCAGACCAAGGCGGTACGGAAAGAAAGAAACAATTTCGCTTCAAAAGCCCTTTCTCGGTTACCTATGCAATAGACATTTAGGGCCCAAGTGGGGCACTCCTAATTAACATATAAAAATTTCCTTTTGCAGGCATGCTTGGACCATAGAGGCCTACCTTGAGACTGAGTTTGATAATTATAACTTTAATATTAAATGGAGTTAGGAGGTCTCGAAGCCTGAACCTTATTCTCGACATTTCGACTTTTTCTTAATTTTTTTTATTATTATTCCAAAAAGTGCTCTTTAACAAAGAAAGATGCTCGATTTTATACACAGAACACCTTACGCAATATAAACTACCTAAAAGGTTGCAAAAGCAGTCGAAAAATAACAAATAAACTGATTTTCCCAGTTTTTTCCAGTTTTTCCCATTTTCCTAATTAAAAAAAACTTTCCTACTTGCATGACCCTCTAGAATATCGAAAAACACATCTAAAAATTAATATAATGTAAAAAAACTAAAGAAAGAAAAAAAAGAAATTTTTTTGAAAAAGTGTCCGCAGCTGGGATGCGAACCCCCGACCCCTCCCACCAGTCTCAACTTGCCAGTCAGGTGTCCTACCACCAGAGCAAGGTGGTACGAAAAGAAAGAAACAATTTCGTTTCAAAAGCCCTTTCTTGGTGACCTACGCAATAGACCTTTAGGGCCCCAATGGGAGCCTCCTAATTGACATATAAAAATTTCCTATTGCAGGCATGATTGAACCATAGAGGCCTACCATGAGACTGAGTTTGATAATTATAACTTAATATTAAAAGGAGCTAGGAGGTCTCGAAGCCTGAACCTTATTCTTGACATTGCGACTTTTTTAAAATTTTTTTTATTATTATTCCAAAAAGTGTTCTTTAACAAAGAAGGATGCTCGATTTTATACACAGAACATCTTATGCATGATAGACTACCTAAAATGTTGCAAAAGGAGTCGAAAAATAACAAATAAACTGATTTTCCTAGATTTTTCCAGTTTTTCCCATTTTCCTAATTATAAAAAAAAATTTCCTAAATGCATGACCCTCTAGAATATCGAAAAACACATTTAAAAAATAATATAAGGTAAAAAAAACTAAAGAAAGAAAAAAAAGAAATTTTTTTGAAAAAGTGTCCGCAGCTGGGATGCGAACCCCCGACCCCTCCCACCAGTCTCAACTTGCCAGTCTGGTGTCCTACCACCAGAGCAAGGTGGTACGAAAAGAAAGAAACAATTTCGTTTCAAAAGCCCTTTCTTGGTGACCTACGCAATAGACCTTTAGGGCCCCACTTGGGCCTTCCTAATTAACATATAAAAATTTCCTTCAACAGGCATTATTGGACCATAGAGGCCTACCTTGGGACTGAGTTTGAAAATTATAACTTAATATTAAAGGGAGCTAGGAGGTCTCAAAGCCTGAACCTTATTCTCGACATCTCGTCTTTTTTTAAATTTTTTTTTTATTATTTCAAAAAGTGCTCTTTAACAAAGAAAGTTGCTCGATTTTATACAAAGAACACCTTACGCATGATAAACTACCTAAAATGTTGCAAAAGGATTCAAAAAATAACAAATAAACTGATTTTCCTAGATTTTTCCAGTTTTTTCCATTTTCCTAATTAAAAAAAAATTTCCTACATGCAGGACCCTCCAGAATATCGAAAAACACATCTAAAAAATAATATAATGTAAAATAAACAAAAGAAAGAAAAAAAGAAATTTTTTTCGAAAAAGTGGTCGAAGCTGGGATTCGAACCGCCATCCCCTCCTTCCAACCTCGACTTGCCAGTCAGGTGTCCTACCATCTAACCAAGGCGGTACGGAAAGAAAGAAACAATTTCACTTCAAAAGCCCTTTCTCGGTGATTACGCAATAGACTTTTAGGGCCCCACTGGGGGCCTCCTAATTAACATATAAAAATTTCCTTCTGCAGGCATGATTGGACCATGGAGGCCTACCTTGAGACCGAGTTTGAAAATTATAACTGAATATTAAAGGGAGCTAGGAGGTCTCGAAGCCTGAACCTTATTCTCGACATTTCGACTTTTTCTTAATTTTTTTTATTATTATTCCAAAAAGTGTTCTTTAACAAAGAAAGATGCTCGATTTTATACACAGAACACCTTATGCATGATAAACTACCTTAAATGTTGCAATAGGACTCGAAAAATAACAAATAAACAGGTTTTCCTCGATTTTTCCAGTTTTTTCCCATTTTCCTAATTAAAAAAAAATTTTCTACATGCTGGACCCTCCAGAATATCAAAAAACACATCTGAAAAATAATATAATGTAAAAAAAACTAAAGAAATAAAAAAAAGAAATTTTTTTGAAAAAGTGTCCACAGCTGAGATTCGAACCCCCGACCCCTTCCTCAAGTCTCGACTTGCCAGTCAGGTGTCCTACCACCAGACCAAGGTGGTACGAAAAGAAAGAAACAATTTCGCTACAAAAGCCCTTTCTTGGTGACCTGCGCAATAGACCTTTAGGGCCCCACTGGGGACCTCCTAATTAACATATAAAAATTTCCTCTTGCAGGCATGATTGGACCATAGAGTCCTACCTTGAGACTGAGTTTGATAATTATAACTTAATATTAAATGGAGCTAGGAGGTCTCGAAGCCTGAAACTTATTCTCGACATTTCGACTTTTTTAAATAAAATTTTATTTTTATTCCAAAAAGTGTTCTTTAACAAAGAAAGTTGCTCGATTTTATACACAGAACACCTTACGCACTATAAACTACCTAAAAGGTTGCAAAAGGAGTCGAAAAATAACAAATAAACTGATTTTCCCAGTTTTTTCCTGTTTTTCCCATTTTCCTAATTAAAAAAAACTTTCCTACTTGCATGACCCTCAAGAATATCGAAAAACACATCTAAAAAATAATATAAAGTAAAAAAACTAAAGAAAGAAAAAAAAGAAATTTTTTTGAAAAAGTGTCCACAGCTGGGATGCGAACCCCCGACCCTTCCCACCAGTCTCAACTTGCCAGTCAGGTGTCCTACCACCAGAGCAAGGTGGTACGAAAAGAAAGAAACAATTTCGTTTCAAAAGCCCTTTCTTGGTGACCTACGCAATAGACCTTTAGGGCCCCAATGGGAGCCTCCTAATTGACATATAAAAATTTCCTATTGCAGGCATGATTGGTCCATAGAGGCCTACCTTGAGACCGAGTTTGAAAATAATAAATGAATATTAAAGGGAGCTAGGAGGTCTCGAAGCCTGAACCTTATTCTCGACATTTCGACTTTTTCTTAATTTTTTTATTATTTTTCCAAAAAGTGTTCTTTAACAAAGAAAGATGCTCGATTTTATACACAGAACACCTTATGCATGATAGACTACCTTAAATGTTGCAATATCAGTCGAAAAATAACAAATAAACTGATTTTCCTCGATTTTTCCAGTTTTTCCCCATTTTCCTAATTAAAAAAAAATTTCCTACATGCTGGATCCTCCAGAATATCAAAAAACACATCTGAAAAATAGCATAATGTAAAAAAAACTAAAGAAAGAAAAAAAAGAAATTTTTTTGAAAAAGTGTCCACAGCTGAGATTCGAACCCCCGACCCCTTCCTCAAGTCTCGACTTGCCAGTCAGGTGTCCTACCACCAGACCAAGGTGGTACAAAAAGAAAAAAACAATTTCGCTTCTAAGGCCCTTACTCGGTTGCCTATGCAATAGACCTTTAGGGCCCCACTGGGGCCTTCCTTATTAACATATAAAAATTTCCTTCAACAGGCATTATTGGAACATAGAGGCCTACCTTGGGACCGAGTTTGAAAATTATAACATAATATTAAAGGGAGCTAGGAGGTCTCAAAGCCTGAACCATATTCTCGACATTTCGACTTTTTCTTAATTTTTTTTATTATTATTCCAAAAAGTGTTCTTTAACAAAGAAAGTTGCTCGATTTTATACACAGAACACCTTACGCACTATAAACTACCTAAAAGGTTGCAAAAGGAGTCGAAAAATAACAAATAAACTGATTTTCCCAGTTTTTTCCTGTTTTTCCCATTTTCCTAATTAAAAAAAACTTTCCTACTTGCATGACCCTCAAGAATATCGAAAAACACATCTAAAAAATAATATAATGTAAAAAAACTAAAGAAAGAAAAAAAAGAAATTTTTTTGAAAAAGTGTCCACAGCTGGGATGCGAACCCCCGACCCTTCCCACCAGTCTCAACTTGCCAGTCAGGTGTCCTACCACCAGAGCAAGGTGGTACGAAAAGAAAGAAACAATTTCGTTTCAAAAGCCCTTTCTTGGTGACCTACGCAATAGACCTTTAGGGCCCCAATGGGAGCCTCCTAATTGACATATAAAAATTTCCTATTGCAGGCATGATTGGTCCATAGAGGCCTACCTTGAGACCGAGTTTGAAAATAATAAATGAATATTAAAGGGAGCTAGGAGGTCTCGAAGCCTGAACCTTATTCTCGACATTTCGACTTTTTCTTAATTTTTTTATTATCTTTCCAAAAAGTGTTCTTTAACAAAGAAAGATGCTCGATTTTATACACAGAACACCTTATGCATGATAGACTACCTTAAATGTTGCAATATCAGTCGAAAAATAACAAATAAACTGATTTTCCTCGATTTTTCCAGTTTTTCCCCATTTTCCTAATTAAAAAAAAATTTCCTACATGCTGGATCCTCCAGAATATCAAAAAACACATCTGAAAAATAGCATAATGTAAAAAAAACTAAAGAAAGAAAAAAAAGAAATTTTTTTGAAAAAGTGTCCACAGCTGAGATTCGAACCCCCGACCCCTTCCTCAAGTCTCGACTTGCCAGTCAGGTGTCCTACCACCAGACCAAGGTGGTACAAAAAGAAAAAAACAATTTCGCTTCTAAGGCCCTTACTCGGTTGCCTATGCAATAGACCTTTAGGGCCCCACTGGGGCCTTCCTTATTAACATATAAAAATTTCCTTCAACAGGCATTATTGGAACATAGAGGCCTACCTTGGGACCGAGTTTGAAAATTATAACATAATATTAAAGGGAGCTAGGAGGTCTCAAAGCCTGAACCATATTCTCGACATTTCGACTTTTTCATAATTTTTTTTATTATTATTCCAAAAAGTGTTATTTAACAATGAAAGATGCTCAATTTTATACACAGAACACCTTATGCATGATAGACTACCTTAATGTTGCAATAGGAGTCAAAAAATAACAAATAAACTGATTTTCCCAGTTTTTTCCTGTTTTTCCCATTTTCCTAATTAAAAAAAACTTTCCTACTTGCATGACCCTCAAGAATATCGAAAAACACTTCTGAAAAATAATACAATGTAAAAGAAACTAAAGAAAGGAAAAAAAGAAATTTTTTTGAAAAAGTAGTCCAAGCTGGGATTCGAACCCCCGTCCCCTCCCTCCAACCTTGACTTGCCAGTCAAGTGTCCTACCACCAGACCAAGGCGGTACGGAAAGAAAGAAACAATTTTGCTTCAAAAGCCCTTTCTCGGTTACCTATGCAATAGACATTTAGGGCCCAACTAGGGGCCTCCTAGTTAACATATAAAAATTTCCTTTTGCAGGCGTGATTGGACCGTAAACGCCTACCTTCAGACCGAGTTTGATAATTATAATTTAATATTAAATGGAGCTAGGAGGTCTCGAAGCCTGAACCTTATTCTCGACATTTCGTCTTTTTCATAATTTTTTTTATTATTATTCCAAAAAGTGTTATTTAACAATGAAAGATGCTCAATTTTATACACAGAACACCTTATGCATGATAGACTACCTTAATGTTGCAATAGGAGTCAAAAAATAGCAAATAAACAGATTTTCCTAGATTTTTCCAGTTTTTTCCCATTTTCCTAATTAAAAAAAATTTCCTACATGCAGGACCCTCCAGAATATCGAAAAACACATCTAAAAAATAATATAATGTAAAATAAACAAAAGAAAGAAAAAAAGAAATTTTTTTGAAAAAGTGTCCGTAGCTGAGATTCAAACCCTGACCTCTCCCTCCAGTCTCAAATTGCCTGTCAGGTGTCCTACCACCAGACCAAGGTCGTACGAAAAGAAAGAAACATTTTCGCTTCAAAAGCCCTTTCTCGGTTACCTATGCAATAGACATTTAGGGCCCCACTGGGGCCCTTCTAATTAACATATAAAAATTTCCTTCGACAGGCATGATTGAACCATAGAGGCCTACCTTGAGACCGAGTTTGAAAATTATAACTTAATATTAAATGGAGCTAGGAAGTCTCGAAGCCTGAACCTTATTCTCGACATTTCGCCTTTTTTTAAATTTTTTTTATTATTATTTCAAAAAGTGTTCTTTAACAAAGAAAGTTGCTCGATTTTATACACAGAACACCTTACGCACTATAAACTACCTAAAATTTGCAAAAGCAGTCGAAAAATGACAAATAAACTTATTTTCCTAAATTTTTCCAGTTTTTCCCATTCTCCTAATTCAAAAAAAAATTTCCTACTTGCATGACCCTCTAGAATATCGAAAAACACATCTAAAAAATAATATAATGTAAAAAAAACTAAAGAAAGAAAAAGAAGAAATTTTTTTGAAAAAGTGTCCGCAGTTGGGATTCGAACCCCCAACCCCTCCCTCCTGTCTCGACTTGCCATTCAGGTGTCCTACCACCAGACCAAGGTGGTACGAAAAGAAAGAAACAATTTCGCTTCAAAAGCCCTTTCTTGGTGACCTACGCATTAGACCTTTAGGGCCCCACTAGGGGCCTCCTAGTTAACATATAAAAATTTCCTTTCGCAGGCATGATTGAACCATAGAGGCCTACCATGAGACTGAGTTTGATAATTATAACTTAATATTAAAAGGAGCTAGGAGGTCTCGAAGCCTGAACCTTATTCTTGACATTGCGACTTTTTTAAATTTTTTTTTTATTATTATTCCAAAAAGTGTTCTTTAACAAAGAAGGATGCTCGATTTTATACACAGAACATCTTATGCATGATAGACTACCTAAAATGTTTCAAAAGGAGTCGAAAAATAACAAATAAACTGATTTTCCTAGTTTTTTCCAGTTTTTCCCATTTTCCTATTTAAAAAAAAATTTCCTAAATGCATGACCCTCTAGAATATCGAAAAACACATTTAAAAAATAATATATTTTTAAAAAAAACTAAAGAAAAAAAAAAAAGAAATTTTTATGAAAAAGTGTCCCTAGCTGGGTTTCTAACCCCTGACCCCTCCCTCCAGTCTCGACTTGCCAGTCAGGTGTCCTACCACCAGAACAAGGTGGTACGGAAAGAAAGAAACAATTTTGCTTCAAAAGCCCTTAATCGGTTGCCTACGCAATAGACCTTTAGGGCCCCACTGGGGCCCTCCTAATTAACATATAAAAATTTCCTTCAACAGGCATTATTGGACCATAAAGGCCTACCTTGGGACCTAGTTTGAAAATTATAACTTAATATTAAAGGGAGCTAGAAGGTCTCCAAGCCTGAACCTTATTCTCGACATTTCGTCTTTTTTAAATTTTTTTTATTATTATTTCAAAAAGTGTTCTTTAACAAAGAAAGTTGCTCGATTTTATACACAGAACACCTTATGCATGATAGACTACCTTAAATGTTGCAATAGGAGTCGAAAAATAACAAATAAACAGATTTTCCTAGATTTTTCCAGTTTTTTCAAATTTTCCAGATTAAAAAAAAAATTCCTACATGCAGGACCATCTAGAATATCGAAAAACACATCTAAAAAATAATATAATGTAAAAAAAACTAAAGAAAGAAAAAAAGAAATTTTTTTGAAAAAGTGGTCGTAGCTGGGATTCGAACCCCCGACCTCTCCGACCAGTCTCGACTTGCCAGTCAGGTGTCCTACCACCAGACCAAGGTGGTATGAAAATAAAAGGAACAATTTCGCTTCAAAAGCCCTTACTCGGTTACCTATGCAATAGACTTTAAGGGCACCACTGGGACCCTCCTAATTAACATATAAAAATTTCCTTCGACAGGCATGATTGAACCATAGAGGCCTACCTTGAGACCGAGTTTGAAAATTATAATTTAATATTAAAGGGAGCTAGGAGGTCTCGAAGCCGGAACCTTTTTCTCGACATTTCGCCTTTTTTAAAATTTTTTTTATTATTATTTCAAAAAGTGTTCTTTAACAAAGAAAGTTGCTCGATTTTATACACAGAACACCTTACGCACTATAAACTACCTAAAATGTTGCAAAAGGAGTCGAAAAATAACAAATAAACTGATTTTCCTTGATTTTTCCAGTTTTTCCCATTTTCCTAATTAAAAAAAAATTTCCTACTTGCATGACCATCTAGAATATCGAAAAACACATCTAAAAAATAATAGAATGTAAAAAAAAACTAAAGAAAAAAAAAAAGATATTTTTTTGAAAAAGTGTCCGCAGCTGGGATTCGAACCCCCGACCTCTCCGTCAAGTTTCTACTTGCCAGTCAGGTGTCCTACCACCAGACCAAGGTGGTACAAAAAGAAAGAAACAATTTCGCTTCAAAAGCCCTTACTCGGTTACCTATGCAATAAACATTTAGGGCACCACTGGGGCCCTCCTAATTAACATATAAAAATTTCTTTCGACAGGCATGAATGGATCATAGAGGCCTAACTTGGGACCGAGTTTGAAAATTATAACTTAATATTAAGGGGAGCTAGGAGGTCTCCAAGCCTGATCCTTATTCTCCACATTTCGTCTTTTTTAAATTTTTTTTATTATTATTTCAAAAAGTTTTCTTTAACAAAGAAAGTTGCTCTATTTTATACACAGAACACCTTACGAATGATAAACTACCTAAAATGTTGCAAAAGAAGTCGAAAAATAAAAAATGAACTGATTTTCCTAGATTTTTCCAGTTTTTCCCATTTTCTTAATTAAAAAAAAATTTCCAACATGCATGATCGTCTAGAATATCGAAAAACACATCTGAAAAATAATATAACGTAAAAAAAACTAAAGAAAGAAAAAAAGAAAAATTTCCTTTTTAAGGCATGATTGGACCATAGAGGCCTACCTTGAGACCGAGTTTGATAATTATAACTTAATATTAAATGGAGCTAGGAGGTCTCGAAGCCTGAACCTTATTCTCGACATTGCGACTTTTTTAAAAAATTTTTTATTATTATTCCAAAAAGTGTTCTTTAACAAAGAGGGATGCTCGATTTTATACACAGAACACCTTACACATGATAAACTATCCAAAATGTTGCAAAAGGAGTCGAAAAATAACAAATAAACTGATTTTCCCAGATTTTTCCAGTTTTTCCCATTTTCCTAATTAAAAAAAAATTTCCTACATGCATGAACCTCTAGAATATCGAAAAACACTTCTGAAAAATAATACAATGTAAAAAAAACTAAAGAAAACTATAGGAAAAAAAGAAATTTTTTTGAAAAAGTAGTCGAAGCTGGGATTCGAACCCCCGTCCCCTCCCTCCAACCTTGACTTGCCAGTCAAGTGTCCTACCACCAGACCAAGGCGGTACGGAAAGAAAGAAACAATTTTGCTTCAAAAGCCCTTTCTCGGTTACCTATGCAATAGACATTTAGGGCCCCACAGGGGCCCTCCTAATTAACATATAAAAATTTCCTTCGCCAGGCATGATTGGACCATAAAGGCCTACCATGAGACCGAGTTTGAAAATTTTAACTTAATATTAAAGGGAGCTAGGAGGTTTCGAAGTCAGAACCTTATTCTCGACATTTCGTCTTTTTTTAAATTTTTTTTTTATTATTTCAAAAAGAGTTCCTTAACAAAGAAAGTTCCTCGATTTTATACACAGAACACCTTACGCATGATAAACTATCCAAAATGTTGCAAAAGGAGTCGAAAAATAACAAATAAACTGATTTTCCTAGATTTTTCCAGTTTTTCCCATTTTCCAAATTAAAAAAAAATTTCCTACATGCTAGACCCTCTAGAATATCGAAAAACACAATTAAAAAATAATATAATGTAAAAAAAACTAAAGAAAGAAAAAAAAGAAATTTTTTTGAAAAAGTGTCCGTAGCTGAGATTCGAACCCCCGACCTCTCCCTCCAGTCTCGACTTGCCAGTCATGTGTCCTACCACCAGACCAAGGTGGTACGAAAAGAAAGAAACAATTTCGCTTCAAAAGCCCCTTTTTGGTGATCTCAAAATAGACCTTTAGGGCCCCTCTGGGGGCCTCTTAATTAACATATAAAAATTTCCTTTTACAGGCGTGATTGGACCGTAAACGCCTACCTTCAGACCGAGTTTGATAATTATAATGGAGCTAGGAGTAATAATATTAAATTAATATTAAATGGAGCTAGGAGGTCTCGAAGCCTGAACCTTATTCTCGACATTTCGTCTTTTTCATAATTTTTTTTATTATTATTCCAAAAAGTGTTATTTAACAAAGAAAGATGCTCGATTTTATACACAGAACACCTTATGCATGATAGACTACCTTAATGTTGCAATAGGAGTCAAAAATAGCAAATAAACAGATTTTCCTAGATTTTTCCAGTTTTTTCCCATTTTCCTAATTAAAAAAAAAATTTCCAACATGAATGACCGTCTAGAATATCGAAAAATTCATCTGAAAAATAATATAACGTAAAAAAAACTAAAGAAAGAAAAAAAAGAAATTTTTTTGAAAAAGTGTCCGTAGCTGAGATTTGAACCCCCAACCTCTCCCTCCAGTCTCGACTTGCCAGTCAGGTGTCCTACCACCAGACCAAGGTGGTACGAAAAGAAATAAACAATTTCGCTTCAAAAGCCCCTTCTTGGTGACCTACGCAATAGACCTTTAGGGCCCCTCTGGGGGCCTCCTAATTAACATATAAAAATTTCCTTTTGCAGGCGTGATTGGACCGTAGAGACCTACCTTGAGACCGAGTTTGAAAATTATAACTTAATATTAAAGGGAGCTAGGAGGTCTCGAAGCCTGAACCTTATTCTCGACATTTTGCCTTTTTTAAAATTTTTTTTATTATTATTTCAAAAGTGTTCTTTAACAAAGAAAATTGCTCGATTTTATACACAGAACACCTTACGCACTATAAACTACCTAAAATGTTGCAAAATGAGTCGAAAAATAACAAATAAACTGATTTTCCTAAATTTTTCCAGTTTTCCCCATTTTCCTAATTCAAAAAAAATTTCCTACATGCATGACCCTCTAGAATATTGAAAAACACATTTAAAAAATAATATAATGTCAAAAAAACTAAAGAAAGAAAAAAAAGAAATTTTTTTGAAAAAGTGTCCATAGTTGAGATTCGAACCCCCGACCTCTCCCTCCAGTCTCGACTTGCCAGTCAGGTGTCCTACCACCAGACCAAGGTGGTACGAAAAGAAAGAAACAATTTCGCTTCAAAAGCCCCTTCTTGGTGACCTACGCAATAGGCCTTTAGGGCCCCACAGGGGCCCTCCTAATTAACATATAAAAATTTCCTTCGCCAGGCATGATTGGACCATAAAGGCCTACCATGAGACCGAGTTTGAAAATTTTAACTTAATATTAAAGGGAGCTAGGAGGTTTCGAAGTCAGAACCTTATTCTCGACATTTCGTCTTTTTTTAAATTTTTTTTTTATTATTTCAAAAAGAGTTCCTTAACAAAGAAAGTTCCTCGATTTTATACACAGAACACCTTACGCATGATAAACTATCCAAAATGTTGCAAAAGGAGTCGAAAAATAACAAATAAACTGATTTTCCTAGATTTTTCCAGTTTTTCCCATTTTCCAAATTAAAAAAAAATTTCCTACATGCTAGACCCTCTAGAATATCGAAAAACACAATTAAAAAATAATATAATGTAAAAAAAACTAAAGAAAGAAAAAAAAGAAATTTTTTTGAAAAAGTGTCCGTAGCTGAGATTCGAACCCCCGACCTCTCCCTCCAGTCTCGACTTGCCAGTCATGTGTCCTACCACCAGACCAAGGTGGTACAAAAAGAAAGAAACAATTTCGCTTCAAAAGCCCCTTTTTGGTGATCTCAAAATAGACCTTTAGGGCCCCTCTGGGGGCCTCTTAATTAACATATAAAAATTTCCTTTTACAGGCGTGATTGGACCGTAAACGCCTACCTTCAGACCGAGTTTGATAATTATAATGGAGCTAGGAGTAATAATATTAAATTAATATTAAATGGAGCTAGGAGGTCTCGAAGCCTGAACCTTATTCTCGACATTTCGTCTTTTTCATAATTTTTTTTATTATTATTCCAAAAAGTGTTATTTAACAAAGAAAGATGCTCGATTTTATACACAGAACACCTTATGCATGATAGACTACCTTAATGTTGCAATAGGAGTCAAAAATAGCAAATAAACAGATTTTCCTAGATTTTTCCAGTTTTTTCCCATTTTCCTAATTAAAAAAAAAATTTCCAACATGAATGACCGTCTAGAATATCGAAAAATTCATCTGAAAAATAATATAACGTAAAAAAAACTAAAGAAAGAAAAAAAAGAAATTTTTTTGAAAAAGTGTCCGTAGCTGAGATTTGAACCCCCAACCTCTCCCTCCAGTCTCGACTTCCCCAGCTGGGTTTTAAACCCCTGACCCCTCCCTCCAGTCTCGACTTGCCAGTCAGGTGTCCTACCACCAGACCAAGGTGGTACGGAAAGAAAGAAACAATTTTGCTTCAAAAGCCCTTACTCGGTTGCCTATGCAATAGACCTTTAGGGCCCCACTGGGGCACGCCTAATTAACATATAAAAATTTCCTTCAACAGGCATTATTGGACCATAAAGGCCTACCATGAGACCGAGTTTGAAAATTTTAACTTAATATAAGAGGGAGCTAGGAGGTCTCGAAGTCTGAACCTTATTCTCGACATTTCGTCTTTTTTTAAATTTTGTTTTTATTATTTCAAAAAGTGTTCTTTAACAAAGAAAGTTCCTCGATTTTATACACAGAACACCTTACGCATGATAAACTATCCAAAATGTTGCAAAAGGAGTCGAAATATAACAAATGAACTGATTTTCCTAGATTTTTCCAGTTTTTCCCATTTTCCTAAATAAAAAAAAAATTTCCAACATGCATGACCGTCTAGAATATCGAAAAACACATCTGAAAAATAATATAACGTAAAAAAACTAAAGAAAGAAAAAAAAGAAATTTTTTTGAAAAAGTGTCCGTAGCTGAGATTCGAACCCCGACCTCTCCCTCCAGTCTCGACTTGCCAGTCAGGTGTCCTACCACCAGACCAAGGTGGTACGAAAAGAAAGAAACAATATCGCTTCAAAAGCCCCTTCTTGGTGACCTACGCAATAGACCTTTAGGGCTCCTCTGGGGGCCTCCTAATTAACATATAAAAATTTCCTTTTGCAGGCGTGATTGGACCATAGAGGCCTACCTTGAGACCGAGTTTGAAAATTATAACTTAATATTAAAGGGAGCTAGGAGGTCTCGAAGCCTGAACCTTATTCTCGACATTTCGCCTTTTTTTAAATTTTTTTTATTATTATTTCAAAAGTGTACTTTAACAAAGAAAGTTGCTCGATTTTATACACAGAACACCTTTCGCACTATAAACTACCTAAAATGTTGCAAAAGGAGTCGAAAAATAACAAATAAACTGATTTTCCTAAATTTTTTCAGTTTTTCCCATTTTCCTAATTCAAAATAAATTTTCCTACTTGCATGACCCTCTAGAATATCGAAAAACACATCTGAAAAATAATATAATGTAAAAAAAAACTAAAGAAAGGAAAAAAAGAAATTTTTTTGAAAAAGTAGTCGAAGCTGGGATTCGAACCTCGAAGCTGGGATTCGAACCCCCGTCCCCTCCCTCCAACCTCGACTTGCCAGTCAGGTGTCCTACCACCAGACCAAGGTGGTACGAAAAGAATGAAACAATTTCGCTTCAAAAGCCCCTTCTTGGTGACCTACGCAATAGACATTTAGGGCCCCTCTGGGGGCCTCCTAATTAACATATAAAAAATTCCTTTTGCAGGCGAGATTGGACCGTAGAGGCCTACCTTGGGACCGAGTTTGAAAATTATAACTTAATATTAAAGGGAGCTAGGAGGTCTCCAAGCCTGAACCTTATTCTCGACATTTCGTCTTTTTTAAATTTTTTTTATTATTATTTCGAAAAGTGTTCTTTAACAAAGAAAGTTGCTCGATATTATACACAGAACACCTTACGAATGATAAACTACCTAAAATGTTGCAAAAGGAGTCGAAAAATAACAAATGAACTGATCTTCCTAGATTTTTCCAGTTTTTCCCATTTTCCTAATTAAAAAAAAATTTCCAACATGCATGACCCTCTAGAATATCGAAAAACATATCTGAAAAATAATATAACGTAAAAAAAACTAAAGAAAGAAAAAAAGAAATTTTTTTGAAAAAGTGTGCGTAGCTGAGATTCGAACCCACGACCTCTCCCTCGAGTCTCGACTTGCCAGTCAGGTGTCCTACCACCAGACCAAGGTGATACGAAAAGAAAGAAACATTTTCGCTTCAAAAGCCCCTTTTTGGTGACCTACGCAATAGACCTTTAGGGCCACTCTAGGGGCCTCCTAATTAACATATAAAAATTTCCTTTTGCAGGCGTGATTGGACCGTAGAGGCCTACCTTCAGACCAAGTTTGATAATTATAACCTAATATTAAATGGAGCTAGGAGGTCTCGAAGCCTGAACCTTATTCTCGACATTTCGTCTTTTTCATAATTTTTTTTATTATTATTCCAAAAAGTGTTATTTAACAAAGAAAGATGCTCGATTTTATACACAGAACACCTTATGCATGATAGACTACCATAATGTTGCAATAGGAGTCGAAAAATAGCAAATAAACAGATTTTCCTAGATTTTTCCAGTTTTTTCCCATTTTCCTAATTAAAAAAAACTTTCCTACATGCAGGACCCTCCAGAATATCGAAAAACACATCTAAAAAATAATATAATGTAAAATAAACAAAAGAAGGAAAAAAAGAAATTTTTTTGAAAAAGTGGTCGAAGCTGGGATTCGAACCCCCGTCCCTCCCTCAAACCTCGACTTGCCAGTCAGGTGTCCTACCACCAGAGCAAGGTGGTACGAAAAGAAAGAAACAATTTCGTTTCAAAAGCCCTTTCTTGGTGACCTACGCAATAGACCTTTAGGGCCCCACTGGGGGCCTCCTATTTAACATATAAAAATTTCCTTCTGCAGGCATGATTGGACCATGGAGGCCTACCTTGAGACCGAGTTTGAAAATTATAACTGAATATTAAAGGGAGCTAGGAGGTCTCGAAGCCTTGGGACTGAGTTTGAAAATTATAACTTAATATTAAAGGGAGCTAGGAGGTCTCAAAGCCTGAACCTTATTCTCGACATCTCGTCTTTTTTTAAATTTTTTTTTTATTATTTCAAAAAGTGCTCTTTAACAAAGAAAGTTGCTCGATTTTATACAAAGAACACCTTACGCATGATAAACTACCTAAAATGTTGCAAAAGGATTCAAAAAATAACATATAAACTGATTTTCCTAGATTTTTCCAGTTTTTTCCATTTTCCTAATTAAAAAAAAAAATTTCCTACATGCAGGACCCTCCAGAATATCGAAAAACACATCTAAAAAATAATATAATGTAAAATAAACAAAAGAAAGAAAAAAAGAAATTTTTTTCGAAAAAGTGGTCGAAGCTGGGATTCGAACCCCCATCCCCTCCCTCCAACCTCGACTTGCCAGTCAGGTGTACCATCTAACCACGGCGGTACGGAAAGAAAGAAACAATTTCACTTCAAAAGCCCTTTCTCGGTGATTACGCAATAGACTTTTAGGGCCCCACTGGGGGCCTCCTATTTAACATATAAAAATTTCCTTCTGCAGGCATGATTGGACCGTGGAGGCCTACCTTGAGACCGAGTTTGAAAATTATAACTGAATATTAAAGGGAGCTAGGAGGTCTCGAAGCCTGAACCTTATTCTCGACATTTCGACTTTTTCTTAATTTTTTAAATTATTATTCCAAAAAGTGTTCTTTAACAAAGAAAGATGCTCGATTTTATACACAGAACACCTTATGCATGATATACTACCCTTAAATGTTGCAATAGGAGTCGAAAAATAACAAATAAACAGATTTTCCTAGATTTTTCCAGTTTTTTCCCATTTTCCTAATTAAAAAAAAATTTCATACATGCAGGAAACTCCAGAATATCGAAAAACACATCTAAAAAATAATATAATGTAAAATAAACAAAAGAAAGAAAAAAAGAAATTTTTTGAAAAAGTGGCCGCAGCTGGGATTCGAAACCCCGTCCCCTCCCTCCAACCTCGACTTGCCAGTCAGGTGTCCTCCCACCAGACCAAGGCGGTACGGAAAGAAAGAAACAATTTCGCTTCAAAAGCCCTTTCTCGGTTACCTATGCAATAGACATTTAGGGCCCAAGTGGGGCACTCCTAATTAACATATAAAAATTTCCTTTTGCAGGCATGCTTGGACCATAGAGGCCTACCTTGAGACTGAGTTTGATAATTATAACTTTAATATTAAATGGAGTTAGGAGGTCTCGAAGCCTGAACCTTATTCTCGACATTTCGACTTTTTCTTAATTTTTTTTATTATTATTCCAAAAAGTGCTCTTTAACAAAGAAAGATGCTCGATTTTATACACAGAACACCTTACGCAATATAAACTACCTAAAAGGTTGCAAAAGCAGTCGAAAAATAACAAATAAACTGATTTTCCCAGTTTTTTCCAGTTTTTCCCATTTTCCTAATTAAAAAAAACTTTCCTACTTGCATGACCCTCTAGAATATCGAAAAACACATCTAAAAATTAATATAATGTAAAAAAACTAAAGAAAGAAAAAAAAGAAATTTTTTTGAAAAAGTGTCCGCAGCTGGGATGCGAACCCCCGACCCCTCCCACCAGTCTCAACTTGCCAGTCAGGTGTCCTACCACCAGAGCAAGGTGGTACGAAAAGAAAGAAACAATTTCGTTTCAAAAGCCCTTACTTGGTGACCTACGCAATAGACCTTTAGGGCCCCAATGGGAGCCTCCTAATTGACATATAAAAATTTCCTATTGCAGGCATGATTGAACCATAGAGGCCTACCATGAGACTGAGTTTGATAATTATAACTTAATATTAAAAGGAGCTAGGAGGTCTCGAAGCCTGAACCTTATTCTTGACATTGCGACTTTTTTAAAATTTTTTTTATTATTATTCCAAAAAGTGTTCTTTAACAAAGAAGGATGCTCGATTTTATACACAGAACATCTTATGCATGATAGACTACCTAAAATGTTGCAAAAGGAGTCGAAAAATAACAAATAAACTGATTTTCCTAGATTTTTCCAGTTTTTCCCATTTTCCTAATTATAAAAAAAAATTTCCTAAATGCATGACCCTCTAGAATATCGAAAAACACATTTAAAAAATAATATAAGGTAAAAAAAACTAAAGAAAGAAAAAAAAGAAATTTTTTTGAAAAAGTGTCCGCAGCTGGGATGCGAACCCCCGACCCCTCCCACCAGTCTCAACTTGCCAGTCTGGTGTCCTACCACCAGAGCAAGGTGGTACGAAAAGAAAGAAACAATTTCGTTTCAAAAGCCCTTTCTTGGTGACCTACGCAATAGACCTTTAGGGCCCCACTTGGGCCTTCCTAATTAACATATAAAAATTTCCTTCAACAGGCATTATTGGACCATAGAGGCCTACCTTGGGACTGAGTTTGAAAATTATAACTTAATATTAAAGGGAGCTAGGAGGTCTCAAAGCCTGAACCTTATTCTCGACATCTCGTCTTTTTTTAAATTTTTTTTTTATTATTTCAAAAAGTGCTCTTTAACAAAGAAAGTTGCTCGATTTTATACAAAGAACACCTTACGCATGATAAACTACCTAAAATGTTGCAAAAGGATTCAAAAAATAACAAATAAACTGATTTTCCTAGATTTTTCCAGTTTTTTCCATTTTCCTAATTAAAAAAAAATTTCCTACATGCAGGACCCTCCAGAATATCGAAAAACACATCTAAAAAATAATATAATGTAAAATAAACAAAAGAAAGAAAAAAAGAAATTTTTTTCGAAAAAGTGGTCGAAGCTGGGATTCGAACCGCCATCCCCTCCTTCCAACCTCGACTTGCCAGTCAGGTGTCCTACCATCTAACCAAGGCGGTACGGAAAGAAAGAAACAATTTCACTTCAAAAGCCCTTTCTCGGTGATTACGCAATAGACTTTTAGGGCCCCACTGGGGGCCTCCTAATTAACATATAAAAATTTCCTTCTGCAGGCATGATTGGACCATGGAGGCCTACCTTGAGACCGAGTTTGAAAATTATAACTGAATATTAAAGGGAGCTAGGAGGTCTCGAAGCCTGAACCTTATTCTCGACATTTCGACTTTTTCTTAATTTTTTTTATTATTATTCCAAAAAGTGTTCTTTAACAAAGAAAGATGCTCGATTTTATACACAGAACACCTTATGCATGATAAACTACCTTAAATGTTGCAATAGGACTCGAAAAATAACAAATAAACAGGTTTTCCTCGATTTTTCCAGTTTTTTCCCATTTTCCTAATTAAAAAAAAATTTTCTACATGCTGGACCCTCCAGAATATCAAAAAACACATCTGAAAAATAATATAATGTAAAAAAAACTAAAGAAATAAAAAAAAGAAATTTTTTTGAAAAAGTGTCCACAGCTGAGATTCGAACCCCCGACCCCTTCCTCAAGTCTCGACTTGCCAGTCAGGTGTCCTACCACCAGACCAAGGTGGTACGAAAAGAAAGAAACAATTTCGCTACAAAAGCCCTTTCTTGGTGACCTGCGCAATAGACCTTTAGGGCCCCACTGGGGACCTCCTAATTAACATATAAAAATTTCCTCTTGCAGGCATGATTGGACCATAGAGTCCTACCTTGAGACTGAGTTTGATAATTATAACTTAATATTAAATGGAGCTAGGAGGTCTCGAAGCCTGAAACTTATTCTCGACATTTCGACTTTTTTAAATAAAATTTTATTTTTATTCCAAAAAGTGTTCTTTAACAAAGAAAGTTGCTCGATTTTATACACAGAACACCTTACGCACTATAAACTACCTAAAAGGTTGCAAAAGGAGTCGAAAAATAACAAATAAACTGATTTTCCCAGTTTTTTCCTGTTTTTCCCATTTTCCTAATTAAAAAAAACTTTCCTACTTGCATGACCCTCAAGAATATCGAAAAACACATCTAAAAAATAATATAAAGTAAAAAAACTAAAGAAAGAAAAAAAAGAAATTTTTTTGAAAAAGTGTCCACAGCTGGGATGCGAACCCCCGACCCTTCCCACCAGTCTCAACTTGCCAGTCAGGTGTCCTACCACCAGAGCAAGGTGGTACGAAAAGAAAGAAACAATTTCGTTTCAAAAGCCCTTTCTTGGTGACCTACGCAATAGACCTTTAGGGCCCCAATGGGAGCCTCCTAATTGACATATAAAAATTTCCTATTGCAGGCATGATTGGTCCATAGAGGCCTACCTTGAGACCGAGTTTGAAAATAATAAATGAATATTAAAGGGAGCTAGGAGGTCTCGAAGCCTGAACCTTATTCTCGACATTTCGACTTTTTCTTAATTTTTTTATTATTTTTCCAAAAAGTGTTCTTTAACAAAGAAAGATGCTCGATTTTATACACAGAACACCTTATGCATGATAGACTACCTTAAATGTTGCAATATCAGTCGAAAAATAACAAATAAACTGATTTTCCTCGATTTTTCCAGTTTTTCCCCATTTTCCTAATTAAAAAAAAATTTCCTACATGCTGGATCCTCCAGAATATCAAAAAACACATCTGAAAAATAGCATAATGTAAAAAAAACTAAAGAAAGAAAAAAAAGAAATTTTTTTGAAAAAGTGTCCACAGCTGAGATTCGAACCCCCGACCCCTTCCTCAAGTCTCGACTTGCCAGTCAGGTGTCCTACCACCAGACCAAGGTGGTACAAAAAGAAAAAAACAATTTCGCTTCTAAGGCCCTTACTCGGTTGCCTATGCAATAGACCTTTAGGGCCCCACTGGGGCCTTCCTTATTAACATATAAAAATTTCCTTCAACAGGCATTATTGGAACATAGAGGCCTACCTTGGGACCGAGTTTGAAAATTATAACATAATATTAAAGGGAGCTAGGAGGTCTCAAAGCCTGAACCATATTCTCGACATTTCGACTTTTTCTTAATTTTTTTTATTATTATTCCAAAAAGTGTTCTTTAACAAAGAAAGTTGCTCGATTTTATACACAGAACACCTTACGCACTATAAACTACCTAAAAGGTTGCAAAAGGAGTCGAAAAATAACAAATAAACTGATTTTCCCAGTTTTTTCCTGTTTTTCCCATTTTCCTAATTAAAAAAAACTTTCCTACTTGCATGACCCTCAAGAATATCGAAAAACACATCTAAAAAATAATATAATGTAAAAAAACTAAAGAAAGAAAAAAAAGAAATTTTTTTGAAAAAGTGTCCACAGCTGGGATGCGAACCCCCGACCCTTCCCACCAGTCTCAACTTGCCAGTCAGGTGTCCTACCACCAGAGCAAGGTGGTACGAAAAGAAAGAAACAATTTCGTTTCAAAAGCCCTTTCTTGGTGACCTACGCAATAGACCTTTAGGGCCCCAATGGGAGCCTCCTAATTGACATATAAAAATTTCCTATTGCAGGCATGATTGGTCCATAGAGGCCTACCTTGAGACCGAGTTTGAAAATAATAAATGAATATTAAAGGGAGCTAGGAGGTCTCGAAGCCTGAACCTTATTCTCGACATTTCGACTTTTTCTTAATTTTTTTATTATCTTTCCAAAAAGTGTTCTTTAACAAAGAAAGATGCTCGATTTTATACACAGAACACCTTATGCATGATAGACTACCTTAAATGTTGCAATATCAGTCGAAAAATAACAAATAAACTGATTTTCCTCGATTTTTCCAGTTTTTCCCCATTTTCCTAATTAAAAAAAAATTTCCTACATGCTGGATCCTCCAGAATATCAAAAAACACATCTGAAAAATAGCATAATGTAAAAAAAACTAAAGAAAGAAAAAAAAGAAATTTTTTTGAAAAAGTGTCCACAGCTGAGATTCGAACCCCCGACCCCTTCCTCAAGTCTCGACTTGCCAGTCAGGTGTCCTACCACCAGACCAAGGTGGTACAAAAAGAAAAAAACAATTTCGCTTCTAAGGCCCTTACTCGGTTGCCTATGCAATAGACCTTTAGGGCCCCACTGGGGCCTTCCTTATTAACATATAAAAATTTCCTTCAACAGGCATTATTGGAACATAGAGGCCTACCTTGGGACCGAGTTTGAAAATTATAACATAATATTAAAGGGAGCTAGGAGGTCTCAAAGCCTGAACCATATTCTCGACATTTCGACTTTTTCTTAATTTTTTTTATTATTATTCCAAAAAGTGTTCTTTAACAAAGAAAGATGCTCGATTTTATACACAGAACACCTTATTCATGATAGACTACCTTAAATGTTGCAATAGGAGTCGAAAAATAACAAATAAACAGATTTTTCTCAATTTTTCCAGTTTTTTCCCATTTTCCTAATTAAAAAAAAATTTCCTACATGCTGGACCCTCCAGAATATCAAAAAACACATCTGAAAAATAATATAATGTAAAAAAAACTAAAGAAAGAAAAAAAAAGAAATTTTTTTGAAAAAGCGTCCGCAGCTGAGATTCGAACCCCCGACCCCTTCTTCCTGTCTCGACTTGCCAGTCAGGTGTCCTACCACCAGACCAAGGTGGTACGAAAAGAAAGAAACAATTTCGCTTCAAAAGCCCTTTCTTGGTGACCTACGCAATAGACCTTTAGGGCCCCACAGGGGGCCTCCTAATTAACATATAAAAATTTCCTATTGCACGCATGATTGGACCATAGAGGCCTACCTTGAGACTGAGTTTGAGAATTGTAACTTAATATTAAATGGAGCTATGAGATCTCGAAGCCTGAACCTTATTCTCGACATTGTGACTTAATAAAATTTTTTTTATTATTCCAAAACGTTTTCTTTGACAAAGAAAGATGCTTGATTTTATACACAGAACACCTTATGCATGATAGACTACTTTAAATGTTAAAAAAGGAGTCGAAAAATAACAAATAGACTGATTTTCCTAAATTTTTCCAGTTTTTCCCATTTTCCTAATTCCAAAAAAAATTTCCTACTTCAATGACCCTCTAGAATATCGAAAACACATCTAAAAAATAATATAATGTAAAAAAAAACTAAAGAAAGAAAAAAAAGAATTTTTTTTGAAAAAGTGTCCGCAGCTGTGATGCGAACCCCCGACCCCTCCCTCCAGTCTCAACTTGCCAGTCAGGTGTCCTACCACCAGACCAAGGTGGAACGAAAAGAAAGAAACAATTTTGCTTCAAAAGCCCTTTCTCGGTTACCTATGCAATAGACATTTAGGGCCCCACTGGGGCCCTCCTAATTAACATATAAAGATTTAATTCGACAGGCATGATTGAACCATAGAGGCCTACCTTGAGACCGAGTTTGAAAATTATAACTTAATATTAAATGGAGCTAGGAAGTCTCGAAGCCTTAACCTTACTCTCAACATTTCGTTTTTTCATAATTTTTTTTATTATTATTCCAAAGAGTGTTCTTTAACAAAGAAAGATGCTCGATTTTATACACAGAACACCTTATGCATGATAAATTACCTAAAATGTTGCAAAAGGAGTCGAAAAATAACAAATAAACTGATTTTCCTAGATTTTTCCAGTTTTTCCCATTTTCCTAATTCAAAAAAAAATTTCCTACTTCAATGACCCTCTAGAATATCGAAAAACACATCTAAAAAATAATATAATGTAAAAAAAACTAAAGAAAGAAAAAGAAGAAATTTTTTTGAAAAAGTGTCCCCAGCTGGGTTTCGAACCCCTGACCCCTCCCTCCAGTCTGGACCTGCCAGTCAGGTTTCCTACCACCAGACCAAGGTGGTACGGAAAGAAAGAAACAATTTCGCTTCAAAAGCCCTTACTCGGTTGCCTATGCAATAGACCTTTAGGGCCCCATTGGGTCCCTCCTAATTAACATATAAAAATTTCCTTCAACAGGCATTTTTGGACCATAGAGGCCTACCTTGGGTCTGAGTTTGATAATTATAACTTAATATTAAGGGGAGCTAGGAGGTCTCAAAGCCTGAACCTTATTCTCGACATCTCGTCTTTTTAAAAATTTTTTTTTTATTATTTCAAAAAGTGTTCTTTAACAAAGAAAGTTGCTCGATTTTATACAAAGAACACCTTACGCATGATAAACTACCTAAAATGTTGCAAAAGGAGTCGAAAAATAACAAATAAACTGATTTTACTAGATTTTTCCAGTTTTTCCCATTTTCCTAATTTAAAAAAAAATTTCCAACATGCATGACCGTCTAGAATATCGCAAAACACATATGAAAAATAATACAATGTAAAAAAAACTAAAGAAAGAAAAATAAGAAATTTTTTTGAAAAAGTAGTCGAAGCTGAGATTCGAACCCCCGTCCCCTCCCTCCAGTCTTGACTTGCCAGTCAGGTGTACTACCACCAGACCAAGGAGGTACAGAAAGAAAGAAACAATTTCGCTTCAAAAGCCCTTACTCTGTTGACTATGCAATAGACCTTTAGGGCCCATCTGTGGCCCTCCTATTTAACATATAAAAATTTCCTTCAACAGGCATGATTGGACCATAGAGGCCTATCTTGGGACCGAGTTTGAAAATTATAACTCAATATTAAAGGGAGCTAGGAGGTCTCGAAGCCTGAACCTTATTCTCGACATTTCGACTTTTTTTAAATTTTTTTTATTCTTATTCCAAAAAGTGTTTTTGATCAAAGAAAGATGCTCGATTTTATACACAGAACACCTTATGCATGATAAACTACCTAAAATGTTGCAAAAGGAGTCGAAAAATGACAAATAAGCTGATTTTCCTAGATTTTTCCAGTTTTTCCCATTTTCCTAATTAAAAAAAAAATTCCTACATGAATGACCCTCTAGAATATTGAAAAACACATCTGAAAAATAATATAATGTAAAAAAAACTAAAGAAAGGAAAAAAAGAAATTTTTTTGAAAAAGTAGTCGAAGCTGGGATTCGAACCCCCGTCCCCTCCCTCCAACCTCGACTTGCCAGTCAGGTGTCCTACCACCAGACCAAGACGGTACGGAAAGAAAGAAACAATTTTGCTTCAAAAGCCCTTTCTCGGTTACCTATGCAATAGACATTTAGGGCCCCACAGGGGCCCTCCTAATTAACATATAAAAATTTCCTTCTCCAGGCATGATTGGACCATAGAGGCCTACCAAGAGACCGAGTTTGAAAATTTTAACTTAATATTAAAGGGAGCTAGGAGGTCTCGAAGTCTGAACCTTATTCTCGACATTTCGTCTTTTTTTAAATTTTTTTTTTATTATTTCAAAAAGAGTTCTTTAACAAAGAAAGTTCCTCGATTTTATACACAGAACACGTAACGCATGATAAACTATCCAAAATGTTGCAAAAGGAGTCGAAAAATAACAAATAAACTGATTTTCCTAAATTTTTTCAGTTTTTCCCATTTTCCTTATTCAAAAAAAAATTTCCTACTTGCATCACCCTCTAGAATATCGAAAAACACATCTAAAAAATAATATAATGTAAAAAAAACTAAAGAAAGAAAAAGAAGAAATGTTTTTGAAAAAGTATCCGCAGTTGGGATTCGAACCCCCGTCTACTCCCTCCAACCTCGACTTGCCAGTCAGGTGTCCTACCACCAGACCAAGGCGGTACGGAAAGAAAGAAACAATTTTGCTTCAAAAGCCCTTTCTCGGTTACCTATGCATTATACATTTAGGGCCCCACAGGGGCCCTCCTAATTAGCACATAAAAATTTCCTTCGCCAGGCATGATTGAACCATAGAGGCCTACCATGAGACCGAGTTTGAAAATTTTAACTTAATATTAAAAGGAGCTAGGAGGTCTCGAAGTCTGAACCTTATTCTCGACATTTCGTCTTTTTTTTAATTTGTTTTTTATTATTTCAAAAAGTGTTCTTTAACAAAGAAAGTTCCTCGAATTTATACACAGAACACCTTATGCATGATAGACTACCTTAAATGTTGCAATAGGAGTCAAAAAATAACAAATAAACATATTTTCCTAGATTTTTCCAGTTTTTTCCCATTTTCCTAATTTAAAAAAAATTTCTTACATGCAGGACCCTCCAGAATATCGAAAAACACAACTAAAAAATAATATAATGTAAAATAAACAAAAGAAAGAATAAAAGAAATTTTTTTGAAAAAGTGGTCGAAGCTAGGATTCGAACCCCCATCCCCTCCCTCCAACCTCGACTTGCAATCCAGGTGTCCTACCACCAGACCAAGGTGGTACGAAAAGAAAGAAACAATTTCGCTTCAAAAGCCCTTTCTTGGTGACCTACGCAATAGACATTTAGGGCCCCACTGGGGGCCTCCTAATTAACATATAAAAATTTCCTTTTGCAGGCTTGATTGGAACATAGAGGCCTACCTTGAGACCGAGTTTGATAATTATAACTTAAAATTAAGTGGAGCTAGGAGGTCTCAAAGCCTGAACCTTATTCTCGACATTGCGACTTTTTTAAAAATTTGTTTATTATTATTCCAAAAAGTGTTCTTTAACAAAGAAGGATGCTCGATTTTATACACAGAACGCCTTATGCATGATAGACTACCTAAGGTGTTGCAAAAGGAGTCGAAAAATAACAAATAAGCTGATTTTCCTAGATTTTTCCAGTTTTTCCTATTTTCCTAATTAAAAAAAAAATTTCCTACATGCATGACCCTCTAGAATATTGAAAAACACATCTGAAAAATAATATAAAGTAAAAAAAACTAAAGAAAGGAAAAAAAGAAATTTTTTTGAAAAAGTAGTCGAAGCTGGGATTCGAACCCCCGTCCCCTCCCTCCAACCTCGACTTGCCAGTCAGATGTCCTACCACCAGACCAAGACGGTACGGAAAGAAAGAAACAATTTTGCTTCAAAAGCCCTTTCTCGGTTACCTATGCAATAGACATTTAGGGCCCCACAGGGGCCCTCCTAATTAACATATAAAAATTTTCTTCACCAGGCATGATTGGACCATAGAGGCCTACCATGAGACCGAGTTTGAAAATTTTAACTTAATATTAAAGGGAGCTAGGAGGTCTCGAAGTCTGAACCTTATTCTCGACATTTCGTCCTTTGTTAAATTTTTGTTTTATTATTTCTAAAAGAGTTCTTTAACAAAGAAAGTTCCTCGATTTTATACACAGAACACGTAACGCATGATAAACTATCCAAAATGTTGCAAAAGGAGTCGAAAAATAACAAATAAACTGATTTTCCTAAATTTTTTCAGTTTTTCCCATTTTCCAAATTCAAAAAAAAATTTCCTACTTGCATGACCCTCTAGAATATCGAAAAACACATCTAAAAAATAATATAATGTAAAAAAAACTAAAGAAAGAAAAAGAAGAAATTTTTTTGAAAAAGTGTCCGCAGTTGGGATTCGAACCCCCGTCCCCTCCCTCCAACCTCGACTTGCCAATCAGGTGTCCTACCACCAGACCAAGGCGGGACGGAAAGAAAGAAACAATTTTGCTTCAAAAGCCCTTTCTCGGTTACCTATGCATTTTACATTTAGGGCCCCACAGGGGCCCTCCTAATTAACACATAAAAATTTCCTTCGCCAGGCATGATTGAACCATAGAAGCCTACCATGAGAACGAGTTTCAAAATTTTAACTTAATATTAAAAGGAGCTAGGAGGTCTCGAAGTCTGAACCTTATTCTCGACATTTCGTCTTTTTTTTAATTTTTTTTTTATTATTTCAAAAAGTGTTCTTTAACAAAGAAAGTTGCTCGATTTTATACACAGAACACCTTACGCAGTATAAACTACCTAAAATGTTGCAAAAGGAGTCGAAAAATAACAAATAAACTGATTTTCCTAAATTTTTCCAGTTTTTCCCATTTTCCTAATTCAAAAAAGAATTTCCTACTTGCATGACCCTCTAGAATATCGAAAAACACATCTAAAAAATAATATAATGTAAAAAAAACTAAAGAAAGAAAAAGAAGAAATTTTTTTGAAAAAGTGTCCACAGTTGGGATTCGAACCCCCGACCCCTCCCTCCTGTCTCGCCTTGCCATTCAGGTGTCCTACCACCAGACCAAGGTGGTACGAAAAGAAAGAAACAATTTCGCTTCATTAGCCCTTTCTTGGTGATCTACGCAATAGACATTTAGGGCCCCACTGGGGGCCTCCTAATTAACATATAAAAATTTCCTTTTGCAGGCTTGATTGGACCATAGAGGCCTACCTTGAGACCGAGTTTGATAATTATAACTTAATATTAAGTGGAGCTAGGAGGTCTCGAAGCCTGAACCTTATTCTCGACATTGCGACTTTTTTAAAAATTTGTTTATTATTATTCCAAAAAGTGTTCTTTAACAAAGAAGGATGCTCGATTTTATACACAGAACACCTTATGCATGATAGACTACCTAAGGTGTTGCAAAAGGAGTCGAAAAATAACAAATAAGCTGATTTTCCTAGATTTTTCCAGTTTTTCCCATTTTCCTAATTAAAAAAAAAATTTCCTACATGCATGACCCTCTAGAATATTGAAAAACACATCTGAAAAATAATATAATGTAAAAAAAACTAAAGAAAGTAAAAAAAGAAATTTTTTTGAAAAAGTAGTCGAAGCTGGGATTCGAACCCCCGTCCCCTCCCTCCAACCTCGACTTGCCAGTCAGGTGTCCTACCACCAGACCAAGACGGTACGGAAAGAAAGAAACAATTTTGCTTCAAAAGCCCTTTCTCGGTTACCTATGCAATAGACATTTAGGGCCCTACAGGGGCCCTCCTAATTAACATATAAAAATTTCCTTCACCAGGCATGATTGGACCATAGAGGCCTACCATGAGACCGAGTTTGAAAATTTTAACTTAATATTAAAGGGAGCTAGGAGGTCTCGAAGTCTGAACCTTATTCTCGACATTTTGTCTTTTTTTAAATTTTTTTTTTATTATTTCAAAAAGAGTTCTTTAACAAAGACAGTTCCTCGATTTTATACACAGAACACGTAACGCATGATAAACTATCCAAAATGTTGCAAAAGGAGTCGAAAAATATCAAATAAACTGATTTTCCTAGATTTTTCCAGTTTTTCCCATTTTCCTAATTAAAAAAAAAATTTCCTACTTGCGTGACCCTCTAGAATATCGAAAAACACATCTAAAAAATAATATAATGTAAAAAAAACTAAAGAAAGAAAAAAAAGAAATTTTTTTGAAAAAGTTGCCGCAGCTGGGATTCGAACCCCCGTCCCCTCCCTCCGACCTCGACTTGCCAGCCAGACCAAGGCGGTACGGAAAGAAAGAAACAATTTCGCTTCAAAAGCCCTTTCTCGGTTACCTATGCAATAGACATTTAGGGCCCCACTGGGGCCATTCTAATTAACATATAAAAATTTCCTTCGCCAGGCATGATTGGACCATAGAGGCTTACCATGAGACCGAGTTTGAAAATTTTAACTTAATATTAATGCGAGCTAGGAGGTCTCCAAGCCTGAACCTTATTCTCGACATTTCGTCTTTTTAAAAATTTTTTTTTTATTATTTCAAAAAGTGTTCTTTGGCAAAGAAAGTTGCTCGATTTTATACACAGAACACCTTACGCAAGATAAACTACCTAAAATGTTGCAAAAGGAGTCGAAAAATAACAAATAAACTGATTTTCCTAGATTCTCCAGTTTTTCCCATTTTCCTAATTACAAAAAAAAATTTCCTACACGCATGACCCTCTAGAATATCGAAAAACACATCTGAAAAATAATATAACGTAAAAAAAACTAAAGAAAGAAAAAAAAGAATTTTTTTTGAAAAAGTGTCCGCAGCTGAGATTCGAACCCCCGACCCCTCCCTCCAGTCTCGACTTGCCAGTCAGTTGTCCTACCACCAGACCAAGGTTGTACGAAAAGAAAGAAACAATTTCGCTTCAAAAGCCCCTACTTGGTGACCTACGCAATAGACCTTTAGGGCTCCACTGGGGGCCTCCTAATTAACATAAAAAAATTTCCTTTTGCAGGCGTGATTGGACCATAGAGGCCTACCTTGGGACCGAGTTTGATAATTATAACTTAATATTAAAGGGAACTAGGAGGTCTCAAAGCCTGAACCTTATTCTTGACATTTCGTCTTTTTTTAAATTTTTTTTATTATTATTTCAAAAAGTGTTCTTTAACAAAGAAAGTTGCTCGATTTTATACAAAGACCACCTTACGCATGATAAACTACCTAAAATGTTGCAAAAGGAGTCGAAAAATAACAAATAAACAGATATTCCTAGATTTTTCCAGTTTTTCCCATTTTCCTAATTAAAAAAAAAATTTCCTACATGCATGATCCTCTAGAATATCGCAAAACACATATGAAAAATGATATAATGTAAAAAAAAACTAAAGAAAGAAAAAAAAGAAATTTTTTTGAAAAAGTGCTCGAAGCTGAGATTCGAACCCCCGTCCCCTCCCTCCAGTCTTGACTTGCCAGTCAGGTGTCCTACCACCAGACCAAGACGGTACGGAAAGAAAGAAACAATTTTGCTTCAAAAGCCCTTTCTCGGTTACCTATGCAATAGACATTTAGGGCCCTACAGGGGCCCTCCTAATTAACATATAAAAATTTCCTTCACCAGGCATGATTGGACCATAGAGGCCTACCATGAGACCGAGTTTGAAAATTTTAACTTAATATTAAAGGGAGCTAGGAGGTCTCGAAGTCTGAACTTTATTCTCGACATTTCGTCTTTTTTAAAAAATTTTTTTTATTATTTCAAAAAGAGTTCTTTAACAAAGAAAGTTCCTCGATTTTATACACAGAACACGTAACGCATGATAAACTATCCAAAATGTTGCAAAAGGAGTCGAAAAATAACAAATAAACTGATTTTCCTAAATTTTTTCAGTTTTTCCCATTTTCCTTATTCAAAAAAAAATTTCCTACTTGCATCACCCTCTAGAATATCGAAAAACACATCTAAAAAATAATATAATGTAAAAAAAACTAAAGAAAGAAAAAGAAGAAATTTTTTTGAAAAAGTGTCCGCAGTTGGGATTCGAACCCTTGTCCCCTCCCTCCAACCTCGACTTGCCAGTCAGGTGTCCTACCACCAGACCAAGGCGGTACGGAAAGAAAGAAACAATTTTGCTTCAAAAGCCCTTTCTCGGTTACCTATGCATTATACATTTAGGGCCCCACAGGGGCCCTCCTAATTAGCACATAAAAATTTCCTTCGCCAGGCATGATTCAACCATAGAGGCCTACCATGAGACCGAGTTTGAAAATTTTAACTTAATATTAAAAGGAGCTAGGAGGTCTCGAAGTCTGAACCTTATTCTCGACATTTCGTCTTTTTTTTAATTTTTTTTTTATTATTTCAAAAAGTGTTCTTTAACAAAGAAAGTTCCTCGAATTTATACACAGAACACCTTATGCATGATAGACTACCTTAAATGTTGCAATAGGAGTCGAAAAATAACAAATAAACATATTTTCCTAGATTTTTCCAGTTTTTTCCCATTTTCCTAATTTAAAAAAAATTTCTTACATGCAGGAACCTCCAGAATATCGAAAAACACAACTAAAAAATAATATAATGTAAAATAAACAAAAGAAAGAATAAAAGAAATTTTTTTGAAAAAGTGGTCGAAGCTAGGATTCGTACCCCCATCCCCTCCCTCCAACCTCGACTTACCAGTCAGGTGTCCTACCACCAGACCAAGGCGGTACGGAAAGAAAGAAACAATTTCGCTTCAAAAGCCCTTTCTCGGTTACCTATGCAATAGACATTTAGGGCCCCACTGGGGCCCTCATAATTAACATATAAAAATTTCCTTCGGCAGGCATGATTGGACCATAGAGGCCTACCTTGAGACCGAGTTTGAAAATTATAACTTAATATTAAAGGGAGCTAGGAGGTCTCGAAGCCTGAACCTTATTCTCGACATTTCGCCTTTTTTAAAAATTTTTTTATTATTATTTCAAAAAGTGTTCTTTAACAAAGAAAATTGCTCGATTTTATACACAGAACACCTTACGCACTATAAACTACCTAAAATGTTGCAAAAGGAGTCGAAAAATAACAAATAAACTGATTTTCCTAAATTTTTCCAGTTTTTCCCATTTTCCTAATTCAAAAAAGAATTTCCTACTTGCATGACCCTCTAGAATATCGAAAAACACATCTAAAAAATAATATAATGTAAAAAAAACTAAAGAAAGAAAAAGAAGAAATTTTTTTGAAAAAGTGTCCGCAGTTGGGATTCGAACTCCCGACCCCTCCCTCCTGTCTCGACTTGCAATTCAGGTGTCCTACCACCAGACCAAGGTGGTACGAAAAGAAAGAAACAATTTCGCTTCAAAAGCCCTTTCTTGGTGACCTACGCAATAGACATTTAGGGCCCCACTGGGGGCCTCCTAATTAACATATAAAAATTTCCTTTTGCAGGCTTGATTGGAACATAGAGGCCTACCTTGAGACCGAGTTTGATAATTATAACTTAATATTAAGTGGAGCTAGGAGGTCTCGAAGCCTGAACCTTATTCTCGACATTGCGACTTTTTTAAAATTTGTTTATTATTATTCCAAAAAGTGTTCTTTAACAAAGAAGGATGCTCGATTTTATACACAGAACGCCTTATGCATGATAGACTACCTAAGGTGTTGCAAAAGGAGTCGAAAAATAACAAATAAGCTGATTTTCCTAGATTTTTCCAGTTTTTCCCATTTTCCTAATTAAAAAAAAAATTTCCTACATGCATGACCCTCTAGAATATTGAAAAACACATCTGAAAAATAATATAAAGTAAAAAAAACTAAAGAAAGGAAAAAAAGAAATTTTTTTGAAAAAGTAGTCGAAGCTGGGATTCGAACCCCCGTCCCCTCCCTCCAACCTCGACTTGCCAGTCAGGTGTCCTACCACCAGACCAAGACGGTACGGAAAGAAAAAAACAATTTTGCTTCAAAAGCCCTTTCTCGGTTACCTATGCAATAGACATTTAGGGCCCCACAGGGGCCCTCCTAATTAACATATAAAAATTTCCTTCACCAGGCATGATTGGACCATAGAGGCCTACCATGAGACCGAGTTTGAAAATTTTAACTTAATATTAAAGGGAGCTAGGAGGTCTCGAAGTCTGAACCTTATTCTCGACATTTCGTCTTTTTTTAAATTTTTTTTTTATTATTTCTAAAAGAGTTCTTTAACAAAGAAAGTTCCTCGATTTTATACACAGAACACGTAACGCATGATAAACTATCCAAAATGTTGCAAAAGGAGACGAAAAATAACAAATAAACTGATTTTCCTAAATATTTTCAGTTTTTCGCATTTTCCTAATTCAAAAAAAAATTTCCTACTTGCATGACCCTCTAGAATATCGAAAAACACATCTAAAAAATAATATAATGTAAAAAAAACTAAAGAAAGAAAAAGAAGAAATTTTTTTGAAAAAGTGTCCGCAGTTGGGATTCGAACCCCCGTCCCCTCCCTCCAACCTCGTCTTGCCAATCAGGTGTCCTACCACCAGACCAAGGCGGGACGGAAAGAAAGAAACAATTTTGCTTCAAAAGCCCTTTCTCGGTTACCTATGCATTATACATTTAGGGCCCCACAGGGGCCCTCCTAGTTAGCACATAAAAATTTCCTTCGCCAGGCATGATTGAACCATAGAAGCCTACCATGAGACCGAGTTTGAAAATTTTAACTTAATATTAAAAGGAGCTAGGAGGTCTCGAAGTCTGAACCTTATTCTCGACATTGCGACTTTTTTAAAAATTTGTTTATTATTATTCCAAAAAGTGTTCTTTAACAAAGAAGGATGCTCGATTTTATACACAGAACACCTTATGCATGATAGACTACCTAAGGTGTTGCAAAAGGAGTCGAAAAATAACAAATAAGCTGATTTTCCTAGATTTTTCCAGTTTTTCCCATTTTCCTAATTAAAAAAAAAATTTCCTACATGCATGACCCTCTAGAATATCGAAAAACACATCTGAAAAATAATATAATGTAAAAAAAAACTAAAGAAAGTAAAAAAAGAAATTTTTTTGAAAAAGTAGTCGAAGCTGGGATTCGAACCCCCGTCCCCTCCCTCCAACCTCGACTTGCCAGTCAGGTGTCCTACCACCAGACCAAGACGGTACGGAAAGAAAGAAACAATTTTGCTTCAAAAGCCCTTTCTCGGTTACCTATGCAATAGACATTTAGGGCCCCACTGGGGCCATTCTAATTAACATATAAAAATTTCCTTCGCCAGGCATGATTGGACCATAGAGGCTTACCATGAGACCGAGTTTGAAAATTTTAACTTAATATTAAAGCGAGCTAGGAGGTCTCCAAGCCTGAACCTTATTCTCGACATTTCGTCTTTTTTTAAATTTTTTTTTTTATTATTTCAAAAAGTGTTCTTTGGCAAAGAAAGTTGCTCGAATTTATACACAGAACACCTTACGCAAGATAAACTACCTAAAATGTTGCAAAAGGAGTCGAAAAATAACAAATAAACTGATTTTTCTAGATTCTCCAGTTTTTCCCATTTTCCTAATTACAAAAAAAAATTTCCTACACGCATGACCCTCTAGAATATCGAAAAACACATCTGAAAAATAATATAACGTAAAAAAAACTAAAGAAAGAAAAAAAAGAATTTTTTTTGAAAAAGTGTCCGCAGTTGGGATTCGAACCCCCGACCCCTCCCTCCTGTCTCGACTTGCAATTCAGGTGTCCTACCACCAGACCAAGGTGGTTCGAAAAGAAAGAAACAATTTCGCTTCAAAAGCCCTTTCTTGGTGACCTACGCAATAGACATTTAGGGCCCCTCTGGGGGCCTCCTAATTAACATATAAAAATTTTCTTTTGCAGGCTTGATTGGACCATAGAGGCCTACCTTGAGACCGAGTTTGATAATTATAACTTAATATTAAGTGGAGCTAGGAGGTCTCGAAGCCTGAACCTTATTCTCGACATTGCGACTTTTTTAAAAATTTGTTTATTATTATTCCAAAAAGTGTTCTTTAACAAAGAAGGATGCTCGATTTTATACACAGAACACCTTATGCATGATAGACTACCTAAGGTGTTGCAAAAGGAGTCGAAAAATAACAAATAAGCTGATTTTCCTAGATTTTTCCAGTTTTTCCCATTTTCCTAATTAAAAAAAAAATTTCCTACATGCATGACCCTCTAGAATATTGAAAAACACATCTGAAAAATAATATAATGTAAAAAAAACTAAAGAAAGTAAAAAAAGAAATTTTTTTGAAAAAGTAGTCGAAGCTGGGATTCGAACCCCCGTCCCATCCCTCCAACCTCGACTTGCCAGTCAGGTGTCCTACCACCCGACCAAGACGGTACGGAAAGAAAGAAACAATTTTGCTTCAAAAGCCCTTTCTTGGTTACCTATGCAATAGACATTTAGGGCCCCACAGGGGCCCTCCTAATTAACATATAAAAATTTCCTTCACCAGGCATGATTGGACCATAGAGGCCTACCATGAGACCGAGTTTGAAAATTTTAACTTAATATTAAAGGGAGCTAGGAGGTCTCGAAGTCTGAACCTTATTCTCGACATTTTGTCTTTTTTTAAATTTTTTTTTTATTATTTCAAAAAGAGTTCTTTAACAAAGACAGTTCCTCGATTTTATACACAGAACACGTAACGCATGATAAACTATCCAAAATGTTGCAAAAGGAGTCGAAAAATATCAAATAAACTGATTTTCCTAGATTTTTCCAGTTTTTCCCATTTTCCTAATTAAAAAAAAAATTTCCTACATGCATGATCCTCTAGAATATCGAAAAACACATTTAAAAAATAATATAATGTAAAAAAAACTAAAGAAAGAAAAAAAAGAAATTCTTTTGAAAAAGTGTCCGCAGCTGAGATTCGATCCCCCGACCCCTCCCTCCAGTCTCGACTTGCCAGTCAGGTGTCCTACCACCAGACCAAGATGGTACGGAAAGAAAGAAACAATTTTGCTTCAAAAGCCCTTACTCGGTTGCCTATGCAATAGACTTTTAGGGCCCCACTGGGGCCCTCCTAATTAACATATAAAAATTTCCTTCAACAGGCATGATTGGACAATAGAGGCCTATCTTGGGACCGAGTTTGAAAATTATATCTCAATATTAAAGGGAGCTAGGAGGTCTCGAAGCCTGAACCTTATTCTCGACATTTCGACTTTCTTAAAAAATTTTTTTATTATTATTCCAAAAAGTGTTCTTTATCAAAGAAAGTTGCTCAATTTTATACACAGAACACCTTACGCATGATAAACTATCCAAAATGTTGCAAAAGGAGTCGAAAAATAACAAATAAACCGATTTTCCTAGATTTTTCCAGTTTTTCCCATTTTCCTAATTAAAAAAAAATAAAAATACATGCATGATCCTCTAGAACATCGAAAAACACATTTAAAAAATAATATAATGTAAAAAAAACTAAAGAAAGAAAAAAAAGAAATTTTTTTGAAAAAGTGTCCGCAGCTGAGATTCGAACCCCCTACCCCTCCCTCCAGTCTCGACTTGCCAGTCAGGTGTCCTACCACCAGACCAAGATGGTACGGAAAGAAAGAAACAATTTCGCTTCAAAAGCCCTTACTCGTTTGCCTATGCAATAGACTTTTAGGGCCCCACTGGGGCCCTCCTAATTAACATATAAAAATTTCCTTCAACAGGCATGATTGGACAATAGAGGCCTATCTTGGGACCGAGTTTGAAAATTATAACTCAATATTAAAGGGAGCTCGGAGGTCTCGAAGCCTGAACCTTATTCTCGACATTTCGACTTTTTTTAAATTTTTTTTTATTATTATTCCAAAAAGTGTTCTTTATCAACAAAGATGTTCGATTTTATACACAGAACACCTTATGCATGATAAACTACCTAAAATGTTGCAAAAGGAGTCGAAAAATAACAAATAAACCGATTTTCCTAGATTTTTCCAGTTTTTCCCATTTTCCTGATTTAAAAAAAAATTTCCTACATGCATGACCCCCTAGAATATCGAAAAACACATCTGAAAAATAATATAATGTAAAAAAAAATTAAAAAAAGAAAAAGAAATTTTTTTGAGAAAATGTCCCCAGCTGGGTTTTGAACCCCTTACCCCTCCCCTCCCTCCAGTCTCGACTTGCCAGTAAGGTGTCCTATCATCAGACCAAGGTGGTACGTCAAGAAAGAAACAATTTCGCTTCAAAAGCCCTTACTCGTTTGCCTATGCAATAGACTTTTAGGGCCCCACTGGGGCCCTCCTAATTAACATATAAAAATTTCCTTCAAAAGGCATGATTGAACCATAGAGGCCTAACTTGAGACCGAGTTTGAAAATTATAACTTAATATTAAAGGGAGCTAGGAGGTCTCGAAGTCTGAACCTTATTCTCGACATTTCGTCTTTTTTTTAAATTTTTTTTATTATTATTTCAAAAAGTGTTCTTTAACAAAGAAAGTTGCTCGATTTTATACAAAGAACACCTTACGCATGATAAACTATCCAAAATGTTGCAAAAGGTGTCGAAAAATAACAAATAAACTGATTTTCCTAGATTTTTCCAGTTTTTCCCATTTTCCTAATTAAAAAAAAAAAATTCCAACATGCATGAAACTCTAGAATATCGAAAAACACATTTAAAAAATAATATAATGTAAAAGAAACTAAAGAAAGAAAAAAAAGAAATTTTTTTGAAAAAGTAGTCGAAGCTGGGATTCGAACCCCCGTCCCCTCCCTCCAGTCTCGACTTGCCAGTCAGGTGTCCTACCACCAGACCAAGACGGTACGGAAAGAAAGAAACAATTTTGCTTCAAAAGCCCTTTCTCGGTTACCTATGCAATAGACATTTAGGGCCCCACTGGGGCCATTCTAATTAACATATAAAAATTTCCTTCGCCAGGCATGATTGGACCATAGAGGCTTACCATGAGACCGAGTTTGAAAATTTTAACTTAATATTAAAGCGAGCTAGGAGGTCTCCAAGCCTGAACCTTATTCTCGACATTTCGTCTTTTTTTAAATTTTTTTTTTTATTATTTCAAAAAGTGTTCTTTGGCAAAGAAAGTTGCTCGAATTTATACACAGAACACCTTACGCAAGATAAACTACCTAAAATGTTGCAAAAGGAGTCGAAAAATAACAAATAAACTGATTTTCCTAGATTCTCCAGTTTTTCCCATTTTCCTAATTACAAAAAAAAATTTCCTACACGCATGACCCTCTAGAATATCGAAAAACACATCTGAAAAATAATATAACGTAAAAAAAACTAAAGAAAGAAAAAAAAGAATTTTTTTTGAAAAAGTGTCCGCAGTTGGGATTCGAACCCCCGACCCCTCCCTCCTGTCTCGACTTGCAATTCAGGTGTCCTACCACCAGACCAAGGTGGTTCGAAAAGAAAGAAACAATTTCGCTTCAAAAGCCCTTTCTTGGTGACCTACGCAATAGACATTTAGGGCCCCTCTGGGGGCCTCCTAATTAACATATAAAAATTTTCTTTTGCAGGCTTGATTGGACCATAGAGGCCTACCTTGAGACCGAGTTTGATAATTATAACTTAATATTAAGTGGAGCTAGGAGGTCTCGAAGCCTGAACCTTATTCTCGACATTGCGACTTTTTTAAAAATTTGTTTATTATTATTCCAAAAAGTGTTCTTTAACAAAGAAGGATGCTCGATTTTATACACAGAACACCTTATGCATGATAGACTACCTAAGGTGTTGCAAAAGGAGTCGAAAAATAACAAATAAGCTGATTTTCCTAGATTTTTCCAGTTTTTCCCATTTTCCTAATTAAAAAAAAAATTTCCTACATGCATGACCCTCTAGAATATTGAAAAACACATCTGAAAAATAATATAATGTAAAAAAAACTAAAGAAAGTAAAAAAAGAAATTTTTTTGAAAAAGTAGTCGAAGCTGGGATTCGAACCCCCGTCCCATCCCTCCAACCTCGACTTGCCAGTCAGGTGTCCTACCACCCGACCAAGACGGTACGGAAAGAAAGAAACAATTTTGCTTCAAAAGCCCTTTCTTGGTTACCTATGCAATAGACATTTAGGGCCCCACAGGGGCCCTCCTAATTAACATATAAAAATTTCCTTCACCAGGCATGATTGGACCATAGAGGCCTACCATGAGACCGAGTTTGAAAATTTTAACTTAATATTAAAGGGAGCTAGGAGGTCTCGAAGTCTGAACCTTATTCTCGACATTTTGTCTTTTTTTAAATTTTTTTTTTATTATTTCAAAAAGAGTTCTTTAACAAAGACAGTTCCTCGATTTTATACACAGAACACGTAACGCATGATAAACTATCCAAAATGTTGCAAAAGGAGTCGAAAAATATCAAATAAACTGATTTTCCTAGATTTTTCCAGTTTTTCCCATTTTCCTAATTAAAAAAAAAATTTCCTACATGCATGATCCTCTAGAATATCGAAAAACACATTTAAAAAATAATATAATGTAAAAAAAACTAAAGAAAGAAAAAAAAGAAATTCTTTTGAAAAAGTGTCCGCAGCTGAGATTCGATCCCCCGACCCCTCCCTCCAGTCTCGACTTGCCAGTCAGGTGTCCTACCACCAGACCAAGATGGTACGGAAAGAAAGAAACAATTTTGCTTCAAAAGCCCTTACTCGGTTGCCTATGCAATAGACTTTTAGGGCCCCACTGGGGCCCTCCTAATTAACATATAAAAATTTCCTTCAACAGGCATGATTGGACAATAGAGGCCTATCTTGGGACCGAGTTTGAAAATTATATCTCAATATTAAAGGGAGCTAGGAGGTCTCGAAGCCTGAACCTTATTCTCGACATTTCGACTTTCTTAAAAAATTTTTTTATTATTATTCCAAAAAGTGTTCTTTATCAAAGAAAGTTGCTCAATTTTATACACAGAACACCTTACGCATGATAAACTATCCAAAATGTTGCAAAAGGAGTCGAAAAATAACAAATAAACCGATTTTCCTAGATTTTTCCAGTTTTTCCCATTTTCCTAATTAAAAAAAAATAAAAATACATGCATGATCCTCTAGAACATCGAAAAACACATTTAAAAAATAATATAATGTAAAAAAAACTAAAGAAAGAAAAAAAAGAAATTTTTTTGAAAAAGTGTCCGCAGCTGAGATTCGAACCCCCTACCCCTCCCTCCAGTCTCGACTTGCCAGTCAGGTGTCCTACCACCAGACCAAGATGGTACGGAAAGAAAGAAACAATTTCGCTTCAAAAGCCCTTACTCGTTTGCCTATGCAATAGACTTTTAGGGCCCCACTGGGGCCCTCCTAATTAACATATAAAAATTTCCTTCAACAGGCATGATTGGACAATAGAGGCCTATCTTGGGACCGAGTTTGAAAATTATAACTCAATATTAAAGGGAGCTCGGAGGTCTCGAAGCCTGAACCTTATTCTCGACATTTCGACTTTTTTTAAATTTTTTTTTATTATTATTCCAAAAAGTGTTCTTTATCAACAAAGATGTTCGATTTTATACACAGAACACCTTATGCATGATAAACTACCTAAAATGTTGCAAAAGGAGTCGAAAAATAACAAATAAACCGATTTTCCTAGATTTTTCCAGTTTTTCCCATTTTCCTGATTTAAAAAAAAATTTCCTACATGCATGACCCCCTAGAATATCGAAAAACACATCTGAAAAATAATATAATGTAAAAAAAAATTAAAAAAAGAAAAAGAAATTTTTTTGAGAAAATGTCCCCAGCTGGGTTTTGAACCCCTTACCCCTCCCCTCCCTCCAGTCTCGACTTGCCAGTAAGGTGTCCTATCATCAGACCAAGGTGGTACGTCAAGAAAGAAACAATTTCGCTTCAAAAGCCCTTACTCGTTTGCCTATGCAATAGACTTTTAGGGCCCCACTGGGGCCCTCCTAATTAACATATAAAAATTTCCTTCAAAAGGCATGATTGAACCATAGAGGCCTAACTTGAGACCGAGTTTGAAAATTATAACTTAATATTAAAGGGAGCTAGGAGGTCTCGAAGTCTGAACCTTATTCTCGACATTTCGTCTTTTTTTTAAATTTTTTTTATTATTATTTCAAAAAGTGTTCTTTAACAAAGAAAGTTGCTCGATTTTATACAAAGAACACCTTACGCATGATAAACTATCCAAAATGTTGCAAAAGGTGTCGAAAAATAACAAATAAACTGATTTTCCTAGATTTTTCCAGTTTTTCCCATTTTCCTAATTAAAAAAAAAAAATTCCAACATGCATGAAACTCTAGAATATCGAAAAACACATTTAAAAAATAATATAATGTAAAAGAAACTAAAGAAAGAAAAAAAAGAAATTTTTTTGAAAAAATGTCCCTAGCTGGGTTTCTAACCCCTGACCCCTCCCTCCAGTCTCGACTTGCCAGTCAGGTGTCCTACCACCAGAACAAGGTGGTACGGAAAGAAAGAAACAATTTTGCTTCAAAAGCCCTTAATCGGTTGCCTACGCAATAGACCTTTAGGGCCCCACTGGGGCCCTCCTAATTAACATATAAAAATTTCCTTCAACAGGCATTATTGGACCATAAAGGCCTACCTTGGGACCTAGTTTGAAAATTATAACTTAATATTAAAGGGAGCTAGAAGGTCTCCAAGCCTGCACCTTATTCTCGACATTTCGTCTTTTTTAAATTTTTTTTATTATTATTTCAAAAAGTGTTCTTTAACAAAGAAAGTTGCTCGATTTTATACACAGAACACCTTATGCATGATAGACTACCTTAAATGTTGCAATAGGAGTCGAAAAATAACAAATAAACAGATTTTCCTAGATTTTTCCAGTTTTTTCAAATTTTCCAGATTAAAAAAAAAATTCCTACATGCAGGACCATCTAGAATATCGAAAAACACATCTAAAAAATAATATAATGTAAAAAAAACTAAAGAAAGAAAAAAAGAAATTTTTTTGAAAAAGTCGTCGTAGCTGGGATTCGAACCCCCGACCTCTCCGTCCAGTCTCGACTTGCCAGTCAGGTGTCCTACCATCAGACCAAGGTGGTATGAAAATAAAAGAAACAATTTCGCTTCAAAAGCCCTTACTCGGTTACCTATGCAATAGACATTAAGGGCACCACTGGGGCCCTCCTAATTAACATATAAAAATTTCCTTCGACAGGCATGAATGGATCATAGAGGCCTAACTTGGGACCGAGTTTGAAAATTATAACTTAATATTAAAGGGAGCTAGGAGGTCTCCAAGCCTGAACCTTATTCTCCACATTTCGTCTTTTTTAAATTTTTTTTATTATTATTTCAAAAAGTGTTCTTTAACAAAGAAAGTTGCTCTATTTTATACACAGAACACCTTACGCATGATAAACTACCTAAAATGTTGCAAAAGAAGTCGAAAAATAAAAAATGAACTGATTTTCCTAGATTTTTCCAGTTTTTCCCATTTTCTTAATTAAAAAAAAATTTCCAACATGCATGATCGTCTAGAATATCGAAAAACACATCTGAAAAATAATATAATGTAAAAAAAACTAAAGAAAGAAAAAAAGAAAAATTTCCTTTTTAAGGCATGATTGGACCATAGAGGCCTACCTTGAGACCGAGTTTGATAATTATAACTTAATATTAAATTGAGCTAGGAGGTCTCGAAGCCAGAACCTTATTCTCGACATTGCGACTTTTTTTAAATTTTTTTTATTCTTATTCCAAAAAGTGTTCTTTAACAAAGAAGGAAGCTCGATTTTATACACAGAACACCTTATGCATTATAGACTACCTAAAATGTTGCAAAAGGAGTCGAAAAATAACAAATAAACTGATTTTCCTAGATTTTTCCAGTTTTTCCCATTTTCCTAATTAAAAAAAAATTTCTAACATGCATGACCGTCTAGAATATCGAAAAACACATCTAAAAAATAATATAATGTAAAAAAAACTAAAGAAAGAAAAAGAAGAAATTTTTTTGAAAAAGTGTCCGCAGTTGGGATTCGAACCCCCGACCCCCCCCTCCAACCTCGACTTGCCAGTCAGGTGTCCTACCACCAGACCAAGGCGGTACAGAAAGAAAGAAACAATTTCGCTTCAAAAGCCCTTTCTCGGTTACCTATGCAATATACATTTAGGGCCCCACAGGAGCCCTCCTAATTAGCACATAAAAATTTCCTTCGCCAGGCAGGATTGAACCATAGAGGCCTACCATGAGACCGAGTTTGAAAATTTTAACTTAATATTAAAAGGAGCTAGGAGGTCTCGAAGTCTGAACCTTATTCTCGACATTTCGTCTTTTTTTAAATTTTTTTTTTATTATTTCAAAAAGTGTTCTTTAACAAAGAAAGTTGCTCGATTTTATACACAGTACACCTTACGCACTATAAACTACCTAAAATGTTGCAAAAGGAGTCGAAAAATAACAAATAAACTGATTTTCCTAAATTTTTCCAGTTTTTCCCATTTTCCTAATTCAATAAAAAAGTTCCTACTTGCATGACCCTCTAGAATATCGAAAAACACATCTAAAAAATAATATAATGTAAAAAAAACTAAAGAAAGAAAAAGAAGAAATTTTTTTGAAAAAGTAGTCAAAGCTGGGATTTGAACCCCCGTCCCCTCCCTCCAACCTCGACTTGCCAGTCAGGTGTCCTACCACCAGACCAAGGCGATACGGAAAAAAAGAAACAATTTCGCTTCAAAAGCCCTTTCTCGGTTAACTATGCAATAGACATTTAGGGCCCAACTGGGGCCCTCCTAATTAACATATAAAAATTTCCTTCGGCAGGCATGATTGGACCATAGAGGCCTACCTTGAGACCGAGTTTGAAAATTATAACTTAATACTAAAGGGAGCTAGGAGGTCTCGAAGCCTGAACCTTTTTCTCGACATTTCGCCTTTTTTTAAATTTTTTTTATTATTATTTCAAAAAGTGTTCTTTAACAAAGAAAGTTGCTCGATTGTATACACAGAACACCTTACGCACTATAAACTACCTAAAATGTTGCAAAAGGAGTCGAAAAATAACAAATAAACTGATTTTCCTAAATTTTTCCAGTTTTTCCCATTTTCCTAATTCAAAAAAAATTTCCTACTTGCATGACCCTCTAGAATATCGAAAAACACATCTAAAAAATAATATAATGTAAAAAAAACTAAAGAAAGAAAAAGAAGAAATTTTTTTGAAAAAGTGTCCGCAGTTGGGATTCGAACCCCCGACCCCTCCCTCCTGTCTCGACTTGCCATTCAGGTGTCCTACCACCAGACCAAGGTGGTACGAAAAGAAAGAAACAATTTCGCTTCAAAAGCCCTTTCTTGGTGACCTACGCAATAGACCTTTAGGGCCCCACTGGGGGCCTCCTAATTAACATATAAAAATTTCCTTTTGCAGGCATCATTGGATCATAGAGGCCTACCTTGGGACCGAGTTTAAAAATTATAACTTAATATTAAAGGGAGCTAGGAGGTCTCAAAGCCTGAACCTTATTCTCGACATTTCGAGTTTTTCGTAATTTTTTTTAATATTATTCCAAAAAGTGTTCTTTAACAAAGAAAGATGCTTGATTTTATACACAGAACACCTTATGCATGATAGACTACCTTAAATGTTGCAATAGGAGTCGACCTTAAATGTTGCAATAGGAGTCGAAAAATAACAAATAAACAGATTTTCCTGGATTTTTCCAGTTTTTTCCCATTTTCCTAATTAAAAAAAAATTCCTACATGCAGGACCCTCCAGAATATTGAAAAACACATCTAAAAAATAATATTATATAAAATAAACAAAAGAAGGAAAAAAAGAAATTTTTTTGAAAAAGTTGTCAAAGCTGGGATTCGAACCCCCGTCCCTCCCTCCAACCTCGACTTGCCAGTCAGGTGTCCTACCACCAGACCAAGGCGGTACGGAAAAAAAGAAACAATTTCGCTTCAAAAGCCCTTTCTCTTTTAACTATGCAATAGACATTTAGGGCCCCACTGGGGCCCTTCTAATTAACATATAAAAATTTCCTTCGGCAGGCATGATTGGACCATAGAGGCCTACCATGAGACCGAGTTTGAAAATTTTAACTTAATAGTAAATGGGGCTAGGAGGTCTCGAAGCCTGAACCTTATTCTCGACATCTCGTCTTTTCTTAAATTTTTTTTTTATTATTTCAAAAAGTGTTCTTTAACAAAGAAAGTTGCTCGATTTTATACAAAGAACACCTTACGCATGATAAACTACCCAAAATGTTGCAAAAGGAGTCGAAAAATAACAAATAAACTGATTTTCCTAGATTTTTCCAGTTTTTCCCATTTTCCTAATTAAAAAAAAATTTCCAACATGCATGACCGTCTAGAATATCAAAAAACGCATCTGAAAAATAATATAATGTAAAAAAAACTAAAGAAAGAAAAAAAAGAAATTTTTTTGAAAAAGTGGTCGAAGCTGAGATTCGTACCCCCGTCCCCTCCCTCCAACCTCGACTTTCCAGTCAGGTGTACTACCACCAGACCAAGGTGGTACAGAAAGAAAGAAACAATTTCGCTTCAAAAGCCCTTACTCTGTTGACTATGCAATAGACCTTTAGGCCCCCACTGTGGCCCTCCTATTTAACATATAAAAAATTCCTTCAACCGGCATTATTGGACCATAGAGGCCTACCTTGGGACCGAGTTTGAAAATTAAAACTTAATATTAAAGGGAGCTAGGAGGTCTCAAAGCCAGAACCTTATTCTCGACATTTCGTCTCTTTTTAAATTTTTTTTATTATTATTTCAAAAGTGTTCTTTAACAAAGAAAGTTGCTCGATTTTATACACAGAACACCTTACGCATGATAAACTACCTAAAATAATGCAAAAGGAGTCAAAAAATAACAAATAAACTGATTTTCCTAGATTTTTCCAGTTTTTCCCATTTTCCTAATTAAAAAAAAATTTCCAACATGCATGACCGTCTAGAATATCGCAAAACACATCTGAAAAATAATATAATGTAAAAAAAACTAAAGAAAGAAAAAAAAGAAATTTTTTTCAAAAAGTGTCCCCAGCTGGGTTTCAAACCCCTGACCCCTCCCTCCAGTCTCGACTAGCCAGTCAGGTGTCCTACCACCAGACCAAGGTGGTAAGTCAAGAAAGAAACAATTTCGCTTCAAAAGCCCTTACTCGGTTGCCTATGCAATAGACCTTTAGGGCCCCACTGGGGCCCTCCTAATTAACATATAAAAATTTCATAGAGGCCTACCATGAGACCGAGTTTGAAAATTAGAACTTAATATTAAAGGGAGCTAGGAGGTCTCGAAGCCTGAACCTTTTTCTCGACATTTCGTCTTTTTTTAAATTTTTTTTATTATTATTTCAAAAAGTGTTCTTTAACAAAGAAAGTTCCTCGATTTTATACACAGAACACCTTACGCACTATAAACTACCTAAAATGTTGCAAAAGGAGTCGAAAAATAACAAATAAACTGATTTTCCTAAATTTTTCCAGTTTTTCCCATTTTCCTAATTAAGAAAAAAATTTCCTACATGCATGACCCTCTAGAATATCGAAAAACACATCTGAAAAATAATATAATGTAAAAAAAAACAAAAGAAAGAAAAAAAAGAAATTTTTTTGAAAAAGTGGTCGAAGCTGAGATTCAAACCCCCGTCCCCTCCGTCCAACCTCGACTTGCCATTCAGGTTTACTACCACCAGACCAAGGTGGTACAGAAAGAAAGAAACAATTTCGCTTCAAAAGCCCTTACTCTGTTGACTATGCAATAGACATTTAGGGCCCCACTGTGGCCCTCCTAATTAACATATAAAAATTTCCTTTTGCAGGCGTGATTGGACCGTAGAGGCCTACCTTGAGACCGAGTTTGAAAGTTATAACTTAATATTAAAGGCAGCTAGGAGGTCTCGAAGCCTGAACCTTATTCTCGACATTTCGCCTTTTTTAAAAATTTTTTTATTATTATTTCAAAAAGTGTTCTTTAACAAAGAAAGTTGCTCGATTTTATACACAGAACACCTTACGCACTATAAACTACCTAAAATGTTGCAAAAGGAGTCGAAAAATAACAAATAAACTGATTTTCCTAAATTTTTCCAGTTTTTCCCATTTTCCTAATTCAAAAAAGAATTTCCTACTTGCATGACCCTCTAGAATATCGAAAAACACATCTAAAAAATAATATAATGTAAAAAAAACTAAAGAAAGAAAAAGAAGAAATTTTTTTGAAAAAGTTTCCGCAGTTGGGATTTGAACCCCCGACCCTTCCCTCCTGTCTCGACTTACCATTCAGGTGTCCTACCACCAGACCAAGGTGGTACAAAAAGAAAGAAACAATTTCGCTTCAAAAGCCCTTTCTTGGTGACCTACGCAATAGACATTTAGGGCCCCACTGGGGGCCTCCTAATTAACATATAAAAATTTCCTTTTGCAGGCTTGATTGGACCATAGAGGCCTACCTTAAGACCGAGTTTGATAATTATAACTTAATATTAAATGGAGCTAGGAGGTCTCGAAGCCTGAACCTTATTCTCGACATTGCAACTTTTTTAAAAATTTGTTTATTATTATTCCAAAAAGTGTTCTTTAACAAAGAAGGATGCTCGATTTTATACACAGAACACCTTATGCATGATAGGCTACCTAAAGTTTTGCAGAAAGAGTCGAAAAATAACAAATAAGCTGATTTTCCTAGATTTTTCCAGTTTTTCTCATTTTCCTAATTAAAAAAAAAATTTCCTACATGCATGACCATCTAGAATATTGAAAAACACATCTGAAAAATAATATAATGTAAAAAAAACTAAAGAAAGGAAAAAAAGAAATTTTTTTGAAAAAGTAGTCAAAGCTGGGATTCGAACCCCAGTCCCCTCCCTCCAACCTCGACTTGCCAGTCAGGTGTCCTACCACCAGACCAAGGCGGTACGGAAAGAAAGAAACAATTTTGCTTCAAAAGCCCTTTCTCGGTTACCTATGCAATAGACATTTAGGGCCCCACAGGGGCCCTCCTAATTAACATATAAAAATTTCCTTCGCCAGGCATGATTGGACCATAGAGGCCTACCATGAGACCGAGTTTGAAAATTTTAACTTAATATTAAAGGGAGCTAGGAGGTCTCGAAGTCTGAACCTTATTCTCGACATTTCGTCTTTTTTTAAATTTTTTTTTATTATTTCAAAAAGAGTTCTTTAACAAAGAAAGTTCCTCGATTTTATACACAGAACACGTTACGCATGATAAACTATCCAAAATGTTGCAAAAGGAGTCGAAAAATAACAAATAAACTGATTTTCCTAGATTTTTCCAGTTTTTCCCATTTTCCTAATTAAAAAAAAATTTCCAACATGCATGACCGTCTAGAATATCGAAAAACGCATCTGAAAAATAATTTAACGTAAAAAAAACTAAAGGAAGAAAAAAAGAAATTTTTTTGAAAAAGTTTTCGCAGTTGGGATTCGAACCCCTGACCCCTCCCTCCTGTCTCGACTTGCCATTCAGGTGTCCTACCACCAGACCAAGGTGGTACGAAAAAAAAGAAACAATTTCGCTTCAAAAGCCCTTTCTTGGTGACCTACGCAATAGACATTTAGGGCCCCTCTGGGGGTCTCCTAATTAACATATAAAAAATTCCTTTTGCAGGCGTGATTGGACCATAGAGGCCTACCTTGAGACCGAGTTTGATAATTATAACTTAATATTAAATGGAGCTAGGAGGTCTCGAAGCCTGAACCTTATTCTTGACATTGTGACTTTTTTGAAATTTTTTTTATTATTATTCCAAAAAGTGTTCTTTAACAAAGAAGGATGCTCGATTTTATACACAGAACACCTTATGCATGATAGACTACCTAAAGTGTTGCAAAAGGAGTCGAAAAATAACAAATAAGCTGATTTTCCTAGATTTTTCCAGTTTTTCCCATTTTCCTAATTAAAAAAACATTTCCTACATGCATCACCCTCTAGAATATTGAAAAACACATATGAAAAATAATATAATGTAAAAAAAACTAAAGAAAAAAAAAAAAGAAATTTCTTTGAAAAAGTAGTCGAAGCTGGGATTCGAACCCCAGTCCCCTCCCTCCAACCTCGACTTACCAGTCAGGTGTCCTACCACCAGACCAAAGCGGTACGGAAAGAAAGAAACAATTTTGCTTCAAAAGCCCTTTCTCGGTTACATATGCAATAGACATTTAGGGCCCCACAAGGGGCCCTCCTAATTAACATATAAAAATTTCCTTCGGCAGGCATGATTGGATCATAGAGACCTACCTTGGGACCGAGTTTGAAAATTATAACTTAATATTAAAGGGAGCTAGGAGGTCTCCAAGCCTGAACCTTATTCTCGACATTTCGTCTTTTTTAAATTTTTTTTATTATTATTTCAAAATGTGTTCTTTAACAAAGAAAGTTGCTCGATTTTATACACAGAACACCTTACGCATGATAAACGACCTAAAATGTTGCAAAAGGAGTCGAAAAATAACAAATGAACTGATTTTCCTAGATTTTTCCAGTTTTTCCCATTTTCCTAATTAAAAAAAAATTTCCAACATGCATGACCGTCTAGAATATCGAAAAACACATCTGAAAAATAATATAACGTAAAAAAAACTAAAGAAAAAAAAAAGAAATTTTTTTGAAAAATTATGCGTAGCTGAGATTCGAACCCCTGAACCCTCCCTCCAGTCTCGACTTGCCAGTCAGGTGTCCTACCACCAGACCAAGGTGTTACGAAAAGAAAGAAACAATTTCGCTTCAAAAGCCCCTTCTTGGTGACCTACGCAATAGACCTTTAGGGCCCCACTGGGGCCATTCTAATTAACATATAAAAATTTCCTTCGCCAGGCATGATTGGACCATAGAGGCTTACCATGAGACCGAGTTTGAAAATTTTGACTTAATATTAAAGCGAGCTAGGAGGTCTCCAAGCCTGAACCTTATTCTCGACATTTCGTCTTTTTAAAATTTTTTTTTATTATTTCAAAAAGTGTTCTTTGGCAAAGAAAGTTGCTCGATTTTATACACAGAACACCTTACGCATGATAAATTATCCAAAATGTTGCAAAAGGAGTCGAAAAATAACAATTAAACTGATTTTCCTAGATTTTACCAGTTTTTCCCATTTTCCTAATTAAAAAAAAATTTCCTACATGCATGACCCTCTAGAATATCGAAAAACACATCTGAAAAATAATATAACGTAAAAAAAACTAAAGACAGAAAAAAAAGAAATTTTTTTGAAAAAGTGTCCGCAGCTGAGATTCGAACCCCGACCCCTCCCTCCAGTCTCGACTTGCCAGTCAGGTGACCTACCACCAGACCAAGGTGGTACGAAAAAAAAGAAACAATTTCGCTTCAAAAGCCCCTTCTTGGTGACCTATGCAATAGACCTTTAGGGCCCCACTGGGGCCTTCCTTATTAACATATAAAAATTTCCTTCAACAGGCATTATTGGACCATAGAGGCCTACCTTGAGACCGAGTTTGAAAATTATAACTTAATATTAAAGGGAGCTAGGAGGTCTCGAAGTCTGAACCTTATTCTCGACATTTCGTCTTTTTTTAAATTTTTTTATTATTATTTCAAAAAGAGTTCTTTATCAAAGAAAGTTCCTCGATTTTATACACAGAACAACTTACGCATGATAAACTATCCAAAATGTTGCAAAAGGAGTCGAAAAATAACAAATAAACTGATTTTCCTAGATTTTTCCAGTTTTTCCCATTTTCCTAATTAAAAAAAAATTTCCTACATGCATGACCCTCTAGAATATCGAAAAACACATTTAAAAAATAATATAATGTAAAAAAAACTAAAGAAAGAAAAAAAAGAAATTTTTTTGAAAAAGTGTCCGTAGCTGAGATTCGAACCCCCGACCTCTCCCTCCAGTCTCGACTTGCCAGTCAGGTGTCCTACCACCAGACCAAGGTGGTACGAAAAGAAAGAAACAATTTCGCTTCAAAAGCTCCTTTTTAGTGACCTACGCAATAGACCTTTAGGGCCCCTCTGGGGGCCTCCTAATTAACATATAAAAATTTCCTTTTGCAGGCGTGATTGGACCGTAAAGGCCTACCTTGAGACCGAGTTTGAAAATTATAACTTAATATTAAATGGAGCTAGGAAGTCTCGAAGCCTGAACCTTATTCTCAACATTTCGTCTTTTTCATAATTTTTTTTATTATTATTTCAAAAAGTGTTCTTTAACAAAGAAAGTTGCTTGATTTTATACACAGAACACCTTACGCACTATAAACTACCTAAAATGTTGCAAAAGGAGTCGAAAAATGACAAATAAACTGATTTTCCTAAATTTTTCCAGTTTTTCCCATTTTCCTAATTAAAAAAAATTTCCTACTTGCATGACCCTCTAGAATATCGAAAAACACATCTAAAAAATAATATAATGTAAAAAAAAACTAAAGAAAGAAAAAGAAGAAATTTTTTTGAAAAAGTGTCCGCAGTTGGGATTCGAACCCCCGACCCCTCCCTCCTGTCTCGACTTGCCATTCAGGTGTCCTACCAACAGACCAAGGTGGTACGAAACGAAAGAAACAATTTCGCTTCAAAAGCCCTTTCTTGGTGACCTACGCATTAGACCTTTAGGGCCCCACTGGGGCCCTCCTAATTAACGTATCAAAATTTCCTTCAACAGGCATTATTGGACCATAGAGGCCTACCTTGGCACTGAGTTTGAAAATTATAACTTAATATTAAAGGGAGCTAGGAGGTCTCCAAGCCTGAACCTTATTCTCGACATTTCGTCTTTTTTAAATTTTTTTTATTATTATTTCAAAAAGTGTTCTTTAACAAAGAAAGTTGCTCGATTTTATACACAGAACACCTTACGCACTATAAACTACCTAAAATGTTGCAAAAGGAGTCGAAAAATGACAAATAAACTGATTTTCCTAAATTTTTCCAGTTTTTCCCATTTTCCTAATTCAAAAAAAAATTTCCTACTTGCATGACCCTCTAGAATATCGAAAAACACATCTAAAAAATAATATAATGTAAAAAAAAACTAAAGAAAGAAAAAGAAGAAATTTTTTTGAAAAAGTGTCCGCAGTTGGGATTCGAACCCCCGAACCCTCCCTCCTGTCTCGACTTGCCATTCAGGTGTCCTACCACCAGACCAAGGTGGTACGAAACGAAAGAAACAATTTCGCTTCAAAAGCCCTTTCTTGGTGACCTACGCATTAGACCGTTAGGGCCCCACTGGGGGCCTCCTAGTTAACATATAAAAATTTTCTTTTGCAGGCTTGATTGGACCATAGAGGCCTTCCTTGAGACCGAGTTTGATAATTATAACTTAATATTAAATGGAGCTAGGAGGTCTCGAAGCCTGAACCTTATTCTCGACATTTCGTCTTTTTTTAAATTTTTTTTTTATTATTTCAAAAAGTGTTCTTTAACAAAGAAAGTTCCTTGATTTTATACACAGAACACCTTACGCATGATAAACTATCCAAAATGATGCAAGAGGAGTCGAAAAATAACAAATAAAATGATTTTCCTAGATTTTTCCAGTTTTTCCAATTTTCCTAATTAAAAAAAAATTTCCTACATGCATGACCTTCTAGAATATCGAAAAACACATTTAAAAAATAATATAATGTAAAAAAAACTAAAGAAAGAAAAAAAAGAAATTTTTTTGAAAAAGTGTCCCTAGCTGGGTTTCGAACCCCTGACCCTTCCCTCCAGTCTCGACTTGCCAGTCAGGTGTCCTACCACCAGACCAAGGTGGTACGGAAAGAAAGAAACAATTTTGCTTCAAAAGCCCTCACTCGGTTGCCTACGCAATAGACATTTAGGATCCCACTGGGGCCCTCCTAATTAACGTATAAAAATTTCCTTCAACAGGCATTATTGGCCCATAGAGGCCTACCTTGGCACTGAGTTTGAAATATATAACTTAATATTAAATGGAGCTAGGAGGTCTCCAAGCCTGAACCTTATTCTCGACATTTCGTCTTTTTTAAATTTTTTTTATTATTATTTCAAAAAGTGTTCTTTAACAAAGAAAGTTGCTCGATTTTATACACAGAACACCTTACGCATGATAAACTATCCAAAATGTTGCAAAAGGAGTCGAAAAATAACAAATAAACTCTTTTTCCTAGATTTTTCCAGTTTTTCCCATTTTCCTAATTAAAAAAAAATTTCCTACATGAATGACCCTCTAGAATATCGAAAAACACATTTAAAAAATAATATAATGTAAAAAAAACTAAAGAAAGAAAAAAAAGAAATTTTTTTGAAAAAGTGTCCGTAGCTGAGATTCAAGCCCCCGACCTCTCCCTCCAGTCTCGACTTGCCAGTCAGGTGTCCTACCACCAGACCAAGGTGGTACGAAAAGAAAGAAACAATTTCGCTTCAAAAGCCTTTTCTTGGTGACCTACGCATTAGACCTTTAGGACCCCACTGGGGGCCTCCTAGTTAACATCTAAAAATTTCCTTTTGCTGGCTTGATTGGACGATAGAGGCCTTCCTTGAGACCGAGTTTGATAATTATAACTTAATATTAAATGGAGCTAGGAGGTCTCGAAGCCTGAACCTTATTCTCGACATTTCGTCTTTTTTTAAATTTTTTTTTTATTATTTCAAAAAGTGTTCTTTAACAAAGAAAGTTCCTTGATTTTATACACAGAACACCTTACGCATGATAAACTATCCAAAATGATGCAAAAGGAGTCGAAAAATAACAAATAAACTGATTTTCCTAGATTTTTCCAGTTTTTCCTATTTTCCTAATCAAAAAAAAATTTCCTACATGCATGACCCTCAGGAATATCGAAAGACACATTTAAAAAATAATATAATGTAAAAAAAACTAAAGAAAGAAAAAAAAGAAATTTTTTTTAAAAAGTGTCCGTAGCTGAGATTCGAGCCCCCGACCCCTCCCTCCAGTCTCGACTTGCCATTCAGGTGTCCTACCACCAGACCAAGGAGGTACAGAAAGAAAGGAACAATTTTGCTTCAAAAGCCCTTACTCGGTTGCCTACGCAATAGACCTTTAGAGCCCCACTGGGGGCCTCCTAATTAACATATAAAAATTTCCTTTCGCAGGCGTGATTGGACCGTAAAGGCCTACCTTCAGACCGAGTTTGATAATTATAATTTAATATTAAATGGAGCTAGGAGGTCTCGAAGCCTGAACCTTATTCTCGACATTTCGTCTTTTTCATAATTTTTTTTATTATTATTCCAAAAAGTGTTATTTAACAAAGAAAGATGCTCGATTTTAAACACAGAACACCTTATGCATGATAGACTACCTTAATGTTGCAATAGGAGTCGAAAAATAGCAAATAAACAGATTTTCCTAGATTTTTCCAGTTTTTTCCCATTTTCCAAATTAAAAAAAAATTTCCTACATGCAGGACCCTCCTGAATATCGAGAGTCTCAAATTGCCAGTCAGGTGCCCTACCACCAGACCAAGGTCGTACGAAAAGAAAGAAACAATTTCGCTTCAAAAGTCCTTTCTCGGTTACCTATGCAATAGACATTTAGGGCCCCACTGGGGCCCTCATAATTAACATATAAAAATTTCCTTCGACAGGCATGATTGAACCATAGAGGCCTACCTTGAGACCGAGTTTGAAAATTATAACTTAATATTAAATGGAGCTAGGAAGTCTCGAAGCCTGAACCCTATTCTCAACATTTCGTCTTTTTCATAATTTTTTTTATTATTATTCCAAAGAGTGTTCTTTAACAAAGAAAGATGCTCGATTTTATACACAGAACACCTTATGCATGATAAACTACCTAAAATATTGCATAAGGAGTCGAAAAATAACAAATAAACTGATTTTCCTAGATCTTTCCAGTTTTTCCCATTTTCCTAATTAAAAAAAAAATTTCCAACATGCATGACCGTCTAGAATATCGAAAAACACATCTGAAAAATAATATAACGTAAAAAAAACTAAAGAAAGAAAAAAAAGAAATTTTTTTGAAAAAGTGTCTGCAGCTGAGATTCGAACCCCCGACCCCTCCCTCCAGTCTCGACTTGCCAGTCAGGTTTCCTACCACCAGACCAAGGTGGTACGAAAAAAAAGAAACAATTTCGCTTCGAAAGCCCCTTCTTGGTGACCTACGCAATAGACCTTTAGGGCCCCACTGTGGCCCTCCTAATTAACATATAAAAATTTCCTTCCGCAGGCGTGATTGGACCGTAGAGGCCTACCTTGAGACCGAGTTTGAAAATTATAACTTAATATTAAAGGGAGCTAGGAGGTCTCGAAGCCTGAACCTTATTCTCGACATTTCGCCTTTTTTTAAATTTTTTTTATTATTATTTCAAAAAGTGTTCTTTAACAAAGAAGGATGCTCGATTTTATACACAGAACACCTTATGCATGATAGACTACCTAAAGTGTTGCAAAAGGAGTCGAAAAATAACAAATAAGCTGATTTTCCTAGATTTTTCCAGTTTTTCCCATTTTCCTAATTAAAAAAAAAAATTCCTACATGCATGACCCTCTAGAATATTTAAAAACACATCTAAAAAATAATATAATGTAAAAAAAACTAAAGAAAGAAAAAGAAGAAATTTTTTTGAAAAATTGCCCGCAGTTTGGATTCGAACCCCCGACCCCTCCCTCCTGTCTCGACTTGCCATTCAGGTGTCCTACCAACAGACCAAGGTGGTACGAAACGAAAGAAACAATTTCGCTTCAAAAGCCCTTACTCGGTTACCTATGCAATAAACATTTAGGGCACCACTGGGGCCCTCCTAATTAACATATAAAAATTTCCTTCGACAGGCATGATTGAACCATAGAGGCCTACCTTGAGACCGAGTTTGAAAATTATAACTTAATATTAAATGGAGCTAGGAGGTCTCGAAGCCTGAACCTTATTCTCGACATTTCGTCTTTTTCATAATTTTTTTTATTATTATTCCAAAGAGTGTTCTTAAACTAAGAAAGATGCTCGATTTTATACACAGAACACCTTATGCATGATAGACTACCTTTAATGTTGCAATAGGAGTCGGAAAATAGCAAATAAACAGATTTTCCTAGATTTTTCCAGTTTTTTCCCATTTTCCTAATTAAAAAAAATTTCCTACATGCAGGACCCTCCAGAATATCGAAAAACATATCTAAAAAATATTATAATGTAAAATAAACAAAAGAAAGAAAAAAAAGGAAATTTTTTTGAAAATGTGGTCGAAGCTGGGATTCGAACCCCCGTCCCCTCCCTCATACCTCGACTTGCCAGTCAGGTGTCCTACCACCAGACCAAGGCGGTACGGAAAGAAAGAAACAGTTTCGCTTCAAAAGCCCTTTCTCGGTTACCTATGCAATAGACATTTAGGGCCCCACTGGGGCCATTCTAATTAACATATAAAAATTTCCTTCGCCAGGCATGATTGGACCATAGAGGCTTACCATGAGACCGAGTTTGAAAATTTTAACTTAATATTAAAGCGAGCTAGGAGGTCTCCAAGCCTGAACCTTATTCTCGACATTTCGTCCTTTTTTAAATTTTTTTTTTATTATTTCAAAAAGTGTTCTTTGGCAAAGAAAGTTGCTCGATTTTATACACAGAACACCTTACGCATGATAAACTATCCAAAATGTTGCAAAAGGAGTCGAAAAATAACAATGAAACTGATTTTCCTAGATTTTACCAGTTTTTCCCATTTTCCTAATTAAAAAAAAAATTTCCTACATGCATGACCCTCTAGAATATCGAAAAACACATCTGAAAAATAATATAACGTAAAAAAAACTAAAGAAAGAAAGAAAAGAAATTCTTTTGAAAAAGTGTCCGCAGCTGAGATTCGAACCCCCTACCCCTCCCTCCAGTCTCGACTTGCCAGTCAGGTGTCCTACCACCAGACCAAGGTGGTACGAAAAGAAAGAAACAATTTCGCTTCAAAAGCCCCTTCTTGGTGACCTACGCAATAGACCTTTAGGGATCCACTGGGGGCCTCCTAATTAACATATAAAAATTTCCTTCGCCAGGCATGATTGGACCATAAAGGCCTACCATGAGACCGAGTTTGAAAATTTTAACTTAGTATTAAAGGGAACTAGGAGGTCTCGAAATCTGAACCTTATTCTCGACATTTCGTCTTTTTTTTAATTTTTTTTTTATTATTTCAAAAAGTGTTCTTTAACAAAGAAAGTTGCTCGATTTTATACACAGAACACCTTACGCACTATAAACTACCTAAAATGTTGCAAAAGGAGTCGAAAAATAACAAATAAACTGATTTTCCTAAATTTGTGTAGTTTTTCCCATTTTCCTAATTAAAAAAAAATTTTCTACTTGCATGACCCTCTAGAATATCGAAAAACACATCTAAAAAATAATATAATGTAAAAAAAACTAAAGAAAGAAAAAGAAGAAATATTTTTGAAAAAGTGTCCGCAGTTGGGATTCGAACCCCCGAACTCCTCCCTCCTGTCTCGACTTGCCATTCAGGTGTCCTACCACCAGACCAAGGTGGTACGAAAAGAAAGAAATTATTTCGCTTCAAAAGCCCTTTCTTGGTGACCTACGCAATAGACCTTTAGGGACCCACTGGGGGCCTCCTAATTAACATATAAAAATTTCCTTTTGCAGGCTTGATTGGACCATAGAGGCCTTCCTTGAGACCGAGTTTGATAATTATAACTTAATATTAAATGGAGCTAGGAGGTCTCGAAGCCTGAACCTTATTCTCGACATTGCGACTTTTTTAAAAAAATTTTTATTATTATTCCAAAGAGTGTTCTTTAACAAAGAAGGATGCTCGATTTTATACACAGAACACCTTATGCATGATAGACTACCTAAAGTGTTGCAAAAGGAGTCGAAAAATAACAAATAAGCTGATTTTCCTAGATTTTTCCAGTTTTTCCCATTTTCCTAATTAAAAAAAAAATTTCCTACATGCATGACCCTCCAGAATATTGAAAAACACATCTGAAAAATAATATAATGTAAAAAAAACTAAAGAAAGAAAAAAAAGAAATTTTTTTGAAAAAGTAGTCAATGCTGGGATTCGAACCCCCGTCCCCTCCCTCCAACCTCGACTTGCCAGTCAGGTGTCCTTCCACCAGACCAAGGCGGTACGGAAAGAAAGAAACAATTTTGCTTCAAAAGCCCTTTCTCGGTTACCTATGCAATAGACATTTAGGGCCCCACAGGGTCCCTCCTAATTAACATATAAAAATTTCCTTCGCCAGTCATGATTGGACCATAGAGGCCTACCATGAGACCGAGTTTGAAAATTTTAACTTAATATTAAAGGGAGCTAGGAGGTCTCGAAGTCTGAACCTTATTCTTGACATTTCGTCTTTTTTTAAATTTTTTTTTTATTATTTCAAAAAGTGTTCTTTAACAAAGAAAGTTCCTTGATTTTATACACAGAACACCTTACGCATGATAAACTATCCAAAATGATGCAAAAGGAGTCGAAAATTAACAAATAAACTGATTTTCCTAGATTTTTCCAGTTTTTCCCATTTTCCTAATTAAAAAAAAATTTCCTACATGCATGACCCTCTAGAATATCGAAAAACACATCTGAAAAGTAATATAATGTAAAAAAAAACTAAAGAAAGGAAAAAAAGAAATTTTTTTGAAAAAGTGTCCGTAGCTGAGATTCGAACCTCCGACCTCTCCCTCCGGTCTCGACTTGCCAGTCAAGTGTCCTACCACCAGACCAAGGCGGTACGGAAAGAAAGAAACAATTTTGCTTCAAAAGCCCTTTCTCGGTTACCTACGCAATAGACCTTTAGGGCCCCTCTGGGGGCATCCTAATTAACATATAAAAATTTCCTTTTGCAGGCGTGATTGGACCGTAAAGGCCTACCTTGAGACCGAGTTTGAAAATTATAACTTAATATTAAATGGAGCTAGGAAGTCTCGAAGCCTGAACCTTATTCTCAACATTTCGTCTTTTTCATAGTTTTTTTTATTATTATTTCAAAAAGTGTTCTTTAACAAAGAAAGTTGCTCGATTTTATACACAGAACACCTTACGCACTATAAACTACCTAAAATGTTGCAAAAGGAGTCGAAAAATGACAAATAAACTGATTTTCCTAAATTTTTCCAGTTTTTCCCATTTTCCTAATTCAAAAAAAAATTTCCTACTTGCATGACCCTCTAGAATATCGAAAAACACATCTAAAAAATAATATAATGTAAAAAAAAACTAAAGAAAGAAAAGGAGAAATTTTTTTGAAAAAGTGTCCGCAGTTGGGATTCAAACCCCCGACCCCTCCCTCCTGTCTCGACTTGCCATTCAGGTGTCCTACCAACAGACCAAGGTGGTACGAAAAGAAAGAAACAATTTCGCTTCAAAAGCCCTTTCTTGGTGACCTTCGCATTAGACCTTTAGGGCCCCACTGGGGGCCTCCTAGTTAACATATAAAAATTTTCTTTTGCAGGCTTGATTGGACCATAGAGGTCTTCCTTGAGACCGAGTATATAATTATAACTTAATATTAAATGGAGCTAGGAGGTCTCGAAGCCTGAACCTTATTCTCGACATTTCGTCTTTTTTTAAATTTTTTTTTTATTATTTCAAAAAGTGTTCTTTAACAAAGAAAGTTCCTTGATTTTATACACAGAACACCTTACGCACTATAAACTACCTAAAATGTTGCAAAAGGAGTCGAAAAATGACAAATAAACTGATTTTCCTAAATTTTTCCAGTTTTTCCCATTTTCCTAATTCAAAAAAAAATTTCCTACTTGCATGACCCTCTAGAATATCGAAAAGCACATCTAAAAAATAATATAATGTAAAAATAACTAAAGAAAGAAAAAAAAGAAATTTTTTTGAAAAAGTGTCCGCAGCTGGGATGCGAACCCCCGACCCTTCCCTCCAGTCTCAACTTGCCAGTCAGGTGTCCTACCACCAGACCAAGGTGGTACGAAAAGAAAGAAACAATTTCGCTTCAAAAGCCCTTTCTTGGTGATCTACGTAATAGACCTTTAGGGCCCCACTGGGGGCCTCCTAATTAACATATAAAAATTTCCTATTGCAGGCATGATTGGTCCATAGAGGCCTACCTTGAGACCGAGTTTGAAAATTATAAATGAATATTAAAGGGAGCTAGGAGGTCTCGAAGCCTGAACCTTATTCTCGACATTTCGACTTCTTCTTAATTTTTTTATTATTTTTCCAAAAAGTGTTCTTTAACAAAGAAAGATGCTTGATTTTATACACAGAACACCTTATGCATGATAGACTACCTAAAATGTTAAAAAAGGAGTCGAAAAATAACAAATAAACTGATTTTCCTAGATTTTTCCAGTTTTTCCCATTTTCCTAATTAAAAAAAAATTTCCTACATGCATGAAATTCTAGAATATCGAAAAACACATTTAAAAAATAATATAATGTAAAAAAAACTAAAGAAAGAAAAAAAAGAAATTTTTTTGAAAAAGTGTCCCTAGCTGGGTTTCGAACCCCTGACCCCTCCCTCTAGTCTCGACTTGCCAGTCAGGTGTCCTACCACCAGACCAAGGTGGTACGGAAAGAAAGAAACAATTTTGCTTCAAAAGCCCTTACTCGGTTGCCTACGCAATAGACTTTAGGGCCCCACTGGTGCCCTCCTAATTAACGTATAAAAATTTCCTTCAACAGGCATTATTGGACCATAGAGGCCTACCTTGGCACTGAAGCCTGAACCTTATTCTCGACATTTCGTCTTTTTTATAATTTTTTTTATTATTATTCCAAAAAGTGTTATTTAACAAAGAAAGACGCTCGATTTTATACACAGAACACCTTATGCATGATAGACTACCTAAAATGTTGCAAAAGGAGTCGAAAAATAACAAATAAACTGATTTTCCTAGATTTTTCCAGTTTTTCCCATTTTCCTAATTAAAAAAAAATCCTACATGCAGGACCCTCCAGAATATTGAAAAACACATCTAAAAAAAATATAATATAAAATAAACAAAAGAAGGAAAAAAAGAAATTTTTTGAAAAATTGGGCGAAGCTGTGATTCGAACCCCCGTCCCTCCCTCCAACATCGACTTGCCAGTCAGGTGTCCTACCACCAGACCAAGGCGGTACGGAAAGAAAGAAACAATTTCGCTCCAAAATCCCTTTCTCGGTTACCTATGCAATAGATATTTAGGGCCCCACTGGGGCCCTCATAATTAACATATAAAAATTTCCTTCGGCAGGCATGATTGGACCATAGAGGCCTACCTTGAGACCGAGTTTGAAAATTATAACTTAATATTAAAGGGAACTAGGAGGTCTCGAAGCCTGAACCTTATTCTCGACATTTCGACTTTTTTAAATTTTTTTTTAATTATTATTCCAATAGTGTTCTTTATCAAAGAAAGATGCTCGATTTTATACACAGAACACCTTATGCATGATAGACTACCCTAAATGTAGCAATAGGAGTCGAAAAATAACAAATAAACAGATTTTCTTAGATTTTTCCAGTTTTTCCCATTTTCCTAATTAAAAAAAAATTTCCTACTTGCATGACCCTCTAGAATATCGAAAAACACATCTGAAAAATAATATAATGTAAAAAAAACTAAAGAAAGAAAAAAAAGAAATTTTTTTGAAAAAGTGTCCGCAGCTTGGATTCGAACCCCCTACCCCTCCCTCCAGTCTCGACTTGCCAGTCAGGTGTCCTACTACCAGACCAAGGTGGTACAAAAAGAAAGAAACAATTTCGCTTCAAAAGCCTTTACTCGGTTACCTATGCAATAGACATTTAGGGCACCACTGGGGCCCTCCTAATAAACATATAAAAACTTCCTTCAACAGGCATGATTGGACAATAGAGTCTTGCATTGAGACCGAGTTTGAAAATTATAACTTAACATTAAAGGGAGCTAGGAGGTCTCGAAGCCTGAACCTTATTCTCGACATTTCGACTTTTTCATAATTTTTTTTAATATTATTCCAAAAAGTGTTCTTTAACAAAGAAAGATGCTCGATTTTAAACACAGAACACCTTATGCATGATAGACTACCTAAAATGTTGCAAAAGGAGTCGAAAAATAACAAATAAACTGATTTTCCTAGATTTTTCCAGTTTTTCCCATTTTCCTAATTGAAAAAAAAATTTCCTACATGCATGACCCTCTAGAATATCGAAAAACACATCTGAAAAATAATATAACGTAAAAAAAACTAAAGAAAGAAAAAAAAGAAATTTTTTTGAAAAAGTGTCCGTAGCTGAGATTCGAACCTCCGACCTCTCCCTCCAGTCTCGACTTGCCAGTCAAGTGTCCTACCACCAGACCAAGGTGGTACGGAAAGAAAGAAACAATTTTGCTTCAAAAGCCCTTTCTCGGTTACCTACGCAATAGACCTTTAGGGCCCCTCTGGGGGCATCCTAATTAACATATAAAAATTTCCTTTTGCAGGCGTGATTGGACCGTAAAGGCCAACCTTGAGACCGAATTTGAAAATTATAACTTAATATTAAATGGAGCTAGGAAGTCTCGAAGCCTGAACCTTATTCTCAACATTTCGTCTTTTTCATAATTTTTTTTATTATTATTCCAAAGAGTGTTCTTTAACAAAGAAAGATGCTCGATTTTATACACAGAACACCTTATGCATGATAAACTACCTAAAATATTGCAAAAGGAGTCGAAAAATAACAAATTAACTGATTTTCCTAGATCTTTCCAGTTTTTCCAATTTTCCTAATTAAAAAAAAAATTTGAAACATGCATGACCGTCTAGAATATCGAAAAACACATCTGAAAAATAATATAACGTAAAAAAAACTAAAGAAAGAAAAAAAAGAAATTCTTTTGAAAAAGTGTCCGCAGCTGAGATTCGAACCCCCGACCCCTTCCTCCAGTCTCGACTTGCCAGTCAGGTGTCCTACCACCAGACCAAGGTGGTCGAAAAGAAAGAAACAATTTCGCTTCAAAAGCCCCTTCTTGGTGACCTACGCAATAGACCTTTAGGGCCCCACTGTGGCCCTCCTAATTAACATATAAAAATTTCCTTCGGCAGGCATGATTGGACCATAGAGACCTACCTTGAGACCGAGTTTGAAAATTATAACTTAATATTAAAGGGAGATAGGAGGTCTCGAAGCCTGAACCTTATTCTCGATATTTCGCCTTTTTTAAAATTTTTTTTATTATTATTTCAAAAAGTGTTCTTTAACAAAGAAAGTTGCTCGATTTTATACACAGAACACCTTGCGCTCTATAAACTACCTAAAATGTTGCAAAAGGAGTCGAAAAATGACAAATAAACTGATTTTCCTACATTTTTCCAGTTTTTCCCATTTTCCTAATTCAAAAAAAAATTTCCTACTTGCATGACCCTCTAGAATATCGAAAAACACATCTAAAAAATAATATAATGTAAAAAAAACTAAAGAAAGAAAAGGAGAAATTTTTTTGAAAAAGTGTCCGCAGTTGGGATTCAAACCCCCGACCCCTCCCTCCTGTCTCAACTTGCCATTCAGGTGTCCTACCAACAGACCAAGGTGGTACGAAAAGAAAGAAACAATTTCGCTTCAAAAGCCCTTTCTTGGTGACCTACGCATTAGACCTTTAGGGCCCCACTGGGGGCTTCCTAGTTAACATATAAAAATTTTCTTTTGCAGGCTTGATTGGACCATAGAGGTCTTCCTTGAGACCGAGTTTGATAATTATAGCTTAATATTAAATGGAGCTAGGAGGTCTCGAAGCCTGAACCTTATTCTCAACATTTCGTCTTTTTTTAAATTTTTTTTTTATTATTTCAAAAAGTGTTCTTTAACAAAGAAAGTTCCTTGATTTTATACACAGAACACCTTACGCATGATAAACCATCCAAAATGATGCTAGAGGAGTCAAAAAATAACAAATAAACTGATTTTCCTAGATTTTTCCAGTTTTTCCCATTTTCCTAATTAAAAAAAAATTTCCTACATGCATGACCTTCTAGAATATCGAAAAACACATTTAAAAAATAATATAATGTAAAAAAAACTAAAGAAAGAAAAAAAAGAAATTTTTTTGAAAAAGTGGTCGAAGCTGAGATTCGAACCCCCGTCCCCTCCCTCCAGTCTTGACTTGCCAGTCAGGTGTACTACCACCAGACCAAGGAGTTACAGAAAGAAAGAAACAATTTCGCTTCAAAAGCCCTTACTCTGTTGACTATGCAATAGACCTTTAGGGCCCAACTGTGGCCCTCCTATTTAACATATAAAAATTTCCTTCAACAGGCATTATTGGACCATAGAGGCCTTCCTTGGGACCGAGTTTAAAAATTATAACTTAATATTAAAGGGAGCTAGGAGGTCTCAAAGCCTGAACCTTATTCTCGACATTTCGTCTTTTTTTAAATTTTTTTTATTATTATTTCAAAAAGTGTTCTTTAACAAAGAAAGTTCCTTGATTTTATACACAGAACACCTTACGCATGATAAACTATCCAAAATGATGCAAGAGGAGTCGAAAAATAACAAATAAACTGATTTTCCTAGATTTTTCCAGTTTTTCCCATTTTCCTAATTAAAAAAAAATTTCCTACATGCATGACCTTCTAGAATATCGAAAAACACATTTAAAAAATAATATAATGTAAAAAAAACTAAAGAAAGAAAAAAAAGAAATTTTTTTGAAAAAGTGTCCCTAGCTGGATTTCGAACCCCTGACCCCTCCCTCCAGTCTCGACTTGCCAGTCAGGTGTCCTACCACCAGACCAAGGTGGTACGGAAAGAAAGAAACAATTTTGCTTCAAAAGCCCTTACTCGGCTGCCTACGCAATAGACTTTAGGGCCCCACTGGGGCCCTCCTAATTAACGTATAAAAATTTCCTTCAACAGGCATTATTGGACCATAGAGGCCTACCTTGGCACTGAAGCCTGAACCTTATTCTCGACATTTCGTCTTTTTTATAATTTTTTTTATTATTATTCCAAAAAGTGTTATTTAACAAAGAAAGATGCTCGATTTTATACACAGAACACCTTATGCATGATAGACTACCTAAAATGTTGCAAAAGGAGTCGAAAAATAACAAATAAACTGATTTTCCTAGATTTTTCCAGTTTTTCCCATTTTCCTAATTGAAAAAAAAATTTCCTACATGCATGACCCTCTAGAATATCGAAAAACACATTTAAAAAATAATATAATGTAAAAAAAACTAAAGAAAGAAAAAAAAGAAATTTTTTTGAAAAAGTGTCCGCAGCTGGGATTAGAACCCCCAACCCTCCCTCCAGTCTCGACTTGCCAGTCAGGTGTCCTACTACCAGACCAAGGCGGTACGGAAAGAAAGAAACAATTTCGCTTCAAAAGCCCTTTCTCGGTTACCTATGCAATAGACATTTAGGGCCCTTTGGAGCCTCCCTAATTAACATATAAAAATTTCCTTCTAAAGGCATGATTGAACCATAGAGGCCTACCTTGAGACCGCGTTTGAAATTTATAACTTAATATTAAATGGAGCAAGGAGGTCTCGAAGCCTGAACCTTATTCACGACATTTCGATTTTTTCATAATTTTTTTTAATATTATTCCAAAAAGTGTTCTTTAACAAAGAAAGATGCTCGATTTTATACACAGAACACCTTATGCATGATAGACTACCTAAAATGTTGCAAAAGGAGTCGAAAAATAACAAATAAACTGATTTTCCTAGATTTTTCCAGTTTTTCCCATTTTCCTAATTAAAAAAAAAATCCTACATGCAGGACCCTCCAGAATATTGAAAAACACATCTAAAAAAAATATAATATAAAATAAACAAAAGAAGGAAAAAAAGAAATTTTTCGAAAAATTGGGCGAAGCTGTGATTCGAACCCCCGTCCCTCCCTCCAACATCGACTTGCCAGTCAGGTGTCCTACCACCAGACCAAGGCGGTACGGAAAGAAAGAAACAATTTCGCTTCAAAATCCCTTTCTCGGTTACCTATGCAATAGATATTTAGGGCCCCACTGGGGCCCTCATAATTAACATATAAAAATTTCCTTCGGCAGGCATGATTGGACCATAGAGGCCTACCTTGAGACCGAGTTTGAAAATTATAACTTAATATTAAAGGGAACTAGGAGGTCTCGAAGCCTGAACCTTATTCTCGACATTTCGACTTTTTTAAATTTTTTTTTAATTATTATTCCAATAGTGTTCTTTATCAAAGAAAGATGCTCGATTTTATACACAGAACACCTTATGCATGATAGACTACCTAAAATGTTGCAAAAGGAGTCGAAAAATAACAAATAAACAGATTTTCTTAGATTTTTCCAGTTTTTCCCATTTTCCTAATTAAAAAAAAATTTCCTACTTGCATGACCCTCTAGAATATCGAAAAACACATCTGAAAAATAATATAATGTAAAAAAAACTAAAGAAAGAAAAAAAAGAAATTTTTTTGAAAAAGTGTCCGCAGCTTGGATTCGAACCCCCTACCCCTCCCTCCAGTCTCGACTTGCCAGTCAGGTGTCCTACTACCAGACCAAGGTGGTACAAAAAGAAAGAAACAATTTCGCTTCAAAAGCCTTTACTCGGTTACCTATGCAATAGACATTTAGGGCACCACTGGGGCCCTCCTAATAAACATATAAAAACTTCCTTCAACAGGCATGATTGGACAATAGAGTCTTGCATTGAGACCGAGTTTGAAAATTATAACTTAACATTAAAGGGAGCTAGGAGGTCTCGAAGCCTGAACCTTATTCTCGACATTTCGACTTTTTCATAATTTTTTTTAATATTATTCCAAAAAGTGTTCTTTAACAAAGAAAGATGCTCAATTTTATACACAGAACACCTTATGCATGATAGACTACCTAAAATGTTGCAAAAGGAGTCGAAAAATAACAAATAAACTGATTTTCCTAGATTTTTCCAGTTTTTCCCATTTTCCTAATCGAAAAAAAAATTTCCTACATGCATGACCCTCTAGAATATCGAAAAACACATTTAAAAAATAATATAATGTAAAAAAAACTAAAGAAAGAAAAAAAAGAAATTTTTTTGAAAAAGTGTCCGCAGCTGGGATTAGAACCCCCGACCCTCCCTCCAGTCTCGACTTGCCAGTCAAGTGTCCTACCACCAGACCAAGGCGGTACGGAAAGAAAGAAACAATTTTGCTTCGAAAGCCCTTTCTCGGTTACCTACGCAATAGACCTTTAGGGCCCCTCTGGGGGCATCCTAATTAACATATAAAAATTTCCTTTTGCAGGCGTGATTGGACCGTAAAGGCCAACCTTGAGACCGAATTTGAAAATTATAACTTAATATTAAATGGAGCTAGGAAGTCTCGAAGCCTGAACCTAATTCTCAACATTTCGTCTTTTTCATAATTTTTTTTATTATTATTCCAAAGAGTGTTCTTTAACAAAGAAAGATGCTCGATTTTATACACAGAACACCTTATGCATGATAAACTACCTAAAATATTGCAAAAGGAGTCGAAAAATAACAAATTAACTGATTTTCCTAGATCTTTCCAGTTTTTCCAATTTTCCTAATTAAAAAAAAAATTTGAAACATGCATGACCGTCTAGAATATCGAAAAACACATCTGAAAAATAATATAACGTAAAAAAAACTAAAGAAAGAAAAAAAAGAAATTCTTTTGAAAAAGTGTCCGCAGCTGAGATTCGAACCCCCGACCCCTTCCTCCAGTCTCGACTTGCCAGTCAGGTGTCCTACCACCAGACCAAGGTGGTCGAAAAGAAAGAAACAATTTCGCTTCAAAAGCCCCTTCTTGGTGACCTACGCAATAGACCTTTAGGGCCCCACTGTGGCCCTCCTAATTAACATATAAAAATTTCCTTCGGCAGGCATGATTGGACCATAGAGACCTACCTTGAGACCGAGTTTGAAAATTATAACTTAATATTAAAGGGAGATAGGAGGTCTCGAAGCCTGAACCTTATTCTCGATATTTCGCCTTTTTTAAAAATTTTTTTATTATTATTTCAAAAAGTGTTCTTTAACAAAGAAAGTTGCTCGATTTTATACACAGAACACCTTACGCACTATAAACTACCTAAAATGTTGCAAAAGGAGTCGAAAAATAACAAATTAACCGATTTTCCTAGATTTTTCCAGTTTTTCCCATTTTCCTAATTTAAAAAAAAATTTCCTACATGCAGGACCCTCTAGAATATAGAAAAACACATCTAAAAAATAATATAATGTAAAATAAACAAAAGAAAGAAAAAAAGAAATTTTTTAGAAAAAGTGGTCGAAGCTGGGATTCGTACCCCCGTCCCCTCCCTCCAACCTCGACTTGCCAGTCAGGTGTCCTACCACCAGACCAAGGCGGTACGAAAAGAAAGAAACAATTTCGCTTCAAAAGCCCTTTCTTGGTGACCTACGCAATAGACATTCAGGGCCCCACTGGGGCCCTCCTAATTAACATATAAAAATTTCCTTCGACAGGCATGATTGGACCATGGAGGCCTACCTTGAGACCGAGTTTGAAAATTATAACTTAATATTAAAGGGAGCTAGGAGGTCTCGAAGCCTGAACATTATTCTCGTTATTTCGCCTTTTTTTAAATTTTTTTTATTATTATTCCAAAAAGTTTTCTTTAACAAAGAAAGATGCTCGATTTTATACACAGAACACCTTATGCATTATAGACTACCTTAAATGTTGCAATAGGAGTCGAAAAATAGCAAATAAACAGATTTTCCTCGATTTTTCCAGTTTTTTCCCATTTTCCTAATTAAAAAAAAATTTCCTACAGGCAGGACCCTCCAGAATATCGAAAAACACATTTAAAAAATTATATAATGTAAAAAAAACTAAAGAAAGAAAAAAAAGAAATTTTTTTGAAAAAGTTTCTCCAGCTGGGTTTTGAACCCCTGACCCATCCCTCCAGTCTGGACCTGCCAGTCAGGTGTCCTACCCCCAGACCAAGGTGGTACGGAAAGAAAGAAACAATTTCGCTTCAAAAGCCCTTACTCGGTTGCCTATGGAGTAGACCTTTAGGGCCCCACTAGGGCCCTCCTAATTAACATATAAAAATTTCCTTCAACAGGCATGCTTAAACCATAGAGGCCTATCTTGGGACAGAGTTTGAAAATTATAACTCAATATTAAAGGGAGCTAGGAGGTCTTGAAGCCTGAAAACCTGAACCTTATTCTCGACATTTCGACTTTTTTTAAATTTTTTTTTATTATTATTCCAAAAACAGTTCTTTATCAAAGAAAGATGCTCGATTTCATACACAGAACACCTTATGCATGATAAATTTGCCTAAAATGTTGCAAAAGGAGTAGAAAAATAACAAATTAACCGATTTTCCTAGATTTTTCCAGTTTTTCCCATTTTCCTAATTAAAAAAAATTTCCTACATGCATGACCCTCTAGAATATCGAAAAACACACCTGAAAAATAATATAATGTAAAAAAAACTAAAGAAAGAAAAAAAAGAAATTTTTTTGAAAAAAGGTCGAAGCTGGGATTCGAACCCCCGTCCCCTCCCTCCAACCTCAACTTGCCAGTCAAGTGTCCTACCACCAGTCCAAGGCGGTACGGAAAGGAAGAAACAATTTCGTTTCAAAAGCCTTTTCTTGTTGACCTACGCAATAGACATTTAGGGCCCCACTGGGGCCCTCTTAATTAACATATAAAAATTTCCTTCAACAGGCATTATTGGACCATAGAGGCCTACCTTGGGACCAAGTTTGAAAATTATAACTTAATATTAAAGGGAGCTAGGAGGTCTCGAAGCCTGAACCTTATTCTCGACATTTCGACTTTTTTTAAATTTTTTTTAATTATTATTCCAAAAACAGTTCTTTATCAAAGAAAGATGCTCGATTTTATACACAGAACACCTTATCCATGATAGACTACCTTAAATGTTGCAATAGGAGTCGAAAAATAACAAATAAACAGATTTTCTTCGATTTTTCCAGTTTTTTCCCATTTTCCTAATTAAAAAAAAAAATTTCCTACATGCTGGACCCTCCAGAATATCAAAAAACACATCTGAAAAATAATATAATGTAAAAAAAAACTAAAGGAAGAAAAAAAAGAAATTTTTTGAAAAAGTGTCCACAGCTGAGATTCGAACCCCCAACCCCTTCCTCAAGTCTCGACTTGCCAGTCAGGTGTCCTACCACCAGACCAAGGTGGTACGAAAAGAAAGAAACAATTTTGCTTCAAAAGCCCCTTCTTGGTGACCTACGCAATATAACTTTAGGGCCCCACTGGGGGCCTCCTAATTAACATATAAAAATTTCCTTTTGCAGGCATGAATGAACCATAGAGGCCTACCTTGAGACCGAGTTTGATATTTATAACTTAATATTAAATGGAGCTAGGAGGTCTCGAAGCCTGAACCTTATTCTCGACATTTCGACTTTTTTAAATAAAATTTTAGTTTTATTCCAAAAAGTGTTCTTTAACAAAGAAAGTTTCTCGATTTTATACACAGAACACCTTACGCACTATAAACTACCTAAAAGGTTGCAAAAGGAGTCGAAAAATAACAAATAAACTGATTTTCCTAGTTTTTTCCAGTTTTTCCCATTTTCCTAATTAAAAAAAAATTTCCTACTTGCATGACCCTCTAGAATATCGAAAAACACATCTAAAAAATAATATAATGTAAAAAAAACTAAAGAAAGAAAAAAAAGAAATTTTTTTGAAAAAGTGTCCGCAGCTGGGATGCGAACCCCTGACCCCTCCCTCCAGTCTCAACTTGCCAGTCAGGTGTCCTACCACAAGAGCAAGGTGGTACGAAAAGAAAGAAACAATTTCGCTTCAAAAGCCCTTTCTCGGTGACCTACGCAATAGACCTTTAGGGCCCCACTGGGAGCCTCCTAATTGACATATAAAAATTTCCTATTGCAGGCATGATTGGTCCATAGAGGCCTACCTTGAGACCGAGTTTGAAAATTATAAATGAATATTAAAGGGAGCTAGGAGGTCTCGAAGCCTGAACTTTATTCTCGACATTTCGACTTTTTCTTAATTTTTTTTATTATTATTCCAAAAAGTGTTCTTTAACAAGGAAAGATGCTCGATTTTATACACAGAACACCTTATGCATGATAGACTACCTTAAATATTGCAATAGGAGTCGAAAAATAACAAATAAACTGATTTTCCTCGATTTTTCCAGTTTTTTCCCATTTTCCTAATTAAAAAAAAATATCCTACATGCTGTACCCTCCAGAATATCAAAAAACACATCTGAAAAATAATATAATGTAAAAAAAAACTAAAGAAAGAAAAAAAAGAAATTTGTTTGAAAAAGTGTCCACAGCTGAGATTCGAACCCTAGACCCCTTCCTCAAGTCTCGACTTGCCAGTCAGGTGTCCTACCACCAGACCAAGGTGGTACGAAAAGAAAGAAACAATTTCGTTTCAAAAGCCCTTTCTCGGTGACCTACGCAATAGACCTTTAGGGCCCCACTGGGAGCCTCCTAATTGACATATAAAAATTTCCTATTGCAGGCATGATTGGACCATAGAGGCCTACCTTGAGACCGAGTTTGAAAATTATAAATGAATATTAAAGGGAGCTAGGAGGTCTCGAAGCCTGAACCTTATTCTCGACATTTCGACTTTTTCTTAATTTTTTTAATTATTATTCCAAAAAGTGTTCTTTAACAAAGAAAGATGATCGATTTTATACACAGAACACCTTTTGCATGATAGACTACCTTAAATGTTGCAATAGGAGTCGAAAAATAACAAATAAACAGATTTTCCTCGATTTTTCCAGTTTTTTCCCATTTTCCTAATTAAAAAAAAATTTCCTACATGCTGTACCCTCCAGAATATCAAAAAACACATCTGAAAAATAATATAATGTAAAAAAAAACTAAAGAAAGAAAAAAAAGAAATTTTTTTTAAAAAGTGTCCACAGCTGAGATTCGAACCCTAGACCCCTTCCTCAAGTCTCGACTTGCCAGTCAGGTGTCCTACCACCAGACCAAGGTGGTACGAAAAGAAAGAAACAATTTCATTTCAAAAGCCCTTTCTTGGTGACCTACGCAATAGACCTTTAGGGCCCCACTGGGAGCCTCCTAATTGACATATAAAAATTTCCTATTGCAGGCATGATTCGACCATAGAGGCCTACCATGAGACTGAGTTTGATAATTATAACTTAATATTAAATGGAGCTAGGAGGTCTCGAAGCCTGAACCTTATTCTTGACATTGCGACTTTTTTTAAATTTTTTTTATTATTATTCCAAAAAGTGTTCTTTAACAAAGAAGGATGCTCGATTTCATACACAGAACATCTTATGCATGATAGACTACCTAAAATGTTGCAAAAGGAGTCGAAAAATAACAAATAAACTGATTTTCCTAGTTTTTTCCAGTTTTTCTCATTTTCCTAATTAAAAAAAAATTTCCAACATGCATGACCGTCTAGAATATCGAAAAACACATCTGAAAAATAATATAACGTAAAAAAAACTAAAGAAAGAAAAAAAAGAAATTTTTTTGAAAAAGTGTGCGCAGCTGAGATTCGAACCCCTGACCCCTCCCTCCAGTCTCGACTTGCCAGTCAGGTGTCCTACCACCAGACCAAGGTGGTACGAAAAGAAAGAAACAATTTCGCTTCCAAAGCCCCTTCTCGGTTACCTACTCAATAGACATTTAGGGCCCCACTGGGGCCCTCCTAATTAACATATAAAAATTTCCTTCGACAGGCATGATTGAACCATAGAGGCCTAACTTGAGACCGAGTTTGAAAATTATAACTTAATATTAAATGTTGCTAGGAGGTCTCGAAGCCTGAACCTTATTCTTGACATTTCGTCTTTTTCATAATTTTTTTTATTATTATTCCAAAAGTGTTCTTTAACAAAGAAAGATGCTCGATTTTATACACAGAACACCTTACGCATGATAAACTATCCAAAATGTTGCAAAAGGAGTCGAAAAATAATAAATAAACTGATTTTCCTAGATTTTTCCAGTTTTTCCCATTTTCCTAATTATAAAAAAAATTTCCTAAATGCATGACCCTCTAGAATATCGAAAAACACATTTAAAAAATAATATAAGGTAAAAAAAACTAAAGAAAGAAAAAAAAGAAATTTTTTTGAAAAAGTGACCCCAGCTGGTTTTGGAACCCCAGACCCTTCCCTCCAGTCTCAACTTGCCAGTCAGGTGTCCTACCACCAGAACAAGGTGGTACGGAAAGAAAGAAACAATTTCGCTTCAAAAGCACTTTCTCGGTTACCTACGCAATAGACCTTTAGGGCCCCACCGGGGGCCTCCTAATTAACATATAAAAATTTCCTATTGCAGGCATGATTGGTCCATAGAGGCCTACCTTGAGTCCGAGTTTGAAAATTATAAATGAATATTAAAGGGAGCTAGGAGGTCTCGAAGCCTGAAAACCTGAACCTTATTCTCGACATTTCGACTTTTTTAAAAATTTTTTTTATTATATTTCCAAAAACAGTTCTTTATCAAAGAAAGATGCTCGATTTTATACACAGAACACCTTATTCATGAAAAATTTGCCTAAAATGTTGCAAAAGGAGAAGAAAAATAACAAATTAACTGATTTTCCTAGATTTTTCCAGTTTTTCCCATTTTCCTAATTAAAAAAAATTTCCTACATGCATGACCCTCTAGAATATCGAAAAACACATCTGAAAAATAATATAATGTAAAAAAAACTAAAGAAAGAAAAAAAAGAAATTTTTTTGAAAAAAGGTCGAAGCTGGGATTCGAACCCCCGTCCCCTCCCTCCAACCTCAACTTGCCAGTCCAGTGTCCTACCACCAGTCCAAGGCGGTATGGAAAGAAAGAAACAATTTCTCTTTATAAGCCCTTTTTTCGGTTACCTATGCAATAGACCTTTAGGACCCCACTGGGGCCCTCTTAATTAACATATAAAAATTTCCTTCAACAGGCATTATTGGACCATAGAGGCCTACCTTGGGACCAAGTTTGAAAATTATAACTTAATATTAAAGGGAGCTAGGAGGTCTCGAAGCCTGAACCTTATTCTCGACTTTTCGACTTTTTTAAAAAATTTTTTTATTATTATTCCAAAAACAGTTCTTTATCAAAGAAAGATGCTCGATTTTATACACAGAACACCTTATCCATGATAGACTACCTTAAATGTTGCAATAGGAGTCGAAAAATAACAAATAAACAGATTTTCTTCGATTTTTCCAGTTTTTTCCCATTTTCCTAATTAAAAAAAAAATTTCCTACATGCTGGAACCTCCAGAATATCAAAAAACACATCTGAAAAATAATATAATGTAAAAAAAAACTAAAGAAAGAAAAAAAAGAATTTTTTTTGAAAAAGTGTGCGCAGCTGAGATTCGAACCCCTGACCCCTCCCTCCAGTCTCGACTTGACAGTCAGGTGTCCTACCACCAGACCAAGGTGGTACGAAAAGAAAGAAACAATTTCGCTTCCAAAGCCCTTTCTCGGTTACCTATGCAATAGACATTTAGGGCCCCACTGGGGCCCTCCTAATTAACATATAAAAATTTCCTTCGACAGGCATGATTGAACCATAGAGGCCTAACTTGAGACCGAGTTTGAAAATTATAACTTAATATTAAATGTTGCTAGGAGGTCTCGAAGCCTGAACCTTATTCTTGACATTTCGTCTTTTTCATAATTTTTTTTATTATTATTCCAAAAGTGTTCTTTAACAAAGAAAGATGCTCGATTTTATACACAGAACACCTTACGCATGATAAACTATCCAAAATGTTGCAAAAGGAGTCGAAAAATAATAAATAAACTGATTTTCCTAGATTTTTCCAGTTTTTCCCATTTTCCTAATTATAAAAAAAATTTCCTAAATGCATGACCCTCTAGAATATCGAAAAACACATTTAAAAAATAATATAAGGTAAAAAAAACTAAAGAAAGAAAAAAAAGAAATTTTTTTGAAAAAGTGACCCCAGCTGGTTTTCGAACCCCAGACCCTTCCCTCCAGTCTCAACTTGCCAGTCAGGTGTCCTACCACCAGAACAAGGTGGTACGGAAAGAAAGAAACAATTTCGCTTCAAAAGCACTTTCTCGGTTACCTACGCAATAGACCTTTAGGGCCCCACCGGGGGCCTCCTAATTAACATATAAAAATTTCCTATTGCAGGCATGATTGGTCCATAGAGGCCTACCTTGAGTCCGAGTTTGAAAATTATAAATGAATATTAAAGGGAGCTAGGAGGTCTCGAAGCCTGAAAACCTGAACCTTATTCTCGACATTTCGACTTTTTTAAAATTTTTTTTTATTATTTTTCCAAAAACAGTTCTTTATCAAAGAAAGATGCTCGATTTTATACACAGAACACCTTATTCATGAAAAATTTGCCTAAAATGTTGCAAAAGGAGTAGAAAAATAACAAATTAACTGATTTTCCTAGATTTTTCCAGTTTTTCCCATTTTCCTAATTAAAAAAAATTTCCTACATGCATGACCCTCTAGAATATCGAAAAACACATCTGAAAAATAATATAATGTAAAAAAAACTAAAGAAAGAAAAAAAAGAAATTTTTTTGAAAAAAGGTCGAAGCTGGGATTCGAACCCCCGTCCCCTCCCTCCAACCTCAACTTGCCAGTCAAGTGTCCTACCACCAGTCCAAGGCGGTATGGAAAGAAAGAAACAATTTCTCTTTATAAGCCCTTTTTTCGGTTACCTATGCAATAGACCTTTAGGACCCCACTGGGGCCCTCTTAATTAACATATAAAAATTTCCTTCAACAGGCATTATTGGACCATAGAGGCCTACCTTGGGACCAAGTTTGAAAATTATAACTTAATATTAAAGGGAGCTAGGAGGTCTCGAAGCCTGAACCTTATTCTCGACTTTTCGACTTTTTTAAAAAATTTTTTTATTATTATTCCAAAAACAGTTCTTTATCAAAGAAAGATGCTCGATTTTATACACAGAACACCTTATCCATGATAGACTACCTTAAATGTTGCAATAGGAGTCGAAAAATAACAAATAAACAGATTTTCTTCGATTTTTCCAGTTTTTTCCCATTTTCCTAATTAAAAAAAAAAATTTCCTACATGCTGGAACCTCCAGAATATCAAAAAACACATCTGAAAAATAATATAATGTAAAAAAAAACTAAAGAAAGAAAAAAAAGAATTTTTTTTGAAAAAGTGTGCGCAGCTGAGATTCGAACCCCTGACCCCTCCCTCCAGTCTCGACTTGACAGTCAGGTGTCCTACCACCAGACCAAGGTGGTACGAAAAGAAAGAAACAATTTCGCTTCCAAAGCCCTTTCTCGGTTACCTATGCAATAGACATTTAGGGCCCCACTGGGGCCCTCCTAATTAACATATAAAAATTTCCTTCGACAGGCATGATTGAACCATAGAGGCCTAACTTGAGACCGAGTTTGAAAATTATAACTTAATATTAAATGTTGCTAGGAGGTCTCGAAGCCTGAACCTTATTCTTGACATTTCGTCTTTTTCATAATTTTTTTAATTATTATTCCAAAAGTGTTCTTTAACAAAGAAAGATGCTCGATTTTATACACAGAACACCTTACGCATGATAAACTATCCAAAATGTTGCAAAAGGAGTCGAAAAATAATAAATAAACTGATTTTCCTAGATTTTTCCAGTTTTTCCCATTTTCCTAATTAAAAAAAAAATTTAGTACATGCATGACCCTCTAGAATATCGAAAAACACATTTAAAAAATAATATAATGTAAAAAAAACTAAAGAAAGAAAAAAAAGAAATTTTTTTGAAAATGTGTCCCCAGCAGGGTTTCGAAGCCCTGACCCCTCCCTCCAGTCTCGACTTGCCAGTCAGGTGTCCTACCACCAGACCAAGGTGGTACGAAAAGAAAGAAACAATTTCACTTCAAAAGCTCTTTCTCGGTGACCTACGCAATAGACCTTTAGGGCCCCACTGGGGGCTTCCTAATTAACATATAAAAATTTCCTTTTGCAGGCATGATTGGACCATAGAGGCCTACCTTGAGACCGAGTTTGAAAATGATAACTGAATATTAAAGGCAGCTAGGAGATCTCAAAGCCTGAACCTTATTCTCGACATTTCAACTTTTTCTTAATTTTTTTTATAATTATTACAAAAAGTGTTCTTTAACAAGGAAAGATGCTCGATTTTATACACAGAACACCTTATGCATGATAGACTACCTTAAATGTTGCAATAGGAGTCGAAAAATAACAAATAAACAGATTTTCCTCAATTTTTCCAGTTTTTTCTGATTTTCCTAATTAAAAAAAAATTTCATACATGCTGGACCCTCCAGAATATCAAAAAACACATCTGAAAAATAATATAATGTAAAAAAAACTAAAGAAAGAAAAAAAAGAAATTTTTTTGAAAAAGTGTCCGCAGCTGAGATTCGAGCCACCGACCCCTTCCTCCAGTCTCGACTTGCCAGTCAGGTGTCCTACCACCAGACCAAGGTGGTACGGAAAGAAAGAAACAATTTCGCTTCAAAAGCACTTTCTTGATTACCTACGCAATAGACCTTTAGGGCCCCACCGGGGGCCCTCCCTCCCTCCAGTCTCGACTTGCCAGTCAGGTGTCCTACCACCAGACCAAGGTGGTACGAAAAGAAAGAAACAATTTCGCTTCCAAAGCCCTTTCTCGGTTACCTATGCAATAGACATTTAGGGCCCCACTGGGGCCCTCCTAATTAACATATAAAAATTTCCTTCGACAGGCATGATTGAACCATAGAGGCCTAACTTGAGACCGAGTTTGAAAATTATAACTTAATATTAAATGTTGCTAGGAGGTCTCGAAGCCTGAACCTTATTCTTGACATTTCGTCTTTTTCATAATTTTTTTTATTATTATTCCAAAAGTGTTCTTTAACAAAGAAAGATGCTCGATTTTATACACAGAACACCTTACGCATGATAAACTATCCAAAATGTTGCAAAAGGAGTCGAAGGGAGCTAGGAGGTCTCGAAGCCTGAAAACCTGAACCTTATTCTCGACATTTCGACTTTTTTTAAATTTTTTTTTATTATTATTCCAAAAACAGTTCTTTATCAAAGAAAGATGCTCGATTTTATACACAGAACACCTTATGCATGATAAATTTGCCTAAAATGTTGCAAAAGGAGTAGAAAAATAACAAATTAACCGATTTTCCTAGATTTTTCCAGTTTTTCCCATTTTCCTAATTAAAAAAAATTTCCTACATGCATGACCCTCTAGAATATCGAAAAACACATCTGAAAAATAATATAATGTAAAAAAAACTAAAGAAAGAAAAAAAAGAAATTTTTTTGAAAAAAGGTCGAAGCTGGGATTCGAACCACCGTCCCCTCCCGCCAACCTCAACTTGCCAGTCAAGTGTCCTACCACCAGTCCAAGACGGTACGGAAAGAAAGAAACAATTTCGTTTCAAAAGCCCTTTCTTGGTGACCTACGCAATAGACATTTAGGGCCCCACTGGGGCCCCCTTAATTAACATATAAAATTTCCTTCAACAGGCATTATTGGACCATAGAGGCCTACCTTGGGACCAAGTTTGAAAATTATAACTTAATATTAAAGGGAGCTAGGAGGTCTCGAAGCCTGAACCTTATTCTCGACATTTCGACTTTTTTTAAATTTTTTTTTATTATTATTCCAAAAACAGTTCTTTATCAAAGAAAGATGCTCGATTTTATACACAGAACACCTTATCCATGATAGACTACCTTAAATGTTGCAATAGGAGTCGAAAAATAACAAATAAACAGATTTTCTTCGATTTTTCCAGTTTTTTCCCATTTTCCTAATTAAAAAAAAAAATTTCCTACATGCTGGACCCTCCAGAATATCAAAAAACACATCTGAAAAATAATATAATGTAAAAAAAAACTAAAGAATGAAAAAAAAGAAATTTTTTGAAAAAGTGTCCACAGCTGAGATTCGAACCCCCGACCCCTTCCTCAAGTCTCGACTTGCCAGTCAGGTGTCCTACCACCAGACCAAGGTGGTACGAAAAGAAAGAAACAATTTCGCTTCAAAAGCCCCTTCTTGGTGACCTACGCAATATAGCTTTAGGGCCCCACTGGGGGCCTCCTAATTAACATATAAAAATTTCCTTTTGCAGGCATGAATGAACCATAGAGGCCTACCTTGAGACCGAGTTTGATAATTATAACTTAATATTAAATGGAGCTAGGAGGTCTCGAAGCCTGAACCTTATTCTCGACATTTCGACTTTTTTAAATAAAATTTTAGTTTTATTCCAAAAAGTGTTCTTTAACAAAGAAAGTTGCTCGATTTTATACACAGAACACATTACGCACTATAAACTACCTAAAAGGTTGCAAAAGGAGTCGAAAAATAACAAATAAACTGATTTTCCTAGTTTTTTCCAGTTTTTCCCATTTTCCTAATTAAAAAAAAATTTCCTACTTGCATGACCCTCTAGAATATCAAAAAACACATCTAAAAAATAATATAATGTAAAAAAAACTAAAGAAAGAAAAAAAAGAAATTTTTTTGAAAAAGTGTCCGCAGCTGGGATGCGAACCCCCGACCCCTCCCTCCAGTCTCTACTTGCCAGTCAGGTGTCCTACCACAAGAGCAAGGTGGTACGAAAAGAAAGAAACAATTTCGCTTCAAAAGCACTTTCTCGGTTACCTACGCAATAGACCTTTAGGGCCCCACCGGGGGCCTCCTAATTGACATATAAAAATTTCCTATTGCGGGCATGATTGGACCACAGAGGCCTACCATGAGACTGAGTTTGATAATTATAACTTAATATTAAATGGAGCTAGGAGGTCTCGAAGCCTGAACCTTATTCTTGACATTGCGACTTTTTTTAAATTTTTTTTATTATTATTCCAAAAAGTGTTCTTTAACAAAGAAGGATGCTCGATTTTATACACAGAACATCTTATGCATGATAGACTACCTAAAATGTTGCAAAAGGAGTCGAAAAATAACAAATAAACTGATTTTCCTAGTTTTTTCCAGTTTTTCCCATTTTCCTATTTAAAAAAAAATTTCCTAAATGCATGACACTCTAGAATATCGAAAAACACATTTAAAAAATAATATAATGTAAAAAAAACTAAAGAAAGAAAAAAAAGAAATTTTTTTGAAAAAGTGTCCCCAGCTGGGTTTCGAACCCCTGACCCCTCCCTCCAGTCTCGACTTGCCAGTCAGGTGTCCTACCACCAGACCAAGGTGGTACGGAAAGAAAGAAACAATTTCGCTTCAAAGGCCCTTACTCGGTTGCCTATGCAATAGACCTTTAGGGCGCCACTGGGGCCTTCCTAATTAACATATAAAAATTTCCTTCAACAGGCATTATTGGACCATAGAGGCCTACCTTGGGACCGAGTTTGAAAATTATTACTTAATATTAAAGGGAGCTAGGACTTCTCAAAGCCTGAACCTTATTCTCGACATTTCGACTTTTTCTTAATTTTTTTTATAATTATTCCAAAAAGTGTTCTTTAACAAAGAAAGATGCTCGATTTTATACACAGAACACCTTATGCATGATAAACTACCTAAAATGTTGCAAAAGGAGTCGAAAAATAACAAATAAACTGATTTTCCAAGATTTTTCCAGTTTTTCCCATTTTCCTAATTAAAAAAAAATTTCCAACATGCATGACCGTCTAGAATATCGAAAAACACATCTGAAAAATAATATAACGTAAAAAAAACTAAAGAAAGAAAAAAAAGAAATTTTTTTAAAAAGTGTGCACAGCTGAGATTCGAACCCCCGACCCCTCCCTCCAGTCTCGACTTGCCAGTCAGGTGTCCTACCACCAGACCAAGGTGGTACGAAAAGAAAGAAACAATTTCGCTTCAAAAGCCCCTTCTTGGTGACCTAAAAAATAGACCTTTAGGGCCCCACTGGGGGCCTCCTAATTAACATATAAAAATTTCCTTTTGCAGGCGTGATTGGACCATAGAGGCCTACCTTGAGACCGAGTTTGATAATTATAACTTAATATTAAATGGAGCTAGGAGATCTCGAAGCCTGAACCTTGTTCTCGACATTTCGACTTTTTTAAATAAAATTTTATTTTTATTCCAAAAAGTGTTCCTTAACAAAGAAAGTTGCTCGATTTTATACGCAGAACACCTTTCGCACTATAAACTACCTAAAATGTTGCAAAAGGAGTCGAAAAATAACAAATAAACTGATTTTCCTAGATTTTTCCAGTTTTTCCCATTTTCCTAATTAAAAAAAAAATTCCTACTTGCATGACCCTCTAGAATATCGAAAAACACATCTAAAAAATAATATAATGTAAAAAAAACTAAAGAAAGAAAAAAAAGAAACTTTTTTTGAAAAAGTATCCGCAGCTGGGATGCGAACCCCCGACCCCTCCCTCCAGTCTCAACTTGCCAGTCAGGTGTCCTACCACCAGACCAAGGTGGTACAAAAAGAAAGAAACAATTTCGCTTCAAAAGCCCTTACTCGGTTGCGTATGCAATAGACCTTTAGGGCCCCACTGGGGCTCTCCTAATTAACATATAAAAATTTCCTTCAACAGGCATGATTGGACCATAGAGGCCTACCTTGAGACCGAGTTTGAAAATTATAACTTAATATTAAATGGAGCTAGGAAGTCTCGAAGCCTAAACCTTATTCTCAACATTTTGTCTTTTTCATAATTTTTTTTATTATTATTCCAAAGAGTGTTCTTTAACAAAGAAAGTTCCTCGATTTTATACACAGAACTCCTTACGCATGATAAACTTCCTAAAATGTTGCAAAAGGAGTCGAAAAATAACAAATGAACTGATTTTCCTAAATTTTTCCAGTTTTTTCCCATTTTCCAAATTATAAAAAAATTTCCAACATGCATGACCGTCTAGAATATCGAAAAACACATCTGAAAAATAATTTAACGTAAAAAAAACTAAAGAAAGAAAAAAAAGAAATTTTTTTGAAAAAGTGTCCACAGCTGAGATTCGAACCCCCGACCCCTTCCTCAAGTCTCGACTTGCCAGTCAGGTGGCCTACCACCAGACCAAGGTGGTACGAAAAGAAAGAAACAATTTCGCTTCAAAAGCCCTTTCTTGGTGACCTACGCAATAGACCTTTAGGGCCCCACTGGGGGCCTCCTAATTAACATATAAAAATTTCCTTTTTCACGCGTGATTGGACCATAGAGGCCTACCTTGAGACCGAGTTTGATAATTATAACTTAATATTAAATGGAGCTAGGAGGTCTCGAAGCCTGAACCTTATTCTCGACATTGCGACTTTTTTAAAAATTTTTTATTATTATTCCAAAAAGTGTTCTTTAACAAAGAAGGATGCGCGATTTTATACACAGAACACCTTATGCATGATAGACTACCTAAAGTGTTGCAAAAGGAATTGAAAAATAACAAATAAGCTGATTTTCCTAGATTTTTCCAGTTTTTCCCATTTTCCTAATTAAAAAAAAAATTTCCAACATGCATGACCGTCTAGAATATCGAAAAACACATCTGAAAAATAATATAACGTAAAAAAAACTAAAGAAAGAAATTTTTTTGAAAAAGTGTCCCCAGCTGGGTTTCGAACCCCTGACCCCTCCCTCCAGTCTCGACTTACCAGTCAGGTGTCCTACCACCAGACCAAGGTGGTACGAAAAGAAAGAAACAATTTCGCTTCAAAAGCCCCTTCTTGGTGACCTATGCAATAGACCTTTAGGGCCCCACTGTGGCCCTCCTAATTAACATATAAAAATTTCCTTCGGCAGGCATGATTGGAGCATAGAGGCCTACCTTGAGACCGAGTTTGATAAGTATAACTTAATATTAAATGGAGCTAGGAGGTCTCGAAGCCTGAACCTTATTCTCGACATTTCGACTTTTTTAAATAAAATTTTATTTTTATTCCAAAAAGTGTTCTTTAACAAAGAAAGTTGCCCGATTTTATACTCAGAACACCTTACGCACTATAAACTACCTAAAATGTTGCAAAAGGAGTCGAAAAATAACAAATAAATTGATTTTCCTAAATTTTTCCAGTTTTTCCCATTTTCCTAATTAAAAAAAAAATTTCCTACTTGCATGACCCTCTAGAATATCGAAAAACACATCTAAAAAATAATATAATGTAAAAAAAACTAAAGAAAGAAAAAGAAGAAATTTTTTTGAAAAAGTGTCCACAGTTGGGATTCGAACCCGCGACCCCTCCCTCCTGTCTCGACTTGCCATTCAGGTGTCCTACCACCAGACCAAGGTGGTACGAAAAGAAAGAAACAATTTCACTTCAAAAGCCCTTTCTTGGTGACCTACGCAATAGACCTTTATGGCACCACTGGGGGCCTCCTAATTAACATATAAAAACTTCCTTTTGCAGGCTTGATTGGACCATAGAGGCCTACCTTGAGACCGAGTTTGATAATTATAACTTAATATTAAATGGAGCTAGGAGGTCTCGAAGCCTGAACCTTATTCTCGACATTGCGACTTTTTAAAAAAAATTTTTATTATTATCCAAAAAGTGTTCTTTAACAAAGAAGGATGCTCGATTTTATACACAGAACACCTTATGCCTGATAGACTACCTTAAATGTTGCAAAAGGAGTCGAAAAATAACAAATAAACTGATTTTCCTAGATTTTTCCAGTTTTTCCCATTTTCCTAATTAAAAAAAAATTTCCTACATGCATGACCCTCTAGAATATCGAAAAACACATTTAAAAAATAATATAATGTAAAAAAAACTAAAGAAAGAAAAAAAAGAAATTTTTTTGAAAAAGTGTCCCCAGCTGGGTTTCGAACCCCTGACCCCTCCCTCCAGTCTCGACTTGCCAGTCAGGTGTCCTTCCACCAGACCGAGGTGGTACTGAAAGAAAGAAACAATTTCGCTTCAAAGGCCCTTACTCGGTTGCCTATGCAATAGACCTTTAGGGCCCCACTGGGGCCTTCCTAATTAACATATAAAAATTTCCTTCAACAGGCATTATAGGACCATAGAGGCCTACCTTGGGACCGAGTTTGAAAATTATAACTTAATATTAAAGGGAGCAAGGAGGTCTCAAAGCCTGAACCTTATTCTCGACATTTCGTCTTTTTTTAAATTCTTTTTATTTTTATTTCAAAAAGTGTACTTTAACAAAGGAAGTCGCTCGATTTTATACACAGATCTCCTTAGGCATGATAAACTACCTAAAATGTTGCAAAAGGAGTCGAAAAATAACATATAAACTGATTTTCTTAGATTTTTCCAGTTTTTCCCATTTTCCTAATTAAAAAAAAATTTCCTACATGCATGACCCTTTAGAATATCGAAAAACACATTTAAAAAATAATATAACGTAAAAAAAACTAAAGAAAGAAAAAAAAGAAATTTTTTTGAAAAAGTGTCCACAGCTGAGATTCAAACCCCGACCCCTCCCTCCAGTCTCGACTTGCCAGTCAGGTGTCCTACCACCAGACCAAGGTGGTACGAAAAGAAAGAAACAATTTCGCTTCAAAAGCCCCTTCTTGGTGACCTACGCAATAGACCTTTAGGGCCCCACTGTGGCCCTCCTAATTAACATATAAAAATTTCCTTCGGCAGGCATGATTGGACCATAGAGACCTACCTTGCGACCGAGTTTGAAAATTATAACTTAATATTAAAGGGATTTAGGAGGTCTCGAAGCCTGAACCTTATTCTCGACATTTCGCCTTTTTTTAATTTTTCTTTTTTATTATTTCAAAAAGTGTTCTTTAACAAAGAAAGTTGCTCGATTTTATACACAGAACACCTTACGCACTATAAACTACCTAAAATGTTGCAAAAGGAGTCGAAAAATAACAAATAAACTGATTTTCCCAAATTTTTCCAGTTTTTCCCATTTTCCTAATTCAAAAAAAAATTTCCTACTTGCATGACACTCTAGAATATCGAAAAACACATCTAAAAAATAATATAACGTAAAAAAAACTAAAGAAAGAAAAAAAAGAAATTTTTTTGAAAAAGTGTCCGCAGCTGAGATTCGAACCCCCTACCCCTCCCTCCCGTCTCGACTTGCCAGTCAGGTGTCCTACCACCAGACCAAGGTGGTACGAAAAGAAAGAAACAATTTCGCTTCAAAAGCCCCTTCTTGGTGACCTACGCAATAGACCTTTAGGGATCCACTGGGGGCCTCCTAATTAACACATAAAAATTTCCTTTTGCAGGCATGATTGGACCATAGAGGCCTACCTTGAGACCGAGTTTGAAAATGATAACTTAATATTAAATGTTGCTAAGAGGTCTCGAAGCCTGAACCTTATTCTTGACATTTCGTCTTTTTCATAATTTTTTTTATTATTATTCCAAAAACAGTTCTTTATCAAAGAAAGATGCTCGATTTTATACACAGAACACCTTATGCATGATAAATTTGCCTAAAATGTTGCAAAAGGAGTAGAAAAATAACAAATTAACTGATTTTCCTAGTTTTTTCCAGTTTTTCCCATTTTACTAATTAAAAAAAAATTTCCAACATGCATGACCGTCTAGAATATCGAAAAACACATCTAAAAAATAATATAATGTAAAATAAACAAAAGAAAGAAAAAAAGAAATTTTTTTGAAAAAGTGGTCGAAGCTGGGATTAGAGCCCCCGTCCCCTCCCTCCAACCTCGACTTGCCAGTCAGGTGTCCTACCACCAGACAAAGGTGGTACGGAAATAAAGAAACAATTTCACTTCAAAAGCCCTTTCTCGGTTACCTATGCAATAGACATTTAGGGCCCCACTGGGACCCTCCTAATTAACATATAAAAATTTCCTTCGACAGGCATGATTGAACCATAGAGGCCTAACTTGAGACCGAGTTTGAAAATTATAACTTAATATTAAATGTTGCTAAGAGGTCTCGAAGCCTGAACCTTATTCTTGACATTTCGTCTTTTTCATAATTTTTTTTATTATTATTCCAAAAGTGTTCTTTAACAAAGAAAGATGCTCGATTTCATACACAGAACACCTTACGCATGATAAACAATCCAAAATGTTGCAAAAGGAGTCGAAAAATAATAAATAAACTGATTTTCCTAGATTTTTCCAGTTTTTCCCATTTTCCTAATTAAAAAAAAAATTTCGTACATGCATGACCCTCTAGAATATCGAAAAACACATTTAAAAAATAATATAATGTAAAAAAAACTAAAAGAAAGAAAAAAAAGAAATTTTTTTGAAAATGTGTCCCCAGCAGGGCTTCGAACCCCTGACCCCTCCCTCCAGTCTCGACTTGCCAGTCAGGAGTCCTACCACCAGACCAAGGTGGTACGAAAAGAAAGAAACAATTTCACTTCAAAAGCTCTTTCTCGGTGACCTACGCAATAGAAATTTAGGGCCCCACTGGGGGCTTCCTAATTAACATATAAAAATTTCCTTTTGCAGGCATGATTGGACCATAGAGGCCTACCTTGAGACCGAGTTTGAAAATGATAACTGAATATTAAAGGCAGCTAGGAGATCTCAAAGCCTGAACCTTATTCTCGACATTTCAACTTTTTCTTAATTTTTTTTATAATTATTACAAAAAGTGTTCTTTAACAAAGAAAGATGCTCGATTTTATACACAGAACACTTTATGCATGATAGACTACCTTAAATGTTGCAATAGGAGTCGAAAAATAACAAATAAACAGATTTTCCTCAATTTTTCCAGTTTTTTCTGATTTTCCTAATTAAAAAAAATTTCCTACATGCTGGACCCTCCAGAATATCAAAAAACACATCTGAAAAATAATATAATGTAAAAAAAACTAAAGAAAGAAAAAAAAGAAATTTTTTTGAAAAAGTGTCCGCAGCTGAGATTCGAACCACCGACCCCTTCCTCCAGTCTCAACTTGCCAGTCAGGTGTCCTACCACAAGACCCAGATGGTACGAAAATAAAGAAACAATTTCGCTTCAAAAGCCCTTTCTTGGTGACCTACGCAATAGACCTTTAGGGCCCCACTGGGGGCCTCCTAATTAACATATAAAAATTTTCTATTGCAGGCATGATTGGACCATAGAGACCTACCTTGAGACTGAGATTTATAATTATAACTTAATATTAAATGGAGCTAGGAGGTCTCGAAGCCTGAACCTTATTCTCGACATTGCGACTTTTTTAAAAAATTTTTTATTATTATTCCAAAAAGTGTTCTTTAACAAAGAAGGATGCTCGATTTTATACACAGAACACCTTATGCATGATAGACTACCTAAATTGTTGCAAAAGGAGTCGAAAAATAACAAATAAACTGATTTTCCTAGATTTTTCCAGTTTTTACCATTTTCCTAATTATAAAAAAATTTCCTAAATGCATGACCCTCTAGAATGCATGACCCTCTAGAATATCGAAAAACACATTTAAAAAATAATATAAGGTAAAAAAAACTAAAGAAAGAAAAAAAAGAAATTTTTTTGAAAAAGTGACCCCAGCTGGTTTTCGAACCCCTGACCCCTCCCTCCAGTCTCGACTTGCCAGTCAGGTGTCCTACCACCAGAACAAGGTGGTACGGAAAGAAAGAAACAATTTCGCTTCAAAAGCCTTTTCTTGGTGACCTACGCAATAGACCTTTAGGGCCCCACTGGGGGCCTCCTAATTAACATATAAAAATTTCCTATTGCTGGCATGATTGGACCATAGAGGCCTACCTTGAGACTGAGTTTTATAATTATAACTTTATATTAAATGGAGCTAGGAGGTCTCAAAACCTGAACCTTATTCTCGACATTTCGACTTTTTCTTAATTTTTTTAATTATTATTCCAAAAAGTGTTCTTTAACAAAGAAAGATGCTCGATTTTATACACAGAACACCTTATGCATGATAGACTACCTTAAATGTTGCAATAGGAGTCGAAAAATAACAAATAAACAGATTTTCCTCGATTTTTCCAGTTTTTTCCCATTTTCCTAATTAAAAAAAAATTTCCTACATGCTGGACCCTCCAGAATATCAAAAAACACATCTGAAAAATAATATAATGTAAAAAAAACTAAAGAAAAAAAAAAAAGAAATTTTTTTGAAAAAGTGTCCACAGCTGAGATTCGAACCCCCGACCCCTTCCTTAAGTCTCGACTTGCCAGTCAGGTGTCCTACCACCAGACCAAGGTGGTACGAAAAGAAAGAAACAATTTCGCTTCAAAAGCCCCTTCTTGGTGACCTACGCAATAGAGCTTTAGGGCCCCACTGGGAGCCTCCTAATTGACATATAAAAATTTCCTATTGCAGGCATGATTGGACCATAGAGGCCTACCATGAGACTGAGTTTGATAATTATAACTTAATATTAAATGGAGCTAGGAGGTCTCGAAGCCTGAACCTTATTCTTGACATTTCGACTTTTTTTAAATTTTTTTTATTAATATTCCAAAAAGTGTTCTTTAACAAAGAAGGATGCTCGATTTTATACACAGAACATCTTATGCATGATAGACTACCTAAAATGTTGCAAAAGGAGTCGAAAAATAACAAATAAACTGATTTTCCTAGTTTTTTCCAGTTTTTTCCATTTTCCTAATTAAAAAAAAATTTCCTAAATGCATGACACTCTAGAATATCGAAAAACACATTTAAAAAATAATATAATGTAAAAAAAACTAGAGAAAGAAAAAAAAGAAATTTTTTTGAAAAAGTGTCCCCAGCTGGGTTTCGAACCCCTGACCCCTCCCTCCAGTCTCGACTTACCAGTCAGGTGTCCTACCACCAGACCAAGGTGGTACGGAAAGAAAGAAACAATTTCGCTTCAAAGGCCCTTACTCGGTTGCCTATGCAATAGACCTTTAGGGCCCCACTGGGGCCTTCCTAATTAAGATATAAAAATTTCCTTCAACAGGCATTATTGGACCATAGAGGCCTACCTTGGGACCGAGTTTGAAAATTATAACTTAATATTAAAGGGAGCTAGGAGTTCTCAAAGCCTGAACCTTATTCTTGACATTTCGACTTTTTCTTAATTTTTTTTATTATTATTCCAAAAAGTGTTCTTTAACAAAGAAAGATGCTCGATTTTATACACAGAACACCTTATGCATGATAGACTACCTTAAATGTTGCAATAGGAGTTGAAAAATAACAAATAAACAGATTTTCCTCAATTTTTCCAGTTTTTTCCCATTTTCCTAATTAAAAAAAATTTCCTACATGCTGGACCCTGCAGAATATCAAAAAACACAACTGAAAAATAATATAACGTAAAAAAAACTAAAGAAAGAAAAAAAAGAAATTTTTTTGTAAAAGTGTCCGCAGCTGAGATTCGAACCCCCGACCCCACCCTCCTGTCTCGACTTGCCAGTCAGGTGTCTTACCACCAGACCAAGGTGGTACGAAAAGTTAGAAACAATTTCGCTTCAAAAGCCCCTTCTTGGTGACCTACGCAATAGACCTTTAGGGCCCCGTTGGGGGCCTCCTAATTAACATATAAAAATTTCCTTTTGCAGGCGTGATTGGACCATAGAGGCCTACCTTGAGACCGAGTTTGATAAGTATAACTTAATATTAAATTGAGCTAGGAAGTCTCGAAGCCTGAACCTTATTCTCAACATTTCGTCTTTTTCATAATTTTTTATATTATTATTCCAAAGAGTGTTCTTTAACAAAGAAAGATGCTCGATTTTATACACAGAACACCTTATGCATGATAGACTACCTTAAATGTTGCAATAGGAGTCGAAAAATAACAAATAAACAGATTTTCCTCAATTTTTCCAGTTTTTTCTGATTTTCCTAATTAAAAAAAATTTCCTACATGCATGACCCTCTAGAATATCGAAAAACACATTTAAAAAATTATATAATGTAAAAAAAAACTAAAGAAAGAAAAAAAAGAAATTTTTTTGAAAAAGTGTCCCCAGCTGGTTTTCGAACCCCTGACCCCTACCTCCAGTCTGGACCCGCCAGTCAGGTTTCCTACCACCAGACCAAGGTGGTACGGAAAAAAAGAAACAATTTCGCTTCAAAAGCCCTTACTCGGTTGCCTATGCAATAGACCTTTAGGGCCCCACTGGTGCCCTCCTAATTAACATATAAAAATTTCCTTCAACAGGCATGATTGGACAATAGAGGCCTATCTTGGGACCGAGTTTGAAAATTATAACTCAATATTAAAGGGAGCTAGGAGGTTTCGAAGCCTGAACCTTATTCTCGACAATACGACTTTTTTAAAAATTTTTTTTATTATTATTCCAAAAAATGTTCTTTATCAAAGAAAGATGCTCGATTTTATACACAGAACACCTTATGCATGATAAACTACCAAAAATGTTGCAAAAGAAGTCGAAAAATAACAAATAAACTGACCTTCCTAGATTTTTCCAGTTTATCACATTTTCCTAATTAAAAAAAAAATTTCCAACATGCATGACCGTCTAGAATATTGAAAAACACATCTGAAAAATAATATAACGTAAAAAAAACTAAAGAAAGAAAAAAAAGAAATTATATTGAAAAATTGTCCGCAGCTGAGATTCGAACCCCCGACCCCTCCCTCCAGTCTCGACTTGCCAGTCAGGTGTCTTACCACCAGACCAAGGTGGTACGAAAAGTAAGAAACAATTTCGCTTCAAAAGCCCCTTCTTGGTGACCTACGCAATAGACCTTTAGGGCCCCACTGGGGGCCTCCTAACTAACATATAAAATTTCCTTTTGCAGGCGTGATTGGACCATAGAGGCCTACCTTGAGACCGAATTTGATAAGTATAACTTAATATTAAATGGAGCTAGGAGGCCTCGAAGCCTGAACCTTATTCTCGACATTTCGACTTTTTTAAATAAAATTTTATTTTTATTCCAAAAAGTGTTCTTTAACAAAGAAAGTTGCTCGATTTTATACACAGAACACCTTTCGCACTATAAACTACCTAAAATGTTGCAAAAGGAGTCGAAAAATAACAAATAAACTGATTTTCCTAGATTTTTCCAGTTTTTCCCATTTTCCTAATTAAAAAAAAATTTCCTACTTGCATGACCCTCTAGAATATCGAAAAACACATCTAAAAAATAATATAATGTAAAAATAACTAAAGAAAGAAAAAAAAGAAATTTTTTTGAAAAAGTGTCCGCAGCTGGGATGCGAACCCCCGACCCTTCCCTCCAGTCTCAACTTGCCAGTCAGGTGTCCTACCACCAGACCAAGGTGGTACGAAAAGAAAGAAACAATTTCGCTTCAAAAGCCCTTTCTTGGTGATCTACGTAATAGACCTTTAGGGCCCCACTGGGGGCCTCCTAATTAACATATAAAAATTTCCTATTGCAGGCATGATTGGTCCATAGAGGCCTACCTTGAGACCGAGTTTGAAAATTATAAATGAATATTAAAGGGAGCTAGGAGGTCTCGAAGCCTGAACCTTATTCTCGACATTTCGACTTCTTCTTAATTTTTTTATTATTTTTCCAAAAAGTGTTCTTTAACAAAGAAAGATGCTTGATTTTATACACAGAACACCTTATGCATGATAGACTACCTAAAATGTTAAAAAAGGAGTCGAAAAATAACAAATAAACTGATTTTCCTAGATTTTTCCAGTTTTTCCCATTTTCCTAATTAAAAAAAAATTTCCTACTTGCATGACCCTCTAGAATATCGAAAAACACATCTAAAAAATAATATAATGTAAAAAACACTAAAGAAAGAAAAAAAAGAAATTTTTTTGAAAAAGTGTCCGCAGCTGGGATGCGAACCCCCGACCCTTCCCTCCAGTATCAACTTGCCAGTCAGGTGTCCTACCACCAGACCAAGGTGGTTAGAAAAGAAAGAAACAATTTCGCTTCAAAAGCCCTTTCTCGGTTACCTATGCAATAGACATTTAGGGCCCCACTGGGGCTCTCCTAATTAACATATAAAAATTTCCTTCCACAGGCATGATTGAACCATAGAGGCCTACCTTGAGACCGAGTTTGAAAATTATAACTTAATATTAAATGGAGCTAGGAAGTCTCGAAGTCTGAACCTTATTCTCAACATTTCGTCTTTTTCATAATTTTTTATATTATTATTCCAAAGAGTGTTCTTTAACAAAGAAAGATGCTCGATTTTATACACAGAACACCTTATGCATGATAAACTACCTAAAATGTTGCAAAAGGAGTCAAAAAATAACAAATAAACTGATTTTCCTAAATTTTTCCAGTTTTTTCCCATTTTCCTAATTATAAAAAAATTTCCAACATGCATGACCGTCTAGAATATCGAAAAACACATCTGAAAAATAATTTAACGTAAAAAAACTAAAGAAAGAAAAAAAAGAAATTTTTTTGAAAAAGTGTCCACAGCTGGGATTCGAACCCCCGACCCCTTCCTCAAGTCTCGACTTGCCAGTCAGGTGGCCTACCACCAGACCAAGGTGGTACGAAAAGAAAGAAAAAATTTCGCTTCAAAAGCCCTTTCTTGATGACCTACGCAATAGACCTTTAGGGCCCCGCTTGGGGCCTCCTAATTAACATATAAAAATTTCCTATTGCAGGCATGATTGGACCATAGATGCCTACCTTGAGACTGAGTTTGATAATTATAACTTAATATTAAATGGAGCTATGAGGTCTCGAAGCCTGAACCTTATTCTCGACATTGTGACTTTTTTTAAATTTTTTTTATTATTATTCCAAAAAGTTTTCTTTAACAAAGAAAGATGCTAGATTTTATACACAGAACACCTTATGCATGATAGACTACCTTAAATGTTAAAAAAGGAGTCGAAAAATAACAAATAAACTGATTTTCCTAGATTTTTCCAGTTTTTCCCATTTTCCTAATTAAAAAAAAATTTCCTACTTGCAAGACCCTCTAGAATATCGAAAAACACATTTAAAAAATAATATAATGTAAAAAAACTAAAGAAAGAAAAAAAAGAAATTTTTCTGAAAAAGTGTCCCCAGCCGGGTTTCGAACCCCTGACCCCTCCCTCCAGTCTCGACTTGCCAGTCAGATGACCTACCACCAGACCGAGGTGGTACGGAAAGAAAGAAACAATTTCGCTTTAAAGGCCCTTACTCGGTTGCCTATGCAATAGACCTTTAGGGCCCCACTGGGGCTCTCCCAATTAACATATAAAAATTTCCTTCAACAGGCATGATTGGACCATAGAGGCCTACCTTGAGACCGAGTTTGAAAATTATAACTTAATATTAAATGGAGCTAGGAAGTCTCGAAGCCTGAACCTTATTCTCAACATTTTGTCTTTTTCATAATTTTTTTTATTATTATTCCAAAGAGTGTTCTTTAACAAAGAAAGTTCCTCGATTTTATACACAGAACTCCTTACGCATGATAAACTACCTAAAATGTTGCAAAAGGAGTCGAAAAATAACAAATGAACTGATTTTCCTAGATTTTTCCAGTTTTTCCCATTTTCCTAATTAAAAAAAAATTTCCAACACGCATGACCATCTAGAATATCGAAAAACACATCTGAAATATAATATAACGTAAAAAAAACTAAAGAAAGAAATTTTTTTTGAAAAAGTGTCCCCAGCTGGGTTTCAAAACCCTGACCCCTCCCTCCAGTCTGGACCTGCCAGTCAGGTTTCCTACCACCAGACCAAGGTGGTATGGAAAGTAAGAAACAATTTCGCTTCAAAAGCCCTTTCTCGGTTACCTATGCAATAGACATTTAGGGCCCCACTGGGGCCCTCCTAATTAACATATAAAAATTTCCTTCGACAGGCATGATTGAACCATAGAGGCCTACCTTGAGACCGAGTTTGAAAATTATAACTTAATATTAAATGGAGCTAGGAAGTCTCGAAGCCTGAACCTTATTCTCAACATTTCGTCTTTTTCATAATTTTTTATATTATTATTCCAAAGAGTGTTCTTTAACAAAGAAAGATGCTCGATTTTATACACAGAACACCTTATGCATGATAAACTACCTAAAATGTTGCAAAAGGAGTCGAAAAATAACAAATAAACTGATTTTCCTAGATTTTTCCAGTTTTTCACATTTTCCTAATTAAAAAAAAAATTCCAACATGCATAACCGTCTAGAATATCGAAAAACACATCTGAAAAATAATATAACGTAAAAAAAACTAAAGAAAGAAAAAAAAGAAATTTTTTTGAAAAAGTGTCCGCAGCTGAGATTCGAACCCCCGACCCCTCCCTCCAGTCTTGACTTGCCAGTCAGGTGTCTTACCACCAGACCAAGGTGGTACGAAAAGTAAGAAACAATTTCGCTTCAAAAGCCCCTTCTTGGTGACCCACGCAATAGACCTTTAGGGCCCCACTGGGGGCCTCCTAATTAACATATAAAAATTTCCTTTTTCACGCGTGATTGGACCATAGAGGCCTACCTTGAGACCGAGTTTGATAAGTATAACTTAATATTAAATGGAGCTAGGAGGCCTCGAAGCCTGAACCTTATTTTCGACATTTCGACTTTTTTAAATAAAATTTTATTTTTATTCCAGAAAGTGTTCTTTAACAAAGAAAGTTGCTCGATTTTATACACAGAACACCTTACGCACTACAAACTACCTAAAATGTTGCAAATGGAGTCGAAAAATAACAAATAAACTGATTTTCCTAGATTTTTCCAGCTTTTCCCATTTTCCTAATTAAAAAAAAAAATTCCTACTTGCATGACCCTCTAGAATATCGAAAAACACATCTAAAAAATAATATAATGTAAAAAAAACTAAAGAAAGAAAAAAAAAAAACTTTTTTTGAAAAAGTATCCGCAGCTGGGATGCGAACCCCCGACCCCTCCCTCCAGTCTCTACTTGCCAGTCAGGTGTCCTACCACCAGACCAAGGTGGTACAAAAAGAAAGAAACAATTTCGCTTAAAAAGCCCTTTCTCGGTTACCTATGCAATAGACATTTAGGGCCCCACTGGAGCCCTCCTAATTAACATATAAAAATTTCCTTCGACAGACATGATTGAACCATAGAGGCCTACCTTGAGACCGAGTTTGAAAATTATAACTTAATATTAAATGGAGCTAGGAAGTCTCGAAGCCAGAACCTTATTCTCAACATTTTGTCTTTTTCATAATTTTTTTTTATTATTATTCCAAAGAGTGTTCTTTAACAAAGAAAGTTCCTCGATTTTATACACAGAACTCCTTACGCATGATAAACTACCTAAAATGTTGCAAAAGGAGTCGAAAAATAACAAATGAACTGATTTTCTTAACTTTTTCCAGTTTTTTCCTATTTTCCTAATTATAAAAAAATTTCCAACATGCATGACCGTCTAGAATATCGAAAAACACATCTGAAAAATAATTTAACGTAAAAAAAACTAAAGAAAGAAAAAAAAGAATTTTTTTTGAAAAAGTGTCCACAGCTGGGGTTCGAACCCCTGACCCCTCCCTCCAGTCTCGACTTGCCAATCAGGTGTCCTACCACCAGACCAAGGTGGTACGAAAAGAAAGAAAAAATTTCGCTTCAAAAGCCCTTTCTTGATGACCTACGCAATAGACCTTTAGGGCCCCGCTTGGGGCCTCCTAATTAACATATAAAAATTTCCTATTGCAGGCATGATTGGACCATAGATGCCTACCTTGAGACTGAGTTTGATAATTATAACTTAATATTAAATGGAGCTATGAGGTCTCGAAGCCTGAACCTTATTCTCGACATTGTGACTTTTTTTAAATTTTTTTTATTATTATTCCAAAAAGTTTTCTTTAACAAAGAAAGATGCTAGATTTTATACACAGAACACCTTATGCATGATAGACTACCTTAAATGTTAAAAAAGGAGTCGAAAAATAACAAATAAACTGATTTTCCTAGATTTTTCCAGTTTTTCCCATTTTCCTAATTAAAAAAAAATTTCCTACTTGCAAGACCCTCTAGAATATCGAAAAACACATTTAAAAAATAATATAATGTAAAAAAACTAAAGAAAGAAAAAAAAGAAATTTTTCTGAAAAAGTGTCCCCAGCCGGGTTTCGAACCCCTGACCCCTCCCTCCAGTCTCGACTTGCCAGTCAGATGACCTACCACCAGACCGAGGTGGTACGGAAAGAAAGAAACAATTTCGCTTTAAAGGCCCTTACTCGGTTGCCTATGCAATAGACCTTTAGGGCCCCACTGGGGCTCTCCCAATTAACATATAAAAATTTCCTTCAACAGGCATGATTGGACCATAGAGGCCTACCTTGAGACCGAGTTTGAAAATTATAACTTAATATTAAATGGAGCTAGGAAGTCTCGAAGCCTGAACCTTATTCTCAACATTTTGTCTTTTTCATAATTTTTTTTATTATTATTCCAAAGAGTGTTCTTTAACAAAGAAAGTTCCTCGATTTTATACACAGAACTCCTTACGCATGATAAACTACCTAAAATGTTGCAAAAGGAGTCGAAAAATAACAAATGAACTGATTTTCCTAGATTTTTCCAGTTTTTCCCATTTTCCTAATTAAAAAAAAATTTCCAACACGCATGACCATCTAGAATATCGAAAAACACATCTGAAATATAATATAACGTAAAAAAAACTAAAGAAAGAAATTTTTTTTGAAAAAGTGTCCCCAGCTGGGTTTCAAAACCCTGACCCCTCCCTCCAGTCTGGACCTGCCAGTCAGGTTTCCTACCACCAGACCAAGGTGGTATGGAAAGTAAGAAACAATTTCGCTTCAAAAGCCCTTTCTCGGTTACCTATGCAATAGACATTTAGGGCCCCACTGGGGCCCTCCTAATTAACATATAAAAATTTCCTTCGACAGGCATGATTGAACCATAGAGGCCTACCTTGAGACCGAGTTTGAAAATTATAACTTAATATTAAATGGAGCTAGGAAGTCTCGAAGCCTGAACCTTATTCTCAACATTTCGTCTTTTTCATAATTTTTTATATTATTATTCCAAAGAGTGTTCTTTAACAAAGAAAGATGCTCGATTTTATACACAGAACACCTTATGCATGATAAACTACCTAAAATGTTGCAAAAGGAGTCGAAAAATAACAAATAAACTGATTTTCCTAGATTTTTCCAGTTTTTCACATTTTCCTAATTAAAAAAAAAATTCCAACATGCATAACCGTCTAGAATATCGAAAAACACATCTGAAAAATAATATAACGTAAAAAAAACTAAAGAAAGAAAAAAAAGAAATTTTTTTGAAAAAGTGTCCGCAGCTGAGATTCGAACCCCCGACCCCTCCCTCCAGTCTTGACTTGCCAGTCAGGTGTCTTACCACCAGACCAAGGTGGTACGAAAAGTAAGAAACAATTTCGCTTCAAAAGCCCCTTCTTGGTGACCCACGCAATAGACCTTTAGGGCCCCACTGGGGGCCTCCTAATTAACATATAAAAATTTCCTTTTTCACGCGTGATTGGACCATAGAGGCCTACCTTGAGACCGAGTTTGATAAGTATAACTTAATATTAAATGGAGCTAGGAGGCCTCGAAGCCTGAACCTTATTTTCGACATTTCGACTTTTTTAAATAAAATTTTATTTTTATTCCAGAAAGTGTTCTTTAACAAAGAAAGTTGCTCGATTTTATACACAGAACACCTTACGCACTACAAACTACCTAAAATGTTGCAAAAGGAGTCGAAAAATAACAAATAAACTGATTTTCCTAGATTTTTCCAGCTTTTCCCATTTTCCTAATTAAAAAAAAAAATTCCTACTTGCATGACCCTCTAGAATATCGAAAAACACATCTAAAAAATAATATAATGTAAAAAAAACTAAAGAAAGAAAAAAAAAAAACTTTTTTTGAAAAAGTATCCGCAGCTGGGATGCGAACCCCCGACCCCTCCCTCCAGTCTCTACTTGCCAGTCAGGTGTCCTACCACCAGACCAAGGTGGTACAAAAAGAAAGAAACAATTTCGCTTAAAAAGCCCTTTCTCGGTTACCTATGCAATAGACATTTAGGGCCCCACTGGAGCCCTCCTAATTAACATATAAAAATTTCCTTCGACAGACATGATTGAACCATAGAGGCCTACCTTGAGACCGAGTTTGAAAATTATAACTTAATATTAAATGGAGCTAGGAAGTCTCGAAGCCAGAACCTTATTCTCAACATTTTGTCTTTTTCATAATTTTTTTTTATTATTATTCCAAAGAGTGTTCTTTAACAAAGAAAGTTCCTCGATTTTATACACAGAACTCCTTACGCATGATAAACTACCTAAAATGTTGCAAAAGGAGTCGAAAAATAACAAATGAACTGATTTTCTTAACTTTTTCCAGTTTTTTCCTATTTTCCTAATTATAAAAAAATTTCCAACATGCATGACCGTCTAGAATATCGAAAAACACATCTGAAAAATAATTTAACGTAAAAAAAACTAAAGAAAGAAAAAAAAGAATTTTTTTTGAAAAAGTGTCCACAGCTGGGGTTCGAACCCCTGACCCCTCCCTCCAGTCTCGACTTGCCAATCAGGTGTCCTACCACCAGACCTAGGTGGTACGGAAAGAAAGAAACAATTTTGCTTCAAAAGCCCTTACTCGATTGCCTATGCAATAGACCTTTAGGGCCCCACTGGGGCCCTCCTAATAAACATATAAAAATTTCCTTTTGCAGGCGTGATTGGACTATAGAGGCCTACCTTGAGACCGAGTTTGATAAGTATAACTTAATATTAAACGGAGCTAGGAGGTCTCGAAGCCTGAACCTTATTCTCGACATTTCGACTTTTTTAAATAAAATTTTATTTTTATTCCAAAAAGTGTTCTTTAACAAAGAAAGTTGCCCGATTTTATACTCAGAACACCTTACGCACTATAAACTACCTAAAATGTTGCAAAAGGAGTCGAAAAATAACAAATAAACTGATTTTTCTAAATTTTTCCAGTTTTTCCCATTTTCCTAATTCAAAAAAAATTTTCCTACTTCAATGACCCTCTAGAATATCGAAAAACACATCTCAAAAATAATATAATGTAAAAAAAACTAAAGAAAGAAAAAGAAGAAATTTTTTTGAAAAAGTGTCCCCAGCTGGGTTTTGAACCCCTGACCCCTCCCTCCAGTCTCGACTTGCCAGTCAGGTGTCCTACCACCAGACCGAGGTGGTACGGAAAGAAAGTAACAATTTCGCTTCAAAGGCCCTTACTCGGTTGCCTATGCAATAGACCTTTAGGGCCCCACTGGGGCCTTCCTAATTAATATATAAAAATTTCCTTCAACAGGCATTATTGGACCTTGTGACCGAGTTTGAAAATTATAACTTAATATTAAAGGGAGCAAGGAGGTCTCGAAGCCTGAACCTTTTTCTCGACATTTCGACTTTTTTAAATAAAATTTTATTTTTATTCCAAAAAGTGTTCTTTAACAAAGAAAGTTGCCCGATTTTATACTCAGAACACCTTACGCACTATAAACTACCTAAAATGTTGCAAAAGGAGTCGAAAAATAACAAATAAACTGATTTTCCTAGACTTTTCCAGTTTTCCCGTTTTCCTAATTAAAAAAAAATTTCCTACTTGCATGACCGTCAAGAATATCGAAAAACACATCTGAAAAATAATATAACGTAAAAAAAACTAAAGAAAGAAAAAAAGAATTTTTTTTGAAAAAGTGTCCGCAGCTGAGATTCGAACCCCAGACCCCTCCCTCCAGTCTCGACTTGCCAGTCAGGTGTCTTACCACCAGACCAGATGGTACGAAAAGTAAGAAACAATTTCGCTTCAAAAGCCCCTTCTTGGTGACCTACGCAATAGACCATTAGGGCCCCACTGGGGGCCTCCTAATTAACATATAAAAATTTCCTTATGCAGGCATTATTGAACCATAGAGGCCTACCTTGGGACCGAGTTTGAAAATTATAACTTAATATTAAAGGAAGCAAGGAGGTCTCAAAGCCTGAACCTTATTCTCGACTTTTCGTGTTTTTTTAAATTTTTTTTATTATTATTTCAAAAAGTGTTCTTTAACAAAGAAAGTTGCTCGATTTTATACTCAGAACACCTTACGCACTAAAAAATACCTAAAATGTTGCAAAAGGAGTCGAAAAATAACATATAAACTGATTTTCTTAGATTTTTCCAGTTTTTCCCATTTTCCTAATTAAAAAAAAATTTCCAACATGCATGACCGTCTAGAATATCGAAAAACACATCTGAAAAATAATATAATGTAAAAAAAACTAAAGAAAGAAAAAAAAGAAATTTTTTTGAAAAAGTGTTTGCAGCTGAGATTCGAACCCCCGACCCCTTCCTCCAGTCTCCACTTGCCAGTCAGGTGTCTTACCACCAGACCAAGGTGGTACGAAAAGTAAGAAACAATATTGCTTCAAAAGCCCCTTCTTGGTGACCTACGCAATAGACCTTTAGGTCCCCACTGGGGGCCTCCTAAATAACATATAAAAATTACCTTTTGCAGGCGTGATTGGACCATAGAGGCCTACCTTGAGACCGAGTTTGATAAGTATAACTTAATATTAAATGGAGCTAGGAGGTCTCGAAGCCTGAACCTTATTCTCGACATTTCGACTTTTTTAAATAAAATTATATTTTTATTCCACAAAGTGTTCTTTAACAAAGAAAGTTGCCCAATTTTATACTCAGAACACCTTACGCACTATAAACTACCTAAAATGTTGCAAAAGGAGTCGAAAAGTAACAAATAAACTGATTTTCCTAGATTTTTCCTGTTTTTCTCATTTTCCTAATTAAAAAAAAAATTCCTACTTGCATGACCCTCTAGAATATCGAAAATCACATCTAAAAAATAATATAATGTAAAAAAAACTAAAGAAAGAAAAAAAAAAAATTTTTTTGAAAAAGAGTCCGCAGCTGTGATGCGAATCCCCGACCCCTCCCTCCAGTCTCAACTTGCCAATCAGGTGTCCTACCACCAGACCAAGGTGGTACGAAAAGAAAGAAACAATTTCGCTTCAAAAGCCCTTTCTCGGTTACCTATGCAATAGACATTTAGGGCCCCACTGGGGCCCTCCTAATTAAGATATAAAAATTTCCTTCGACAGGCATGATTGAACCATAGAGGCCTACCTTGAGACCAAGTTTGAAAATTATAACTTAATATTAAAGGGAGCTAGGAGGTCTCGAAGCCTGAACCTTATTCTCGACATTTCGCCTTTTTTTAATTTTTTTTTATTATTTCAAAAAGTGTTCTTTAACAAAGAAAGATGCTCGATTTTATACACAGAACACCTTATGCATGATAAACTACCTAAAATGTTGCAAAAGGAGTCGAAAAATAACAAATAAACTGATTTTCCTAGATTTTTCCAGTTTTTCACATTTTCCTAATATAAAAAAAATTTCCAACATGCATGACTGTCTAGAATATCGAAAAACACATCTGAAAAATAATATAACGTAAAAAAACTAAAGAAAGAAAAAAAGAAATTTTTTTTGAAAAAGTGTTTGCAGCTGAGATTCGAACCCCCGACCCCGCCCTCCAGTCTCGATTTGCCATTCAGGTGTCCTACCCCCAGACAGAGGTGGTACAAAAAGAAAGAAACAATTTCGCTTCAAAAGCCCTTTCTTGGTGACCTACGCAATAGACCTTTAGGGCCCCACTGGGGGCCTCCTAATTAACATATAAAAATTTCCTTTTGCAGGCCTGATTGGATTATAGAGGCCTACCTTGAGACCGAGTTTGATAATTATAACTTAATATTAAATGGAGCTAGGAGGTCTCGAAGCCTGAACCTTATTCTCGACATTGCGACTTTTTTTAAATTTTTTTTATTATTATTCCAAAAAGTGTTCTTTAACAAAGAAGGATGCACGATTTTATACACAGAACACCTTATGCATGATAGACTACCTAAAGTGTTGCAAAAGGCGTCGAAAAATAAATAATAAGCTGATTTTCCTAGATTTTTCCAGTTTTTTCCATTTTCCTAATTAAAAAAAAACTTTCCTACATGCATGACCCTCTAGAATATCGAAAAACACATTTAAAAAATAATATAATGTAAAAGAAACAAAAGAAAGAAAAAAAAGAAATTTTTTTGAAAAAGTGTCCCCAGCTGGGTTTCGAACCCTTGACCCCTCCCTCCAGTCTGGACCTGCCAGTCAGGTTTCCTACCACCAGACCAAGGTGGTACGGAAAGAAAGAAAAAATTTCGCTTCAAAAGCCCTTACTCAGTTGCCTATGCAATAGACCTTTAGGGTCCCACTGGGGCCCTCCTAATTAACATATAAAAATTTCCTTCAACAGGCACGATTGGACAATAGAGGCCTATCTTGGGACCGAGTTTGAAAATTATAACTCAATATTAAAGGGAGCTAGGAGTTTTCGAAGCCTGAACCTTAATCTCGACAATCCGACTTTTTTAAAAAAATTTTTTATTATTATTCCAAAAAATATTCTTTATCAAAGAAAGATGCTCGATTTTATACACAGAACACCTTACGCATGATAAACTATCCAAAATGTTGCGAAAGGAGTCGAAAAATAACAAATAAACTGATTTTCCCAGATTTTTCCAGTTTTACCCATTTTCCAAATTAAAAAAAAATTTCCTATATGCTTGACCCTCTAGAATACCGAAAAACACATTTAAAAAATAATATAATGTAAAAAAAACTAAAGAAAGAAAAAAAAGAAATTTTTTTGAAAAAGTGTCCCCAGCTGGGTTTCGAACCCCTAACCCCTCCCTCCAGTCTCGACTTGCCAGTCAGGTGTCCTACCACCAGACCAAGGTGGTACGGAAAGAAAGAAACAATTTTGCTTCAAAAGCCCTTACTCGGTTGCCTATGCAATAGACCTTTAGGGCCCCACTGGGGCCCTCCTAATTAACATATAAAAATTTCCTTCAACAGGCATTATTGGACCATAGAGTCCTACTATGGGACCGAGTTTGAAAATTATAACTTAATATTAAATGGAGCTAGGAAGTCTCGAAGCTTGAACCTTATTCTCAACATTTCGTTTTTTTCATAATTTTTTTTATTATTATTCCAAAGAGTGTTCTTTAACAAAGAAAGATGCTCGATTTTATACACAGAACACCTTATGCATGATAAACTACCTAAAATGTTGCAAAAGGAGTCGAAAAATAACAAATAAACTGATTTTCATAGATTTTTCCAGTTTTTCACATTTTCCTAATTAAAAAAAAAATTTCCAACATGCATGACCGTCTAGAATATCGAAAAACACATCTGAAAAATAATATAACGTAAAAAAAAAACTTAAGAAAGAAAAAAAAGAAATTTTTTTGAAACAGTGTCCGCAGCTGAGATTCGAACCCCCGACTCCTCCCTCCAGTCTCGACTTGCCAGTCAGGTGTCTTACCACCAGACCAAGGTGGTACGAAAAGTAAGAAACAATTTTGCTTCAAAAGCCTCTTCTTGGTGACCTACGCAATAGACCTTTAGGGCCCCACTGGGGGCATCCTAATTAACATATAAAAATTTCCTTTTGCAGGCGTGATTGGACCATAGAGGCCTACCTTGAGACCGAGTTTGATAAGTATAACTTAATATTAAATGGAGCTAGGAGGTCTCGAAGCCTGAACCTTATTCTCGACATTTCGACTTTTTTAAATAAAATTTTATTTTTATTCCAAAAAGTGTTCTTTAACAAAGAAAGTTGCCCGATTTTATACTCAGAACACCTTACGCACTATAAACTACCTAAAATGTTGCAAAAGGAGTCGAAAAATAACAAATAAACTGATTTTCCTAGATTTTTCCAGTTTTTCCCATTTTCCTAATTAAAAAATAATTTCCTACTTGCATGACCCTCTAGAATATCGAAAAACACATCTAAAAAATAATATAATGTAAAAAAAACTCAAGAAAGAAAAAAAAGAAATTTTTTTGAAAAAGTGTCCGCAGCTGTGATGCGAACCCCCGACCCCTCCCTCCAGTCTCAACTTGCCAGTCAGGTGTCCTACCACCAGACCAAGGTGGTACGAAAAGAAAGAAACAATTTCGCTTCAAAAGCCCTTTCTCGGTTACCTATGCAATAGACATTTAGGGCCCCACTGGGGCCCTCCTAAATAACATATAAAAATTTCCTTCGACAGGCATGATTGAACCATAGAGGCCTACCTTGAGACCGAGTTTGAAAATTATAACTTAATATTAAAGGGAGCAAGGAGGTCTCAAATCCTGAAACTTATTCTCGACATTTCGTATTTTTTAAAATTTTTTTTATTATTATTTCAAAAAGTGTTCTTTAACAAAGAAAGTTGCTCGATTTTATACACAGAACACCTTATGCATGATAAACTACCTAAAATGTTGCAAAAGGAGTCGAAAAATAACAAATAAACTGATTTTCCTAGATTTTTCCAGTTTTTCACATTTTCCTAAAATAAAAAAAATTTCCAACATGCATGACCGTCTAGAATATCGAAAAACACATCTGAAAAATAATATAACGTAAAAAAAACTAAAGAAAGAAAAAAAGAAATTTTTTTGAAAAAGTGTCCACAGCTGAGATTCGAATCACCGACCCCTCCCTCCAGTCTCGACTTGCCAGTCAGGTGTCTTACCACCAGACCAAGGTGGTACGAAAAGTAAGAAACAATTTCGCTTCAAAAGCCCCTTCTTGGTGACCTACGCAATAGACCTTTAGGGCCCCACTGGGGGCCTCCTAATTAACATATAAAAATTTCCTTTTGCAGGCATTATTGGACCATAGAGGCCTACCCTGGGACCGAGTTTGAAAATTATAACTTAATATTAAAGGGAGCAAGGAGGTCTCAAAGCCTGAACCTTATTCTCGACATTTCGTCTTTTTTAAAATTTTTTTTATTATTATTTCAAAAAGTGTTCTTTAACAAAGAAAGTTGCTCGATTTTATACACAGAACACCTTATGCATGATAAACTACCTAAAATGTGGCAAAAGGAGTCGAAAAATAACATATAAACTGATTTTCTTAGATTTTTCCAGTTTTTCCCATTTTCCTAATTAAAAAAAAATTTCCAACATGCATGACCGTCTAGAATATCGAAAAACACATCTGAAAAATAATATAATGTAAAAAAAACTAACGAAAGAAAAAAAAGAAATTTTTTTGAAAAAGTGTTTGCAGCTGAGATTCGAACCCCCGACCCCGCCCTCCAGTCTCGATTTGCCATTCAGGTGTCCTACCCCCAGACCAAGGTGGTACGAAAAGAAAGAAACAATTTCGCTTCAAAAGCCCTTTTTTGGTGACCTACGCAATAGACCTTTAGGGCCCCACTGGGGGCCTCCTAATTAACATATAAAAATTTCCTTTTGCAGGCCTGATTGGATTATAGAGGCCTACCTTGAGACCGAGTTTGATAATTATAACTTAATATTAAATGGAGCTAGGAGGTCTCGAAGCCTGAACCTTATTCTCGACATTGCGACTTTTTTAAAAAATTTTTTATTATTATTCCAAAAAGTGTTCTTTAACAAAGAAGGATGCACGATTTTTTTCAACAGGCATGATTGGACAATAGAGGCCTATCTTGGGACCGAGTTTGAAAATTATAATTCAATATTAAAGGTAGTTCATCATACATAAGGTGTTCTGTGTATAAAATCGAGCGTCTTTCTTTGTTAAAGAACACTTTTTTGGATAATAATAAAAAAAATTTAAAAAAAGTCGAAATGTCGAGAATAAGGTTCAGGCTTCGAGACCTCCTAGCGCCCTTTAATATCAAGTTATAATTTTCAAACTCGGTCCCAAGGTAGGCCTCTATGGTCCAATCATGCTTGCAAAAGGAAATTTTTATATGTTAATTAGGAGGGCCCCAGTGGCGCCCTAAATATCTATTGCATAGGTAACCGAGTAAGGGCTTTTGAAGCGAAATTGTTTCTGTCGTTCCGTATCGCCTTGGACTGGCGTTGGGACTCCTGACTGGCAAGTCGAGGATGGTGGGAGGAGTCGGGGGTTCGAATCCCAGCAGCGGACACTTTTTCAAAAAAATTTCTTTTTTTTTCTTTCTTTTGTTTATTTTACGTTATATTATTTTTTAGATGTGTTTTTCGATATTCTGGAGGGGCCTGCATGTAGGAAACTTTTTTTTAAGTAGGAAAATGGGAAAAAACTGGAAAATCTTGGAAAATCAGTTTATTTGTTATTTTTCAACTCCTATTGCAACATATAAGGTAGTCTATCATGCATAAGGTGTTCTGTGTATAAAATCGAGCATCTTTCTTTGTTAAAGAACACTTTTTGGAATTATAAAAAAAAAATGTCAAAAAAGTCGAAATGTCGAGAATAAGGTTCAGGCTTCGAGACCTCCTAGCTGCCTTTAATATTAAGTTATAAATTTCAAACTCGGTCCCAAGGTAGGCCTCTATGGTCCAATCAAGCCTGCTAAAGGAAATTTTTATATGTTAATTAGCAGGGCCCAGTGAGCCCCAAAGATCTATTGCATAGGTAACCGAGAAAGGGCTTTTGAAGCGAAATTGTTTCTTTCTTCCCGTGCCGCCTTGGTCTGGTGATAGGACACCTGACAGGCAAGTCGAGGCTGGAGGGAGGGGTCAGGGGTTCGAATCCCAACTGCGGACACATTTTCAAAAGAAATTCTTTTTTTTTCTTTCTTTTGTTTATTTTACAAGGCAAGTCGAGGCTGGAGGGAGGGGTCAGGTGTTCGAATCCCAACTGCGGACACATTTTCAAAAGAAATTCTTTTTTTTTCTTTCTTTTGTTTATTTTACATTATATTATTTTTTAGAAGAGTTTTTCGATATTCTGGAGGATCCTGCATGTAGGAAATTTTTTTTTTTTTAATTAGGAAAATGGGAAAAAATCGGAAAAATCTAGGAAAATCAGTTTGTTTGTTATTTTTCTACTCCTTTTTGCAACATTTTAGGTAGTCTATTATGCATAAGGTGTTCTGTGTATAAAATCTAGCATCTTTCTTTGTTAAAGAACACTTTTTGGAATAATAATAAAAAAAAGTTTAAAAAAGTCGAAATGTTGAGAAGAAGGTTCAGGTTTCGAGACCTCCTAGCTCCCTTAAATATTAAGTTATAATTTTCAAACTTTGTCCCAAGGTAAACCTCTGTGTTCCAATCAAGCCTGCCGAAGGAAATTTTTATATGTTAATTCGGAGGACCCCAGTGGGGCACTAAATGTCTATTTCATAGGTAACCGAGTAAGGGCTTTTGAAGCGAAATTGTTTATTTTGTACCGTATCGCCTTGGTCTGGTGGTAGGACTCCTGTCTGGCAAGTCGAGGCTGGAGAGAGGGGTCGGGAGTTCGAATTCCAGCTGCGGACACTTTTTCAAAAAAATTTCTTTTTTTTCTTTCTTTTGTTTATTTTACATTATATTATTTTTTAGATGTGTTTTTCGATATTCTGGAGGGTCCTGCATGTAGGAAATATTTTTTTAATTAGGAAAATGGGAAAAACTGGAAAAATCTAGGAAAATCAGTTTATTTGTTATTTTTTAACTCCTTTTGCAACATTTTAGGTAGTTTATCATGCATAAGGTGTTCTGTGTATAAAATCGAGCATCTTTCTTTGCTAAAGAACACTTTTTGGAATAATAATAAAAAAAAGTTTAAAAAAGTCGAAATGTTGAGAAGAAGGTTCAGGTTTCGAGACCTCCTAGCTCCCTTTAAAATTAAGTTATAATTTTCAATTTTGGTCCCAAGGTTGGCCTCTATGGTCCAATCATGCCTGCAGAATGAAAATTTTTTATGTTAATTAGGAGGGCCCCATTTGGGCCCTAAATATCTATTGCATAGGTAACCGAGTAAGGGCTTTTGAAGCGAAATTGTTTCTGTCGTTCCGTATCGCCTTGGACTGGCGTTGGGACTCCTGACTGGCAAGTCGAGGATGGTGGGAGGAGTCGGGGGTTCGAATCCCAGCAGCGGACACTTTTTCAAAAAAATTTCTTTTTTTTTCTTTCTTTTGTTTATTTTACGTTATATTATTTTTTAGATGTGTTTTTCGATATTCTGGAGGGGCCTGCATGTAGGAAACTTTTTTTTAAGTAGGAAAATGGGAAAAAACTGGAAAATCTTGGAAAATCAGTTTATTTGTTATTTTTCAACTCCTATTGCAACATATAAGGTAGTCTATCAAGCATAAGGTGTTCTGTGTATAAAATCGAGCATCTTTCTTTGTTAAAGAACACTTTTTGGAATTATAAAAAAAAAATTTCAAAAAAGTCGAAATGTCGAGAATAAGGTTCAGGCTTCGAGACCTCCTAGCTGCCTTTAATATTAAGTTATAAATTTCAAACTCGGTCCCAAGGTAGGCCTCAATGGTCCAACCATGCCTGCCGAAGGAAATTTTTATATGTTAATTAGCAGGGCCCAGTGAGCCCCAAAGATCTATTGCATAGGTAACCGAGAAAGGGCTTTTGAAGCGAAATTGTTTCTTTCTTCCCGTGCCGCCTTGGTCTGGTGATAGGACACCTGACAGGCAAGTCGAGGCTGGAGGGAGGGGTCAGGGGTTCGAATCCCAACTGCGGACACATTTTCAAAAGAAATTCTTTTTTTTTCTTTCTTTTGTTTATTTTACATTATATTATTTTTTAGAAGAGTTTTTCGATATTCTGGAGGATCCTGCATGTAGGAAATTTTTTTTTTTTTAATTAGGAAAATGGGAAAAAATCGGAAAAATCTAGGAAAATCAGTTTGTTTGTTATTTTTCTACTCCTTTTTGCAACACTTTAGGTAGTCTATCATGCATAAGGTGTTCTGTGTATAAAATCTAGCATCTTTCTTTGTTAAAGAACACTTTTTGGAATAATAATAAAAAAAAGTTTAAAAAAGTCGAAATGTTGAGAAGAAGGTTCAGGTTTCGAGACCTCCTAGCTCCCTTAAATATTAAGTTATAATTTTCAAACTTTGTCCCAAGGTAAACCTCTGTGTTCCAATCAAGCCTGCCGAAGGAAATTTTTATATGTTAATTCGGAGGACCCCAGTGGGGCACTAAATGTCTATTTCATAGGTAACCGAGTAAGGGCTTTTGAAGCGAAATTGTTTATTTTGTACCGTATCGCCTTGGTCTGGTGGTAGGACTCCTGTCTGGCAAGTCGAGGCTGGAGAGAGGGGTCGGGAGTTCGAATTCCAGCTGCGGACACTTTTTCAAAAAAATTTCTTTTTTTTCTTTCTTTTGTTTATTTTACATTATATTATTTTTTAGATGTGTTTTTCGATATTCTGGAGGGTCCTGCATGTAGGAAATATTTTTTTAATTAGGAAAATGGGAAAAACTGGAAAAATCTAGGAAAATCAGTTTATTTGTTATTTTTTAACTCCTTTTGCAACATTTTAGGTAGTTTATCATGCATAAGGTGTTCTGTGTATAAAATCGAGCATCTTTCTTTGCTAAAGAACACTTTTTGGAATAATAATAAAAAAAAGTTTAAAAAAGTCGAAATGTTGAGAAGAAGGTTCAGGTTTCGAGACCTCCTAGCTCCCTTTAAAATTAAGTTATAATTTTCAATTTTGGTCCCAAGGTTGGCCTCTATGGTCCAATCATGCCTGCAGAATGAAAATTTTTTATGTTAATTAGGAGGGCCCCATTTGGGCCCTAAATATCTATTGCATAGGTAACCGAGTAAGGGCTTTTGAAGCGAAATTGTTTCTGTCGTTCCGTATCGCCTTGGACTGGCGTTGGGACTCCTGACTGGCAAGTCGAGGATGGTGGGAGGAGTCGGGGGTTCGAATCCCAGCAGCGGACACTTTTTCAAAAAAATTTCTTTTTTTTTCTTTCTTTTGTTTATTTTACGTTATATTATTTTTTAGATGTGTTTTTCGATTTTCTGGAGGGGCCTGCATGTAGGAAACTTTTTTTTAAGTAGGAAAATGGGAAAAAACTGGAAAATCTTGGAAAATCAGTTTATTTGTTATTTTTCAACTCCTATTGCAACATATAAGGTAGTCTATCATGCATAAGGTGTTCTGTGTATAAAATCGAGCATCTTTCTTTGTTAAAGAACACTTTTTGGAATTATAAAAAAAAAATGTCAAAAAAGTCGAAATGTCGAGAATAAGGTTCAGGCTTCGAGACCTCCTAGCTGCCTTTAATATTAAGTTATAAATTTCAAACTCGGTCCCAAGGTAGGCCTCTATGGTCCAATCAAGCCTGCGAAAGGAAATTTTTATATGTTAATTAGCAGGGCCCAGTGAGCCCCAAAGATCTATTGCATAGGTAACCGAGAAAGGGCTTTTGAAGCGAAATTGTTTCTTTCTTCCCGTGCCGCCTTGGTCTGGTGATAGGACACCTGACAGGCAAGTCGAGGCTGGAGGGAGGGGTCAGGGGTTCGAATCCCAACTGCGGACACATTTTCAAAAGAAATTCTTTTTTTTTCTTTCTTTTGTTTATTTTACATTATATTATTTTTTAGAAGAGTTTTTCGATATTCTGGAGGATCCTGCATGTAGGAAATTTTTTTTTTTTTAATTAGGAAAATGGGAAAAAATCGGAAAAATCTAGGAAAATCAGTTTGTTTGTTATTTTTCTACTCCTTTTTGCAACATTTTAGGTAGTCTATTATGCATAAGGTGTTCTGTGTATAAAATCTAGCATCTTTCTTTGTTAAAGAACACTTTTTGGAATAATAATAAAAAAAAGTTTAAAAAAGTCGAAATGTTGAGAAGAAGGTTCAGGTTTCGAGACCTCCTAGCTCCCTTAAATATTAAGTTATAATTTTCAAACTTTGTCCCAAGGTAAACCTCTGTGTTCCAATCAAGCCTGCCGAAGGAAATTTTTATATGTTAATTCGGAGGACCCCAGTGGGGCACTAAATGTCTATTTCATAGGTAACCGAGTAAGGGCTTTTGAAGCGAAATTGTTTATTTTGTACCGTATCGCCTTGGTCTGGTGGTAGGACTCCTGTCTGGCAAGTCGAGGCTGGAGAGAGGGGTCGGGAGTTCGAATTCCAGCTGCGGACACTTTTTCAAAAAAATTTCTTTTTTTTCTTTCTTTTGTTTATTTTACATTATATTATTTTTTAGATGTGTTTTTCGATATTCTGGAGGGTCCTGCATGTAGGAAATATTTTTTTAATTAGGAAAATGGGAAAAACTGGAAAAATCTAGGAAAATCAGTTTATTTGTTATTTTTTAACTCCTTTTGCAACATTTTAGGTAGTTTATCATGCATAAGGTGTTCTGTGTATAAAATCGAGCATCTTTCTTTGCTAAAGAACACTTTTTGGAATAATAATAAAAAAAAGTTTAAAAAAGTCGAAATGTTGAGAAGAAGGTTCAGGTTTCGAGACCTCCTAGCTCCCTTTAAAATTAAGTTATAATTTTCAATTTTGGTCCCAAGGTTGGCCTCTATGGTCCAATCATGCCTGCAGAATGAAAATTTTTTATGTTAATTAGGAGGGCCCCATTTGGGCCCTAAATATCTATTGCATAGGTAACCGAGTAAGGGCTTTTGAAGCGAAATTGTTTCTGTCGTTCCGTATCGCCTTGGACTGGCGTTGGGACTCCTGACTGGCAAGTCGAGGATGGTGGGAGGAGTCGGGGGTTCGAATCCCAGCAGCGGACACTTTTTCAAAAAAATTTCTTTTTTTTTCTTTCTTTTGTTTATTTTACGTTATATTATTTTTTAGATGTGTTTTTCGATATTCTGGAGGGGCCTGCATGTAGGAAACTTTTTTTTAAGTAGGAAAATGGGAAAAAACTGGAAAATCTTGGAAAATCAGTTTATTTGTTATTTTTCAACTCCTATTGCAACATATAAGGTAGTCTATCAAGCATAAGGTGTTCTGTGTATAAAATCGAGCATCTTTCTTTGTTAAAGAACACTTTTTGGAATTATAAAAAAAAAATTTCAAAAAAGTCGAAATGTCGAGAATAAGGTTCAGGCTTCGAGACCTCCTAGCTGCCTTTAATATTAAGTTATAAATTTCAAACTCGGTCCCAAGGTAGGCCTCAATGGTCCAACCATGCCTGCCGAAGGAAATTTTTATATGTTAATTAGCAGGGCCCAGTGAGCCCCAAAGATCTATTGCATAGGTAACCGAGAAAGGGCTTTTGAAGCGAAATTGTTTCTTTCTTCCCGTGCCGCCTTGGTCTGGTGATAGGACACCTGACAGGCAAGTCGAGGCTGGAGGGAGGGGTCAGGGGTTCGAATCCCAACTGCGGACACATTTTCAAAAGAAATTCTTTTTTTTTCTTTCTTTTGTTTATTTTACATTATATTATTTTTTAGAAGAGTTTTTCGATATTCTGGAGGATCCTGCATGTAGGAAATTTTTTTTTTTTTTAATTAGGTAAATGGGAAAAAATCGGAAAAATCTAGGAAAATCAGTTTGTTTGTTATTTTTCTACTCCTTTTTGCAACACTTTAGGTAGTCTATCATGCATAAGGTGTTCTGTGTATAAAATCTAGCATCTTTCTTTGTTAAAGAACACTTTTTGGAATAATAATAAAAAAAAGTTTAAAAAAGTCGAAATGTTGAGAAGAAGGTTCAGGTTTCGAGACCTCCTAGCTCCCTTAAATATTAAGTTATAATTTTCAAACTTTGTCCCAAGGTAAACCTCTGTGTTCCAATCAAGCCTGCCGAAGGAAATTTTTATATGTTAATTCGGAGGACCCCAGTGGGGCACTAAATGTCTATTTCATAGGTAACCGAGTAAGGGCTTTTGAAGCGAAATTGTTTATTTTGTACCGTATCGCCTTGGTCTGGTGGTAGGACTCCTGTCTGGCAAGTCGAGGCTGGAGAGAGGGGTCGGGAGTTCGAATTCCAGCTGCGGACACTTTTTCAAAAAAATTTCTTTTTTTTCTTTCTTTTGTTTATTTTACATTATATTATTTTTTAGATGTGTTTTTCGATATTCTGGAGGGTCCTGCATGTAGGAAATATTTTTTTAATTAGGAAAATGGGAAAAACTGGAAAAATCTAGGAAAATCAGTTTATTTGTTATTTTTTAACTCCTTTTGCAACATTTTAGGTAGTTTATCATGCATAAGGTGTTCTGTGTATAAAATCGAGCATCTTTCTTTGCTAAAGAACACTTTTTGGAATAATAATAAAAAAAAGTTTAAAAAAGTCGAAATGTTGAGAAGAAGGTTCAGGTTTCGAGACCTCCTAGCTCCCTTTAAAATTAAGTTATAATTTTCAATTTTGGTCCCAAGGTTGGCCTCTATGGTCCAATCATGCCTGCAGAATGAAAATTTTTTATGTTAATTAGGAGGGCCCCATTTGGGCCCTAAATATCTATTGCATAGGTAACCGAGTAAGGGCTTTTGAAGCGAAATTGTTTCTGTCGTTCCGTATCGCCTTGGACTGGCGTTGGGACTCCTGACTGGCAAGTCGAGGATGGTGGGAGGAGTCGGGGGTTCGAATCCCAGCAGCGGACACTTTTTCAAAAAAATTTCTTTTTTTTTCTTTCTTTTGTTTATTTTACGTTATATTATTTTTTAGATGTGTTTTTCGATATTCTGGAGGGGCCTGCATGTAGGAAACTTTTTTTTAAGTAGGAAAATGGGAAAAAACTGGAAAATCTTGGAAAATCAGTTTATTTGTTATTTTTCAACTCCTATTGCAACATATAAGGTAGTCTATCAAGCATAAGGTGTTCTGTGTATAAAATCGAGCATCTTTCTTTGTTAAAGAACACTTTTTGGAATTATAAAAAAAAAATTTCAAAAAAGTCGAAATGTCGAGAATAAGGTTCAGGCTTCGAGACCTCCTAGCTGCCTTTAATATTAAGTTATAAATTTCAAACTCGGTCCCAAGGTAGGCCTCAATGGTCCAACCATGCCTGCCGAAGGAAATTTTTATATGTTAATTAGCAGGGCCCCAGTGAGCCCCAAAGATCTATTGCATAGGTAACCGAGAAAGGGCTTTTGAAGCGAAATTGTTTCTTTCTTCCCGTGCCGCCTTGGTCTGGTGATAGGACACCTGACAGGCAAGTCGAGACTGGAGGGAGGGGTCAGGGGTTCGAATCCCAACTGCGGACACATTTTCAAAAGAAATTCTTTTTTTTTCTTTCTTTTGTTTATTTTACATTATATTATTTTTTAGAAGAGTTTTTCGATATTCTGGAGGATCCTGCATGTAGGAAAATTTTTTTTTTTTAATTAGGAAAATGGGAAAAAATCGGAAAAATCTAGGAAAATCAGTTTGTTTGTTATTTTTCTACTCCTTTTTGCAACATTTTAGGTAGTCTATCATGCATAAGGTGTTCTGTGTATAAAATCGAGCATCTTTCTTTGTTAAAGAACACTTTTTGGAATAATAATAAAAAAAAGTTTAAAAAAGTCGAAATGTTGAGAAGAAGGTTCAGGTTTCGAGACCTCCTAGCTCCCTTAAATATTAAGTTATAATTTTCAAACTTTGTCCCAAGGTAAACCTCTGTGTTCCAATCAAGCCTGCCGAAGGAAATTTTTATATGTTAATTCGGAGGACCCCAGTGGGGCACTAAATGTCTATTTCATAGGTAACCGAGTAAGGGCTTTTGAAGCGAAATTGTTTATTTTGTACCGTATCGCCTTGGTCTGGTGGTAGGACTCCTGTCTGGCAAGTCGAGGCTGGAGAGAGGGGTCGGGAGTTCGAATTCCAGCTGCGGACACTTTTTCAAAAAAATTTCTTTTTTTTCTTTCTTTTGTTTATTTTACATTATATTATTTTTTAGATGTGTTTTTCGATATTCTGGAGGGTCCTGCATGTAGGAAATATTTTTTTAATTAGGAAAATGGGAAAAACTGGAAAAATCTATAAAAATCAGTTTATTTGTTATTTTTTAACTCCTTTTGCAACATTTTAGGTAGTTTATCATGCATAAGGTGTTCTGTGTATAAAATCGAGCATCTTTCTTTGCTAAAGAACACTTTTTGGAATAATAATAAAAAAAAGTTTAAAAAAGTCGAAATGTTGAGAAGAAGGTTCAGGTTTCGAGACCTCCTAGCTCCCTTTAAAATTAAGTTATAATTTTCAATTTTGGTCCCAAGGTTGGCCTCTATGGTCCAATCATGCCTGCAGAATGAAAAATTTTTATGTTAATTAGGAGGGCCCCATTTGGGCCCTAAAGGTATATTGCATAGGTAACCGAGAAAGGACTTTTGAAGCGAACTTGTTTCTATCTTTACGTACCGCATTGGTCTGGTGGTAGGACTCCTGACAGGCAGGTCGAAACTGGAGGGAAGTGTCGGGGGTTCGAATCCCAGCTGCGGACACTTTTTCAAAAAAAAAATTTTTTTTTCTTTCTTTTGTTTTTTTTTACATTCTATTATTTTTTAGATGTTTTTTTCGATATTCTGGAGGGACCTGCATGTAGAAATTTTTTTTTAGTTAGGAAAATGGGAAAAAACCGGAAAAATCTAGGAAAATCTGTTTATTTGTTATTTTTCGACTCCTATTGCAACATTTTAGGTAGTCTATCGTGCATAAGGTGTTCTGTGTATAAAATCGAGCATCTTTCTTTGTTAAAGAACACTTTTTGGAATAATAATAAAAAAAAAATTTAAAAATTTGAAATGTCGAGAATGAGGTTCAGGTTTCGAGACCTCCTAGCTGCCTTTAATATTAAGTTATAATTTTCAAACTCGGTGCCAAAGTTGACCTCTATTATACACTCATGCCTGCCAAAGGAAATTTTTATATGTTAATTAGGAGGGACCTAGTGGGGCCCTAAATGTCTATTGCTTAGGTAACCGAGAAAGGGCTTTTGAAGCGAAATTGTTTCTTTCGTTCCATATCGCCTTGGTCTCGTGGTAGGACACCTGACTGGCAAGTCGAGGCTGGAGAGAGGGGTCGGGCGTTCGAATCCCAGCTGAGGACACTTTTTCAAAAAAAAAAATTTTTTTTCTTTTGCTTATTTTACATTATATTATTTTTTAGATGTGTTTTTCCATATTCTGGAGGGTCCTGCATGTAAGAAATTTTTTTTTATTTTGGAAAAAGGGAAAAAACTGGAAAAATCTAGGAAAATCAATGTATTTGTTATTTCTCGACTCCATATGCAACATTTTAAGAAGTCTATCATGCATAAGGTGTTCTGTGTATAAAATCGAGCATCTTTCTTTGTTAATGAACACTTTTTGGAATAATAATAAAAAAAATTAAAAAAAAGTCGAGAATAAGGTTTTTTTTCTTTCTTTTGTTTACTTTACACTATATTATTTTTTAGATGTGTTTTTCGATATTCTGGATGGTCCTGCATGTAGTAAATTTTTTTTAATTAGGAAAATGGGAAAAAACTGGAAAAATCTAGGAAAATCAGTGTATTTCTCGACTCCTTTTGCAATATTTTAGGTAGTTTATCATGCATAAGGAGTTCTGCGTATAAAAATGAGCATTTTCTTTCTTAAAGAACGCTTTTTGAAATAATAATAAAAAAATTTTAAAAAAGTCGAAATGTCGAGAATAAGGTTCATTCTTCGTTACCTCCTAGCTCCCTTTAATATTAAGTTATAATTTTCAAACTCAGTCCCAAGATAGGCCTCTACGGTCTAAACATGCCTGCCGAAGGAAATTTTTATGTGTTAATTAGGAGGGCCCCAGTGGGGCCCTAAATGTCGATTGCATAGGTAACTGAGAAAGGGCTTTTGAAGCGAAATTTTTTCTTTCGTTCCGTACCGCCTTGGTCTAGTGGTAGGACACCTGACTAGCAAGTCGAGGTTGGAGGGAGGGGTCGGGGGTTCAAGTCACAGCTGTGGACTCTTTTTCAAAAAAATATCTTTTTTTTCTTTCTTTTGATTATTTTACATTGTATTATTTTTTAGATGTGTTTTACGATATTCTGGAGGGTCCTGCATGTAGGAAACTTTTTTTTTAATTAGGAAAATTGGAAAAAACTGGAAAAATCTAGGAAAATCAGTTTATTAGTTCTTTTTCGACTCCTATTGCAAAAAATAAGGTAGTCTATCATGCATAAGGTGTTCTGTGTATAAAATCGAGCATCTTTGGTTGTTAAACACTTTTTGGAATAATAATTAAAAAAATTTAAAGAAAGTCGAAATGTCGAGAATATGGTTCAGGCTTCGAGACCTCCTAGCTCCCTTTAATATTAAGTTATAATTTTCAATTTTAGTCTCAAGGTTGGCCTCTATGGTCCAATCATGCCTGCCGAAGGAAATTTTATATGTTAATTAGGAGGGTCCCAGTGGGGCCCTAAAGGTCTATTGCATAGGTAACCGCGAAAGGGCTTTTGAAGCGAAATTGTTTCTTTCGTTCCGTATCGCCTTGGTCTGGTGGTAGGACTCCTGACTGGCAAGTCGAGGATGGAGGGAGGTGTCGGGCTTTCAAATCCCAGCTGTGGACACTTTTTCAAAAAAATTTCTTTTTTTTCTTTCTTTTGTTAATTTTACGTTATATTATTTTTAAGAAGTGTTTTTCGATATTCTGGAGGGTCCTGCATGTAGGAAACTTGTTTTTAATTAGGAAAATGTTAAAAAACTGGAAAAATCTAGGAAAATCAGTTTATTTGTTATTTTTCGACTCCTATTGCAATATATATGGTAGTCTATCATGCATAAGGTGATCTGTGTATAAAATCGAGCATCTTTCTTTGTTAAAGAACACTTTTTGGAATAATAATAAAAAAAATTTAAAAAAAGTCGAAATGTCAAGAATAAGGTTCAGGCTTCGAAACCTCCTAGCTGCTTTTAATATTAAGTTATGATTTTTAAACTCGGTCCCAAGGTAGGCTTCAATGGTCCAATCATGCCTGCCAAAGAAAATTTTTGTATGTTAATTAGGAGGGCCCCAGAGGGACCCTAAAGGTCTATTGCATAGGTAACCGAGAAAAAGCTTTTGAAGTGAAATTGTTTCTTTCGTTCCATACCGCCTTGGTCTGGTGGTAGGACACCTGACTGGCAAGTCGAGGCTGGAGGGAGTGGTCGGGGGTTCGAATCCCAGCTGCGGACACTTTTTCAAAAAAATTTCTTTTTTTTTTCTTTTGTTTATTTTACATTATATAATTTTTTAGACGTTTTTTTCGATATTCTGGAGAGTCCTGCCTGTGGGAAATTTTTTTTAATTAGGAAAATGGGAAAAAACTGGAAAAATCTAGGAAAATTAGTTCATTTGTTATTTTTCTACTCCTTTTGCAACATTTTAGGTAGTTCATCATACATAAGGTGTTCTGTGTATAAAATCGAGCGTCTTTCTTTGTTAAAGAACACTTTTTTGGATAATAATAAAAAAAATTTAAAAAAAGTCGAAATGTCGAGAATAAGGTTCAGGCTTCGAGACCTCCTAGCGCCCTTTAATATCAAGTTATAATTTTCAAACTCGGTCCCAAGGTAGGCCTCTATGGTCCAATCATGCTTGCAAAAGGAAATTTTTATATGTTAATTAGGAGGGCCCCAGTGGCGCCCTAAATATCTATTGCATAGGTAACCGAGTAAGGGCTTTTGAAGCGAAATTGTTTCTGTCGTTCCGTATCGCCTTGGACTGGCGTTGGGACTCCTGACTGGCAAGTCGAGGATGGTGGGAGGAGTCGGGGGTTCGAATCCCAGCAGCGGACACTTTTTCAAAAAAATTTCTTTTTTTTTCTTTCTTTTGTTTATTTTACGTTATATTATTTTTTAGATGTGTTTTTCGATATTCTGGAGGGGCCTGCATGTAGGAAACTTTTTTTTAAGTAGGAAAATGGGAAAAAACTGGAAAATCTTGGAAAATCAGTTTATTTGTTATTTTTCAACTCCTATTGCAACATATAAGGTAGTCTATCATGCATAAGGTGTTCTGTGTATAAAATCGAGCATCTTTCTTTGTTAAAGAACACTTTTTGGAATTATAAAAAAAAAATTTCAAAAAAGTCGAAATGTCGAGAATAAGGTTCAGGCTTCGAGACCTCCTAGCTGCCTTTAATATTAAGTTATAAATTTCAAACTCGGTCCCAAGGTAGGCCTCAATGGTCCAACCATGCCTGCCGAAGGAAATTTTTATATGTTAATTAGCAGGGCCCCAGTGAGCCCCAAAGATCTATTGCATAGGTAACCGAGAAAGGGCTTTTGAAGCGAAATTGTTTCTTTCTTCCCGTGCCGCCTTGGTCTGGTGATAGGACACCTGACAGGCAAGTCGAGGCTGGAGGGAGGGGTCAGGGGTTCGAATCCCAACTGCGGACACATTTTCAAAAGAAATTCTTTTTTTTTCTTTCTTTTGTTTATTTTACATTATATTATTTTTTAGAAGAGTTTTTCGATATTCTGGAGGATCCTGCATGTAGGAAATTTTTTTTTTTTTAATTAGGAAAATGGGAAAAAATCGGAAAAATCTAGGAAAATCAGTTTGTTTGTTATTTTTCTACTCCTTTTTGCAACATTTTAGGTAGTCTATCATGCATAAGGTGTTCTGTGTATAAAATCTAGCATCTTTCTTTGTTAAAGAACACTTTTTGGAATAATAATAAAAAATAAAAAAAAGTCGAAATGTCGAGAATAAGTTCCAGGCTTCGAGACTTCCTAGCTCCCTTTAATATTAAGTTATAATTTTCAAACTCGGTCCCAGGGTAGGCCTCTATGGTCCAATCCTGACTGCCAAAGGAAATTTTTATATGTTAATTAGGAGGGCCCTAGAGGGGCCCTAAATGTCTATTGCATAGGTAACCGAGAAAGGGCTTTCGTATCGAAATTGTTGCTTTCTTTCTGTACCGCCTTGGTCTGGTGGTAGGACACCTGTCTGGCAAGTCGAGGCTTGAGGGAGGGGTCGTGAAGTTCGAATCCCAGCTGCGGACACTTTTTAAAAAAAATTCCTTTCTTTTCTTTCTTTTGTTTATTTTACATTATATTAATTTTTAGAAATGTTTTTCGGTATTCTGGAGGGTCCAGCATGTAGGAATTTTTTTTTAATTTGGAAAATGGGAAAAAACTGGAAATATCTAGGAAAATCAGTTTATTTGTTATTTTTCGACCCCTATAGCAATATTTGAGGTAGTCTATCATGCATAAGGTGTTCTGTGTATAAAATGGTATATCTTTCTTTGTTAAAGAACACTTTTTTGAAAAATAATAATAAAAAATGTCGAAATGTCGAGAATAAGGTTCAGGCTTCGAGACCTCCTATCTCCCTTTAATATTATGTTACAATTTTCAAACTCGGTCCCAAGGTAGGCCTCTATGATCCAATCATGCATGCTGAAGGAAATTTTTATATGTTAATTACGAGGGCCCACACATTAAAAACTAATATAATGCAAAATAAAGGAATTAAAAAAAAGGAAAAAAAAGTGAAAAACTGTTTGGTCCTGGGGTTCAAACCCGGGACCCCTGGCTCCAGCCACCAGTTGACAGTCCAAGGCTCTGCCAAACAGGCCACTGTTTCATATCAGGCCCGCAACAGCTTCCCTTCAAAAGCCTTTTCTCGGTGAAATATGCAATAGACATTTAGGGGCCCTCTGGGTCCCCCCTATTTCCCTTATAAAATTTTCCTTCGGTAGCCATGGTTGGTCCATGGGGACCTACCTTGGGTGCGAGTTTGAAAATTTTGACATAATACCAAGATGAGCTAGGGGGTCTCGAAGCCTGAACCTTATTCTCGACATTTCGTTTTTTTTTTCTTATTGTTCCATTAAGTGTTCTTTAGCAAGGAAAGATGCTTCATTTTATACACAGAACACCCTATGCATGATAGACTCCCTAAAACGTTGCAAAGTAGTTGAAAAATGACAAAAAAACTGATTTTAATTGATTTTTCCTGTTTTTTCCCATTTTTTGAAAAAAAAATATTTCTGACATGCAGGAGTCTGCAGAATACCAAAAACACAATAAAAAAATAATATAATGCAAAATTAACGAATTGAAAAAGAAAAAAAAAAGTGAAAAACTGCCTGGTCCTCGGGTTCGAACCTTGACCCCTGGCTCCAGCCACCAGTTGACTATTGGCTAGGGCTCTACCAAACAGGCCACTGTTTCACGTCAGGCCTGCAACAACTTCCCTTCAAAACCTTTTCTCAGTGAAATATGCAATAGACCTTTAGTGGCCCTCTGGGACCCCCCTATTTCACTTATAAAAATTTCCTTCGGTAGCCATGGGCACCTACCATGGGTGCGAGTTTGAAAGTTATAACTTAATTCCAAGGGGAGCTAGGGGGTCTCAAGCCTGAACCTTATTCTCGATATTTCGTCTTTTATTTCTTCTTTTTTTTTCTTATTGTTCCATTACGTGTTCTTCAGCAAAGAAAGATGCTCCATTTTATACACAGAACACCCTATGCAAGATAGACTCCCTAAAATGTTGCAAAAGGAGTCGAAAAATGAAAAAGAAACTGATTTTCCTTGATTTTTCCTGTTTTTTCCCATTTCACCAAAGAAAAAAATATTTCTGACATGCAGGAGCCTGCAGAATACCGAATAACACATTAAAAATCTAATATAAAGAAAAATAAAGGAATTTTTAAAAAAAGGGAAGAAAGGGAAAAACTGCCCAGTCCAAGGTATTGAACCAGGGACCCCTGGCTCCAGCCATCAGTTGAAAGTCCAAGGCTCTACCAAACAGGCCAATGTTTCACGTCAGGCCTGCAACAGCTTCCCTTCAAAAGCCTTTCCTCAGTAAAATATACAATAAACCTTTATGGGCCCTCTGGGACCCCCTAATTCACTTATAAAAATTTCCTTCAGTAGCCATGGTTGGACCATGGGGACCTACCTTGGGTGCGAGTTTGAAAATTATGACATAATACCAAGGGGTGCTAGGGGTCTCGAAGCCTGAACCTTATTCTTGACATTTCGTCTTTTTTTTTTCCTTATTGTTCCATTACGTGTTCTTTAGCAAAGAAAGAACCTCCATTTTATACACAGAACACCCTATGCATGATAGACTCCCTAAAAGGTTGCAAAAGGAGTCGAAAAATGACAAAAAAAATGATTTTATTTGATTTTTCCTGTTTTTTCCCATTTTTCCAAAAAAAAAAAATTTCTGACATTCAGGATTCTGCAGAATACCGAAAAACACAATAAAAAAATAATATAATGCAAAATAAACGAACTTAAAAAAAAGAAAAAAGAGTGAAAAACTGCCCGGTCCTGGGGTTCGAACCCGGGACCCCTGGCTCCAGCCACCAGTTGACAGTTGGCTGGGGCTCTACCAAACAGGCCACTGTTTCACGTCAGGCCTGCAACAGCTTCCCTTCAAAAGCCTTTCTTCGGTGAAATATACAATGAACCTTTAGGGGCCCTCTGGGACCCCCCTAATTCACTTATAAAAATTTCCTTCGGTAGTCATGGTTGGACCATGGGTACCTACCTTGGGTGCGAGTTTGAAAATTATAACTTAATACAAAGGTGAGCTAGGGGGTCTCGAAACCTGACCTTATTCTCGACATTTCGTCTTTTTTTCTTTTTTTTTTTCTCATTGTTCCATTACGTGTTCTTTAGCAAAGAAAGATGCTCCATTTTATACACAGAACACCCTATGCATGATAGACTACCTAAAATGTTGCAAACGGTGTTCTTTGTGTAAAATGGAGCATCCCTCTTCTTTAGAGAACGCATAATGGAATAATAATTTTAAAAAAATAATAACAAAAGGGACGAAATTTCGAGAATGAGGCTCAGATTTCGAGACAATTTTCAATCTCGGACCCAAAGAAATCCCTCCATGGTCCAATCATGGCTACCTAAGGAAATTTTTATAGGTGAATTAGGGGGACTCAGTGGGCCCCCAAAGCTATATTGCACAGCCCAACGCGAGATGTCTTTTAAAGAGAAGTTGTGGCAGGCTTGACGTGAAACAGCGGTCTGTTGGTAGAGCGTTGGACTGTCAACTCGTGGCGGGAGCCAGGGATTAGGGGTACAAATCCCGGTGGCGGGCAATTTTTCAAAATTTTTTCCTTTTTTTATTTCGTCTATTTTACATTATATTATTTTTTAATATGTTTTTCGGTATTCTGCAGGGTCCTGCATGTAAGAAATAATTTTTTTTAATTAGAAAAAACTGGAAAAATCATGGACAATCAGTTTATTTGCTGTTTTTCGACTTCGTTTGCAACATTTTAGGTAATCTAGCATGCGTAAGGTGTTCTGTGTGTAAAATCGAGCATCTTTATTCGTTAAAGAACTCATAATGGAAAAATAATAATTAAAAAAAAGAAGAGATGAAATGTCGAGAATAAGGTGCATGCTTCGAGACCCCCTATCTCCCTTTGGTTTAAAGCTGTAATTTTCAAACTCGGATCCAAGGTAAGCCTCCATTGTCCAAGCATGGCTGCCGAAGGAAATTTTTATAGGAGAATTAGGGGGGGGGTTCAGTGGCCTTTAAATGTATATTGCACAGCCGAATGCGAGATGGCTTTTGAAGGGTAGTTGTGGCAGACTTGACGTGAAACAGTGGTCTGTTGGTAGAGCGTTGGACTGTCAACACGTTGCTGCAGTCAGGGATCGGGGGTTCGAATCCCAGGGCGGGCAATTTTTATTTTTTCCTTTTTTTTTATTTCGTCAATTTTACATTTTATTAATGTGTTTTTCGGTATTCTGCAGGGTCCTGCATGTAAGAAAAAAAAATTTTTATTCGGAAAAAGGGAAAAAACTGGAAAAATCCAGGAAAATCAGTTTATTTGCTTTTTTTTACTCCGTTTGCAACATTTTAGGTAGTCAGCATGCGGTGTTTAAAATCGAGCATCTTTCTTGCAGAACGCATTATGGAACGCATTTATGGAATAATAATAAAAAAGAGAGACGAATTAAGGATTTTTCTGAACCTTATTTTCTTTCTTTCTCTTTTTGCTGAAAACACTGAAATATCTAAAGAGGGCTTGATTTCTTCTACAAAAAAAAATCTAGCTGTTGCAATGTTAATCAACTGACTAAGGTTTATTTTATTTGTTAATATATTAATTATTTAATTAATCAAGTTGTAATCATTTTATTTTCAACTCATTATGTGTGAACTACTTGTCTCAATTGCAGGCAATCTTGATCTCTTTTTTTTCTGTTTATTTGGGGAAAAAAATATTTTCCATCATATTTAGTGAAGAGTTCGTTCTAGAACAAGATTTTCCGTAAATTATGTTGTCTTTGATGAAACCCTCAGACTATATATATTGTAATCTAAACATAATTTTGAAGAATGCCTTAATTTATGGTACTTTAAAAACAAAAAGAAGGAAAGAAAGATTGTTCTTTATTTCTTGAGTAAAACAATATTTAAAAAAAAATAATAAAAAATACCATCATACACACATTTTATGATAACCATTTATACATCTAATTATAATTTGTCATATAATTAAAATTCATTGCAGACTCTTATGAGATAAAGCAAAAATATTATATTAGCGGGAAACTTAAAATATTTTATTTTGTTTTTTGAAGGTTAATCTCCAACAGAAGAGCAATGTTAGATTCGAGTGGGGATGAAACTGGCAGTAGTTCAGGTTCTTCTAATCTTGAGAAGCCAGTAGGTTTCATTCTTTTTATTTTATTTTATTTATTGTTATTTTATTTGAATAATGAAAATTTCTCTTTTATTTTAACTTCCTTTTAAAGTAAAATTGAAGATCTCGTAACATTTTTAATCTTTAATTTCTTTGTATATAATTTAAAATGCTTGTTGAAAGACGATGTTTCCTTTTAGAATAAAGCAATTGAAGAACTCTGTACTGGATAGGAAGATCATTTTTACTTGATTTGTCATTTCAGACTAGCTCTCTTTAATTCTGAAACAGTTCCACTTCAATTGATTAGAATAATTTGATTTCTCGGATATTAGTTCACAGCGGAATCAGTCTTCACTAAAAGCTAATCTCTCTTTTTAATGTTTTTGTTACTTTCAATATCAATTTAAGCTCGTGCTTTTAATATTAAAATACTTAGAGTTAGTTAAAATACATTATATTAATAATTATTCATTATTTAGAGCAAAGAAAATGAGAATAAATTTCTGAACCACTTAAAGTTGCAATAAATTTCAAACAAATTTAACATTCTGTAAAAAAAATTTTAAAAATATCTCTTGTTAAGTTCATAAATAAAAATAACCCCTTCCACAAGTGAAATTTCAACTCTGTAGTTGCAGTTGAGTGACTTGCATAATATTATTTCCTGCAAGTTAAAAACTGTTCTTTTATGTAACTGTGAAGTCTTTTTTTTTCTTATAGTAATAAAATGTGGCTAAATTTAAACATTGAGTTTGAAGTAGGTGCTTATTGTTTATCTTTTAAAAAAAGTATTTCATTTTAAATAAATAACAGTTCGTGTGATTTCAAGAACCTTATTTTCTTTTTTTCTCTTTTAGCTAAAAACTCTGCAATATCTGAAGAACGCTTGATGTCTTCTACAAAAAATAAAAGTAGCTGTAGCAATGTCGATGCTAATAAATTAAATATGACCAAGGTTTGTTTGATTTGTTAATAGTATAGTAACTGTTTAATTAATCAAGTTGTTATGATTTTATTTTTAATTTATAAAGTGTGAACTAAATGTCAGAATTTCAGGAAATTTTTATCTTTTTTTTAAATTATTGCTCATCATGATTAGTGAAGAGCAGATTCTAGCACAAGATTTTCCTGAAATAATATTCTCTCTGATCATACTCTTTAGACTAAGAAGCTTTTTTTTTTAATGTATTTTCTTTTTCAAAAATATTTTATGTAATATTGTGATCTTCTGAACATAGTTTTCAAAAGTTTGCAAAAATGCAATTTATACACACAGTTTATGATAACATTTTATATTTCTAATTCTAATTTATCATATAATTAAAATGCATTACAGACTCAGTGAGATACAGCAAAAATATTATATTATTGGAAAACTTAAAAACTTTCATTTTGTTTTTCAATGCCTAGTGATGTGAACAGCGTAAATCTTGAACCAAAAAGGGCGATGCAAAGTTTAGGTGGAGATGAAACTGATGGTCCTTCTAAACCTGAGAAGGCAGCAGGTTGCATTCTGATTTATTTTCCTGATATTGTTGAACTATGATAATTTTTCATTTATTTAAACTTCCTTTTAAAGCAAAATTGAAGACCTATTAAAGTTTTTAATCTTTAACTCCATCTTATATAATTTAAAATTCTTGTTTGATAGACAATGTTCCTTTTTGGAACAAAGCGATTTAAAATTTCTATTCTGGAGTGGAGGATCAGTTTTACTTCTTGCGTCATTTCTAACAAGTTCTCTTTAGCCCTGAAACAGTTCCGTTTTAATTGGTTAGAATGATTTGATTTCTCAGAGCCTAGTTCACCTTTGAATCAGTCTTCATTAAAAACTAATCTCTTTTTCTACTCTTTTTGTTACTTTCGACATCATTTTACGCTCGAGCTTTGAAATTAAAGATATCGCGAGATTATATATATATATATATATATATATATATATATATATATATATATATATATATATATATATTTACATTTACATTAATGGATAACTATTTATTGAAAGCAAAGAAATTAAGAATTAGAGATGCAATAATTTTCGAACAAATTAATGTTTCAAATAAGAAAATAAACTCAAAAATTCTAAAATAAAATTGACTCTTTCCGCTCATCAAATTTTAACTCTGTAGTTCTGTTGTCTGTTGGACGGCATGCTTGATATTATTATGATTATGAATATAATTCTTTTTTCAAACACGTTCCCTGAATTTTTTTCTACGCACTTCACCGAACTTTAGTTTTCAAGTGAGATTTCAAAACTATTTTTCATTCCCTTCTTTTCTTTCTTTCTTATTTAGCTCAAAAATCTAAAATATCTGAAGAGGACTTGATATCTTCCGCAAAAAGTAAAAGTGATAATAACAATGATGATCCCAATAAATTAAAACTGATTAAGGTATATTTGTTTCGTTAATTGATCATTAGTTCTCTAACTAGTAGAGTTATAATAGTTTTTGCTCAACCGGGTGCGTAGCGTTTTTAAAAAGTGCTTAAAGGTGCTTATTTTCAATTTTTATTTTTAAAAGCCTTTAAAGATGCTTTTTTCATTGGGTGTTTTTAAAAAGTGCTTAAGTTTCCCTTTTCCAAAATGGTATTTTTCCTTTACCATTGTAATTTTGCAAAAAGACACTTTTCACACTGTGTATTGAAACCTATTGATTTTCTTAATTTCCTTTTTTTTCTCTCTCTTTTGTTCGTTTTGTATTTATTTATTGTGCTTTATATCAAATTACATACATATATATACCAAAAAAAAATACAAATAAAGAAATAAAAAGGAAACATTTTTTAAACACACAAAAAAACTACCAAGAATAATTAAATATATTTTAAAAATTCTTTTTTAAAAAAATAAAAAACAAGAAAACAAATTAATTAAGTGATATAAACTACCCACCAGCACATATGAATATGTCCGTAAATTAGAGTGCCTTTTAATAGTATTAATATAGCCAAAACAAAATATGTTTTAATATATTTTGCTATATTAGTACAATATTAAGAAGCACTCTAATTTATGGATACAATCATGTAAGCTGGTGGGGAGTTTATACGACTTAAATATTTTGTTTTCTTGCTTTTTAATTTTTTTTAAATTATTAAAACAAATTTAAAAGAATTTTTGAAATAAATATAATGATTTTTGGTAGTTTTTCTACTCATTTAATTTTTTTTCTTTCCTTGTTCTCTTTGTATTTTTATCACAATATATGGCTTCTATGTACTAACAGCTTTTAGATTTTCTTATTTAAGCTTCAATAAAACTAGCTTTGTTTCGGTCACATAATTGATCACATATCATCATTCTGATCATCATTAAGATTGCATTTGACTTTACATGTTTTTGTCATATAAAATATACTATTCTCTTCTCTTTAATTAAAATTAGTTTTGTATTTTAAAGTACTTAATTATCTTAGCTAACTGTATAGAAGATGTATGAAAATATTATAAACTAGTATCTAATAATGCAGATCAAATTTTCTGTACAGGATTGCTTGTAATACTTTAATTCTTGTAGATATTTAAATATTGAACATTTTATAACAAATATTGTGAACTTTCATTTGCAAATTTGTTTTTTTTTTTTGTTTTTTTTAATTTATTTATTTATTTATTTATTTTTTATTTATTTATTTTGTTAAATGACTCTGTTTTCTTCTCCTTTCCTTTTATTTTTAAGTTAAAAAATTGCCTGTCTTCTATAGCAATGCTTAAATTTTTTTTATATAACAGTTAAAAAATAATTAATACAGTTAAAAAATACTATACTTAATACAGTTAAAAAAAAAGTTCCTTTATTTCTGTGTAATTTATTTATTGAACTGTTTTTTTTTTTTTAAAGTTTTTTTTTTTTTTTCAATTTGAAAATTCTTAATGTTTTAATTATTAACTTTAGTATTGTAAATATTTAAGAAATCTTTCTTAAGCTGTTGTAATCATTTTGGTATGTTACATCCTTTTATGCTATAAACATCAAATATCTGCAGCAGTTGGTGCAACTTAAAAAATGAACTTAAACCTACCTTCAATTTATGTAAAAAAAAAAATAATAATAAAAAAGAGGAAATCTATTAGACCCACTCCTTGACTATAATTTGTTTTAACCTCTAACATACGGAGCATTAGTTTTAAGAATTTTTTGTTACAACTTTTTTCAATCCTTCTTCTAAGTTTACTTAATCTTTATAATTTTTTCCATTTTTGCATTTTTATTTGTTAAACATTTAATAATTCACTATGTTCTGTATTTTTCCTATCCTTGTTGCTAATAAATTATTCATTTATTTTATTTAATTTTCTCTATACTTTTCAGGATCAATTGTGTAATCAATTGTCAAAAGTAAAAAAAAAAATATTTAGGGATATTTACAGAACTAAAAATATATATTAAAAATATCATATACATTGGTTTAATTCAAACTAATTTTTAAAAAAATTTCAGAAATAATAATTTTTTTAAAGCATTAAGAAATGATGCCCTCTTAGCATTTTTTTATTTGACTATTTTTTTCATAAAAATGTGTTTAGAGTAAAGTTTTTAGTACAACTTTTTGTTTAATTTTAAAAGCTCAATGACATTATTTTAATGAAATACATTACTTTTAAGTATATTTTATCATATGCAATATTTCTAAAAAATATAGGTTTTTATATAGCTGATATTTGAAACAAACTTAAAAATTTACAGTTACAAAATGTTATAATTAGAAATGTTAACTTTAAATTTAATTATTTGATATCAATATCAAGCAATATAAGGCAATGACTTGAATAAATGAAGGGAATAATTAGCTTAAATAAATAAAATAGTACTTTTTTTTAAAAATGCAACTAGGTTTAAATATTTAAAATACAACATAAAATGTTTAATTTATCGTCTTGGTGTTTTTAATAATAATCAAAGAATAATCAATGAACCTTATAATAATATGGTTTAACAACATAATTTATTAACAAATAAGTATTTATTCTATGAAAATTATTTTTCTTCTTGAATTTTACAGATTTTTAATTACGAAATATTAGTTGTTTTTTTTTAAATACAAGTTAATATAATATTAGTGGTGTATTGTTGTTGAGTTACATGAAAAAGGTCAACAAACATTTAATTAATAATTCTATAATTAGTTTCATTTAAAAAATTAGAACTAAAAGGATTTAATCAAAAATTACATTTCCTAAAATCAAATTTAATTTAGCAATTAACATAAAAATTCAATATTTATATTATGTACATAGTAAATATATACATCACATAATAAAAATATATATATATAATAAAAAAACCCACTCTATCTGGCTAATATGTCTATGGACTGATAAGATTTATTAAATGTAATTTTCTTTCTAGAAAAACAAAGTTCTTAATTTAACAAAACTCTTGTCAGGTTAGTTATGACGTATGCTTCTGAAGATTGGACAATGACAAAACTGGAAGAAAATTGTATCACAATATTTGAGAAAAATATTTTGCAGAGTATATTTCATGGTGTAAATGAAAACAATAACTAGAGATTTAACTTTAAATTGTTCACGATGTATAAACAACCTGATATTATTAAGTACATAAAAATAAATAAAATGAATTGGATGGCTCATGTGATTCCAATGAGTGATGACAAAATAATAAATAAGATATTGTTTTTTAGAGCATCTGGGACAAGAAAAGTGGGAAAGCGCAGTTGAGATAAGCTGATTCAGCGGAGTCTGATTTTCTTGCATTTAATGAAAAGAATTGGAGATCAAAGATAAATCGAAAGTCGTGAAAGAGAAATCTGCAGAGGAAGGCATTGGGCTGTCTGGCCAACTATGATGATACTGATATTTATGTGCAAGTCATATAATTCGCGCTCAACAGAAGCTAACTTTTTACTCTTTTCTCTAAAGTAAAAATTTAAAATAATTTTTTTTATCGAATTTGTTGGAGAAAAAAAATTTTTTAAAAAATAAGAATTAATGATAAGATTTCATGCGCTTACAATGCACCTGCCTTAAGAAATTAAAGTGATTTTGATTAAAAGAGTTTGAAGATACTAAGTTTATACTAGTTGCTGTCAAACTAGTTTTTCTTCTTGGATGATGCAGCATGCAGGATATGTTTAAAAGAATTTTTATTAAATTTAAAAAAGAGAGAGAGAAAGCCCTTTTACACTTAAACACCATTATATTATATCTGTGCATTATTTTATTATAATTGTAATTATTCATGATATAACTAGGTACCTATCACATTCTGCGAACTATCGCTCTACAATCCCCAAATTGCTTTCGTAGATCTCTTCAAAATTCTTCAAGCATTTTGTCAGCACTCTTAAAGCTAACTTTTATCTACTTAATTATTGAAAGAAATACTAGGCACAATACTGAATAGATAAATAACTATTTTTCAAACAGTAATATATGTAGCAAAATTGTCCCTCTCCAAGAGCAAAGAATGAGTTTATACATCTGGAAAAAAAAGTATTTATTTACTCCTAAAATAAGATAGTTTAAAACTGAAATATATTCACATTTCAAAGACTTATACTTATTAAATTTCTAGTTTCGTAGATGCATAAATTGAAAAAAAGGTTATAAAATGAGATAGCCTTTAAAATTTATTTATATGTTATAAGTGTTTGATGTACACAAAAGGTATGCTTTTATTTATAACACGCAAAGATGTGTTTATAGAATAAATTTCCCTCTTAAAAAATACATAAATGTAAAAAAAATGAAGGATTATCCCATATTAATAGCCATCTCAAGCAAATTTGTCACATCTCAAGCACAACTGTTGCATTTAACGAAATAATAATACCTCTGAAGATGTGACTCAAAACAGATTCCCTCAACAACTCATGAAGGAATGCCGCCACGCAGAAGAGTTTCGTCGTTCACCAACGCTTGAAAATTTAATTACTTTTAAAAAGGCACGAGAAAGAAACATTTGCAGCTAAACCTAAAGGGCCTTAATATAATGTGTCAACAAAATGATATTAAATTATAAATTTAGATTCTGCAATTGAAAAAAAATAATTTTTTCTTAAATAGCCCATTACAACCTTTGGATGAATGCAATGCACCACTGAACATAAACGAATTAGAAACAGCCTTAGAGTGATGCAAAAACATTTTTCTTGGACATAACGATATTCACTTTATTATGTTCAAACACCAATCTGAACCAGACCTCTTAAATAGTCCTCTGGCATTTGGTTGAAACTCGTAACATATAATCGGCAAAATAGAGTGGTTTCCGTAAATTATTAAGTCTCATGTAAATTATTAGAAAAAAAAATAAATGCCTAACTAAATTATTTGATTGAGAGTAGCAACATTTTATCTGATAGAAAGTGAAAATGTCGTAAGCCACTAGATCAGTGTTTCACAAAGTGGTCCATATGGATCCACAGGGGTCCGTGGTACCATTCAGGGGTCCATGAAATATAAAAACTGATTAAGTGGTCCCTGAACAACGTCAGGGGGTCCACGTGAGGTTTAATATAAAATAATAAAATTGTGAGTGGTTTTTATGGTTATGGAAATTAAGATAAATAAAATTGCGATTTTCACCTCCTAAGTAAACTATAAATAAAGGTGGGTGCTTATAATTATTAACAGTGGTTTGTTACAAATTGAAAAGTTTATTTACAAATTTTCTTATATCTTTTGTTCCCTTTTTAAGAGATAATAGTACAAATGAGTCAAAGAAAAAACGCCGATAATACAGTGTTGAATATTTGAAGGATGTCTTCACCAGGAAATAGTACTTTACCTATGTGTCTTCTATGTGATAAGACTGTAACAAGTGATTTAATGATACATTCCAAGCTTAACGAACAATTGATAAAAATCCATAGTGACAAAAAAGATAAAGATTTAACTATTTTTCAAACAGTCCGTTCAAGAAAATATCTGAAAACACCGTCACTGCAACAACTTATAGGGATAACATCTAAGCGAGGTGACGATGGATTGCATGTTTCTCATAGTTTCGCATGTTTCAAAATATTACATGATTGCAAAGTCCGGAAAGCCTCACACTATTGAAGAACTTATTTTACTAGCTGTAAGTGAGATAATACTCACCGGGTTGCACAAACCAGCTTTTAACATTGTAAAAAGAATTCCATGGAGTAATAATAATGTACCAAGACGGATTGACAAAATATCTCAGTGCGTAGAAAATTCTTCATGTGAGTACTTAAAAATATCTGAATCTTCTATACAGCTTGACGTGTACACTTATCCAGGAAACGAAGCTTTTACTTTTAGCTTATGTAAGATTTGTAAAAGAATAAAAACTTTACCAAGAATTGTTACTTCCTAAATGTTTGGAAAGCGATGCGAAAGGTGAAACGCTATTGACAGAATTAAAAGCCTTGACTAATATCATTTCTGTAACTACAGACGGTGCTCCGGCAATGGTAAGAAGATACCGAGGTTTTCTGGCTAACTTAAAACATGCTGCAGCGAATGCATTTTCAGTATATTTGCCAACGAAACTAATTTGAAACTACAAAATGAACAATTCAAAACTAACATCGTAAAACTACGTTTGTTGCAAAACTTTTTCTGTATAAGCAAAACTTGGGAAGAGGATATTGTTCTCCCAGTTTCAGTGCCGTAATGAACCTTAGCACAAAAAAATAAATAAATAAATGATTAGAAATTAGTGCTCACAAACATTGAGCCGGACATAAATTAATACTCTTAAAATCTTCTCACGTTCATCAAAGTCATTTTTTTTTTTAAATAAAAGATGTAATTTAAATAAATAGTTCTTCAACAAAATGCTTTTTTTGTTTTTAATTTTCATACCGCACATACATGCAGTTTTTCACTTGGGGGTCCGTGGGAAAGTTTTGACTATAAAAAGGGGTCCATGGGTCAAAACAGTTTGTGAACCACTGAACTACAACTAGAAACAGAAATAAAAGTGAGGAGAGAATTAAAATTAACCAGATTTTTATCAGTTTTACCAAACACATCAATTAATGTTATTCGTTGATAATTTTCGATTATAACTCTAGTGTCACACATATCCAGGCCCGGATTGGGATCTAAAATTGGCATTTTAGAGCCTCTAATTCACCTAAACGCGGCTCCTAATGAATCATTTTTAGGCATTTTTTACTTAAAAATTCGAATGAACGTAAGTTAATATATCGAAGTAAGAAAGTAGATAAAAATTGCTTAATAATCCTCTATAGAATATACTTCAGTTTAAAATACATGGTTCTTATGAGGCAAAAATAGGTTGATAAAATCAAAAAGAAGGTGAAAGATGAAGAGTAAATAAAAATATTTATTATAATACACATACATGAATGATTTATATAAACATTTTTTTAAAAATAGATTTAATGCTTCTTCAAAAGTCATTAAATTAAAATTTAATTTAATGACTTTTGAAGAAGCTCAGTATTTTCAGCCACTTTATCGATTATGTCGTTGCTATCTAATTTCATTAATAGATCTTTTTCTATTGCCATTACCATGAGAGCATTCAAATTATCCGAGGATAAAGTACTCCTCATTCGATTTTTAATTACTTTTAATGTGGAGAATGATCTTTCACAAGCCACCTGACTTATTGACAATGTTAGTAAAAATTTTAATGCTGGACCAATTAAATTGTAAGAATTGGTCAATAAATTGAATCTCTGTAATATCTTGTTGCAACAAATAACACAATTTTTGCACGCACTGCGTGTCTCACATTTTAGACTTACTTCTTCTTCTGTTTCCAAAGTTAAGTCGAAATTATCTTCATTTGAATGATCTTCTCTGATTATTTTATAATCTTCTAAGTCTGAATTTTTCAGTTTTTCCCAATGTAAAGCTAAATTTCTTAGTTCAATCCGCAAATTTTCACTTATAGCTGTTTCGTTAAATTTTATCAAGAGTTTGCTTAACTCATTGAGTTCGCCAGATTGAAGCTTGTTAAGACGCATTTCAGGGAAACGTTTCGGACATAGATAAGAAAAATCGGCGTACAATTTTCCATTTGCGGGAAACCGGCGTTCCATTGACGCTACAACTGTGCTGAAAATAATGTTATGGACGTTTATCTTAAATGCAGTGGTTTCAGCATCAAAAACTGTTTCATTCGACGCTGTCTCACCCGGCATCAATTTTCTTTTCTTCAATCTCTTTTGTGAATCATTTTTTGAATTTCTATTTCAGTTTCAGTTTCTTCAAATTTCTTATTTGCGCGAATAATAAAATCATCTAACTTTTTGTACACCTTCAAAATCTCTCACTATTTCACTTTATTATTTAGTTCCGAACGTTTGTGATACCATTCCAAAAGCTTTTAAGATGTCTAAACCGGAGGTTTGCAAATATGGTGTAGTTAATTCAAATATTCTTGGTGAGTGGTGTAGTTAGTTCAAATATTCTTGAGAATATTTTGGCGGTGATTAATGTTTCATATTTGCAAAATGATTCTAAAAATATTTTTGCCTTTGCATGGATATCTGGTTTGAAATTTGTTGTATAGTTTCTAAGCTTGAAATCAATGTGACTTATAACGGCTTTATAGTTGAATCTGAGTTTGAAAATGAACCAAAAATTTTCTTTAATTCAGAATCTTTAGACCACCAACGTGTTTCTCCAATAGTTGCGAGCCCTTTTTTATTTCCGTGCTCGTTACTTTGTTCCCAGAAAAATACTGCGACGTTATTTAGTAGGCTGAAAAGCGATGCACTTTCAATTAATGTCTTCGTGGTATCTCCTAAAACTTAATTTAAGACATGTGCATTACACCAAACATGAATTTGACCAGGGGACTCATTGGAAAGCCATGAAGAAAATCCTTTATATTCACCTTGCATATTTTCAGCCCCGTCAGTTGAATTACCGATGCACCTTGTTATATCTATATTACAAGACTTTAAAACTATATCCACTAAATAAAACATATTCTGTCCGGTTGAAGATTTACACTCTACAACAATGATTTGATTTGTTCATTTACGTCGCACTAGAGCTGCACAATGGGCTATTGGCGACGGTCTGGGAAACATCCCTGAGGATGATCCGAAGACATGCCATCACAATTTTGATCATCTGCAGAGGGGATGGCACCCCCGCTTCGGTAGCCCGACGACCTGCACGCGATGTCGAACACCTACAACAATGAGAAGTCTTTCATATTGTGACATTGAGTCACAATTTTCAATTTAATTTCATGTTTTTTTTACATCCAAATCGTAATGTTTGCTAATTTCTGATACAAATCCTTAGTTCTTCACCCGTTTTCATCTCTCCCCTTATTGATTCAGGCAATTGTGACACTCTCCCCATAAAATTCCTTTTCCTTTCTTTTGACCCCTCCCTTTCCCTAGAATTTTCCAACACCTGCTTATCGGCCCGTTTGATGTACCACGCCGGTGCAGAGTAATCTGCATCTTGTTTCTTCATTTTTAATTGAGAACCCTTCTTTAAACGTTGAGTGTAACTCCTCAACTCAGTAATTGTAGGAAATTCAACTTTAACTTACAATATTTAAGTAATTTAACTTCAACTCTTTCCAGAGAGTATAAATATCGGGCGGTAAAATTGATCGCTAGCATTCGAATTCTAATCATCACCCTTTTCAAGTTTTCTCCGCATAACGGAGATTTTATTTTTTCTCCCTCCTCACCCCTGAGGTCGGAAGTCTTCGACATGGCGTGGTCCTTTACGCCATGTTTTCTGATTGTATTGGCTTAGCCAAGATGATTTTGGTTTCTACCTTTATAGATCCTCCTATTTCTGTTTTTTTTGAGATGCGGTGTCCGCCTCCAGTGGTTGACTAATTTCATCTGTGTGACATGCCTTCCGCTCCAGATGCCCATCGCTTCAAAAGTGTACCAAGATCCCAAAAAAAATTAAGAAGATGTGTGCAAAAATGTTTTTTTTAAAAATATCCTCCCTCAAGAAAATGTGTGAAGCTGTGTTCTAATAATCCTCAAAATAAAGAATTTTTGGTGAACAACATAATAGTTTTCGTTACTTGACTACACCTGAATCTCTACATCGTGCAACCAAAGATAATGTTGTAAGTGCATCACAACGTACTCGTCATTGTCATTTTCATAGAGGTATGTTTTTTTATTAATTTTGTTATGTGATTACTGACCAGTCCTGGACTACCACTAGTTTCGTATCACCAGCCATAATTACGTCCTCTTAATAAGAAGAATACAAGTTGTAAATTTTTTGTATTTCACCTAAATTGAAGTTCATTTTAATAGACCTCTTTTTAGTATTTTTTCCAATACCCAGCAGTTACTGGTACACATATATCGTACTATAATTGAGCATTGATCTTTGCATGAAATATCCGTGTTGTATCCACTTGTAAAGAAAACATATCAGCTACTTGTACTTTCATACTAATATTCCGTGTTATAAGTTGTCCAATTGATTGAATAATTTTATTAATGGTGGATTTGGAAAGAAACGTTAACAAAGACCCTCTGCCTTTACTCTTTTGTGACTCGTAAAGTTTTTTACTGCTTTCAAAACAATCTTTCAAATGGTCTTTACAAAGTAATATCGTATTTGCGAAGAAGAACAACAAGTTCCAAAAAGTTTCCATGATGTACGGACATGTCTTCCAAAGTATAGGCAGCTTCTAGCCTATCGCCTCTGTAACTTAATCCCCGTTTCCCAATAAATAAAGAGTTTTGGAAAGGAAATAACTTTTACTTAAAATACTTTTTAATATCTCTTACTATTTTCAAGATAATAGATAAGAAAAAATACATATTAAATAGATTTTGACATATTCACTAAAAAAAAAATTTTTTTTTTCGTCACAATGTCTTATACCTTTATTAAAACACCATTTGTGCTTTTCTTCCAATGTTTTATAAAAATGGAAGCGATTTTGATAATTTAAGTTAATTATTTTTGGTAAAAATTATAAATTGCAGTATATAATCAGAATTTTTTTGTATCTATTATCTTGAGAACAGTAAGAGATATATAAAAAAAAAAAATAATATTCAAGTAAAAGTTTATTTTTTTCGAAAACCCTCTCCAATGATGCCAAATAAGATATAGGTTTCTATTTAAAAAATCAAAATTGTGTTCAAATTCCGGTACTTCCGAAAATTAACCATATCACTAAGAATTTTTTTGTACCTATTATCTTGAGAACAGTAAGAGATATAAAAAAAAATTCAAGTAAAAGTTACTTTATTTCGAAAACCCTCTCCAATGATGCCAAATAAGATATAGGTTTCCATTTAAAAAATCAAAATTGTGTTCAAATTCTGGTACTTCCGGAAATTAACAATATCACTATTGAATTCCTTGGGGTCGATTTAGTCATTATATTTTTTTTTTCAAATCGATTTTTTGCTCCATTCTCGAAAAAAATGGGTGGCACGCATGGTCTGAATCACCCTGTATATTAAAACAATATTATTACTACATATATCATATATATGTTATTTAATATTATTATTATTTGCGCAATATTATTTGAAATTCATGCAATGTATAAAAAAATTTTCTTTTGCGCTGCTGGCTCAGCCCAACCGGCCCTCAGGCCAGACCGACCCACCGGGCATTTGCCCGGTCTGCCTATTGGCCAGTCCGGGCCTGCACATATCAGAACTATCGAAGGACAACTGTAATCAATGAAGTGCTAAAATGCGCAATTATAAACGGTTTTACGTTTTCTGATGCGTATATTTTTGCAGGAAACGAAATCTTTATCCTGATTCTGAGATATTCAGGGTCGGATCTTCGAAGGGTCCCGCAAGGATACACGATATACAATACTGGGAAAAAATGGATGAATTGAATACACACCCTTTACAGCAATCCCATTTGTGGCTTCTTATGATAAAAATATTTTAGTTTAATCTTAGTTTTCTTAGAAAATTTTGTTTGTGTTTACTAAAGAGAGAGAGGGAGATAAAAATAAAAAATAAAAAAATAAAAATAAATAAAAAAAAAAACTACTTCCATTTCAATGTCGAATCAATTCTTGCCTGAGCAAGAAAAAACCTCTGGTATCTAGTTAGTATCTAGTCTGGTATGCGATTTAGTTATTATATTTTTTTTTTCAAATCGATTATTTGCTCCATTTGTCAGTACTGCGCTTGCGTAGTGCAGACGTAAAACTTACCCGTCTTCGAATTGGTCACACCTGGTTGACACACCTTCATTTGCAGTTTAGAGAACCTCCCCTCATCAATGCAATAACCAATCGTTTAACGTGTTTCGGGAGTTCTATTTAATGGATGGCATTTATAATGGTTGGCATTCATTATCTTAACATTTTTGCGTATTTACATGCTGTTGGCATTCTTAACTGTATATAAAGCTTTTAATACATATCCAATTTTATTCCTTTTGCAAACAACCTATCACTTTCATACCATTCTAATCAATTCGTGTATTTTATATTGTATTCATACATTTTATCACATTCTATTCACCTACTTATGATATTTAATCAGCTATAATTGTACGACAATTAAAGTTTTTTGGGCATTTCGCCAATGTTTAACTGTATTGTTCAGCGTTGCTTGTCCTGTCTTGGATTTTGTGCCATTAAACCCTACATTCAATCAATAGAGAAGAAAAGATGTGTAGAAATATAAGGTCAAACTTTAAGTGCTCTAGTCTTTAAAAGTATTAAAAAAAGGTTTTAGTCTTTAAAAGTATTAAAAAAAGGTTTTAGTCTCTAGATGTATAACGAAAAAATACGGTAACTAAAATATGAGGGACTAAAAAATGAGAAGGAAAAAAAACGTTAAAAAAAGGATGATGGATAGAAAAAGTGGTCGATATATGAAGAAAAATTTTCGAATTTGACACACTTACTTGAAAAGATACAGAAAAAATTCGATATTGAGGGCATTAACGCCAAAGAAGCATGTAGAGTTTTATCAATTTTCTCCCTAAATGATCGATTGACGGAAAACTGATTTAGTAAACAAAGAAAGACTATTTGAAGTGAGGAATTCACAGACTAGTTCTGAATTTGAATTTAGTTCACGAATAAACAGAAAATGAATAAAATAAATTGAATTTAAGGGAAAACAAACAAATGTTACAAACATTGCAATTGGAAAATAGAAAGACAAGTTTCTTTACAATTAAATTTATTTATTTCATTTTTATTAATAATTTTGTTGTAAATAATTAAATTGCACTTATTAAAAATAATAATCGCAAGAGACTGATGCGGTATGATATTACTTGACTTACTTCATTCTCTTCAAAAAATATACTGATTGGAAATAACATTCGACATGTTTCAGGCGTTTAAAAATAGACGCGCATTTTCAGGATTCGGTCAAAGAAGACAAAGGTCAAAGACAAAACTAAAAAAAAACTTCAGTATTCTAGCTAATTTTTTAGAAACTGAACTTTTTCAGTGACATTTTGCTTAAATAAATTAGTAGAAATAACCAAAATATTAAATAAATAATGAGTGGATATAAATATAGTTTGCAGACTTCAAAAATTGTTACTAATTTAATTGAATTGTCTAAATTCTCAGAACCCTAGAATAGAGAAACGAATCTTTTTGACGACGAATTCAGATTTTTGACTCAATTCTTAAGAAGTAACCACAATTAGAAAATACAGTCTAGCAATTTTATTTATAAGAGTACTTTGGCCGCTTACTGTCAATTTTGCTCTCTGCATCGAATCAGAATATATTTGCAAAAAATTAAAAAAGCAGTTTGTGTCATTTATTAAATTTAAAATTAATTTAAATATTTTTGTCTTCTAAGATGAACAAATTTTTATATTGCTATTTTCCCATAGTGTTTTACATTCCAAAACAATTCTTCCTTGTTCAAAGCCTTTTTAAAATAACTCCAGAATAACTATTTGGCAATTAATTTTAATTACATTCAAATGGATTTTTCAAAACTTTAGGGGAAAATGTAATAACTTCCGCATTGCGTTGTTTAAATATACTGATGGTTCAACCTAGCTTCTTTCTTCCATTTTTTTTAAAAATTTAGCGTGATGTTTTCATTTACATTTTAACACCATCGTAATATTCATTTTATTTTATTTTATAACGGTCGTAGAACAGCCGACCCAATTTTAGGCTTACGACTATTAATGTTCCAACTCCGTAGCCTCGTAATTTTGAGCCAATCCAGAAGACGAGGAAACTCCTGGATCAGTACCACCAGAGGTGTGATTTGTTATAAGAACATGGAGGACTTTATGACTCGACAGATTTAACGTACAGCAGTTACCATTTACTACACGGGGAGTCTTCTGTCGGCAGGGATCAAACCCTCGACCTCTTGGACATGGACCCAGTACCCTACCAACCAGGCTATCCAGGCCCCCAAATCGGTGGTTGCAGCATCGTATAAAAAAGCTGTCAAGTAAAGCATTCCAGCTACTGCCCATTGAGTGCTGGGGGGGGATCATGGATCAAAAGACTCCACAATTTCGTGACCAACATCATGATTGTAGAAACGTGGGCAGCACATCACACAAGCAACCTTTACTTCCCAGATCAGATGGTACCCATCGATCTGAAGCTGGGTAGGCTTCAAGCCGCTACTAGTGATTGAACAACAGCTCTTTATAATGACAGCCCGATGCCTTAACCACTGAGTTATCGCGGCTCAAAATAGTTGCAGGAGAATTGTTACTTTATGCAGTTTTGAACTAATAAACACCAAATTTTTAAGAGCAAACATTGGTCAACTTTAATATTACCTCCGAACACAAATTGTTGCGTTTTCTATGGTAATAGTAGTATATTTAATAAAATATTTATCTATTAATACAATTAGGCAAATATTTTATAATAGTTATATTCATAAATTTGAAGAAATCGTGCCTCGTCCACATCGTTCACCAGGAGTTGACTCCTCCTTCATCACGTGGTATCCGACGATACTATTTCGCTATTTTTGTGTGAGAGATGTGAACAGTCCTGAGCAAGGTTGCTATTTGGCGATCGTATGACAAAAATATTTATTTCGAAATCTTTCTGTGCAACATTATATATTTCATAAATTGATGATATTTCTCTCTTATGAGTGAATAGTTTTGAGATATTTTACTGAAATATATTTTATTTTATTTTATAACCGTCGTTGAACAGCCGACCCAACTTAATGGGTTTACGGCTACTAATGTTCAACTCCGTAGCCTTGTAATTTTGAACCCAATCCAGAAGACAAGGGAACTCCTGGATCGAGTATTGGGAGAAATTTGCCTTCGTGGAGGACTTTTTGATGGAGCTAACCCGCATTTGCGTTACATGGAGAGGAAGACCACGAGAACCTCCCACGGTTAGCCTGACGGCAAGGGGACTAACCCATGATCCGTCTACCACTGAGGATATTTCACGTCAGCACTGTGGTCAGTGCAAGCCGGATGCGGAATTCGTATCGACTGGGATTCGAACCCGGTTCGCCTCATTGGAAGGCGAACGCTCTATCCCCTGAGCCATCGCGGCTCACTGAAATATATTTAATTAACTAGAGTAACGAAGGTATAATAGCAAATGATAAAGCAAAATAAAGTAACTGAAAAAGAATTCATTGTTTGCGTTTGGCGCGCATTAAGAGTTGTCAATTTCAAGCACCGTGACGTTTCTCCCACGACAAAATGAACTCTTCGTCATAGGAGCCAAGTGCCAACTCCTGGTGAACGAACCTCCGTTTATGTATAGAAGTATAATAACGCTCGAACGGAAAAGATTAGGAAGCTTTTTTCATGTGGAAATAAATCCACGTAGTGGAAATACGTCGCATTTCTGGTAAGTTTTTATTAAAATTTATTGGTTTTAGAAGTTGCAATGTGGTTTTCTTGTGAATGTTTTTGGTAGAACTTAATGTACTAAGTGCAAAAAAATAAATAAATAGATAAGCAATACACTCTGAATAAATTTTTGATTCTGACTGTATTTTTAAAAAAAAAACTAGGACTTAATGGCTCAAGGTTGGGAGGGAGGACTTCAAATATGTTAGTTAGTGCGGATGATACTTTAAGTTACAAATCAGATACAAAAACGCATTTGCTCGGAATAAACTCACCAATTTTTCTACGGATGGGAACTGTCCTTGCATCAGAAAGGTTCTGGGTTCGAATCCCGGGTAAGGCATGGACGTTCTGTCCTTCTGCGTACTATCTGTCTCCCCTGTGGGAGTGACGTTGGCCCACCTAATATGGTGCCTCTGAAAGAGAGGCCAACAAAATCGCCCTGTATATGCCTGAATTGACGGATGTTAACACAGGTGGGCATTGGAAAAAAGAAAAAATATTTTTTTTACGGATTATGATTGTCGATCCCCAAAATAAAAGGGGTTGCTGCAATCGGGGAAAATCTGGCCCTATAGTTCGTTCCAGAAAGCGGTCGAAATTTTGGTCCCTTAATTGTTAATTTTACAAATTTTTTAAGCAAATAACTAGAAATTTATTTAATCCTATGAAAATAAAAAGAAAAAAAAAAGACAAACTAATCGCATTAAATGTTTTGCAAATCGAATTTACAGAAAAAGTACTTTCATTTATTGTTAAAATACCGATACGGTAAAAAAATACTTAAAAAATTGCTGTAAAAATTACTGCAGTTTCTTACAAAGGCAAAATGTAAAAACTTTTTGAAGCATTTAATAAATACATTAATTCAGCGAATTCCATAAATGAATAACATACTCACAAAGCTGTTAAAATTCTTTTTTAAAAAGAAACACGCCTATAAAGTTTATTTTATTAAGTTTATTTTATTTTTATCTTATATTTTATTTTTACAGTCACTGAACAGCCGATCAAAATTTGGAATTACGACTAGTAATGTTCAACGCCGTAGCCTTGTAATTTTGAGCCCAATTATGAAGACAAGGGAAATCCTGGATCAAGTATTGGGAGAAATTTGCCTTCGTGGAGGACTTTTTGAAAGAACTAACTATGGGCGTTACATGGAGAGAAAACGTTCCACGGTTAGCCTGGCAGCGGACTCTTAACCCATGATCCGTCAACTACTGAGGATATATTACGTCAGCACTGTGGTCGGTGAAAGCAGAATTCGTATCGACCAGCCATAGCTGGGATTCGAACCTAGTTCATCTGATCATCACAGCTCTCACACATACATTAATTTTATTTTATAACTGTCGTTGAACAGCCAACCCAATTTTGGGTTTACAACAACCAATGTTCAACTCCGTAGCCTTGTAATTTTGAACATATCCAGAAGACAAGTAAACTCCTGGATCAGTTCTTCCAAAGGTATGATTTGCTATGGAAACATTGGTTAATTGGTGATTTGACAGGTTTAACGTGTATCAGTAATACTCTGGGAGTCTTTGTCCAGCTGGGATCGAACCCACAACTTCGAACGTGAATCCAGTACCCTACCATATAGGCCATCCCGGGCTTTACACATACATTACTCAATCATGTATAATTAAAAACAAAAGAATTAGATCTCATTTATTCTTGAACAGCTAACTTAAAAGTGGTTAAAAGGCATTTAAAAGGCGTCTTTTAACAAAACATTACGACTTCCAAAAAAAAAAAAAAAAAAAAAAAAAAAAACGAAAACAAAATAAAACAAAAATCTGATAAAAACACTAGACACTATTTTATGGATATTTCATAATTCGTCTTTTTAAAAATGTCAGGCTGTTTCTGAAGTTTTTTTCCACAAAAAAGACATCACGTGAGAGGTAATTTACTCATATTTTCGAGACATTTTAGTTTCTTTTTTAAAAAAAAAAAACAACGTTAACATTTTACGAAAAAAGAATTTTTTTTATAATTACTTTGCTTAATATCATTAATCAGAGCATAAAACAATTGAATAAATATTACAGTAAACATTACTCCAGTTTAATAAACATTACTGTAAAAATTGCGGTATAATATATAACGGTAAAATGTATTTTATGAATGATGCACCCAAAATGCCGGTACATTATACTGGAATATTTTTTTTTTACAGTGTATAAAATATAGTATACAAAACCAAAGCTCAACGAAAAATATTCTTAAATTGGGTCTCAAAAACTAGTTCCTCCTCTGATAAGGTTTTTTAAAAAAATTATGACCAAGTGATAACTTATAGCAGTTACAATATAGTTTAATTGTGTTGAATACAGAATGACATTATGTAGAATTAATTGACACAGATAAAAAAAATTGCTAATTTCAGAGATTATTTTGCTAAAAAAAATAGCAAGTATAGTACCTTGCTCAAACTGAATAACATTTGATCGAATAATAGAAATTTCTAGCTTTAACATCTAAAACAATTAGATGAATTTAGATGTGCTACACGATATTCTGAATGAACTAACTTGACTGATTCTTTTCATTGAATTTTGTCGTGAATTGAAATCTACAAAAATCTGGTCTCAAGATGATAGAGTGATCGAAAGTTTGAGCTCTTATAACTTAAATAAAAGCTTAACAAATTATGATAACCTATTAAGTTCTTAAAACACATTGAATTATACTTTTTGCATATATCGTATTACGTTTGAAAATATTTAAGGAGAACAACAAAAAAAAAATCAAGCACAATTATAAAAAAAATTCGTACAAAAGTCTGAAGTTTTTTTTATGTCATTTAATCGAATAGCGAACAAAAATTTCTAAAATGTAGGATACACAAAATTTTATTGTTGTTGAAAAATATACAATTTTAGCGACAAAGAAATATAGCTAGCTTCAAAGAAACAGAGTTTTTATATAATTCAATCTTCCTATGATTACACAATTATATTTATTACACAACTAAAGGCAGACATGAAGTTTCACTAGAGTGCGAGACAAACTTTCTCGTGCTTAATTGTAAACAATTGATTATCTGAACAAATATAACTTGCGAAAATAGTTCACAAATGGAGTAAATGCCTCTGAGCTTGATGTTCGATTTCTCAGTTATTCGTGTTTAGTTTTTAACTACATTCTTTAAAGTATGTAATGAAAGCTTGATTCGGAATTAAATTTATATAAATTATTCATTCATTAAAATGAAAAAATTCATTAAGCAAATAAACTGCTCTTTTTTAAAGTTTACAACAATAAATTCGGATATACAACAATAAATTTGGATAAATTCGTATTCCAAATACAGTTTTTACAGTTTACTTTATTTTGATTGCTAAATTGCAATTTCGCAAGGACAAAAATTTCCAGGAATTTAATTTTAAAGAAATTTTTATCAAAAGTAATTACAAAACGATAGCTCAATCACTTATTGCAATATGCATTTTGAAAGAAAAAATCTTTCAATTTGAGGATGAAACTCAACTCCCTTATGTTTTCCTGAACTTTTTTAGGTATATACAATAAACAGATTCAAACCTGTCAAAAAAATAAATACTGCAGATGCTTGATTCGCAGCGAATCATCGCATCTCTCATCATCGAATAATCATTTTAAGTTATTTGCGAGATGTTATATGCTTTGTCACATTATGAACTGTTCAATACACTCAAAATTTACGAAACCTTACTTGGTATCATGTTTAATCCTTTGATAGTTCAAATTAGTATACAGTAGTGGGGTTAAGGAATCTATATTTTAGTTCAACGTTGAACCAATTTTTATTATCATTTAAAAAATTCATCATTTAAAAGAATGATAATTTAAAAATTCACAAAATTTTGATAGCCTTAAAAGTTAAATATAGGTTAAATGAGCAAAAGTGAATTTAACCTCAATTAAATTTATGACCTACCGTGTATACTTTCCAGATATCCTTTCCAACCCTGAAGTTTGAGGCTAAACAAGGGATAAGAAGATACCATGAAAAGTTGTTCATAATCTAAACATGTTTTTATCAGATTTCTTTACTTAAATAAGCTGAACGAATTGAGCAGTTGGTATTAGGATCAGCAATTTTATTTTTGCGTGGTGTACATAGCTACTAGTGTTTCAAATAGGAAAATAAAACAAGTTTAAAATAAAGACTAAAAGTAAAAGACTAGAAGTAAAAGAGTAAATACTATTTGAAACGACACCATGGAATTAAGATTTCTGAATGTTTTAAGAAAAACATTAAACACACATTAATACATACAAGACTAATTTATTAGTTCATTTTAAATGTACATCAAAACTAAGAAAAAATTGTCACAAGTTATAACATAGAAATAAACTACTCACAAATTCCAGCATACATACAGTACAAGTTCTAATATGCAAGACTACAAATGATCAAAAAATTTCTATTGCCAAACAGAGTTCAAAGTAAAATTCATATTTGTAAATACTAATTTAGTTATACATGCAATTTTGATGAAATTTAGCATTACTACATATAAATGATCATTTCAGAGAAACTTGACTACAGTTCACTAGTTTACAAGAACTAAAATTTAAAGTTCGTTCAAAAACTAGAATTCGGGGAATAGAAAAAAGAAAATTCGACTTAAATGAATTTGTTTTCACACTTTATCGAATTAAACATATATTAGTAAAAATAAATTCCAAGCTTTCTATGCTCATTATAACAAAATGATTTTTATTAAGTGACTAAATTTATAAATTCAGTGAAAAGTGATATTGTTTTCCAACTAAAATTTAAAATAAACTATCACTTCATAATTTGTAAATTTCAGTTACTAATTTCATTTTATAAAATTTTCGGGATTTTAATTATCAATGTTAAACTTTGTAGCCTCGTAATTTTGAATCATACCCAAAAGACAAAAGTTTCTCAAGCACTGAAAAAGTCTTGTGTGATAACTTTGAAAAACTAAACGAACTTTTGTTAAGTCTTAACGTTACATTCAAGTCACCCGCATTTGCAAATGGTAAAAAGGCCACGAAAATCTCCAATAGATAGCCTGAAGAAAGGGATCATGTGTTTGAATCCCTTTATCACTGAGGATATTTTACGTAAGAAATGGAGTCTAGGAGAGCCGCAAGCTTAATTCAAATCGACCAGGTCATCATCATCTCTGGGATTTGAATTAGAGTCACCTAACCAAGAGGCAAGCGCTCTATATCTTGAACATGCGCTTTACTAATTATAGCCACTGAGTACGACTAATATTTTACGTTAGAACTGGAGTCTGGGAGAGCCGCAAGCCTAATTCAAATCGACCAGGTCATCATCATCTCTGGGATTTGAATTCGAGTCACCTAACCAAGAGGCAAGAGCTCTATCCCTTGAACATGCGCTTTACTAATTATAGCCACTGAGTACGACTGATATTTTACGTTAGAACTGGAGCCTGGGAGAGCCGCAAGCCTAATTCAAATCGACCAGGTCATCATCATCTCTGGGATTTGAATTCGAGTCACCTAACCAAGAGGCAAGAGCTCTATCCCTTGAACATGCGCTTTACTAATTATAGCCACTGAGTACGACTGATATTTTACGTTAGAATTGGAGTCTGGGAGAGCCGCAAGCCTAATTCAAATCGACCAGGTCATCATCATCTCTGGCATTTGAATTCGAGTTACCTAACCAAGAGGCAAGAGCTCTATCCCTTGAACATGCGCTTTACTAATTATAGCCACTGAGTACGACTGATATTTTACGTTAGAACGTGAATCGTTAAGCTTCGAAATGGCTGAAAGAGTATGAAACACAAAGCGAAAGCAGAACGGCCGTCTATAACTTCCACTTCATGCATCCCATTCTCCCAGTCACTTCAAAACTTCTGATCATCACTTGCAAGTTCCTGTTTTATATTGTCCTATCTTTAATTAAATCATCAATTCTAATTTCGGTATGAAATTTACTAAATTTAAGCTTTCTTTCATCGGAAGAAAAGTGGCTTTCAGTAATAAAAATAAGGATCTCTTAACTATTTGGCTAACCATTGGATTTTTTCGCAGTTTCCTTTCCATGTAACGCAAGTGCTGCGCACTAAAAAGTATTATGGGAATTTTCTCCTTTAGTTCCAACTAAAAAGATAAGTTCGGAAAATATTTCTCAGATTGTGCTTTGAGCAGCGTTGTATTAAATTGTTCAATTTCAACTACCCGATTTCTGTACCGCTATTAGATTTTCTGCATCAGAAATAAGATTGACAAATTAAATTAAGATGGAAGATTTACTCATCGAACAGGGATTAAATAAGTCAAACTCGCCAATTAAAGGAATAGCTAGACCCAGAGATTATCGCTATTTTATAGAAATTACGGAGAATCTCTTGTCAGTTTTCAGGATAGGAAAATCGAAATTTATAGTTTATAATTTATAATTAAGGAGTTACGAAATGGCTATTCTTTCCAGTAAAAGTTAAAAATTCAACTCTCCTTAATTAATCACATTAACAGTTTTTATCTCTTACTGAAACATCTTGTTAAACAATTTAAATAAAATTCACCCTACTATTTTAGAGACAATATCTGGAATATAAATAAAGTTTATAAAAATAAATATTGTAGAGTCTAAAAAGTTTTTAAAATAGTCCCTTTAAATTTTAGTTCCTTATTTTATTTAGAAAGGATTCAGCATTTTTAAAAAAACTAGAGTATGAAAGGGATAATTGAAACAAAATTAAGTTCATGCTACTAACAGAAAAAGACCCTTAGTACTGGAAGCAATTATTTTATACCATTTGCTATTATAAGCAATTTCCACAACATTTAAAGAAATTTAAAAAAAACTTTTATACAAACTAAATCTTCCTCCAGACAGGATACTTTACACACTGTATACTGAATTTTCGGTTCAACACAACATTTATAGGTCGCACATTAATAAGCATAAATTCTCAACAAAAAGAACAAACAAGATAATGAAAAAACAAATTAGACATTGATTGAAAGTTATAATTTTAGTTGGAAATTTATTTACTTTGAATTCTACAACTTAATTCCTTATCTCTATTGAATATCCACATTTTTTCCTATTATCTTTCTCTATAGCAGAAAAGAACATTATAAATAGAACATAATCAGACTTTTAAAAAACGTAAATTTGAAAAATTACAATTACGCTGAATCCGTGTGATCATATTCATGCCTTTTCTTTTAAAAGCAGTATATTAAAGAAAATCTGTAGAAACACTACTAATACCCTATAATCTGTTACACATTCAATATGTAAAGTGCCTCAGTTGAAGAATTGAAACATGTAAAACCAATGACCTGAGTTTGATAAATTTAACTTCATTTTATTTAGTTTCTTTTAAAAAAATTCCTTTCTTATTTCAAAAAAGTAAATGACATTTTATGAAAGGCTCATCCAAGAATTTTTTTTTAAAATGTGTGATTTAGAATACATTTTACTCTTATTTTATGCCACAGTTGAGATAAAACTGTCCCGCAATTCTAGCTTTTAAAGCTCAGTTTTAGTAAAAGTTAATTGAAAGCTCGTATTTAAAGAGTTTGATTTGGCAGTTTTGTTTTGTGAAAAAACCATTAAATACACATCAATACTTACAAGTCTAATTTATTGTTTCCACATTTTAAATACACCAAAACTAAGAAAAATCGTCACAAATTATAACATCGAAATAAACCGCTCACAAATTCCAGCATACATACAGTACAAGTTCTAATATACAGGACTACCAATGAAAAAAATTTCTATTGCCAAACAGAGTTCAAACGAAAATTCACATTTTTAAATACTAATTTAGTTATACATGCAATTTTGATGAAATTTAGCACGAATACATATAAATGATCATTTAAGAGAAACTTTACTACAGTTCACTAGTTTACAAGAACTAAAATTTAAAGTTCGTTCAAAAACTAGAATTCGGGGAGTAGAAAATTGTATTGAAATGAATTTATTTTCCCACTTTTTCGAATTAAATATATTAGTAAAAATAAATTACAAGCTTTCCATGCATTAAAACAAAATTATTTTTATTGACTAAATTTATTAATTTAACTCACTGAAAAGTGATATTTCGATTGTTTTCAAACTAAAATTTAAAATAAACTATCAGTGCTTAATTTATTAATTTTAGTAACTAATCTCATTTTACAAAATTTTCGGGTTTTTAATTATCAATATTAAATGTAGCCTCGTAATTTGAAATCATACCCAAAAACAAACGTTTATCAAGCATTGAAATAGTCTTGGGTGATAACTAATCAAACTTTTTTGAAGTCTTAACGTTACAGTGAAGTTACCCGCCTTTGCAAATGGACAAAAAGGCAATGAAAATCTCCAATAGGTAGCCTGGTAAGGGGATTCAAACCCACGATTTCTTTTATCACTGAGGATATTTTACGTTGGAACTGGAGTCTGGGAGAGCTGCAAACCTAATTCAAATCGACCAGGTCATCATCATCTCTGGGATTTGAATTAGAGTCACCTAACCAAGAGGTATGCGCTCTATCCCTTGAACATTAGTTTTAATACTTCTACGAAATATGATATGTGATATGATATGAAATATGCTGTGTTAGTGATGTGTTAGTATATGCTGTGATATGAAATATGCTGTGATATGAAATATGCTGTGTTAGTGATGTGTTAGTATATGCTGTGATATGAAATATGCTGTGATAGTGATGTGTTAGTATATGCTGTGATGATATGATATGAAATATGATGTGTTACTTTTCATATTTCGTAGAAGTATGAAAACTACAGCACGAAGCCGAATTGCCCCAAAACAGAAATTTGAGTAAGTGAATCGTGAAGTTTCGAAACGGCTGAAAGAGTGTGAAACACAAAGCGAAAGCAGAACGGCCGTCTACCACTTCCACTTCATGCATCACACTCTCCCAGTCACTTCAAAACTTCTGATCATCACTTGCAAGTTCCTGTTTTATATTATCCTATCAATAAGAAACTCATTTCGGTAAGAAATTCACTAAATTTAGGCTTTCTTTCAACGGAAGAAAAGCTAATTAACTGGCTTTCAGTAATAAAAATTTAAGGATGTCACTACTGTTAGGCTAACCTTTGGAGGTATTCGCAGTTTTCCTTTCCATCTAATGCAAATGCTGCGCTCTAAAAAACCCCGGAATTTAGTTCGCAACTATTACAGGAATTTTCGCCTTTAGTTCAATCTAAAAAGGTAAATTTGGAAAATATTTCTAAGAATGCGTTCTGAGCAGCGTTGTATTAAATTGTTCAGATTTTACCATTATACCGCTATTAAATTTTCTGTCATAGAAGCGTGATTGACTTAGTCTCATAAGAATGAAGATTTACTTAAATCAAAATGAATTAATTTATTCAAATTTGCGAAAGATAGTCAGAGATTATAGTATTTTATAGAAATTACGGAGAATCTTTTGTCCATTTTTAGGACTGGAAAACCGAAACTCATGGTAATTCAAGAGTTACGAAACGGCTATTCATTTCCACTAAAAGTTAAAATAATACATCTTTCCTTAATTAATCGAAGTATTAGTTTATGACTTTTTCTGAAACATCTTGTTAAATAACGAAAGAAAAAAAATTACTATTTTAGAGACAATCTCTGGGATATAAAGCAGATTTATAAGATTAAATTTTACTAACGTTTATCGGGTCCATTTAGAAATAGAAGCCAACTTAAATGTAGAAAATTTGTTATTTTCGAAAAAAAAAAAAAAGATTTCTAATGTCTCTTTAAATTTTAGTTCTTTTATTTAACATTAGGAGAGGATTCAACATTTGAAAAAGTAATAGAGGAAATGTATAATTTAAACAAAATTAAGTTCGCGCTACTGAAAGAAAAGACACTTCGTACTGAAAAGCAAGCATTTCAAACCATTGAAAAATTAAGCAATTTCCACAACATTCAGAGAAATTACAAAATAAACTTTATTACAAATGGTCTTCCTCCAGACGGTAGTTTACACATTTTTAACTGAATTTTTCACTACACAACATTTATAGGTCGCACATTAACAAGCATAAATTCACATAAAAAAAATTTGAAAATACAGATTGAACATTGGCTGAAAGTTATAATTTGAGTTGGACACAGATTACTTTGTATTATATAATTTAATTCCTTATCTCGAGTGACAACCCCCATTTTCGTTCTATTATGTTTCTCTATAGCAGGAAAAAACATTAAATTTATAAATTACAGAATGTTTAAAAGAGTTAAATTTTGAAAAATTACATTTGCGCTAAATCCTTCTGTCTGATCAAATTCATACCTTTTATTTTAAAAACAAATCAGTAGAAACTACTAATACCCTATAATCTGTAACACATTCAATATGTAAAGTGCCTCAGTTGGAGATTTGAAACATATGCAAAACCAATGACTGATCTGATGAACTGAACTTCATAATTTTGTTTCTTTTCAAAAAATTCCTTTCTTATTTAATGCAAACTATATTACATTAATACATCAAAAAGCCCATTGAAATTAAAATTTTAGATTAGATTTTAAATGAGAGATTTAGATTCTTGCGTAATTCTTGCTTTTTCAAGGTCCTGGTTTAGTAAAAGTTAATTGAAAGTTCGTATTTAAAATAACAGTTTATGCTTTGACAGTAAAGCTTCTGTTCTGCGGAAAATAGTCAGCACACTTCCCAGACTAGTTTCTGAAAATTAAAACACTGCTTTTCATGCAAAATCAGTGCATACTCGTGTTTGATTTCAAATAAAATTTGATTCTACTTGATAAAATTTTAAATCAGAACCCAAACATTTATATTTAGCAACATTTTCCTAAGATACCCGTCGCTTTAGCAGAAACTTCAAATTTGAATTAAGAAATAAAAAAGCTCATTTAAACCTAGCTCTCAGAAATATGTAAAGGAGAATCTTATATAAATATCGTTATGTGAAACTGGCGTTTGTTCTTTAATGAAGGATTATTCCGGATTTTGAGAAATCCTAAAAATTCTACAGATACATTTCTGGAGATAAAAATTTCGTATTTTTACTTATCTTTGTGAAGTAAATATCATTACTGGCTTTTAGGAGCAAAGTCATAAGCAATTTTTGAATTAAGCTGAAGTTATGGACTTTAAAATTTAAATTATGAAAAGCAGGCATTTAAAATTAAGTTCGGTGATGGGGAAGTAAATTTCTGATCAAAGACTACTTTACCTTTTTTTAACTTATTTTACTTGCTTTAAATTGTGTGCTTAAGATCATGCTTTTAAGTTATAAACATAAAATTCTTAAATATTTTAGTACTACAGAGTTTATTCAAAAATTCTAGACTTATCGACATTATTTAACTCTATATTATGGTTGTAAAAGTTTCATTATTCCTAAACTTTCTAAATTTCGAATGACCAGCGACGTAGAAATGTTTTATTTTGGAAATCATATCTACAACATGTCTTTGTTGAAAAGAAATTTGAGCTTTAAAGAAACAATTTAAGAATAACATATCTACTACGACCACAGTGACTAGAATTCCACTTTTTATTTCTCAAAAAAGCAATCTGAACATATTGAGGCAAATAAGAAAGCCAAGTAAATGTTGTTTCAAGGTATGAAGTTAATCTACCAGTAAAATACATTAGATTATTCAGTATTTTTAAGCAAAAATCTGAAATAACAATAATTTAACATTCTGACAAATTAAAACTGGTTCAAAATTTTATATTAGCCAACACCATTTAATTTTGACCTTCAAGCATTTTTTAAGAATCAATATTTTAGTTATTTCTAAAAATATTTACTTTAAACTAGATATTGTAACTATATAGTTTGGAAAGAAACGGTTAATCTTATTCATAAATTTCAGAATTTACAAATTTCAGCAATTTTTATAATTAATTTTCTTTATAATACGAAATCCGGATTCCAATCCTATGTTAAATATTTCACTCAAATCAAATCTTATTTTGCTTCAGAGATAAGTTAGTGTTAGGTTTTTGTTAAGACATGTTATAGAGTTACATGTTAGTAATTCACTCAGAGCAAAATAAGATTTGAATTTCTTTTGAATTCAGAAGCCACTTTAAAAGAATTTTAATTTTTATAAAGATTTCTCCCTATTAAATACTTTTACTTGAAACATGATAAGGGACGTAAAAACTTAACTTTACGGGGTTAACTAAATATGTTTAGAAACGTAGAAAATCCAACTAAACATTAAGGGGTTTTGTTCAGATATTTAAATAAAACGAAATTTTATTTCATCTTTTTCAGTCTTCTCAAATTTTTCCTTATTTACCAATATTTTCTTTCGCCACCAAAAGATTTAAAGTTAAACAAAAATATTAAAAATTTCTTTATTTACTAACTTAAAACAATTCTTCCACTTGCAAAGCTGTTCGTGTTCTATTAAATCTTTGAAAATTTTAAAATGAGAACAAATAAATTTTTAATATGCCTGGATGTTGAAAAAATAAGCAAAACTTCAAAGTCACTGTGGTGCTTAAAATAAGTGTAAATCAAGGTAATTCTTTAAACTTTTCTTAGACAGAAAAAATAGAATTTTGATTTAAAAATTAATGAATCTAGAATATTTTTAAACACACTTTATTATCCCTTTCCGAAGCTACGAATTTAGATTGAAAATTTTAGTGGTGCAGAACACTGGAAAGTGCGTCCTTAGACGTTACATTGAAAGTGAAGATACTGTAGCTTTTAGTTATTTAAACAGTGGTTGCAAAAAATCCGTGCGTTTAGTTTACATTTCTAGTGTATAGTTAAGTTTCTCGAATTAGTGTTGCCAGACTGACTTCTCTGCACAGTAAAAGGTTGACTGACATGAAGTTATCGTTTTTATTAAGCTTCTGCCAATATTTAATTATCAAATTTATTTAATCCCTCGACGGAGAAGGGTACCTGCGTACCATATCTATTTTTTGAAGCTAATTACAAGCAAAACATTTTGCTATATCTTAATAAAAAAAGGTAAACTAGTTACTAAATAAATATGTTAGATTATTTGAATTACATATATATACTTTATAAAATACAAAGAAAGCTCTTATTCAAAAATTTATCAATTGTATTAAAAAACTTTTAATGATGGATAACTTTCTTAGATCTAAATAAACTAAAATTGTTTAGAAGTGAGTCGTTTTTAAGATTTTACCATTAAGACAGAAAAGTCACCAGTGTTTAACTCCGCATTTTAGAACTATAAATTATTAAAATGCTAAATATAAAATTTGTCACTTTTTTAGCCTAAATACAAAATGAAAAATTGCAAATTTAGTTAATGAAAATTCTGTGTCGAAGGGTTAAAAATAGAGGATCTGTTAAAACTAAAGTTACTTCTGCGAATCTAAGAAATTTACTACTGCCAACTATTTGAGAGTTCGCAGAAACAAGAAAAGCATATAAAGATAATGTTTGAAATTCCCAGATTACAGCAGATTTCTAATCTAAATGTTAGAATGTTTCTGCTCTGTTTAAATTATAAACATCTAATTTTTTGGATCATTTAGTTTAGTCTGACTGATGGCTATTTTTAATATTGAAAATATTAAAAATAGCCATTATGTAATTTTATAAAAGTTAATACTTTATATTCTATTGCCGATTTTACTATATATAGATTACTAAAATTTGTTTCTAGCCCTTGGAAAATTTGAGTTTTACCTCCTTAGCTTTTCCCCCCCATTATTCATAACCATTATATTTTACTATTGAATCACAATTTTTCATCTTACTACTCTAATATAGCAAATTTCCGTTTAATGCAGAAATTTATTAATCTATATCCACATTTGGAATAAAAAGTAACAATGCCATATTGAGATAAAATTTTGGATATAAGTTTGAGAACCAGTAAATCAAAATTCACTTCACAAAAATTTCTAGAATTATTTTCACCCAACTTCCATCTTTAAATGCAATAACATTTTAGATTTTTATATCTCCCTGTTTTATGCTTTGAAAATGTTTATATTTTTAAAGAAATTAAAGTTGAAGATTTAGATTTTTTTAAACTTAATTAAATTTATAAATCACTTTGCTTATTCAACTATTGATCTATACTGAATGGTTTAAATTAACATATATTAGAATTTAAATTCCCCAATACATATTACTAGTCCTTCGAAAATTTATCGTAGGATTAATTGAAATTAAGACTAGAACCACTAATATAAGAAACAAATAGAAACCAAATTATGATTTTCAGTCAAACTATTCGCAAAGTAAAGATTTCATTACTAAAGCATTTCCAATTTTTTAAAAAAAGGTATAAATTTAAATTTTAGTTTTAAAAAGTTACAATTATTTTCACAGATTTAAACATTAGAATAAATAAAACTCAATTTACAGGATAAGAATGCATTGGTTAAACAAATTCTTCAACTGCCAGTTCTAAACTAGTTCTGTCCTGATAAAAGGGACAAAACACTGATTTTATATATGTGGATCAAAACAGTAAACAATTAGTTCGAGTAATCAAAACAGCTGCGAAATAATTTTTAAGTGCTAAGAAAAATATAGACTAACTTATTGTTGGGTGTGGCAAAACTTGATTGCAAGTAGATTTCCATAAACTCTGTTGTTGCTCTGTCCATTGACGGAATTTTGAAGTAAACTTCTGATGATTCCGATAAAAGAATTGTGGACTGCACTCTTAACCAAAGTAGTAGTGAAGCTGTAAGAAAATGACATTCGTTAGTCATGAAAAAAAAAAAACTAAAATTTATGTATAGTTTAAAAAGTCATAATTTGAAAATTTCTTACTTAAAATCACTATACTATCAATTTAGTTTAAATTTTCTATTTTAAAGTTGGAGTTTAAAATAAAAATAATTCGTTCCAACCGAAATTTTCAACCACTAACATGTTCAAAGCTATTCGTTATGAGAAATTTTTTCATAAACTAGTTTTCAAAACTATTATGCACAAAAAGTTTTCAATTAACTTTATCTATGGTAATGTACCCGAAAAGAAAAACATTTAACGGATTTTTCAGATTGAGTGTACCACCCAAATTTTGATTACAAATCGATAAAAATGTACAAGAGCTTAAGTTTGTGTTTAATTTCACAACCTAATTTCTTAATTAACGTATTCATAATTGATTATTACGAAGATTACTGAACAATGTAAAATAAACACTTGCGCAATTATAAGCACATAGCTTTTATAAGCACATTTATAATTTAATAAGCACATAATTTTTATTTAAATAGCTAAAAATACACCATTTTTTAATTTTTTCTTGTTTGCTATAAATTTAATTTTTCTAGTGAAAACCTCATTGAAAAAGAAATCTGTTCGTTCCTAAAAAAAAAAAAAAAAAAAAGAGACTAAAAAACCAGTGCTATATTCAAGAAACAACTTTGTTAAAAAAAAACTCAAAGAATAGCCATGTTGAGCTATTAGAATTCCACTGTAATTTTAATCTACTTTAAAGTTGCCTATTAGTAAAACGGCTTCAGTATGGATTATAAATGAAAAAAAAATCTAGTAAACTATTTAAATTATCGTTAAAAAATGCTTTAACACAAAAGTTTTTTGAAATAATGAATTGAATATATCACTTACCTGAAGTTGAGAAAAAGGCTCACACTGGCAAATTTTCACTTTCATCCAAAATCTTGAAGAATATAACTTTATTCGATCCTCATCCAAAAACAACGATTCCGATGGAATAACTCAAGACGGTCACAAAATCTTAGGACAGAGGAAAATCTCCCGACTTCGGACATATATATATTCCATAAAAATGCCGATAACGATTATTTTATACAAAAGTTAAATTGGAAAGGGGTCTCCCTAGCCCAGTGGTATCACCCACCGTAGACTGTGAGAATCGTGGAGGTTTCATGTTCGTATCTCACCGTAACCCTGTCTTCAAGCATCACTGGCTGCGGTCAGTGTGCGGGTGGTTGACCACTTGGATCAGTCTGCGTAGGGACCGAGGGTGTGCGATATCGGTCCTCGTCAAACTGTTCTACCGTAGAGTGCTCGACTTCGTGTGCAGGTCATCGGGCTTCCGAATAGGGGTACCATCCCCTCTGCAGAGTATCAGAAATGTTACGGCATGTCTTCGGATCATTCTCAGGGATGCTTCCCAGACAGTCGCCAATAGCCCATTGTGAAGCTCTAGTGCGACGTAAATGAACTACAACATCGTGATGTCTTTCACTATACTGTTCTATCTGTCCTTATAATTGATAAAGGTTTATAAATCTAAATTGAGCACACAAGTCTTCATATGTATGTAATTTCAGTAAAGCAACACCGAAATCGCCGAGAGCTCTAGAAGGTTAGTTTTCCGGAATTGCAGCAAGCAGTATTGTTGTAGTCATTGTTCTGCAGCAGAAGTTTTGATAATTACAAATGTTCTGCGAGTTTCGTTAAAAATAATCAAACAACCCTCATTTCTTAAATTATGATACTTTTTTTGAAGAACATTTCGTTTCATTTTGCAAACAAAAATTACAAAAACAGAAATCCTAATTAGTTAATACCTAACTACTGAATTAATTTTATTTAGTTATAGTTACACATTTAAGTAACATGAAGAAAGTGCGAAACATAAAGTATATATATATATAACTTTTTTTTACATTGTTGTAGTAGTTCATTTACATCGCACTAGAGCTGCACAATGGGCTATTGCAGACGGTCTGGGAAACATCCCTGGGGATGATACGAAATCATGGCATCACAATTTTGATCCTCTGCAAAGGGAATGGCACCCCCGCTTCGGTAGCCGACGACTTGCACGCGAAGGCGAGTACTTTACGGTAGAACATTTTAACGAGAACCCATGCCGCACACCCTCTGTCCCTACGCACACTGATGCAAGTGGTCACCCACCCGCACACAGGCAGCAGCCAGTGATGCTTGACTTCAGTGATCTGCTGGGAAACGTGTCTTAACGATCAGTCCACTGCGAGACTTTTTTATAATGCATTTTGTTACGTTTGATACATAAATATTTAAATGAAAGCGTACAGAGCAAAGCATAGCTAAAGAAGAATAAACTGTACACAAACTTACATATTTATATGGTTGATTTAAAAAATAAGTTACAAACATTTGGCATTTTGAAAGTCAATGGCTTGTCTTCTCATTATAAAGAACGGCTTATCTAAGCTTGTCAGGTTGAAGCACAATGTAGAGAAAAACATCACAAGGATACATCCATATTTGATGTGGGATTCGAACTTCCTTCCTTCAAGCTATAGATCATTCTAATTAACGTAAAATAAAAAATATATATTAAAGCCTAACTTTTTGATATATATAGTTCTAATTCAATCATAAAGTGTTCCGCACTCTCTGCTTTAGGACGGCAAAGCTTTGAAGCTTTTAAATGTATTCTAGTTAAAGGTTTTTCTAGGGGCCTCTCTGGCCGAGTGGTATCGCCGGTCAAAACGCTCTGTTAAGCGTGGAGGTAGCGGGTTCGAATCCCGCCGTAACCCTGAATGTATTCTTTGTGATGTCTTTCTCTGAATTGTTCTATCTGTATTTTCTACTTGACAATGACTTATAAGCCTATATTGAGCACACAAGTCAGCAAATGTATGTAATTTCAATAAACAATAAAAAGGTTTTTCTAATGTAAGAACTACTTAAAATATTTAATTATTTTACTGACTGAGTGAGCAATAGAATGGAATCTACGATTTCGGACCTTAAATTTGTGCATCGATGTCCTTTAAAAATCGTAGCTTTTACAATTCAATAAAATACATATGGAACCGGGGTGGGTGAAATTCGAAATGTAACAAAATTGGTAGTTCGTTTCCCCGTGATCACTGAAGATATTTGATTTAAGGAAGCCTCTCAAGAGCTCTTATATTCTTCGGATCAACTTCCATAGCTTGTACAATCTGTTCTTGAAGTTTGACGAAGACTCGCTAGTCTTTTGAGCACAGATGTATGTACTGTAGATAGATGTAAGTACTCCGGTGAAGTATTTTCTAAGGACATCGCTGGAAGAGAAGCCAGGTTCGTTAATTCCATCTTAGCGTCAAACTAACCTCACCGCATTCACGCAAGAAGGTGTAGGTAAAAACTGTCGCATATGAAAGTCCTCTCGTTTGTATGATGTGATAGTTCAGAGAGAAAAGTACCAACTCAATCACTGTTCACGTTATCTGACTGGGACTAAAATCACGTTTCATTCCAACTACAGCAGTTAAATTAAATTATTTATTGTTACATATGAATATGCAGATATGTGTGCACATTATAGAATATGGCTTGTAAGCTTTAGTCGAAACACAGATAACATAAATTAAAGAACGTCATCTCAAAGATACATCCAGGTTTCAATGGGATTCGAGCCCGTTACCAATACACTACACATCGTTTGATATAATGGTGGGGTAGTGTGTCAAGGGTGGCCCAAGCTGTTAAAAGACAGAGTCGCGTAAAGCTAAACTTGGTGTTTTAGTATGGCTGGTTGATGTAATGAGTACGCCTTATAAATAATGGATACATAATAGAGCATAACTGAAGGGTCCCGCAGTGGAATGATCGCTAAGACACGGTTCACAGCAGAACACCGAAGTCAAGCATCACTGACTGCAGTCAGTGTGCGGGTGGGTGATCACTTGGATCAGTCTGTGTAGCGACCGATGGCGTGCGGTATTAGTCCTCGTTAAACTGTTCTACCTTAAAGTGCTCGACTTCGAGTACAGGTCGTCGGGCTGCCGAAGCGGGGGTACCATTCTCTCTGCAGAGGATCAAAATCGTGATAGCATGTTTTCGGTTCATCCTCAGGGATGTCTCCCAGACCGTTTCCAATAGCCCATTATGCAGCTCTAGTGCGACGTATATGAACAACAAAGTAACAAAGTTATCATTAATCAATTAAGATCTTTTCCTTTGGTTATCCCACATTTGCGATGAATTTTTATTTCATTCATTTTAATTATTGCTGCTCCATCATTGTCGCAATAGTACAGGTGTCATTCTCGGATGAGAAGGTTTAAAAATTACATTTAAGAGGAACTGCTCGCGCGTGTGCATGCAATAGCGTAAACAAATCGGATGCATTGTGAATTTGCACAAACTGCTCTTAAAAAGTGCCCATTAGGACTGCTTTCCGTAAGGTCAACTAGTATCGAGATTTCGTCTGATTGGTTGTTGGTCTTAAAGTGAAAGTTTGTTTCACGGTAATCATTTTCACTGTGGCACAGAGGTTAAAAGCGAATCATCATCCCTAATACAACTCAACTCATTTTCACCGTGAGTTCTTCGAAAAATTATTTTCCCGCCTACTTGATGTTGTTGATGTTCTAGTTGTGGACGTCTTGCCGTTTACTAAGAAATTTTCAGACAGTCTCTTCAATTTCATTGTTAAGATCAGTATTTTGTTTTCTTTCTTTCGTAATTTGGATTTAAACGATAAATAACAGAAATTTTTTCAATTGTTTTTGCTTTAAAGCAACAAATTCTTTTGATGTAGTATTGTGTAGTGATGTAGTATTGTAAATCTTTGTTTGTTTAACCCGAAAGTTAGTAGTAGCCTTCAAACTCTTTTTTCTCAGAAAAATTTCTTAAACATTTCAGACGTCGAGAAAATTTTAAATTTTTTTGGAAGACAGAGTAAATGAAAATAAGTATCATAGCTTTTCATTTTTTTTTTTTTTTTTTTTTTTTTTTAAGATAGCAGCTTTTTCTAATCGTAGAAGTAAAGAAAATCATCTCGAAAGTTTAATATTTTACTGAATGCTACGTATACACAGTTTTAAGTTAAAATAAACATTTTTTGATTTTTAAATTATTCTTGCAAGAATTTGAAATTCATGTAGATTAATGACCATGTCCATTTATGGATGTCGCATTTCATTAATATTTTTTATCTTCTTTTTTTCAAGACTTTAATTATTTTTAATTTGACACTTTAGATTTTTAACTTGTTTTAATTACGGTTTGAAGTTTGTGTATAATTACCAAGACCATTTATCGTAAAGTGTTTTAATTCTTTTTTAGCTTCTGAGACCTGATTCAGATTGATGAAAGTTGCACTAAAATCCTGCACTGCTGAAGGAATGCTCTCTGTTGAGTGTCATCTTTGACTTTGGTGAGTCACATTTTCTTTTTTTTCGCGATGACCTATCGACTGTATAAAGACATAAAATAAGGAACTGTTTTGACAAAATTTTAGTTTAACTATTAAAAAGGGCTGTCTTGAGCAGTACAATAGTTATTTTTTTTTGGATCAAACAGAATAATCCTATATTTGTTGGCATATCTATTCTATGAATTGTAAGTATTTGTTGTTTCCAGCCTGACAAGTATTGTGAATACATTTAGATATTTGGTGGCCTGCCTTTTCTTAAAACCATTTTAAATATTTATAAAAATAAAAAAAAAAACACTTAACTTTCCAAAGGCTTCTAGTTTGAATAGATTTCACGGCAAGTTTTGCCAAATTATATTCCTATTTTTAGTGCCAGACTTTAAATCAATCATTGAGAAAGTTAATTAGCCCCATAAAAAGTTTAATATCTTGTTTTTTTCTCTCTGAAGTCTATATTTGTCTGTTTCGTTATTTCGATATTCAAGATCATTTTGTGTTAATGATCATTCATTTTAAATCAAGTTCGAGAATGAACCTTGAAGCGGCTATTCCGTTATTTCGATATTCAAGATAATTTTGTGTTAATGGTCATTCATTTTAAATCAAGTTCGAGAATGAACCTTGAAGCGGCTATTCCGTTATTTCGATATTCAAGATAATTTTGTGTTAATGGTCATTCATTTTAAATCAAGTTCGAGAATGAACCTTGAAGCGGCTATTCCGTTATTTCGATATTCACGATAATTTTGTGTTAATGGTCATTCATTTTAAATCAAGTTCGAGAATGAACCTTGAAGCGGCTATTCCGTTATTTTGATATTCAAGATAATTTTGTGTTAATGATCATTCATTTTAAATCAAGTTCGAGAATGAACCTTGAAGCGGCTATTCCGTTATTTCGATATTCACGATAATTTTGTGTTAATGGTCATTCATTTTAAATCAAGTTCGAGAATGAACCTTGAAGCGGCTATTCCGTTATTTCGATATTCAAGATAATTTTGTGTTAATGATCATTCATTTTAAATCAAGTTCGAGAATGAACCTTGAAGCGGCTATTCCGTTATTTCGATATTCAAGATAATTTTGTGTTAATGATCATTCATTTTAAATCAAGTTCGAGAATGAACCTTGAAGCGGCTATTTTAATGCAACTTAAAATGTCAATTTTCGGAGATGTAATTCTAGAAAATTCTAGTTTTCTGAAGTTTATCTACTATTCTGCTATTAATCGTGCTAATGTTTTTAAAGTTTGAATAATATTCGATCCAACATTTGAATTTTTAAAATTATCATATTTTTAACTTTCTGTTTAATTATTATTCGGGTTAATAATTCAGTTCGAATTATTAGTTTCGGCCTGGCACCATTTTTTTGTGAAAGGGCACTTTGCATTAAAAAATTTATTTGTGAAAGAAAACAAGTTAAAATTTTCCCCTAAATACTTTTTCACCAATGTAATATTTTATGCCAGGAAACGCAAGATAATATTTTTGAAAGCTAATTCGGTTCACAAATCAAAACTGCAAAAAATTATGCAGTTCATCATTTATGAACCGAATTAGCTTTCATAAATATTGTCTTCACTAACGATAAACTACAAAAAACTGTTCACGAGGACCACTATCTTAAGTCACACCCTTCAAAGGCATTTATTAACTTTTAATATTGTTAATAAAACTATTACACAAATAATAGTATTTATTTTCATTAAATTCAACTCAAAATTACATTTTTTGTAAATGCTTCGATTTCTATTTACAATAACGTTTTTCCATTATGTATCTACAGTTACTCTTTTATAAACAGTTCAACGTTCAATAAGGTAATTAAAACTGGTCATTTAAATAGTCTTAAATTTATTCCTTAATTATAACCCTTAAAAATTAAATGTTTATACACTTTTATCTTTGATATATTCTAGGATTTTGTCTCGAATTCAGGATATGTCAGTAATACTGTATTCAGTTTAGGAGATTAAAATAATACTATTGCAATAATATTTTTTCAAACAAACATCCAATTAAAGTAATTTATAAATAAGAAAGTATTTTTCATCTTTCTACTAAATTAAAATCGGTTACCTCGTAAACCAAGCTTAGGCTTGTAAACCTCTCTTTAAAATCCTTGCAATTTTTGGAATGTTCATGAATTAAATATTTTAAAATTCTTTAAAAAGATCTTTTTTATTTAGAAAAAAACAATGTTCGATTCGGTTCTTTGAATACGATATTATAATAAATCGATCATAATTAGATAATTAAAAAACAATATTCTGCTACAAAATTCTATTTGAAATTGACTGAATGGAGTTTTTAATTGTAAAAATACAATTATATTATGTACTGTTATAAATAGTTAATCAATTCTCTCAGGGACTCAAACTTTTGAGTTAAAAATATTAACAAAAAGGTAAAAGTATTTCAACTTAATAATAGTTTTTGAAGAAATAACAGCTAGAGTTTTTTTTAATGTAAAATATGAGTGCAGTTATTGAAGTTTAGAACTGCTTAAGTCTCAATTTGCTAAATAGAGTGAGGAAGATACTGTTTATTTTCGTAAAATTTAAATAATATCTATATTTTAATTTAAGGAACATCGAAATACTTTTAGATAATTATTTAATCACTTTATTGATTTTGTAACTTACTTTGGATTGATTAACTTATTCAGATATCCTGATTTGATAGTTGAATTTACATAATAGTTAGTGCTTCGGGTGCTTTTTTTCAGGTGATTTATTTCCCATTTATTATTGAGATTTTATACAGTACAGTATATTACTGAAGTACCTTTCAAAATATGTTTATTATGGTTATAATTTAATGACGGAAAAGAAAATGTATGAATTACGAAAATTATTTGTACTTGAAATTGGGTTTTATGTTTCGAAAGATTACTGCAGAGTAAATATTCTGGATTAATTGTGTAAATTAAGGTTGATTTAAAATATATCTGCTTTTATATAAACTTATATAGCTAAAGATTTATCTACATTAAATAATTGCCAATTGCTTTCTGTCATTACTCCATTAACTTTACTGATAAGTGCATTAATATTTTACATTCATTAATATAAATATTTTATTTCTTTAACTTCAGTATTATCAATACTACATCACTTTATTAATATAAATTATATCTTACTCCTTCATTACTTCATTTACAACATTAATATAAACACGTTACTCCACCATTTTAAATTTCAGTTCGATTTTATTCCTGCATTATTTTATTTTCAGCATTAATATAGATTCATCCACCATTTTAAATTTCAATTCTCTTACTCCTTTTCATTACTTCATTGACAGCACTGATATAAATACATTACTCTGCCATTTTAAATTTCCTACGAAATATTCTAAGACACGTATAGTGTCCGTGATAATTTCTGCAGCTTCATATTTTTGCGGGAATTTCGCAGGATTTTTTAAAACTATTTAATTACATTTTAAAGATGTTTTTATTTCTATTGTAAGCAATAAGTTTATTTTTCATTAGATATTTTGCAGCAGATGTCAGTTCAATTCTATAATTTAAAATCATTAAGGGCAAAGTTCGTTTTTTCTTTACCGAAAACTTGAGAACGTTGCAGCTTTTGAACATCGTTGTTTCATTACCGATGATCTTCTACTAATGATCCAATAATTAACGTAATCTTTCTTCAGCGGTAAATGGACGTGGTACCAGCTTTTCCATGTTTACTAAAAAATAAGTTCGGAATTTGCATAACATTCCCAAAAGTTTGTTTTTGTTCCAAAGAGTCTCAGAAATATCTATTTTTGAAAGTTTACTGCAGGGGATACAATAGCGACACTGTGATTATAATAATGAGCTTTAAATGAGATGACAAAAGTTTTAAAAAAAATTAATGGGAAGTTTAATGTTATTACTGATCATTTAAATGATTAAGAAAACTATCTTTAAAAAAAGAACGGATTTGTAGAGAGATTTAGTTGAGCAACGACACTGAAATTTATACGTATAAAGGAAACATAGTTTGGCTTAGAGCTGCAACGCTTGAAGATTATGAAGTTATTATTGTTATTTAAATGAAATTATAAGTTTTATAATTCCATTATTCCAGTCGTTATACAGTCCTTGGCCATATAATTAGACGCACTATAAGATTCTATGTAAAATTATAATTATCAGGTGATACTATGCAGCTGCATTGTTTTTACACGGATGAAACCAGTTTGCATTTGTTTACGCTTCTGTATCAATTGATTAATATTGTCATGCAACACGTTGAGAATAAACACAAATAGGAAGTATATAAAAATTCTCCCCAATAAAAACCCATTACATGTATGTTTAAATATAAAAATATTGCATATAAACTCGTGCAAAACATGTAATTATTGAACTTCAGTGCGTCTAATAATTTGGTTCAATTATTATAATATACTTTCTTTTTTTTCTTTCCTTCCAGACGCGGATAGGTACCTAGGTTAGTAAAACCCTTTACCCGTATAATCCGGCCACAATTCTAGCCAACCTCTTCCCTGTGCTTGATCAGTGGCAATTATTTCAAGTTTCAAAAGAAAGGAGGTTGCAGTTTTGTTTTTCATATATACAGAAATATTCATTTGAATATTGTTTATAAACAAATCATTCGAAAATCATTTATTGTCATAGAAAGTGACAATAAATGATTTTCGAAAAGTAAACTATTAAATAAAAGATTAATGAAAAAAAAAAAATTTTTCAACTTCTTTAAAATTTTGATTTCCAGGTTTTAAATAATAAAATAAAGTGATTAAAATGTTATAATAATAAATAAAAATTTGAATAGAAGATCTATACAATATTTACAACATATAGGTTCCAAAATATGAAGAAAAAAAGATTTTCGAATATTATCATTATCAGAAAGAAAATTCATAATTTGGTTTTAAGTGTATTGTTAGTTATGAAATGTTTTTGCCAGGTTGGTAGATATTCGATGCCTGAGTATGCCATGAGACTGCATTCAGTAAGATAGTGCTCTGGAGTGCCCAGAATGTACAGTGATCATTATCTGAGGTGTTTAGATATTTGAAATAACGTGGAAAAGGACAGTTAAAAACCAGATTTCTTGTTTTCATGGTCTACTTTATTAATAATTTTATATAATCTTCCTCACTTATCTGAATTGTTCCAATAATTTTGCCAAATTTGTGATAAAGAGTTGACTCTTGAGATGTGAGATCGGGAAGGAGTAATTTTGTTTAGTTATCGTCTGCATTTTAATTAACTGTTCAGTCGCAATGTGCTTTAATCCATATTATAATATACTAATATAATGCTTCATAGAATAAATGTTCTATATTTATATAATGTATCGTATAATTTGTCCTATCGTCAAATTTATATTATATATTGCCTAATTAAACCCATTGATACACTAACGTAAAGAAGTAATTATGTTGAGATCTAGGAATAGAAGACTAAAATATTTCCCCCCTCTGAGGGTGTATGGTAACCCCTTCAAATAGCATAATTTTTCCGAAATCTTTCCTGAAATAATATTTTCAGGGAAGGTTTAGTAAATTAGAATAACAGGCAAGTGAGTGTTTTCATTCTCTTCGAAGTACTCCTACCTTTAGAGGAATCTCCTGAATAACCATTTTTTCTTAAAAATTTCCCCTAAAATTACGATTTTAAATGTCTAACTTTTCATGCGAATGAGTTTTTCAGAATATTTCTTCTACAGATCCACATATAATGCGTATTAAAGTATTTAAATTTCGTCTGCATTAATTAGCATATTTTAAGGGCCAAGGTAGCCTGGTTGTTAGGGCACTGGGCCCATATCCAAGAGGTCGTGGGTTCGATCCCTGCCCACCGATGACACCCCGTGTAGTAAATGGTGACTGATGCACAGGAATTTGTCAAGTCACAAAGTCCTCCATGTTCTCATAATAAATCATACCTTTGGGGGTACTGATCCAGAAGTTTCCTTGTCTTCTGGATTGGGTTCAAACTTACAAGGCTACGGAGTTGAACATTGGTTGTTGTAAACCCAAAATTGGGTCGGCTGTTCAACGATGGTTATAATTAGCATACTTGAGATCAACCCCTCGAACCATTAATATTGAGTCCTAGAACACGAAGATCCGATCATTAGATCAAAAATTATTCAGGGTAGTCCGCTTTTTTTCCCCCCGCACTTTATATATAACTAACTGCATCTAACGTCTAAGTATATGGATGGTTGACCGGTCAAAGCTAAGCACAGAAGACGCTGGGATTCGTCGTAAGACTTCCGATTGATGTTTACGCTTAAACATGAAATAGCGTGGTATCCAAAATTATTATACTAATAGTGTTAATGCGTTCTATCAATCTAATTTTCAGCAAATGAATTCAGAAGACTTCGCAAGCATACTATGATGGAACCCAAAAATATCAAACGGTGATATTTAACACAAATATAGGCAAATAAGGGATAAACATGGCAAACCATGCACTTAATGTTCTGATATTAATTTTCTTAAATTTGTTTTTGACTCAGAATCAGTTCAACTTTGTAAAAACTGCTATGAATGGTGGTTCCGCAGTGGATTGGATGGTAAAGACAAGATTCCCAGTAGAACACCGAAGTAAAGCACCACTGGTTGAGATCAATAGGAGGTTGGGTGACAACTTTGATCAGCCTGCGTAGGGACCGAGGGTGTTCGGTATCGGTCCTCCTTAAACGGTTCTACCGTAAAGTTCTCGACTTCACGCGCAGTTCGTCGGACTACTAAAGCAGGGGAGTCCCCCCCTCCCTGCTGAGAACCAAAAATGCGATCTTCCGTTCATCCTCAGGGATGTGTCCCTGACCGTCGCCAATGACCTATTGTGCTGCTCTAGTGTGACGTAAATAAAGTACCTACCTACCTACTATATGACAAGTGAAATTACACCTAAATTTAATCACAAATTACAATAATAAAACTTCATAGAATATTGAGCCTGTTCACACATCGCCTCGTAAGCAAAATATAAGCGGAGGAATACACCGGTAGTTTTCTAAATTTCTTCCGGTTTTAGGCAGCTTGTTGTTGTTTACATTCAGCAACAAGGCACGAATTTTTAATTCGCCATTTTCTACACTTTTTTTTCTTCTCTTGGAGGAACCTTTTATTTAATTACGATCCGGTAGCCATTAATTACGGTAGCCATTACCGTAATTAATTTCGTTAATTAAAGAGATTTTTTTTAAGTCAAATGTATGCTAAGAAAAATGGTTCAATTTTCTTACTCGCATCTTTGTTCTTCTTAAAGCAGATTTCTGCATGAACAATAAAATTCTCGAAGGAGGTAAAAAAACTGACAAATATGAAATATTACGTGTGATGAAAAACTTGAAAAAGAGAGCAAAGAGTTCAATGATAAAAAAAATTATCCTATAAAGTAATGGTTTGTAGATTCTTCAGAGAAAAAAATCCTTAATTTCACCACATAGGCTTATTTATGCGGGCTTCAATATTAGCTGAAATAATTGAACTTCTTTAAAATACATTGAACTAAGAAATAATAATTTAAATAATTAAAAGAAAAATTATTATTTTCTAAACTAAGTTTGAAATCTTTAATTGAAAGAAAATCTGTTTTAATATTGCAAATAAATTTAAACTTAAGAATTTGACCAATTAAAATATTTTTAAACAAATTTTAATGTTTGAATTAAAATGTGGTTAACTAACAGCATTAAACTTAAATTCTCTTCTTTTACCGTTTAATCCAATAAAATTTCTTTGTTATGAAGATATTTTATTGGATTAAACGGTACAAGTATTTCAACATCTACTAAGTATTTCAACAGTATATTTAGAGATATACAAAATTGGAGCTTTTGAACATTTAACATTTGTGTAAGTCTTTATTAAATCAAGTTCTTTAGGATAAATACCTTTTAATTACATCAAAATTATAACAACCAAAAATAACCGAATCATCAATAAATTTAAATTCAATTAAGAAATTATGGTGTAAAAATTTTTATTCTTAAAAAATTTAAGAAAATATTAGCAAATGCACTTGAATAACAATTTTTCATTGAAATAACTTGAATTTTTTGTAAAAACATATAACATTAAATAGAACTTTCAGAAATGTTTATTGCATAAATTAATTCAATCTTCCCTAATAATATCTTCATCAAATCAAATATTTATCAAATTTCTAAACAGTTATTCTTTAAATTATTACGTGGTTTACTTGTAAATAAATTTTCAAAATTACACTTAAGAATACTATTAATTTTATTGTAATTTAAATATTTAATAACATCTTGGTTGTTATTTATAATAAAATATTTATTATAAAAAATAATTTCATTTAAAATGATGTTTTAATATTTAAAAAGTTTTTTCCAAATACAGAATTATAACATCCTGTACTGAAAGTAACAGATTTAAATTTAACTGGTTTTTTGTGGAATTTAAGTGATGGAAACAAATAAGGATAATTAATGCTATTGATTTCTTTAATTTTTCTTGAAAAGACCAAAATGTGGTTCTCAAGTCCTTTTTTAGAATTTTTAATTTTCCAAATGTATTGTTATCATTTTCATTTTTCATTAAATGTCCAAAAAGTTTTTGCAAATAAAGCAAAAATTATTAGATGCTTTGTCGAAAACACAAATAATGAAATTATATTTCTATTAATTAATATATTTAATAATAGAATTCAAATAAAAAACCTAGTATTTTATATTGTCCAATAAATGTAATTTAAAATTTTATAAAACTTCCTAGTGCAATTTAGCATCCAAATAGAGTCTCGGTGCTACCATCTAGTATAGCAGTAACGAGACGTCCAAATTAACATGGCCAACGGTATCTCACCCATTGTGGTGGTCCTGAAAGAGTGAATACCACTTCTGGAGAACGCATTAGGTCTGCTCATCGGGAAGACTGATTGTGCAGCTCATAGGAAATAAAATAAAAAATTTTATAAAACGCAAAATTTCCATTCTTTAAATCCCTCTACAGGCCAGTTAAATTTTCCAGAACACTTTGCAATAAAACAATCCAAATCTTACTAATAAAATCAAGAATAAAATTTTAATTATATTTTATTTCCTTGATCTAAGCTTATTCCCAAATACCATAATAAATCTTAAATCCTCATTTCTGATTTAGTTAAGGTCACCTGTTACAATGTGTTCAAGATCTTTGTTTACAAAATCCTTATAATGCTTTAGTTCTCGTAAACAGGTATCTTCTAAATCAATTAGATTTTTACTACAGTAATTATGTACGTAAATTTTAAACAAATAGAAACCAATTTTTTTTATAATTTGGAAACAATAAGTTTATCAACAGCCATAGGCAGTAAACCTCTTTCAAAATCTTTATCAAGTTATCTTTCAAATTAAAAACTGAAAATTCACTTTTAATTCTGTAAATTTTTAAAAAATCAAAATTGTTGTTTGATAATTTTTGATAATTGATTGATAATTGTTGATTGATAATTTAAAAAAAATTAAAATTTAATAAGATTTAATAAAATATATTTAATATCAGGTGTAGAAAAATTTGTAATTTTTAAATAACCTTAATCATCCATTTCAACACATTTACCAACAAAAACAAACCACGAACACGTGCAACAAACTACGAACAACCAACGATAACAGCAAACTACCAACTACAATGACAGCAAACTACCAACTACAATGACAGCAAACTACCAACTGCAATAACAGCAAACTACCAACTACAATAACAGCATACTACCAACTACAATAACAGCAAACTACCAACTACAATAACAGCAAACTACCAACTACAATAACAGCAAACTACCAACTACAATAACAGCAAACTACCAACTACAATAACAGCAAACTACCAACTACAATAACAGCAAACTACCAACTACAATAACAGCAAACTACCAACTACAATAACAGCAAACTACCAACTACAATAACAGCAAACTACCAACTACAATAACCACAAACTACCATCTACAATAATCACAAACTACCATCTACAATAACCACAAACTACCAACTACAGTAACCACAAACTACCAACTACAGTAACCACAAACTACCAACTACAGTAACCACAAACTACCAACTACAGTAACCACAAACTACCAACTACAGTAACCACAAACTACCAACTACAGTAACCACAAACTACCAACTACAGTAACCACAAACTACCAACTACAGTAACCACAAACTACCAACTACAGTAACCACAAACTACCAACTACAGTAACCACAAACTACCAACTACAGTAACCACAAACTACCAACTACAGTAACCACAAACTACCAACTACAGTAACCACAAACTACCAACTACAGTAACCACAAACTACCAACTACAGTAACCACAAACTACCAACTACAGTAACCACAAACTACCAACTACAACACTAAAATATTATTAAAAATGAAACTCCTAATCTTTTTAATATTTTCATTAACATCAAATACACACAGTTTTGAAAAGAACCAGATTATATTTATTACTTTTCCCCCTCTGCATCCTCTCAATTTACTTGAAAAATCATTATTAAAACAGTTCAGTTTATTGTAAATACAAACATTATTTGAATCAATGTTACCTTCTCCATTCAATGCACTTAAATTTTTGAAGATCTGGCAATTTATGTTTTATTTGGCTATTCTAATTGTAATAATTGTAACTTTATCATTATATTTCTTATATGTGAAAGTGTACTTATTAGAGTGTACTTTTGCCTTGCGTTATATATTTTTTTTTTGCAATATTGGATTTTCATCTTTATTTAAATTTTTGGGATATTGTATTTTCTTATTTAGTTTTTCCTTTATGGGGCCTTGGGCACACTTTTGGTTTAACCACTGACTACAGAAAAGTTCCAGTGCTTTAGCAGACAGTGTGTCCCATGATGAAGTGTTGTTTTTGCTAGCATTCATAACTTTAAAATTTCGTTTTGCTTATTTTTATTTTCTAACTTTTTATTTAAGTTGGTTACATAAGAAAAATTTTTTTAGCTGTTTTCAGCGCTTTTTCAATTTGATTTCTTATTTTAAAGTTTTTATCTTAAAATTTCTTTAAATCAATTTCATTCTTTCATTCATCACATCATTTCTTTGATTGGATTTCATATTTTCATACCTGGATTGGATTACCTGCAATGAGCAATCTTGTTTCGAAAACAAAATTATTTTATGATCTGGATTTTATTGATAATTTAATGGAGTTTCTGGTCCTATTCCTGCAATGGCCAGTTTTTTTAAAAAATATTTTTTTATTGATTGTTATGTATTAAATTTTTTTTCCAGTTTAATTTATGTTAATGCTGATTTTTTTCATACCACATGACCTGTCACGAGGGTTCACAAGGGGTTTTGTAGTTAGACTTGATAAAGTGTCTGCTGTGGTTAATAAGCTATCTGATCAATTGCTTTAATTATTGGCCATAGATGGCGCCACTAGAAAACAAGAACAATCGCACCCCCTCTGCTTAAACAGGCATACATCAACAACATCAATTGCTTTGTTATAAAAGCTTGAAAAAAAATACGAAATTTTAAAAGAAAATACAAAAATTGTCTTACTTGTCCCGCAGCCCATTTTCACCAAATTTCTGATTTTAGTAAATTAATTTTTTCAAACACAAAAGTCTTTTTGGATGTAATACGTTTTCACTTAACTAAGTACATGTTTTCCCTATATATTAAACTAAACGAATTAATAGTCATACATCACCCATAAGAAAAATCTTTCATAAGCATGATAACTCTGATTTCGAAATTGAACATTTTCAAAAACATTCTTTTAAAGAGATTAGTATTCTCATTCTTAAAAATATTTAAGATATAAGCTTGAAATCAGAATATGAAAATACTTCTATTTATAAATTAAACTTGAATCCCCTATGGTGTTAATAGTAAATTAAATGGAGAAGGTAGAGGGTAATACAGATTTAAATAACGTGTGTGTTTATTATTAAAAGTGTTCAGTTTATTATAATTTTTTATGTAAATTGAGATGCAGAAGAAAAAGATAAAGTAAAAATAATTTAGCTTGGTTCTTTTTCAAACATGGGATGTTAATGAAAACAATATTGAAAAGAGTAAGAAATTATTTTTAGTAATAAAAAATTCAGTGTTGAAATGGCATGAAGAGCATTTAAAAATTATAAAATTTTCTACATCTAAAATGAAATATATTGTATTAGATTTTATCACATTTAAACTATCAATCAACATTTTGATTTTTAAAGTTTTTTAATGGGGTTTACTTCCTATGTTTGTTGATAAACTTCACTCAGCGTTTCACAGTTAGTTAAAGAAAATATAGGATTTCTATTTGGTTTAAATTCTGTAAAACTTTAAAGAAAAGAATTTGCAATTATAATTTCTATAATAAAAATCGAATTGATTTAGAAGATATCAGTTTACGTGAACTAAAGCATTATAAGGATTTTGTAACCAAAAACTTTGAACAAAAATGAAAACATAAGATTTATTATGGGACTTGGGATTAAGTTTAGAACAAGAAAAAAATATTATTGAAATTTTATTCTTGGTTCTATTAGTAAAGATTTGAATTATTTTATTGCAAAAATGTTTAGGAAAATTTAATCGGCCTGTAGAGGTATTTAGTGAATGAAAATTCTGGTTTTATATAATTTAAAATAAAACTTCTTTGAACCATAATATAAAATACCAGGGTTTTTAATTTTTTCTAATATTATTAAATCTATTAAGAAATTGAAATATACAATTTTATTTGTTGTTGACAAGGCAGCCTATAATTTTTGCTGTATTTGCAAAAAACTTTTTAGACATTTATAGAGTAAAGAATGATACTTAGGACAAAATTAATAATTCTAAAAACAAACTTGACAATCGAATTTCAGGTTTTTTCAAGAAAAGTGCATTAAAAATCAATAGCGTTATTTATCCTTATTTATTTCCAACAGTTAAATTCCACGAAAAACCGTTTAAATCTAGATCAGTTACTTGTAGTGCTTGGATGATATAATTCCGTTATTGGAATTTTTTTTTTAAATATTTAAACATTATTTTAAATCAAATTATTTCTAATGATAAGCATTTTATTATAATGGACAACCAAGATGTTATTAAATATTAAAATCACAATAAATAGTATTCTTAAGTTTAATTTTGAAAATTTATTTACGAGTATACTACTATACTACACATTAATTTAACGAATATTTGCATAGAAACTTTTCATAAATATTTGATTAATGAAAAAATTTTAGGTTATATTGGATTAATTTATGTAATGTAAACATTTCTGTAAATTATCTATTTAATGGTAAGTGTTTTTCAAATTCAAGGTATTTCGATGGAAAATTGTGCATTTGCTAATATTTTTTTCCATCTTTATGAACATAAGCTTAAATTATGTTGTAAAAAGTTAATGGGTTTTGGGTTGTCATCTTCATTAGTGGAGGAAATAGTGGGAACCGTGAACTCTTGCAGTTTTCTTCAGGGTAATAATTCAATGAGTGTACTAGCTAGGCTAGTACTCTAACAATTGAGGTCAATGATGCCCTTTATGTAAAAATATTTAAATTATAAATTTAAATTTTGTGACATACCAAATTGAAGAAAACTAAATATTTATAAAACTAGTTAATTTAAGAAGCTTTTACTAGGATTTAAAAATTTCAAATATCTATAGTACTACTACTTTCAGCACTACTCATTTAACCATGTATTTATTTTTTTAGTAACATTGTCCGTACCATACATTTTATTTCTGAATTTTCTATATTAACTGTTTTCGAAATAGTAGATTGTACTTTATAAAAAAGGATTGGTCTTCTCCATTTCCTTGATCTGGAATAAAACTTTTTATTTCGAATATTTTATCTATTGTAATAGTTGCTTATATAATGTCTGACAAAAATCTGAAATTTAACTAATAACTTTGGAATGCGCCTTGATCAGCCATGTAAAATCGTTTAACAATAGTTTTAATCTACCATTCATAGCAGAATATTTTCTTCATTTAAAAAAAACAAACGGATTTTTAATACTGTTTCATAATTTTTAAAATCTATGTTATTTGGCTGCTCTAATGCACAAAATTTGGTAAGATACCTCAAATTACAGTAATTGATTTAAAAAAAAAAAAAAAAAAAAAAAAAAGCACAGCGCTTCTAGTTTTTTTAAATTTCATGATAGGGGAAAGAGCGCTGTGATTGAAAAAAATAAAAACTTTAGAATAAAGTGTAATAACACATCAATTATTGAGGAAAGGATTTAATTATTTGCTCATTCTGCTGTGCCATTAGAAAGCAGTATAAGACGAATCTTAGAATAAAAAGAACTAATTTAAATTGCTCGTGAATTGAAACCTTAATCTCAATGACTGCTCTAATCGACTTTTAGTCATCGTATCTTTCATTTATATACGAAAGGCAACGAAGATAAATGAAAATTTGACGACTTGCGGATCATTTTTATCTCTTGCTTTCAAGATTAGAGCTTTATAACTGTTGTTGAACAGCAAACTCAATATTTTATGTTTACAACTACTAGTGTTCAACTTAGTAGCCTTGTAGTTTTGTGCCCGATCCAAAAAAAACAAGAAATCTTCTGGAACAAGTATTTGAAGAAATTTGTCTTCGTGGAGGATTTTTTGATGGAACTAACTTGTATTTGAGTTACATAAAGAGGAGAACCGTAAAACTCTCAAGGTTTGCTTGACGGCATGGGGACTCTAACCCATGATCCGTTTACCCCTGGGGATATTTTACGTCAGCTGTGTGGTCGGTGCAAGCCGCATGTGGAATTCGTACAGACCAGCCATCACCGTGATTCGAACCCGGTTCACCTCATTGGGAGGCAAGCGTTCTATCCCCTGAGCCACCACGGTTGAGGACAACGTATTTTATTTTATAATCGTCGTTGGATGGCTGACCCAGTTATTTGGGTTAACGACTACAAATGTTCAATTCCGTATCCTTGTCATTTTGAACGGGATCCCAAAAGAGAAGATAACTCCTGGAATAAGAAGTCGGAGAAATATGTCTTCGTGGAGGAGTTTTTGATGGAACTAACCCGCATTTGCGTTACATGAAGAGGAAAACCTCCCATGGTTAGTCTGACGGCAACGGGACTCTAAGACACGATCAGTCTTCAACTGAGGATATTTTACGTCAGCACTGATCTCAATGCTGACGTAAAAGTCGTCAGTGCCGACAGTGAGGCCAGAGCCGACGTCTTTTTATCCCCTCCCAATTAAACGTATCAAGTTATTGTATTATTTTACAATAAGTTTTAATCATCGATAAGTTATTACGAAATTGCATTCGTTAATGAATCCTAAATTTCCAGAAATTCTCACAATTTTGTTTCAAAAATAACGCAGGCGTTGCTGCATTATACCGTTGAGATTAACTAACAGAGAGAAAATATTTTCGGATAATCTGGATGAAATGTTTAGTTAGAGTCCTCCTCAAACCACTTGTCATCTGTTGGTTTAGGGAAGGAGGGTGTCTCTAGTACCCCGGCAGAACAAAACTTTTCTTCTGCAAAGTTTACTTTACGTGATGCCAATCATATCGAAATCTGCATTTTCGGTCTTTTTTTTTTTTTTTTTTTTTTTTTTTTTCCTGTTATCTAAATGCAACTACTCACTGAATTCGGCTTCATATCGAATTCATTATTTTTTTCTATTTCTCTTCCTTCAAACTGCATGGTAGATATATTTTTCAAGTATGTGATAGTTTGATTTTCATTATAAAATAGTGATAAGTAATGATAAAAACCAAATTTCAGCAGTTACACGACGGTTATGAAATAAAATAAATCTCACGAAAACTCCTTTCAAACTATGAGTTTTCAAAATCGTTTCGCCTTACGTCTTTTCAAATAAGCAACAATACCAAGACTATTTGAGAAATGAGGCCTTAAATTACAAAGTAAATCTATTATAAAAGTAGTTAGCGTGGCCTAGACTAATTTTTCTTAATCCCAAATTTGAGGAAAATTTCTTTTTCTTCGAACAAACGAAGCCATTTCGACGTCACTCGCGGAAGTGTAATTTGCATCTTTATCGCTTATTGACACGTTCGATATTATTTAGAAAAGGGGTGTCCCGACTATCCCCAAAGATCGTGCCCCTATTGGCCTTGTTTTCAAGCAGAAATTGATTTTGAAATGTAATGAGCCATCCTTTTTAATCATTTTACCTGCTTCCGGAACTTGTTACATTGTGGTTAGCCTTCCATCAGATGAATATAGAGGGTCGAGAGCCACCCTTTTCTACTAGTCATAATGATTGAAAAATTCAAATGGTCTGAATAGTTATAATTTCAGCGAATTATTTCAATTGATTGATTAATCTATCTAAGCTATTATCTCTATAATATGTTTCGTGTTGATAACTATAAATACAGTCTCTGGTTAAATAATTAGACGTACTATAAGATTTTTTGTAAAATCTTAATTATCAGGTGCTACTATACAGCTTTATTGTTTTTATGTGACTGAAACCGATTTGCACTTGTTTACTTTAGTGTATCAATGGGTTAAATTAGGCGATATATAATATAAATTTTACGATAGGATAAATTAGACAATATATTATATAAATACAGAATATTTATTATATGAATCATTATATTAGTATATTATAATAATTAGATCAAATTATTAAACGCGCAGTAGTTTTTTAATAATTACATGATTTACACGCATTTGTATGCAATACTTTTATATTTAAATTTACATGTAATGGGTTTTCATTCAAGTTATTTTTTATGTACTTCCTATTTGTATTTATTTTTAACGTATTGCATTATAATGTTAACCAATTGATACAGGGGCGTAGACCGGTTTCATCCGAGTAAATACAATACAGCTGTATAGTATATCTACTTTATCTTCGAAAAGAAGCAGTTTTATATATATGCTAAAATTTTAAAAGAAATCTTGATAGTTACAGATATTTTATTTTTTTCGAAAAAAATGCTGGAATGAAATGTCTTACGTACCAGGTTTTTCTCTTTTCCGTCTTGCTATAAAAGGGCTTTCACCCATGGCTGTAAGCCCTAAAAAAGGACAGGCTGTTCAACACTGGTTATAAAACAAATAAGATGAAACTCACTAGATAGTGTTGTATGTAATATTTTGTCTGAAAACCATATTTCTTACCATATATAAAAAGCTACTGACTGTGTCGCCGTTTTCCATTGTTGTCTGGGCATTTTTATTGGTCAGAAAATTGCGTGGTAGGATCCAGTTTTTCCTCATTCATTTCCATGTTATTTTGGTTTTCAGACTGCCTAAAATTAATAAAAGTCATAAAGATAATGTTTTTCTATAAATATTTTTGTAACCCTAATATAAAGTTATTTTTCTTGTACTGCTCATAATACAATTTTAAATAAAGAGTTTGAAACTAAGAGAATTGTTTGTTTTTTTAAATTATTATTATAATATAATTCTGCTCTACATTTTAAGATAGTTATTTCGAAAGGTGGTCTAATCTTATTGACCGTTTTACAATCATTATTTTTGTACAAATATTATTAATATACTGTTATAGATTACAGTTAGACCTGTTAAATGATTTAGAAAACGATGAACATCATTCACAATGAGAAGTAAGCAAAAATAGTATTTAATATTTCCGCCCGTTTGATGAGCGAAAATATTAAATTAGGGTTGTGAACTTATATTTGTTTGAACAATATAATGTTTTAATAATATAAATGTTATTTTTAAAAAAAAATGATTACTTAGAAAAATTACTTCTGTTCACCAACAGATCTAAATATTTATATTACTTATCTACATATAAATGAATGTTTCTGTGTGTGTGTCTTTTATGGATTTTAAAGCTATCTGACCGAAAACTATGAAACTTGGCACACAGATAGTTCAAAGCACGAGAAAGGTCACTATCGACATTAGAACATTCTACGACTAATCGTTCTAGTGGGATGAGCGAAAAACGAAATGGAATTTCCTGATTGGTTAAGTGTTAGCCATTGTTTTAAATATAACTGTAGACGATTCAATTTGTCACATATTTTAAAGAGAACATTAGTCATTATTTCTACCTTATAGCTGTATTTGTTCAAAAAATAAGAGTTAATTGCACGTATTTAAATACTTACTTTTAAATTCACTATGTCAGATGAATTCAATGTTCAACATTATGTGGTATCACGCGTGGTCTACCAAATTTATATTTTTAAAGTTTTCTGGTACTTGTTGACTGGTTTTTTTTATTTATTACATTTCTTTAGAAGCGCGTTTCCAAAAAAATTTGTTTATTTAAAATCAACGTCAATAGAAAAAATACCTAGGTATATTTAAAGGCAAAATTAATGGGAATGTGGTACTAATTCGTTCAGTAGAAACGTAAAAAATCGCCATATTTCTGACGCCATATTACTTATATAATTGAAATAAAAGAAATAAGCCATGTACTAGAAAGCAAAAAAGCAAAAGTAATGGAGAAAAAAAATATTTTTCTCTCTTAAAGAAGCGTCAGAAATCATCACACTATCATTGATTACAACGATGCTTAAATAATGCTGGTAAAATTTTAATTAACATAAAAATACTTATGTACTAAAAAGCGAAATTAATGGATTAGAGATTATTATTTTGGGAAGCCATAAAAAGTCACCGTATTATTATTGACACTAATGCTCTATTGATATTATGTATTAATTGGAAGAAAAAAATAAGCTATGTGGTAAAAAGCAAAGTTAAGGGAGAAAAGGTAAATTGGAAATTCATTTAGGAAAACCGTAGAATATCGCCATTCTAAGCTTAGTTATTGTGTACTACAGACTACTTGGTAATTGGTGCAGTATTGTACTAATTGGTAACTGTGCAGTTTTGAGAAGAATTCTGCTACGGAGTTTAAATAGTTTCAGAAAATATTTTAGCCAGTGATAGCAAAGACAGTGCATTAATGTTTTAATGAATTAGAAACAAAAAACTTTTCCGCCACAAATTATATTTTAATAGTAAATAAACGGGTTGATATAGAAATGGCCATGCTCCAAAATCCTTTTGAAGTTTTAACAAGAGTTCTATTTTTTAAAATTTAAATTCGGATTTAGTTGGCTGCCACTGACGAATGTATTTTTCCCTAAATTCAAATGTTGAAGGGTTATGTAAGAAGGGTTATGTTTAAATAAGTGTTTTACGGCCCCTCGAAAGGGATATGTGTCTGAGAAAATTACTTGCTAATGTTCAATTTTAACTATCATGAGTTGACTGCGAGCAATAGTATAAAGCCAAGTGATGCTAAATGCATTTTATAGTTATTTGAATGGGAAGAACTCCCGAAAAAAAAAAAAAAAAAAAAAAAAAAAAAAAAAACGTCAAGCCACCGTAAAGGGCAAAAAATATTAAATAAAAAAAATTTAACTATTTTTAGCTATATTAATTGAAAAACATAGTGGAAGAATCAGATAAGTGACTCTTTTAGAACGAAAAAAAGGTGTATCTGAACTATTTTTTTACAAATTTATTAGAAGGCGGACTAATAATTCTTTGCTTTATTTTATTTACCACTGACTAATTTGATATATCAAGTATACTAAAAATTAATGTGGGTTAATTATGTTAAGATTAAATTGATGACAAAAACAGTTACATTAAACAAACCCATATTGATGCAACCACTTTTCGTTATTTTCTTTGAGCCATTAATAGCCCTAAAAATTTCTTACTCCGATTTTTCGCTAATCTCTTTAATTATGTCGGTATAGGATTTTCAGTTTTGAACTGGATTTCGTAGTGTTTCTCGGTGCTGATTTATTGATTTTTTTTTTCTTTCTAAATTCTAAATTCACCCCGAGCTAAGAACGGGTATTCAGCAAGTAGATAATGAAATTTGGACGTGGGAAGTAGAGGCACAAGCGTAAGCAAACATGACATCTTTTAGTACCCTGGTCATATTATCAGACGCAGTATAAAATCCTATGTAAAATTATAATTATCCGGTGATACTATACAGCTTTATTATTTTTACTCGGTTTTCGGTTTACATTTATTTACTTTCGTGTATCAATTAGGTTAACATTGTAATTCAATACGTTAAAAATAAATACAAATAGGAAGTATATAAAAAATCTCGTGAATAAAAACCAATTTCAATACATTTAGAGTACAATTGGTGTACAAAAGTACATTTGGAATGCGCTTACTATTTTGCTAGGCGATTGCATTTTTTGTTACAATGCTTGCAAAATCTTAATGAATCACTTAAACAAGAAAACGATCATCACCTTACCGACTTTTAATCTGCACACCTCGCGGCACGATGCAGTGTCACTTTCGTGGCTGCCATAACAAAAGTGTTAATTTTATACGCAAGTTGCAACACTTGTCGGAATTAATTTTTGTTGAATGATCGTACAATAAGGAAGAAAAAATTCATAACCTAAACAGAAACGCTATTGTATGAAATTCTAAATATGGAGGATTCAGTTTTCTCACGTTAATTTTCATATTGGTTTGGTTGTCGGCGGATGTTATATATAAGGTCTCGTGCCCTAAAATATCGCTATAGTACTTAATTTTTGTAACAGGCGATTATTGATAATTAAAGGCGATAATTGAAATTGAGTAGATAAAAACTGAAATTTTAGTCTAATATTTCAAGTAAAAATTTGAGGTCATAGTAAAATTGTTATTACGTATTCTTTATTTAGATGGTTAATAAGTAGTACACAGTTGTCTCTGTTTTAAAAGTAACTTTGAGTTACACAATGTTGCCTGCTGCTCTAAGGCCCAGTAAAGAAAAAAAATGCTATGCAACTTTTACCGAATTTTCCAGAATATTTTTTCAGGCTTTAATTTACTCGTAGGTTATTCAAGATTTTTTCAAGCATCTCCCCATCGAACGCATCGGAAAAAATATTGGAGGGACGCATCGTTTTTCTCAGCTCTGAATTGAATATGAATACTTATTTTTATTTAAGAAGAAATGGGCTAAATTGGGCCGTTGGGGATTTTTTTCCCTCTTGCTTTTTCTATGAGAACATCGACGATTACGTAGAGGTACTTTGCGGTCGAGATTAGATTTTTAGGCGGCTTATCACTGAGGTTCTTACATAAGACCGTCGGTTTGAATTTACTTAAGGGAGGGTGGGACGTTGTCTAGTTAAATTAATATTGAGTATTTTCTCCCCTCTCCCATGTTGATGGTTCTGAATTAATATCGTACATGATTCTAAAAGAATTTACTTTAGCTTGAGATCTAAATCTCTGAAGTTCGTTTTTTTCTGGTAGTTTATGAGATCTTATTTGTCAATTTTGAGTATAGAGAGGTGGAAAAATGAAATACATTTTCGAAAGCTAAGATATTATGGAAAAATAAGTTTCCCTTAGGAAAGTGTCGCAAACCTATGGAAACAAAATAAAACTTTTATATGTCAACACAAACTTATGTTTCCCTTATGCAGGGCCAACAAATTATTAGCCAGGAAAATATGCAATTATCAAAAGTATTCGCCAATATTCCGAAATCTTCACGAAATGCAAATATTAAAAATTTTATGATTTTTTTTTTCTCATAGAAAACTGTTTTACTGTAGTTTGTTTCAGGCTCATATTATTTTAACCGAATTCTAATAGGTTATACGGTGCATGTGCCGAAAATTACTGCAATCGAATGAAAAATACTGATTTGTTTAGAAAAGCTCATTTTGAGGTAATTGTGAGGATCGAGTTCAATATAAATTTTTCTTCCCTGTGGAAAAAATCATTCGTTAATACTTACGATTTCAGATGGCGAATGCTTAGCGGGGGCTCTGCTTATGGAAATGTACACCATACATTTATGGTAAGCTTATTGGCCATATTGTTATGCACGCAAGGAAAGGGTATGTTATTCATATAATTTCAAGGAGCAGAAATAAATCATGTGTAATGGAAAGACAATAAATCTCACGTTTTTATCAATTGCATGTTTAGAAAACTACAGATTTTTTAAAAAATAGATTAGCAAATAAAGAGAGTTGATACTTCGTAAATATAATTCTTGATCAAGAAATTCAGGGAAATTATTTAAAGTTCATATTCTTTTCATAGAAAGTGTACTCCTCTTATTGCTTCGTAATCATTTTAAATGTGTTCGAATTCATCTTTGCATTGCATTTTTTTTTTTTTTTTTCAGTCGACAGTAGTTTGCTAGGTGTTCTGGCAAGATTGCCCACTGTTCCGCACGTAACAGTTCACAACGAAACAACATAAAACTTAATTTTAACCCATTGTAGATCTGTATTATTTAAGATTTACGTAAGACGAAAAAGTAAAACAATGTTTCTCCAAGAGTTACTATTAAAAAAAATTTCTAAATTTATCGTAGTTATTGACAGCTAAAGAATGCGGAAATTGTTTTTACAAATTTCTGTATTTCATGCAGCGAATTCGACGTTCATAAATTCCATATGTACTACCATTTGCTTCATTGATATTTGAATAATTTCTGGGCTTTTTATGCGTATTATTTTTCATTAATAATTGAAATCGAACATAATAAATATTATCTCTCTGGTCAATCATTCAAAGTTTCAGTATTTTGTGTTTGATCAAGATAGGTTATTTTATAGTAGTGTTGAATTTTCTTGAATTCCTAATATATAATGTATTGTTTTATTTCGGTAAAATGTAATACTGTCTTTATGCACTTCTTTCAATTTCATTTTTAATTTATTTCTAAATTGAAAAAAATATTTTGTAATTTATCATATTCAGCATATACTAATTCCTCAAAATATTTTTCTAAGTGATGATTTTGTTTTGTGTGGTCAATTTAAGTCGAATGTTGTGTTTTATATTTTTTTAAATATCACTGTTTCTTTTTTTTATTTTTATTTCTTTTCCGTGCTTGTAAATCTAACATTTTATCATACTTGTGATCTTATAATTTATTGTATCCCAAACTACATATGCAATCGGATCAGAAGGTTTGTGAATCAACTTTTTTGGTTGTGTCGTGCATTTTCTTTTCATACATTATTTGTCTGTCCCTCACATTAAATGCCTAACTTTTAGATTTATTCATTTGTTTCATCACCTGATATCAAAAATTTAAATTTTTCAAATTTCTGAAAATTTTTAAAAAAAATTTCGTTGATTCTTTTAGTCCTTTTCTTTCTGTTTGTGATATATCTTTTGAAAAGAGCCTGAAATACATTGAGTAGTTATGAATTCAAATCCCTTGTATGAAAATATAAGTTTTCTGTTTTTGTTTTCAAGGTCTTTAAATTTATCCAAAAAATGCATCCTGACTTCTTAGTATACTACTAAATGAGCAGTTATTCTAACTACTTCTTATAACTTCTCAGATATTCATAATCTATATTTTGCATTAAATTTAGTGCGTAAATGAGTTTTATTTATTTTATCACATATTTATTAAACTCGGTAAATCTACCGATTTTCAGTGTTTTCTTTTTTGAAAAAGTTGCATAAATTCAAGGAATTCGTTCAATTCCTTGAATTTAAATAACTTTTTAAAACAACTTTTTTTCCCGAAATTTAAAAATTTATGTAATTGCTTATAGGAAAAACCCCATCTTTTCTGCAACGTACGGGGGACAGCTATTTAATGTAATTTCAACAAAATTTCCTTAATAAAAATTTGTTTAATTTCACTTGAGCATAATGAAACAGCTAGTAACTTGTGTAGTCGATTTACCATATCAAAATAAAATTAGAGTTGAAATCGCACATCCTAAATCTCTTAGAATATCAATATTTGACAAACTGGTCAACTAATTTGAATCTTTAACAGCTGGAAACAACACATTTTTCAATTCCTACTATTAGTTTACACTCTCCCTATATCTTGTATGCTCGGCTACAACGTTACTTAGCCTCGCATCGACTGCGGTTGAAGCACGACCTGTAAGTTGCAGTGCTGGTAGCTGCCGGAGTTAAAGTTCGGCTTGTACGTTGCAATGCTGTAGCCTCGGCGGTGGAGGTAGTTTATGCTCGGCTCCAACGTTACTTAAAATAATAAGGAAAAAACTATTCGTCAGAATTTAATAAAACTTAATATAATACTTATTAATATCCTTGCAAATCTGTTAATGTACTAATAGCTTGAGTTGTGCAAGATAAACTTTTTTTTGTTATCAATGATTTTTCGATAAAATTAGATTCAGTATCATTAAAAAAATTAAAGTTTTAATTTCTGCTTTTGTAAAATATATCATAACTTTTTTTTAAAATTACCGTTATATTCTTGTAAACATTTTTTATCATAAGTTGTTACAGATAGAAATATTTTAAGTTAATTTTATAAATTCTTAAGTTAAAATTAAACAAAAGTAGTATTTTAATGCCTAAATTAAAATGTCTATGTGTATGAATGAAATTTAAGACAAATATCGAATTTTCAATGTACCAAAAATTAAAAATTATCGAATTTTAGGATTTTTTTCCCTCTAGAAGGTTTAGTGTATAGAGTATATATTTATTGAATAGTATATAGGTTGTATCCAGTATAATAAATAAATTTCCCTACATGAAGAATTGTCTATCAGAAAGTTAAGTTAAAAGCATTGAATTTTTTCTTATCATCAAAAGTGATACCTCAATCAAAAGAATTTTTCACTATTTCAAGATAGAGTGCAATTGGTCCTCTTACAGTTATGTAAATTTAGAACATACTCTGTCCCAATTTGAGGATTATTTTGTAACTGCTTTTTGCTATAGCTTAAAAATATTGAATGAAATTGAATAAAAGTTTCAAAGCAATTTTAAATTAACTGCAAGATAATGATTTTAAAATTGAACAAAAAAAATCGTCAAAAAATTAAGCGAGATATGAGCATATTAAGTATTTATTTTCATATTGCACATGCGCGGAAAAGAAAAAAACAATTTTTTTCAAAATTTTGTCGGAAATTGTAGTTAGCACCTCGTAAAAGACAACCGATTCGAAAATTTAAAAAAAATTATACTGCAAAATTAGGAAAAAATATTTTTGTCAGCGCAGGTGGCAAAGAACTATACTTTAAAAACGTATGTTTTCCTCAATTTTAATGTTGTTTTTTTTTTTGTTGTTGTCTAATTTTAACATGTTTGTTGTTAATGAAAATTTTCTTCTTTTATTTTATTGAATATTTTTGATGTTTCAGGAAAAAAGTCTTATAACAAATAAGTTTTTATTGATTTATTTATTTTATAAAAATGTCCCTATTTTCATAATAAGCAAGCTAATCTTACGAAATTTTATACAATTCTTACACAAAATAACATTGTCCTTTGAGTAATAAATTTATTGTTATTATTAATATACAATTTTATTATTGGGATGGAACACTTTTAAAATGTGTTTAAAAGTTCGCTTTTAAATATTTTTGTGCTACATTTACTGTAATTAATGGTTTGCGTCAATCTCTGATAAGTTTCTTTTTTAAAATGATACTTCAAGACTGCCTATGTGTAGTTTCTCTTCATTGTCAAGAATTCCAAAAAAAAAAAACAAAAAAAATTTCGATCTCGCAATTATGGAACAACCTATTTACAATTAAATTGCTAATAAATTAATATTAAAAAATGAGTGACGAAAAGGATGCTGTTCTTCGTCGTGTTTAGTTCCTAACATGTGGCTGCATTAAATCACACTAATTTACTAATTTTGCTCTAAATAATCAATAAAAAAATTTTAATAAACACACTAAAAAAACTTAAGAAATTTCATATTTAATTTACTTTATGCTTTATAAAGTGCTGAGAGCAAAAGGGATTAAAAATATCACGAAATAATTCTACAATACTGATATTTTAATTACAATAAAAATTCTTTTAAAAATAATAGCATGGAAAAGAAAGCTATTTAAATATCCCGAATTTTATTCCTCTTGTTTTGTAAAATCATAATGTTTTGTAAATAATAAATATTAACGAAAACAATAAATAAATTTTTGAACGTATTATGATAAATACGTTTTTAAAAATAATCACGCGGAAAAGAAAGCAGTCTTTAAAAATCCCGAAATTTATTCTTCTTGTTTTGTCCAATTCATTTGTAGCAAGTTGTAGCAATTCTAATCGCTATAATCGCGATTTTTCACTTTTCTTGCTTCAAATAATGATTGCTTATCTATAGTTGTAGAAAACTTAATTCATCTCTCGTGCGATTTTCATTTTATAAACTCGTGCTTGACTTCGTGTCTAAAGTGAATATGAATAAATGTGAATATGAAAAAAATGAATAAATACGATTAGATGTAACTAGTTACAAATGCTAACATATACATCGAAATTCTAATCATGCTGCCTGTAGAAAAAAAAAAAAAACTCTGGATAATAAAACAGCTTCAATTTGAACTGTTAGAGTGATGTAAGATTATCGTTTTTCATCATTAACAAGTAAAATGCCTTCTCATATATTATTTCTTATTGAATCAACATGTTTTGTGTTTCTAAGTTTAAATATTTTTTTCCAAGTATTGTTGATTTATCCTTAAACATATAAGGACATATAAACCCTATCCTTCAAACATATAAATCCTATGTTAATCTTTCATTTTGCAGCAATTAACATAGTAACAAAATGTTCCTCTTTAGAAGTTTAAAACTTGCATATTTTATAAACAAAATGTATGTAGTTTTTTATGAAAAAAAAATCGACTTTTAATGGTAAAAAAAATTATTAGAGACAAGCGATCTCGGGGGTTGTAGAGTGGATCGATCTGACGTGGTGTCCACTATTAAATTAAAAAATCATTTGAAGGTTCGGAGACTCTCACCGTTCAAGTTGAACCTTAATATCATGTGTCGGAAAACCGAGAATAAAAAGTAACTTAAAAACCGTAAAGAACAGGTTTACTAGTAAACAATTTCAGCTAGTTTTACAAAGATGTGAAAGCAAAGACGTTATTTTGAATTGCTCTGTTTGTTTTCTTATAATTTTGTTCATCTATGTGCCTTACATTTAAATGTTATTAATTAAAATATCTTTTTTTCATTTATAAAATCGAGTAGAGTTTCTTATGAAAGATTTAGGTGCTTTTGATTTGTAAAAGTTCTCCTTATAAGAACATAGCCCAATCCCTGATATTGGCAGGAAGACACTCATCCAAATAAAGGTTATTTACCTTTTCTAATGATGAAAATTACCTTCTCGTGAAGTTGGAACATTCAAAGTTGATGCTTTCCGACAATAAGGTGTACCGCAGTGGACAGGTTGTACAGACACGGTTCCGAGTAGAAAACAGAAGTCAAGCATCACTGGCTGCGGGCAAGGTGACCACCTTGATCAGCCTGCTTAGAGACCGAGGGTGCGCGGTACCAGTCCTCGTTGAACTGTTCTTCCGTAAAGTTCTCGAATTCGGGTGCAGGTCGCCTGGTTACCGAAGCGGAGGTGCTATCCCCTCTTCAGAGAATCAAAACTGTGAAGACATATCTTGCTGATCATCCTCAGAGATGTTTCCCAAACAGTCGCCAATAGCCCATAAATAAACTACAACTACACCAATAAAGTATCTCCTGTTAAAGTAACATTAAATTTAATCAAGGCTACGATTGAACACGCTATGAAATGTTTAGATGTGTATTAGACACATGTTTTAACTAAAACTTTATTATTATGATTTTCGTTCTTACAGGATACGCTTCTCAGTAAATGAAACAGAGAATGTCTTTGAGATACAAGTTTCTTCGTCCATCTCACTCTTTCAGACATCCATTATTTTACTCGTCTCTTGGTCAGATCGAAGAATCCCCACCCTCAAGGCAGCAAACAAATGTCCATCCACACTGGTCATCTTTATTTGACAAACTTTTCTTCTTGATTCGTAGTAACTGCAATGAAATAATTCGGATAAAAGTGGGCACATTTTAACCCATCACAGTTTTATAAATTTAAGTGAAACATATCAAGAGTAATTCTTTTATAGAAAAGAAAATGGTAATGAACGAACCATGTGTTGGTGATTGTATAGAAACAACCATTGGGTGCCGAATTTTAAATCGGTACTGCATAAAAATACCACGCGATTCCGCCATTGAACTTATTTATATTTTGGCAATGCTTGTGTGACGATACTAATATTAAAAATGTATCATCAAGTATATTCGCTATATTATCGTTTTTTATATATTATGTTACAAATAAGGACCGTAATGTTATCGTATTGGATAATTATAATTATCAATTATAATCGAAACTCTTTCGTATTCAATTTGTATCGCATCAATTATGATCGCAATGATATCGTATTTGATGCACCTGTGTACATTTCGAGTAATATGTTAAAACAAAATCGGGCATTATTCATACGAGTTGGAGATTTCGGATTCAAAAATCTGATAACAGAACAGTATCTAAAATTCAACACTTTCGTATTCAATGTGTATTTTTATCATTAATAAGTGAGATATTATCGTATTTGATGCACCTGCGTACATTTCGTGAAATCAGTTAAAAACAGAGTTAACGATATTTTTCTTATCTAGGAATCGTGAAAATCCAAACTCAAAAACTGGTAGGCATAGCGCACGATTCTGTTTTTAACTGATTAAACGAAATGTACACTGTTGCATCAAATACTATAATATCTCAATCATTAATGATAATACTCATTGAATGTTCTTAAATTACCCGTGTGGTGACCGGGTTAGAAAGAATAGTCCCACTGTAGCTCATGCATGTCGTAAGAGGCGACTAAAATGGGTACCCAGTGTCTGGGTATATATATCTAGGTACCATTAGGGATAACAATAATACACAGTGTCTAAGCATCATTAAGGATTCCGATATTATCGCATTTGATTGGTCTGAGTAAATTTCGAGTAATTTCTTAAAAACATAATTGGACGTTATTCCTACGAGTTAGTGAAGTTGGATTAATGATTGTTATCAATTATAATCGAAGCACTTTCGTATTCAATGTGTATTGTTATCCTAAATAATTGCGATATTATCGTATTTGATGCCCCTGTGAAAATATCGGGTGATTCTTAAAAACAGATTCCTGTAAAAATTTCGAGTAATCTCTTAAAAATAGAATCGTGTGTTATTCATACGAGTTGGTGATTTTGAATTCATATATCCAATAACAAAACAAAATCGAAAATTCCTTCGGAATTATCAGTTTGAGCAGGCAAGTTTTCACATAGTGTTGCAGAAAAGTTTGAAGCCAGGTGACATTGAGAACAGAATGAAATATACCAATTCATTCAATATTAATACTTATGTAACATAATATTCATACTCATATTCAATAAGTATCGTCAAATATATTCGTTACATTATTGTTTTTATATGTTATATGTTACAAATAAGTACCGTAATGTTATCGCATTGGATAATTATAATTATCAATTATAATCGAAACGCTTTCGTATTCAATGTACATCGCATCAATAATGATCGCAATATAATCCTTACTGATGCATCTGTGAAAATTTTGAGTAATCAGTTTAAAGCAGAATCTGGCGTTAATCCTACGAGTTGGTAATTTTAGTTTCGTAACTCCTATAACAAAACAGTATCGACAATTTCTTCGGAATTATCGGTATGAGCAGGCAAGTCTTTCACATAGTGTTGTCTAAAAGGTTGAACCAAGTGAAATCGTGAACAGAGTGAAATGTACTAACTCATGCAATATTCATGCTCATATGTTACATAATATTCATACTCCATATGTTACATAATATTCATACTCATATTCAATAAGTATTGTCAAGTATATTCGCTATATTGTCTTCTTTATATGTTATGTTACAAAAAAAATGGCCGTAGTCATATCGCATTGGATAACTTTTGTTATCATTTATAATTGAAACATTTTCGTATTCAATGCACATCGTTATCATTAACGATCATGATATTATCGTATTTGATGCACCTGTTTACATTTCGAGTATTCTGTTATAAACGGTATCGGGTGTTATTCCTACGAGTTGGTGAATTTGGTTGCATGATTGATATCAATTATAATCGAAACTATTTCGCATTCGATGTACATCGATATCATTAATGATCGCGATATTATCATATTTGATGCACCTGTTTACATTTCGTGTATTCAGTAAAAAACAAAATCAGGCGTTATTCCTACGAGTTGGTAATTTTGGATTCATAAATCCTATAACAAAAAAGTATCGAAAATTCCTTCAGAATTATCGGTATGAGCAGGCAACACTTTCAGATAGTGCTGTCTGAAAGGCTAAACCAAGTAAAATTGTGAACAGAGAGAAATGTACAAACTCATACAATATTCATGCTCGTATGTTACATAAAATTCATACTCATATGTTACATAATATTCATACTCATATTCAATAAATATCGTCAAGTATATTCGCTATATTGTCTTCTTTATATGTTACAAAAAAATGGCCGTAGTCATATCGCATTGGATAACTATTGTTATCAATTATAATTCAAAATGCTTTTGCATTCAGTGAATATCGCTATCATTATTGATCGCGATATTATCGTATTTCATGCCCCTGTGTATATTTTGAGTAATCTTTTAAAAATAGAATCGGGCGTTATTCATACGAGTTGGTGATTTTAGATTCATAAATCCTATAACAGAAAAGTATCGACAATTCCTCCGTAATTATCGGTATGAGCTGGTATTGTGTTTTCTAAAAGTTTGAACCAAGGGAAATCGTGAACATAGTGAAATGTACTAACTCATACAATATTCATGCTCATATGTTACATGATATTCATTTTCACATTTTACATAATATTCATAGTCTAATTCAATAAATATCGTCAAGTATATATTCGCGATATTATCTTTTTTATATGTTATGCTACAAAAAAATGGCCGTAGTGATATTGCATTGGATAACTATAGTTATCAATTATCAAAACGCTTTGGTATTCATTGAATATCGCTATCATTATTGAACGCGATATTAATCGTATTTGATGTACCTGTGCAAATTTCGAATAATCTGTTAAAAATAGAATCGGGCGATATTTATACAAGTTGGTTTATTTGTTTCATGATTGTTATCAATTATAATCGAAACACTTTGGTATTCAATGTGTATCTTTATCATTAATGATTACGATATTATCGTATGTGATGCACCTGTTTACATTTCATATAATCTGTTAGAAATGCTATCGAGTGACCACAACGTCTAATATGACTTGAAGTGCTCACGGGTGGAAGGAGGGAATGCAAAATTTTCAATCAAATTAATTACCGAAATATGACAGACACTCAAAGGTGTTAAAATTTTCACGTACATTCAATATTCATGCTCATATGTTACGTAATATTCATACTCATATTCAATAAGTATCGTCTAGTATATTCGCTATATTGTCTTTTTTATATGTTATGTTACAAAAAAAGGCCGTAATGTTATCGTATTGGATAACTATTGTTATCAATTATAATTGAAACATTTTCGTATTCAATGCACATCGATATCATTAACGATCATGATATTATCGTATTTGATGCACCTGTTTACATTTCGAGTATTCTGTTATAAACGGTATCGGGCGTTATTCCTACGAGTTGGTGAATTTGGTTGCATGATTGATATCAATTATAATCGAAACTATTTCCCATTCAATGTACATCGATATCATTAATGATCGCGATATTATCATATTTGATGCACCTGTTTACATTTCGTGTATTCAATAAAAAACAAAATCTGGCGTTATTCCTACGAGTTGGTAATTTATGATTCATAAATACTATAACAAAAAAGTATCGAAAATTCCTTCAGAATTATCGGTATGAGCAGGCAACACTTTCAGATAGTGCTGTCTGAAAGGCTAAACCAAGTAAAATTGCGAACAGAGAGAAATGTACAAACTCATACAATATTCATGCTCGTATGTTACATAATATTCATACTCATATTCAATAAATATCGTCAAGTATATTCGCTATATTGTCTTCTTTATATGTTGCAAAAAAATGGCCGTAGTCATATCGCATTGGATAACTATTGTTATCAATTATAATTCAAAATGCTTTTGCATTCAGTGAATATCGCTGTCATTATTGATCGCGATATTATCGTATTTCATGCACCTGTGTATATTTTAATGAATGTTTTAAAAATAGAATCGGGCGTTATTCATACAAGTTGTTGATTTTAGATTCATAAATCCTGTTACAGGAAAGTATCGACAATTCCTCCGTAATTATCGGTATGAGCTGGTATTGTGTTTTCTAAAAATTTGAACCAAGGGAAATCGTGAACTGAGTGAAATGTACTAACTCATACAATATTCATGCTCATATGTTACATGATATTCATTTTCATATTTTACATAATATTCATATTAAAATTCAATAAGTATCGACAAGTATATATTCGCGATATTATCTTTTTTATATGTTATGCTACAAAAAAAAAATGGCCGTAGTGATATTGCATTGGATAACTATAGTTATCAATTATCAAAACGCTTTGGTATTCATTGAATATCGCTATCATTATTGAACGCGATATTAATCGTATTTGATGTACCTGTGCAAATATCGAATAATCTGTTAAAAATAGAATCGGGCGATATTTATACAAGTTGGTTTATTTGTTTCATGATTGTTATCAATTATAATCGAAACACTTTGGTATTCAATGTGTATCTTTATCATTAATGATTACGATATTATCGTATGTGATGCACCTGTTTACATTTCGTATAATCTGTTAGAAATGCTGTCGAGTGACCACAACGTCTAATATGACTTGAAGTGCTCACGGGTGGAAGGAGGGAATGCAAAATTTTCAATCAAATTAATTACCGAAATATGACAGACACTCAAAGGTGTTAAAATTTTCACGTACTTACAATATTCATGCTCATATGTTACGTAATATTCATACTCATATTCAATAAGTATCGTCTAGTATATTCGCTATATTGTCTTCTTTATATGTTATGTTACAAAAAAAGGCCGTAATGTTATCGTATTGGATAACTATTGTTATCAATTATAATTGAAACATTTTCGTATTCAATGCACATCGATATCATTAACGATCATGATATTATCGTATTTGATGCACCTGTTTACATTTCGAGTATTCTGTTATAAACGGTATCGAGCGTTATTCCTACGAGTTGGTGAATTTGGTTGCATGATTGATATCAATTATAATCGAAACTATTTCGCATTCAATGTACATCGATATCATTAATGATCGCGATATTATCATATTTGATGCACCTGTTTACATTTCGTGTATTCAGTAAAAAACAAAATCTGGCGTTATTCCTACGAGTTGGTAATTTTGGATTCATAAATCCTATAACAAAAAAGTATCGAAAATTCCTTGAGAATATCGGTATGAGCAGGCAACACTTTCAGATAGTGCTGTCTGAAAGGCTAAACCAAGTAAAATTGTGAACAGAGAGAAATGTACAAACTCTTACAATATTCATGCTCGTATGTTACATAATATTCATACTCATATGTTACATAATATTCATACTCATATGTTACATGATATTCATTTTCATATTTTACATAATATTCATAGTCAAATTCAATAAGTATCGTCAAGTATATATTCGCGATATTATCTTTTTTATATGTTATGCTACAAAAAAAATGGCCGTAGTGATATTGCATTGGATAACTATAGTTATCAATTATCAAAACGCTTTGGTATTCATTGAATATCGCTATCATTATTGAACGCGATATTAATCTTATTTGATGCACCTGTACAAATTTCGAATAATCTGTTAAAGATAGAATCGGGCGATATTTATACAAGTTGGTTTATTTGTTTCATGATTGTTATCAATTATAATCGAAACACTTTGGTATTCAATGTGTATCTTTATCATTAATGATTACGATATTATGGTATGTGATGCACCTGTTTACATTTCGTATAATCTGTTAGAAATGCTGTCGAGTGACCCCAACGTCTAATATGACTTGAAGTGCTCACGGGTGGAAGGAGGGAATGCAAAATTTTCAATTAAATTAATTACCGAAATATGACAGATACTCAAAGGTGTTAAAATTTTCACCTACTTACTATATTCATGCTCATATCGCTGGTTCAAAACTAAAACGACACATCTGCAAACGTATTATGCCTGCAAATGTGTCGTTTTAGTTTTGAAGCAGCGATATGTTACGCAATACAGGTATTCATACTCATATTCAATAAGTATCGTCTTGTTTATTCGCTATATTGTCTTTTTTATATGTTATGTTACAAAAAAAGGCCGTAATGTTATCATATTGGGTAACTATAGTTATCAATTATAATTGAAACATTTTCATATTCAATGTATATCGTATAACTATTATCGTGTAAACTATTAAATTATAATAGTATTAAAAATATAAATGTGTAAAACTTTTAAACAATTTTATTGATATTTTTGAAAATTTATGGTTTTCTTAAAAACTCTTAAATGATTTATTTCATAAATTATGCATTATCATTTAGATAACTGTGCATTGTGTGTAATAATATATGTATATATGCCATTGTTAGTTTTTAAAGTGTGAATCAAAATAGTGGTAAACAAATCATTTAAGTAAAAATTTAAGTGTGGATAACTTTTAAACGATTTCATTGACATTTGTGAAAATGTTTGGTTTTCATAAGAACTCGTATAATTAATTTTATCAATTGTGTTTCATCATTCAGTTTACTTTGCATTATGTGTACTACACATGTAACTTCCGTTATTTCATATAATTTTGTAAAAATTTTAAACATCACATAATAAACTTGTTCTTTGCAAACACATGGTATGGTATTTTGCTGTTTTTAAAAAAGCAGGTTGTAACTACAATAATTCCATATAGTTTGGAAATAAAAACTTTATTAAATTTATACTATGGAAAGTATTTTAGCTTCACTGATTGAATATTTTTTTGCAAATAGTTTAAAAATATAAGACATACATAATAAACTTGTTTTCATATTGTTAAAAAGCATGGTTCAAGCGATCTGCTCCACTGATTAAATGCAGTCATATAAATAGTTCAAAACATACAGATAAAATTTCATAGTGTTCATTCAAAAAAAAAAATTCTTTTTTTCATATTAGCTACTGCCATTTTGGCTACGAATTTTCTTCTTTACTTTTGCGGGGAAACTTGTCCCTGATTGGTAAAACATCGTTGTAACTGCAGATTTTCCTTGTAACTTTTACGGGAAAAATTTGTTCTGTGATGGCCAAAAGCTGTTGAAGATACGGATTTCTTTCATAATTTTTGCATCGAAAGCTTGTTTTTGTTTGGGTAAATACCGTTGTGACTATTGATATGCGCACATGGTAAAAAGTCGCTGAAGTTACGGATTCATCTCACGAATTTTACTGTTTTCCACAACCAACCCAGCTGCCGGTTTAAACCCGTAATTTCAACGGAATATTTTTTTACAGTGATATACATGTCACTGAAAAGGAAAAAATACGCATCTTTTCTGGAAAATCTTTCTCCATTGAAGAGTTCGTTAGCGTCATTTTTAAGTTATTAATCACATGCATACTATGATTTGAGTGAGTGCCAGCTAACATTAATAACGCCACACATACTAACATGCTAATCTCATAAAATTAATATATATGTAGATGCTGGATGCGTAATGCATTTTAAGTAAGGGATAGAGCACGTTAAGTTGTCAGCACTTAAAGTGTGACTTTACATTTCTACTTATCCTTTCTTCGTGAATGATTGAATGCAGTGTCTAATGGCATAAAATCCAAAGCAGGATATGCTGCGCCGAGCAATACAGTAAAACATTTTAAAAGGCAAAGTGCACACAACACTTTAACTGATAAAATGGCATAAGTAGGTGAATAAAATTAGATAAAAGGTATAAATAAAATTAGATAAAAGGTATGATTAAAATCAGATAAAATGTATGAATACAATATAAAATACACGAATTATTTAAAATGGTAGGAGTGTGATAGGCAAGCAATAAAATTGAAGATGCAAAAAAAAATATAATAATAAAATTGTGGATGCATTAAAAGCTTTATATACAGTTAGGAATACCAACTGCACGTAAATACGCAAAAATGTTACGATAATAAATGCCATCCAACAAATCTTGTATCCGTGAAATAGAACTTCGGAAACACGTTAAACGCTATTGGTTATTGCATAGAGGAAGGGAGGTTCTTACAGCAGCAAATGAAGGTGCTTCAACCGGGTGTGACCAATTCGAAGACTGGTAAGTTTTACATCTGCACTCCGCAAGTGCAGCACTGACAAATGGTCGAAATTGGATTTAAAGCTCTATCTACCATTTGTCAGTATAACTTAATTCCAACTTCTTAAACAAGTTTTGTTTCTAGGCGTTAATTTTACTTTTTGTTTAAGCAAATTTTCGTCTCAACTGTTTTAGTGGATTTTCAATCTTTTTGTACATAACATCAGTTGTCACAGGCTCTCCTGGAGCAATCAATTTTTCGGTCAGACTATTTCTTGCATAGTACACTTTTGTTTCCAAAACATTTAAAACTCTTCTCATTCTTTCGAATTACAGAATAAGAAAATTAATTAAGATTTATCTTGTGCAGATTCTATCATTAAAATCTAAAGTAAATAGTAATTTTTTTCTAATTTTACATCGTGCATACGTACACTCTTATATTTATTATTGCTTATCAGTTTGAAAGTTTAGATTATAAGACTAACATCAGTAACATCAATAAACTTGGTAATAATCAGGACAAATCTATTAAATTCCTGCTTAATAAAAATGAATTAACCTGAAACACCACCAGTTACTAAACATATCGTAATTTAGTTTTTACAAACTTTGTTTACATTTTTTTAAAAACTCAAATAATTGTAACAAAAAAGACAGTTATAAGAACCAAATTTATTTCATACCCGTGTCAGAATGTTTCGAAATATTTTTCTTCAGCAGAACTTTTTTCTCCCCTCTTTGCAGAATTATATTAAAAAAACTGCCATTCTCGCACATCGGAGGTGGTATCGGAGGACTCGTAATATATATATATATATATATATATATATATATATTTTTTTTTTTTTTTTTTTTTTTTTTTTTTTTTTTTTTTAGAATAAACAAAATTCCGCACTGACTGGCTTTAACTAGAATTTCAAATTGATATTATAAAAAGTAATTTCCAAGTAGCAAAAATTTAAAAAGGTTAAATATACAAATATTTTGTAGAACAGAAGAATATCGCCAATAACATTAGAGTATCTATTTTTTTATATTTTGATTTTTTAAAAAAAATTTTACATTTTTAACTAAAAAATATATATACTGTTCTTTTCTATACATAAGGGCTAATTTGTAAACAGAAAGCACTTCTGTTACTTTAAATTAGTAACACATATATTTGCTACTATTAAAAATGTCTTTTAGAAAGGTTTTAGCACGAGAGAGAATTGTAGCAGAGAAAGCTCTAAAAAATTCTGCCGCAGAGCCCAAGCCTAATAAGAACGTTTTTGTAAAAGTTTTTTGTATTTCTCGCCAAAATGCTTTAATTTACTCCTTGATGAAATTCAAAAAGCAAATAGTTTAAATAATTTCTAAAACTTTTACTTTTTTACTACATAATGTTGAATGTATTTTATTATAAGAACTCCTTGAACCCTTTTTAATATTTTAATCTTTTTTCATAGTTAATCTTTTGAGATTGTATGACTGATTTTACTTGCTTTAAACCAGACACTCTTGCTTGCCATCTTCAATATTTATATTTTAGATTTGAATATTCTTAACGTTTTTTGTGTTTGTTTATTTTTTTACTTGTCAGTCTCCTTTTTATACTTACCTAGATACTCGCAAGTGATTCGTTCAATTAATTATTTCTGTTTTTTCCCCTTGTATTTTATTGCGCAGTCTTGAATAAAAGTTTTCGGAATTAATAAAAAAATTTATTAATAAAATAACGGAATTTATAAAATAACAACAAAATTAATCAAAATATTACGGCTTTCTTTTAACATGTTTGATTACATTTCTTTCTTTTCCTTCTTGTTGAACTGTTTTGAAAAAGTGGTTCCGGATTCACAGTTTGTATCGCAAGGTATGCCTTAAAAATGGTGTTTAACTTAATGGTGTTAATATTTATGGAGCAATTGGCCTACAACGTAAATAATCTGGATAAATGTCTAACCGATACTTGGTGCAAACTTTCCAATTGCACCATCAATTGGTCAAAGGAAAAACTAGTCGATAGGGCCCATGTCATAGTGGCCGTTGGTTCGATCCCCGCAGGCCGAAGGCTCCCGTGTAGTAAATAACTAACGTGTAAATGATGACTCCCCGTGTAGTAAATTATGACATTGAATCTGTAGGGTCACAAAGTCCTCCATGTTCCCATGACAAACCATACCTCTGGGTCATACTGATCCAGGACTTCCCTTGCTTTCTCGATTGGATTCAAAATTACAAGGCCACGGACTTGAACATTAGTAGTCGTAAGCCCAAAATTAAGTTGGCTATTCAACGAGGGTTTAAAAAATATAAAATAAAATTCTTTTATAAAGATCGCGATGGCTCAGGGGAATGAACGTTCCCCTTCCATTTAGGTGAACCGGGTTCCATTTCCAGCGATGGCTGGTCGATACAAATCGGCATTTGGCTTGCTCCGACCAGAGTGCTGACGTGAAATATCCTCAGTGGTAGGATAGATCATGGGTTAGAGTTCCTCTGACGTCAGGCAAACCGTGGGAAGTTCTCTTGGTCTTTCTCTCCATGTAACGCAAATGCGGGTTAGTTGCATCAAAAAAAGTCCTACACGAAGGCAAATTTCTCCAAATACTTGATCTTGTTTTCTGGATTGGGTTCAAAATTACAAGGCTAAGGAGTTGAACATTAGTAGTCGTAAACCTGTCGGCTGTTCTGTGTCGGCTGTGTAAACTGTGTCGGCTGTTCAACAACAATTTATCTAATATTTACTCATTATTATATGATTTATCCATTGTGAATCAATCAAAGGCAGTATGATTCCCAAGTGATACCTTATGTAAATTTGTCACATAATCTGATGCCAAAAATATACATTTTTTATGTCAAATGTTCATTCGTCTGCACTGGGATCCTATTAACTACCAGAATTTTGCACGCTAAATCAAAAGTAATAAAAATACCGAAAAAGTGTATTTTTTCATTTAAACTGTTCCTCCCCTTTGCGATTACAGTTAACTGTAATATATAAATTTAAAAAAGATTTCTTTGAGATATTGCTATAACACTTCCCAGAATGAAAATCCAACCGACTGTTCAAATGTAAGGGTAATCCTTTTTTTGTGCTAACTGTACTTTAGACATGACATTAACAATTTGAATAAGCAATATTTTTCTCACTTAATAACCAACTGTGCACAATTTTATAAAAAATAACCCAATTTATTAAAAAAAAAAAAAATTAAAATACTACAATGAAAAAAAAAAAAAATTACTAACATTGAATGCCAAAATTTTTTACATGAAAAAGTATACAAGTTTGTGATGCTGCGTGGAGCACCTTCGACAGTACAATAAAAATATTTCTAATTATTTATTCTTAAAAAATAGTTTTACTTACACAGCTACAAATGCAGAGGTAGGGCACGGTTTTATCTCTTGGATTTGGCAATCAGTAATAGATACTTTTATCCCTAATGGCTTTGTAACTAAAATCAAATTTGTGAAATATATAAAATAAATATTATATGTTATGTTATATAATATACTAAATTAAGTGCATAAGTTTTACAATAAAAAAAATTATACAGAGTCATTTATCTTACATTAGTAGAGAGGTAGAAATTTACTACTTTAAGGTGTTTTCAACTTTAGGTTATTGCTTATAAACCTGAAGTATATATTTTTACACTTTTAGAAGTATTTATTCAATAACCTAAGGTGTTTCATTTAACACTTCAGGTTTCTCTGGATTTACTTCAAGTGTATTTTTCGACTGTAGTAGATGTCATTTTTTACTAACGTGAGGTATTTTATGTTCTATTTTAGGTAAATATATTTCAACCTCAATGATAAATTTTCATGCTTGTAGAGTTCATTTTTTTATCAACTTAAGGTACGTTATTTTACACAACAAGTTATTATAGATGAACCTCAAGTGTATTTTTCGACCGTTTGATAGGTTGTTTTTTATGAACGTGAGATGTTCGATATTTTACTTAAGGTTATTATTTTTTAACCTCAAGTGTAGATTTATATAGTTGTTGAGGTATTTATTTATCTACCTAAGGTGTTAAATCATTTACACTTGGAAAGGTTATTATTTTTTTAACGTGAGGTGTTCCATGTTCTACCATAGGTTATTATTTCGTAACCTCAAGTGTAGATTTATATAGTTGTTGAGGTATTTATTTATCTACCTAAGGTGTTAAATCATTTACACTTGGAAAGGTTATTATTTTTTTAACGTGAGGTGTTCCATGTTCTACCATAGGTTATTATTTCGTAACCTCAAGTATATATTTTTGTATTTTTGGGGTATTAATTTATCTACCTAAAATGCGACATTTTACACTTCAGGCTTTTATAGCTCAACCTAAATCTTCATTAATCAACCTGAAGTTTTTAATATTACACTTTCAGCAGTAATTGCTTCCTTTTTAAGCTATAAAAAATTTCAAATACAGAGTTTTTCTGTAACTTTAATAGATTCAATAAAATTATCTTGAAATAATACTTATCCGGATTCCACAGGTAGAAAGCTTTATTTGTGGAAACTAACATTTTATAAAGATAGATGTCTAAGGTGCTTGAATTTGTAAAGCTATAAAACTGCAAATTTAAATAATTATTCAGCTGACATTTAAAATTCTTTTTTATTTAAAACTAAAATTTCTTTTTTTTTTACAAACCAACGAAATTATTTTAAATTTTGATTCAATCTCCCTTGTTGAAACTTTGAAGTATTGAAACCTAAAACTAAAAATTACCAATCTGCAAAAAAGTCTTAATTATAATAATGTCGGTAGGTTTTAAAATATTAAAAATTGAAAATTGTTTTTTATGATTTAAATTAACTAGATTAAATTCATTTTCTTTTTCAAAAAAATGACATTCTACTTCTGTCATTTCTTTTCAATACTTGTAGCTAAAAGCGTTTAAATGTGTGTCAGGTACCACAGCCACAAAATAAAATACACTAAGAAAAGTACTACCATTAACAACCTTTTCAGAAATTCAAATATTTATTTCCAATCTTATTAGGAAATTTAAACACTTTTTATTTTTCCATAATTGAACTTACATCTTTCATTATTGTACTTGTAAATTTGATAATTAGACTTTCTTTCATTTTTCTGAGAAATCTTTACAGAAACTTAATAAGACTAGTCTATATTTTTGAAGTATTTATTGAGGTATTTATCCAGTAAGACCCGTAATAAGCATCAATACTTAATACAATTGGTTTACCGCATTTTTAAAAGTATGAATAATATCTTACACATGATATATCAATTTAAAAAGAATCTAAGCTTTGCATGTTAAATTAAAACAACGGAAGCATGTTTTTCAAACTAAAATTTTAACTATATGAAAAAACTGTAATTTGAATTATTAAAATTATAAATAAAATATCAACAATTTTTTAAAAAATTTTAGAATGCGAAATTAAAATGTCGTACTTTTAGTTTGAGAGTTGATTGAGAGAAGTTTTGTTAACTGGGTGGCCAAACGAGAAGAGTTTGTGATATTTCGAGTTGATCCAGAGGTTATTGAGATACCGGTTTGAGTCTAAAACATGCTGAATATGACAAATCTTCGGGGGAGATAAATGGAATGGTTAGAGGAGCATTGGTGGATTGTTTGGACCGTCGAGAACGTTAGAGATTTCAAAATTGCACTAGCTGAAACGATCTTATTTTGTAAGAGGAGAATACTATGAGGGGATTTTTTGATTAGCCTAGATGAGAGCAGTGATTGCGGATCTACTGTCCGATAAAATAACATAATTGAGAAACTCGGTGGTCAATTTTGTGATTGCAGACCTATTTAGTTTGGTCAATAATTCACCGGTGAAAACTGATTTGACAGGATGGATTTGAGAGATATAACACATAATGTTCTTTGAATTTAGCGCCGCAATACCTATGTTCGTACTGGATTTGAAGCATCCGGAATGGTAAAATCTTTTCAAAGGGTGTTAAGGGTTTCCTGATAGAAAAAAAGGATTTCGTTGGAATTTTTCGTAGTTTGATATGGAAGATTATGTACATGAAGACTGGGGTTCGAGAGATTTTTGAGAAAAACCGGAATGTGAAAGGGGATGATGTTATATTTACTTATTCCTTTTTGGTTGAAGATGTCCTGAAACTTGAGAAAAAAGTGGTTTTTTTTTTAAATCTATGAAAATGGAATTTATGCAAAAGGTGATTCATTGGGGAGTGAGATCCAAGGGAACAGTGGCGAAGTTTTGTTGCTAAGAAAAGTCTGTGCGATATTGAGGTAGTGCCAGCTTTATTATTATTAATTTTTTTTTTTTTTTTTTTATAGGGAATAGGAATTGGCGTCCAGAGTGGGAGTTCTGCTCAGAGGATAGAGTTACAGATAGTTCCCACAACTCGGAGATGTGATTTTATCACATAGAAAAGGCTTGGGCTGTCATACTCTAACATACTTTTTATTGTAGAGTTTACAAACTGAATCTGAATGAAGTGATAGATTTGGGACCTCCATCGCGATGCAGCGAAGTGCGTTAATCTTCTTTGTGGAGACAGCTTCTTTGTCGAGAATAGGGATTGGTGTCCAATGTAAGAGGCCCGTTGATGCTAGGAGATTAGAGATTATTGCAACTACTCGGAGATGTGATTTTGGCTCAGAGAATAAGATTGGACGGCAATACTCTAATCTGCTTCTGATTGTAGTACTTACAAGCTGAATGAGTTGATAGGTTCGGGAACCCAATTCCGTGCTTGAAATGCAGCGATTGTAATAAAAGCTTCTTTTTAGATATTGAAAATGGCACAGAAAAGAAATATTTTTCGTGCAGATTCAGAGGGTTTTGAGGGAATTGACTTGAGAAATTTGTTCTTTAAGGATTTTTAATTGATTTTATGCGAGAGACATTTGTTGGAGTAATTATTAGCTGATTAAAAAAATCATGATAAACAAAAGGATTTGTAATCAGTTATTTGTGAAAAAAATATGAATAAAATTTTACGCTATGCGTGCGTAAGGCAATTTCTTCATAAGTTAATCACATTAATTATTAATCTCCCCATTTAAATATTTTTTTCTCCCATTTAAATATTAATACTCCCCCCTCCCCATTTTAATATTCTAGAAGCCAATTTTTTTTTAAAAAATTTAATAAATATAAGTTTCTTCGGCTTCTACTAAATAAAAACAGTTATAAATTTAGATTCTTCAATAGAAAAATATGTAGATTAATATGGTATAAAAAATTTTTACCTCATATTTCAAACTTTTTTTCATTCTCAATTAAATTGAATTTTAAAAAATAGTGTTATAGCTTATAATGTTAATCAATCGTCACCAATTTCAGTTTAAAATAGAAATTTCTTGCTAAGTGCCCTAGTCGTTTTCTCATAACGCAAAGCTTTTGAAATAAACTCTTCTTCTGGGTGTCATTCGCTGATTTTAAACTCTTTTGTCCACGGATTTTTTTCTGCAAGATTTTTTCTCTTCCCTTTAGATATCTAATATTTTTCTATCGATTTTTTAGGAGGAATTATCAGTACTTGTTTCACTCGTATTTTCCAGCTAGACCTTTGACCATTTTAAACACTAAATAACTTCCAGACCTGTGAAAATATATACGAGCCCTCTGGATGACCTGCAGCACGCAGTTCTTTGACTCAAAAAATATAATGGCTCCGAATCCCATATTTCTAAGTTCCTTACTGCATCAATCTTTCTATTTTCTTAAAACCCAGTATTTTTATCTTAGTTCACAATACTTTTACATTCTTTTTAAATAGAATGATTTTGCAAAGAACTTACCCAACCACTAATGCTATTTCAGCTTCAAAGCACAAATTTCTCTGTAAATCGTTGTATCGCTACGGAGTAGAAAGGGTTTGAGATAATAGTAACACAAGCTATGCAAAATCTCTCTAATCATGTAATATGTGGAACTCATTTTAAAGAAAAGAAAAATAGGGTTTTTTCTCATATCTACAACAGTTTCTATATGGGTTATATTATGACTTTTCGTTTTTGCGCTTATCATGCTATAAACCATTTTCTAACCTTTGGTTCACGAACCCCCAGACGTCAATTAGGAGCATAAAGAGAATTTAGAAAAATGTGATTTAAATAGAAATTTTAAATGACCATTGTAAAAAACTATCAAGATATTGAATATAAAAATATTATATGTAGGACAATCAGTAGCCGGAACGTCGAAAAAGTATTTTCAAACGCAGCACTCCATAATAATTATATTCAATATAAATTTTTTTATAAATATATATAACCGACGTTGAACAGCCGTCCCGATTTTGGGTTTACAACTATTAATGTTCAACTCCGTAACCTTTTCATTTTGAACCGATCGAGAAGACGAGGAAACTCGTGGATCAGTACCTCCAGAGGTATGAGTTTTTATGGGAACATGGAGGACTTAGTAACTCGACAGATTTAACATGCATCAGCCACCATTTGCTACACGGAGAGTCTTCGGCCGACGGGAATCGAACCTACGACATCTTGGAAATGGGTCCAGTGTCCTACAAACCAGGCTCTCTCGGTGCTTACAAATTTTTATTTAACAAAAATCTTCCATGTTTTTCCAATGGAATTTCATTTCAAATTTTTGTAGTATACGAACCAACAATTAAATAGAAAAAAGTTCGCATGTGCTTCACTTCCTTGCAGTATTTAATAATTGCAGGTCAAAGAGCCAAACTTTTGAGCAGTCAAGTTATTTTTATGGCATATTATATTATGATGATAGCGAAATTTTAATGCACATCAAATATAAAAAGGAACAATTCTAGTGAAAAAAAAAAAACTAAAACACTTGAACAATTAAAAAAGAACGTTTGGCAGAAAATAAAATGTCGGGAGAAATGTATCGCGTTGATAAAGCGAGATGTCAGTGACAGGAAATGGCTATTATAAATCTTTATTCCAAGAGTAATAGTTTAATTTTTAATCAAAATACATTGAAAAAAAAAATCACATATCCATTGCATCGAACGGAAAGCACAAAATACGGGCCGCCCTGATGTTATAATCAGATCTTCAAATTCTAAGACTCGATTTTAAAGGTAATTAATTAGTGCAAACGATATTTTAAGTTGCCAAATAAGACACAAAAACGTACTTTCTCTAAATAACCATACATTTCTTTTCTCAGACGGATTTGGCTTTCTGACCCTTTAAGCATACGGGGTAGCCGGATTCTGGGTTCCAATTGTTTGGTCAGGAAGGCCTAAAGTTTGGACCCCTCAGAGTTAATTTTAATTTTTACGCATTTCCCCATATCTCAATAAAATTCTCAAGAAAATGAAATGTATTGTGATCAAATCCGTTTATCCAAAGATAAATCTTTAGTAAATAATAATTATTAATAATAAATATAATAACTTTTAGAAAATATTAACTGTTTTTTATTTAAGAAGATTTGAAGAACTTTTGAATTGTAAGGTATACAATTTTTTTATAATTTTAAAAAAGCAGTTTTAAAGATGCAAAATGCCAACTTTCAATGAAATCGATCAAATAGTTCCTGAAAAATCGAATTTTCAAATTACGACCTTTTCAAAATCGATTATTTTTACTTTATTTTACTTATTTATACATTTATTCTGCGCACTGTACAACTTCTTTTTTCTTAAAAAAATTTCAATTGAACTCTAATGTAAATAGGTTCTTGAGTATTAAAAAACTTGAAAAAAAAAATAACACTTTTATGAATTTACGTTTTAAGTTTACATCTAGACCGGCACTAACAAGTTAGAGTAACTTTCGTGGACAAAGAGAGAGTTACTATATCATTTCCCAATTCGGCCATCAATGTGGAACTTAATTTCAACTTCGTATTTAAAATTTTACTCTGGAGTCAAAAATTTTTAAGGTAGTCTATAAGAAAAATATAATTACTAACATTTTTGTGTGAAATAATGCAAAAATTTATAATTTAATTCTCGTAAGAACTAAAATGTGATGAAGAAAAAAGATATTATGACGTCTAGCGCGCAATTAAACTCTTAGAAATTATAATACTAACTTGAAATAACTTAATAGGAATTCAAAATATACTCTTTTCCAAACCATAGCAACTAAAATAAGATGTAAAAATTTTTTTAAAGGGATAAGAATTCATTATCTAAGTTTTTTATAATTTTTTTTTAAAATATAAATAAATAAAAAAAATATTTATCAATATTCGACAGCTAGGGAGAACTTAAGCAACATACTATGTTTAAACAAGTTTAATAAATAATTAAACTTGTTAATGATAATAAAGTTGTTAAATAATTTTCAAGTTCACACCCAAGGTAGGTCCCCATGATCCAACCATGGCTACCGAAGAAAATTTTTATAAGTGAATTAGGGGTCTATTGCTAGGGTCTATTAGGGGTCTAAGGTCTATTGCTTATTTCACCGAGAAAAAGGCTTTTGAAGGGAAGCTGCTGCAGGCCTGACGTGAAACAGTGGCCTGTTTGGTAGAGTGCTGGACTTGCAACTGGTGGCTGGAGCCAGGGGTCCCGGGTTTGAACCCCAGGACAAGGCAGTTTCTCATTTTTTTCCCTTTTTTTTAATTTCTTTATTTTTTTGGGGGGGCCGGGATAGCCTGGTCGGTAGGGCGCTGGGCCCATGTACAAGAGGTCGTTGGTTCGATCCTCGCCGGCCGAAGACTCCCCGTGTAGTAAATGGTGACTGATGCACGTTAAATCTGTCGAGTCTCAAAGTCCTCCATGTTCCCATAACAAATCAATACCTCTGGGGGTACTGATCCAGGAGTTTCCTTGTCTTCTGGATTGGTTCAAAATTACAAGGCTACGGAGTTGAACATTAGTAGTCGTAAACCCATGAAATTGGGTCGGCTGTTCAATGACGGTTATAAAATAAAATAAAAATTTCTTTATTTTGCATTATATTATTTTTTAAATGTGTTTTTCGGTATTCTGCAGGCTCCTGCATGTCAGAAAAATTTTTTTTGCTGGAAAAATGGGCAAAAACATGAAAAATCAAGGAACATCAGTTTTTTTGTCATTTTTCGACTCCTAATGCAACATTTTAGGGAATCGATCATGCATAGGGTGTTCTGTGTATAAAATGGAGTTTATTTCTTTGCTAAAGAACACGTAATGGAACAATAAGAAAAAAAAAGAAGAAGAAAAGAAGAAATGTCGAGAATAATGTTCAGGCTTCGAGACCCCCTAGCTCCCCTTGGTATTAAGTTATAATTTTCAAATTCGCACCCAAGGTAGGTCCCCATGGTCCAACCATGGCTACCGAAGGAAATTATTATAAGCGAATTAGGGGGGTCCCAGTGGGACCCTAAAGGTCTATTGCATATTTCACTGAGAAAAGGCTTTTAATGGAAGCTGCTGCAGGCCAGACGTGGAACAGTGGCCTGTTTGGTAGGGTGTTGGACTGTCAACTGGAGCCAGGGGTCCCGGGTTCAAACCCCAGGACTGGGCAGTTTTTCACTTTTTTTTCTCTTTTTTTAAAATTTTATTATTTTGCATTATATTATTTTTTTAATTCGTTTTTTCGGTATTCTGCAGGCTCCTGCTTATCTGGAAATTTTTTTTTGGAAAAATGGGAAAAAACTGGAAAAATCAAAGAAAATCAGTTTTTTTGTCATTTTTCGACTCCTTTTGCAACATTTTAGGGAGTCTATCATGCATATGGTGTTCTCTGTATAAAATGGAACATATTTCTTTGCTAAAGAACACGTAATCAAACAATGAGAAGAAAAAAAAGACGAAATGTCGAGAATAAGGTTCAGGCTTCGAGACCCCCTAGCTCCCCTTGGTATTAAGTTATAGTGTTTAAACTCTGAACCAATGTAGGCCCCCATGGACCAATAATGGCTGACGAAGGATATCTTTATAAGTCAATTAGGGGGATCCCAGTGAGCCCCCGAAGGTATAATGCACAGCCGAACACGAGAAGGCTTTTGAAGGGAAGTAGTTGCAGGCCTGATGTAAAACAGTGGTCTGTTTGGTAGAGCGTTAGACTCTCAACTTGTGGCTGAAGCCAGGGGTCCTGGATTCGAAACCCAGGGGCGGGAAATTTTTCTAAATTTTTTCCTTTTATTTTTTATTTCGTCTATTTTGCATTATATTATTTTTTTAATGTGTTTTTCGGTATTCTGCAGGATCCAGCATGTAAGGATTTTTTTTAATGGGAAAATGGGAAAAAACTGGAAAAATACAGAAAAATCAATTTATTTGCTTTTTTTGTTTCCTTTTTCAACATTTTATTTATTCTAGCATGGGCGAGGTGTTCTTTGTATAAAATAGAGCATCTTTCTTTGTTAAAGAACGCATAATAGAATAATAATAAAATTTTTAAAAAAAAAGCGAAATGTCGAGAAAGAAGTTCAGGCTTTGAGACCCTTTTGCTCCCCTTCGTATTAAGTTATAATGTTCAAACTCTGAACCAAGGTAGGCCCCCATGGTCCAACCATGGCCGCCGAAGGAAATTTTTATAAATCAATTAGGGAATGCACAGCCGAACAAGAGAAGGCTTTTGAAGGGAAGTTGTTGCAGGCTTGACGTGAAAAAGTGGCCTGTTTGGTAGAGCGTTGGACTGTCAACTTGTGGCTGGAGCCATGGGTCCCGGGTTCGAAACCCATGGGCAGGCAATTTTTCAAAATTTTTTTCTTTTAATTTTTATTTCATCTATTTTGCATTATTTTATTTTTTTAATGTGTTTTTCGATATTTTGCAGGATTCTGCATGTAAGAAGAAAAAAATTTTATTGGGAAAATGGGAAAAAACTGGAAAAATCCAAAAAGTCAATTTATTTGCTGCTTTCGACTGCTGTTTTTGCAACGTTTAATTTAGTCTAGCATGGGTGAGGTGTTTTTTGTGTAAAATTGAGCATCTTTCTTTGTTAAAGAACGCATAATGGAATAATAATAATAAAAAAAGAAGAAGCGAAATGTCGAGAATGAAGTTCAGGCTTCGAGACCCCCTAGCTCCCCTTGGTATTAAGTTATAATGTTCAAACTCTGAACCAAGGTAGGCCGTCATGGTCCAACCATGGCTGCCGAAGGAAATTTTTATAAGTCAATTAGAGGGGGGGGGGCTGAAGGTATAATGCACAGCCAAACGCGAGAAGGCTTTTGAAGGGAAGTTGTTGCAGACCTGACGTGAAACAGTGACCTGTTTGGTAGAGCGTTGGACTGTCAACTTGTGGCTGGAGCCAGGGGTTCCGTATTCGAATCCCAGGGGCGGGAAATTTTTCAAAATTTTTTCCTTTGTGAGGTGTTTTTTCTGTAAAATAGAGCATCTTTCTTCGTTAAAGAACGCATAATGGAATAATAATAAAAAAAATTTAAAAAAGTAGCGAAATGTCGAGAATGAGGTTCAGGCTTTGAGACCCCTTAGTTATTAAGTTATAATTTTCAAACTCAGAGCCACGGTAGGCCCCCATGATCCAACCATGGCTGCCGAAGCAAATTTTTGTAGGTCAATGAGGGGGGGCCCAGTGGGCCCCCGAATGTATAGTGCACAGTAAAAAAAAGAAGCGAAATGTGGAGAATGAGGTTCAGGCTTCGAGACCCCCTAGCTCCCCTTGGTATTAAGCTATAATTTTCAAACTTGGACCCTATGGTCGAACCATGGCTGCCGAAGGAAATTTTCATAGGTCAATTAGTGGGGGCCCAGTGGGCCCCCGAAGGTATAACGCACAGCCTAACGCGAGAAGGCTTTTGAAGGGAAGTTGTTGCAAGCCTGGCGTGAAACAGTGGCCTGTTTGGTAGACCTGTCATCAATATAAAAGCCGGATCATCAGCATATTAATACGTGCCTCAGGACACTCTAAGTCCATATTCAGGGTGGCCACTCAAATCAGATTTCAAATTTCCCTGATTTTTCCAGGTTTTCCAGATAAAAATCTTAAAATTTCCAGGTTTTTGTTTCTTTTTTCTTATAAAGTGTAGGATGTGTAAAAGAAAATTGTCTATATTATAAAATATTTTATTCAAAATGTTATTTTTTTAACATATCATCTTGAAAAAAATAATTTATTTTGACAATTTGTCAAGATTTTTAATTTATTTTTCTTATGTTTTGGTACAAAATTTTGAATCAAAAATTATATATTGACCAACAAAAGAGTATAATTAAATATTAATATATAGTTAGTTCTTAAAAAAACCTTTTTTTTAATTAAAATATGTTATAAAAGGTTAAATTGAAATAGAAAAAATTAGTATTAATGCAACAATTGTAACAATTTGTCAGCAAACATTGCTGCTAGCGATTGTGATTGGTTGGTTTGCTGAGAAAAAATAATTCACAGATTTCTTTGAATGGGAGTACAAAAGCTTTCAGAAAAAGAGTGCAATATAAAATCTATTATTATTAAATTATAACCAACTAATTTTTGGAGAATTTTATAAAGTTAAAAATACAAAAACATTTTGTCAAAATAGAAAAGAACTACCACCAAAGCATCGGGACAAACTTGAGCCATAAATGGATTCAGCCCAAGGAAAGAATTTAAAAACTGAAGCTAATATCCTAATCCCTTCTTCCACCTCCACTACAATCTTTCCTAATTTACACAGTCCCATGGCGGTCAAAGCTTTCTACATTCATTTTGCTACCGTGGGAGAATTTTATGTGGCATTCTAGTTTAACAGAGCTGTAATTGAGCAAATTTTGATGCAAGCAAAGTATGGCTAAGTTGATGAGATTTTAACTGTTTGGCGATACATTTCCGTCTAAAAAAAGTGGGTATAATGGATGAAATAATTTAAATTAAGAAAATTAGTAAACAATTTAAATTAGTGAAATTAAAAAAATTATCAAAGAAAAATTTCCAGTTTTTCTTTAAAATTCTCTGATTTTTCCAGGTTTTTAACTAAATTTCCCTGATTTTTCCAGGTTTTTTCCAGAATAAAAAATTTTCCTGATAATTCCAGGTTTTCAAGGTGGGTGGCCACCCTGATATTACACTTACTGTCTGGATACTTTTGGCTAGATAGTGTATATGTACAACTCATGTGTTGCATCTTAAAAAAAAAAAAAAAGAAGAAGAAAAAAGGTGGAAGCGAGAACAGAAATTTGTTTTAAAAATTTTTTTCTCTAAACTTAAAAATATTATTCAGTTTCATATGTGAGGCATGAGGTATCCAGTTAAAATTCTTTACAATTTTTGAGTTAATTTGAAAGCGATAATATGTGGCTAACACATATTATCGCTTTCAAATAAACTTTCCTTCTTCAAATTCTTTCAGTAAAAAGTTCTGACTTTTAATTTATTGTCATGATTAATGATGTCAGTGGAACATACATATTGTTAAACCAATTTTTCTTTAAATGCTTTATTTCATCTTCTCTAATACACACTTTATTTAACAGATTGGTTAAGGCAGTGTTTCCCAACGTGGGGCCCACGCCCCACTGGGGGGCAATTTGATTGTTAAGGGGAGCAATTCGAAAATGGACTCGACACGAGTTTAAGCCTTTTGCTCCGGACCATTTAAAGGCAATACTAGATTTCGATGCCAAAATTGATTGCGGCCAATAAATATTATGTGACTTAGCGATTTTTTAAGCGACAAACCTGAAATGAAGTATCTGTTAACAGTCGATGGTAAAGCATTTGTGAGTTATTTAGCCGATATCTTTGAAAAACTAAATAAGCAACTTCAAGGAACAAATAAAATTCTTGTTCATGAAAAAGCGAAGATATTTGGTTTCATCACCCTTAGTGAGTTATATCAGAAATATATTAACAACAAAAACTTTGAACAGTTTCATTGGCTCCAAAAATGTGAAGTAATTGATACCGCTTTACTTGTTATAGTCGATCATCTGAAGACTCTATCGGCTGATTTACAAGAAAGATTTTCTGATTTAAAACAAATTGATTTTCCAACGTGGATGATGCAGCCAATGTTACTGGATTCGTCTGATATATCAAATATGCAGTATCAAGAAGAACTAGCAGAAATGCAAAATGATGAGTCAGTTAAAACTTTATTTAATATAAAAGGAGTGATGGCATGGCTTTGTGAGGAAACAGAAATCAAGTACCCAAATACGCAAGAAAATATTGTAACCGTTTCCATCTTCATATTTAGCTGAATGTGGATTTAGTGCTGTAAATAATTTACTGGTAAAAAGAAATCATCTGGATGTAATACAACGGGGAGACACTTGAGACTGAAGCTAACCAAATTGGAACCTAACATAAAACCTCTGGGCATCAAGCGAAAGGATCTCAATAAATTAAAATATTAAATTATCAAAGAAAATTTTTTATTAAAATTATTTTGAATTTGAATTTTAGTTTTTCATTATATGTTTTGAAAATTTACTTACTGTGTTTCGTTCACAATTTCCTAGTGATTTCTTCCTAAAACGTATCACTTAAGTTTCATAAGTGAACAATTCAATTTTTAATATTAAAAATTATGTATATGTTACATAGGGGGGGGGGACATAAGAATTTTAGAAAGACTTAGGTGGGGCATGGCACAAAAAAGGTTGGGAAACAATGGGTTAAAGAGTAAAATTAAAATAAATAATCGAAATAGTGTTTCTTAGGTGCCTTTATTTTATTTAGATTTTCATAATTTCCAACCCATGCTTCTATAAGTATTTCCCTCATTAAACATCAGGAAAAAAAATGCTCGTTAAAAGAGTAAATTTATAACATTGTACCAAACTCTAAACAGCTATTTTGCTCATAAAAATAAGAATCTTGTTAAATGCTGACTCTTCATATAAGTGGGTTCCACCATAAAACATATTTAATATCCGAGAACCTTATGAGCATGTGTCCAGTCTGCTTTATTATAGTTTTTTTTTTTTTTTTGTCAAAATAGAAGGAGGTAAGTGAATGGATTCACAAGTTTTTGCCCCTGGTTGCCTGAGTTTGTGCCTAATCTGCCCAATCTCAGGACCTCCGTCCAATCAAGTATATGATTTGGTGGACCTGTAAACAGTTTTTTTAAAGACTTTCTTCCAGTGCGATGACATTTTTGACAGTGCCATCATGACATTTCAGAACAATTATTTTTTAAAAAATCGTTTATTAGATCAATCAAAAATGGTGTAAAGTCAATAGTAGCAAAAGTAATGACTACACTATGACCATGTGAAAGCTGGGGTATAAACCATTCCTCAAAGAACTGCAGGGCCTGTGATAACAAAAATCCAGACTTAATTCTGTTTTTCATACTCAAAACAAGTTTAGGAGAATTTGTTACTGGGAAGGAGATGAGAAAGAGCCTCAGAAAATTTTTTATACAATATTTAAAAAAAAAAAAAAAAAAAAAAACATTGAGTTTGTCGTTCAATCTGTTTTTAAAATTTACATTTATTTATTTTTTAAAAAGAACTATTTATCTAAATTTATTTTAAAAATAAGTTAATTAAATATTTCTGACTATTTTGCTTGTTTTCCCTATGAATTTCTGAGGGATGGCAGTTCTCTAAAATCAAAAATAAGTAAATAAACATAGTTATAACTTCCTTTTTAAATAAGAGAAACAAATTTCTCTTTGATTCTTCTTTGAATTTTTTTCAGGAATTTTTTTTTCAAGTAGTGTTAATTATATTATGTACTGATACATGTTATTCTGTATTATTTCTGTTAACCAAACTTAACCATAATAACAAATTAATATGGACCAAATTTATAAAAATAATAAATATATTTTTTATAAATTATGTCCATATTAAATCGTTATTCTGCAGTGTAAATCATTATGTACGAATACATGTTATCTTTCTTTATTGATGTTAATAAAATATAACCAGAATAACAATTTGATGTAGAAATAATTTATAAAAATAATAAATATATTTTTTCACTAAATTTTAAGTAAAATTTTGCCAGATACCTTACTTCCTCTCCAGCTAAGATAACATTTTCAAAAAAATGAGTTTAGAAGATATTGACAACATTTGGTGAGCAAAAGTATCTGATTGTATGGAAAATTTTGACCAGCAGGTTTTTAAATTTTTACACAAGATAAAGAAATTAAAATATATTAAATCATCCTATATTAATTTTTTATGCCCAGAATCAAGACTAGAAATTATTTCCACTCTAACTGATAGAAATTTTTTTTTTTTTTACTAGAAGTTTAAAACTGGTCCAATTAACCCCAGTTAGCAATAGTTATTGGAAACTGAAATTTGATAGTTAACTGATCTTTGATATTTAAAAAAACTTGAAGATGGGAAAAGTCTACATGTTTTAAGGGCTCAAAAATGGGCATTCATTCTCAAGACTCGCCAGACATGAATGAAATAAATAAAGGAGTTTTTTTTTTTTTTCATTGACAACTTTTTTTCTTTTTGAAATCTTTTTTGTTTTTAAGTCTTGAGAATGCGCTCCTACTTTTTGAGCACTCAAAACATGTTGGCTGTTTTAAACATTCACAGTTTTTGAAGCAAGTTTTCATATTATCAAATTTATTATCTGATTTAGTTTAATTCTAAAGTACATTTTCTACAAGCAAAAATATGTACATATTTCTTTTATTATTTATTTAATAATAATTAATCAATCAAAATTCAATATAAAAATAATATATCAACAAAATGAGATAAAGATAAATTAAGAAGACGCCGTTGCTCCTCCATCTCTAAACGCCAGGGCAGTGAGGGCCTTTGAATGTCCAGTGTAGTCTCTTTTCACTTCTCCCTTTGATATGCACCATAATCTTGCTAAATTATCTGACGAGGCTGTGTAGATGAAAAGATGCATTTTTAGTATGGAAATTCAATCCATACTTTAGGCTAATTCTACTATTTAGGAATTTCATATTCTCAAGCTTTAAGTTCGTGTAACTTATTTTAAAAAATTCAAATAATAATTTTTGTGAAAATAAGTCATGAGTCAGTTACACTTATTTCAATTTTCAGTAACTTTCATAAGTTAGAAATTTTAAAAAAAGTCAAAATAGAGTTTCACAGACATAACGTTAAATCCACAACAGCCAGTTTTTTAATATTTTTAAAAAATTTTAATTCTCTAAAATTTCTTAAATTTGGAATAAGTGTAAAAAAAATATTTTCATAAAAATTATTAGAACTAGAGTTTTTTTCTCACTGAGTTATATGCTTTTAAAGTCTTTAAATATACCATTCTCAAATGACAGAATTGCCTCATAATAAAAAACTAAATATATATTTTTTTAAACTATCAACCTTGAGTAGCAGTTTAAATGAAATTAAAAATAATTAATAAATAAATAAAAATTTTAAATTAATTAAAAAAGAATGTGGAACATTTAGCTACAATGAAAAATATTTGAATGCACACAAAAATATAAAATTAACAAATACAATCAAACAATTGTCCTTTAATTTGCTGTTAACTGAGAAGTAAAAGATTTTTTATGAAACATTCAAAAATATGCAATAAAATAAATAAATAAATGTTTTTTGTAAAAAATAACACTAAGTATTTTTTTTTTAAATTTTAGTTAAAAAAAACCCTCAAAGTCTGTAAGAATCATTAACGCTAGAAGCAAGTGCAAATACATGATAGTCATAAGATCAAGCTCACAATAGCCACTACAGTCAAATGATCATGATTGACTTAGTAGCTCAGGATGCCCCGAAGAGCCACAAGATCATAATAACCTGAGTATCCATGAAATAATAATTGCCACAAGATCATAATAACTTATTATAACAAGTTCGAATTCAGGTTAATTTTATATATATATATATATATATATATATATATATATATATATATATATATATATATATATATATATATATATATATATATATATATATATATATATATATATATATATATATATATATATATATATATATATATATACACATATACATAATTTTTTTTAATTTAACCAATAATATTTAAAAGTAACTCATCATTAATAGCATAAATTCATCATTATGACGACAACTTTTTTATATTTATTTTGTGACAAATAAATTTTATGTTTGTCAGTAAACTTAAATTTTATGTTGCATTATTGGATTAAAAAACTTAAATCCTAAATGTAATCAGTTTAAAATGTTATACAGTCAAACCTCGATATCTCGAACTTGAAGGGAGAGGAGAAAAAATTCGAGATACCAAAAATTCGAATTATCGAAAATCGCATGTTATCGATGGTAGAATAAAGAAAAATGTTTTTTACATACCTTATTTATTATTCCATATTTATTCTAAAAACGCTTTTTACACTTTTATTTAAAAAAAGATTCAATTGTTGTTTGCTTTAGAGATGTGTAAAAAAGTTTGTCTATAACACTTTTTAAGTGGACTATAGATTTAAATGTCTCCTCTGACATATTCGGCTGCCTCTCAATAAATCTTCTTACAGTGGCCACTGCAGAAAGTGCTTGTTTGTTAGTAACATTGGGTGGCAAATCTTCGATTTCCTCATCCTCTTCTTCTGATAGTTCACAAGAAGCTTCCGTGTGAGCGATAATATCATTGTCATCCCAATGACCACACACTGTTACTGCATCATCTACGTTTACAAAGTCATGAAATTCCATGTCATCAAGATTCACAAGTCCGGTCAATCTGTCCCAATCATTTTCAGTGTAGTTTTCAGCAGAATTAACGATATTGATTGTTTGACTACTTTCGTGATCTTTAATGAATCCAGCCTTCTTGAAGCCATTCGTTATCGTAGAGGAAGACACATCATTTCATGCATTGTCAGCCATCCGCATAGCTTGTAGAACACTAACACCGGATGCATGGTAAAACCCCATCTTCCATTTCGGACAACATTTTTTTAACCACTTGATGACGATACTTTACTTTAAAACTTTGGATGATGCCCTGATCAAGTGGTTGAAGTTTTGAGGTAGTGCTTGGGGGGAGAAATTCAATTTTTACGTTTTCCATTTTAGGTATGGTATTGTGCCCCGTACAGTTATCGATGAAAAGCACAATTTTCTGTTTTCATTTTCTTATTTAAATTTTTAAGCCAGCTTTCAAAAAGGTTTGATGTCATCCAAGCTTTTCGATTAGCTTCATATTCTACAGGAAATGATTTTATGCCGCTGAAACATCTTGGTTTTTGGTTTTTTTCGATTTCCCTATCATCAACGGTTTTAACTTTTCTGTTCCGTTCATATTTGCACAAAACAATAAAGTTAAACGCTCTTTACTTCTTTTGCCTCCATGACATGCTTCACCCTTTACATGCATAGTTTTGTCTGGGGTGCATTTAAAAAAAAGTCCAGTTTCATCCGCATTGAAAAAGGTCTTTTTCGTCGTAATCCTTCACGATCAAGCATATTTTCTTCCTAAATTCTTCACAAACTTCTTCGTCTACGCAAGCACTTTCACCACACATTTTCAAAAATGTAATGTTGTTACGTTTTTTAAAATTTTTAAACCAGCCATTACTTCCTTTAAAATTTAAGTGGCCTAATTCTTTTGCGAAAGATTCAGCTTTTTCTTTGATTACAAGTCCATCTAGAGGGATGTTTTGACTTCTACATTGTGTATTCCACATCATAAGGCCCTTTTCCATATCGGGAAATTCACAGTTTTTTAACTTCTTTCGCTTGCCTAGGCCATCCTCGAACTTTTCTAAGATAACTGCTTTATTTTTTAAAATTGTCGAGAGCGTACTGCTTGGAATCCCAAATTCCTGTGCAATTTCCTTTTTCTTTATAAAATTTTTTTCAACTTCGTCAATGATTTTCCTCTTTATTTCTATGGAAAGCGTGTTTAATTTTCGTTTGCTAGCCATTTTATCAAATGATTCGCCAAAGATCCAACGTCTAAGTGCTCTAGTTCTTTAATAACCAAGAAAGGAAACTTTTTAGGAGGATGCTTGGTGGAACAAAACAGGTGTGCATTCACACATATCTTTCACCCCTTGTTACAATGATAAGAAATTTTACAGTGTTCTTGGAAGCCACCCACCCTTTTGATTCTTGTTCATGCTGTCATTTCCAGTTTTCTTAAGACCACCCCCCAAGAAATAACTTTGCAGAATAAAAGAACAAAGAGAGCATAGATGGTCATTGAATAGCAATGACAACTGGCTGAAAAGAGATAAGGAAACAATAAAACAAGAATTTCTACTTGGGGTGATTTCTTGGGTTGGGAGAAGTGATTTCAATGTGTTACTGTCCTCTTTATGTCCATTTTTTTAAAAAAAGTTAATCATTATGAGAATTGGTCTTCTATTCTTAAAATGTTTGATTTTTTTTTAGAATATTTTTTTATTTTCAGAAAAAAATCTATACTATTTATGGAAAAAAAATTCGTGAAATCAAGTTTTTCTTAACATTGAGTGTATAGGATATTTGAAGAGATTTTTTTTTTCTTCGAGATATCGAAAAATTCGTGAATTCGAGGTTCGACTGTATATAAAATTTAAAGAAACCTACTTTGAAATTTTGGAAAAAAATTTATACATTTTGGAAATGATCATTGTAGAATTTAACATTTTTTAAAGGAAAGTTTCAAAGGAAATAATTCACATTAATATTTTTAATTAGTTTAGGATTGCCAATTTGTGAAAAACTGGCCACTATTTAAACGATTATACTGGTTGTCAACAAAATTTTTAATTTTGTCTTATACCTCATAAGATAATTTGAATTTTTACAATTTAAAATTTTGTTTCAAATAATAAGCACAATAATAAAATATAAATATAAGCAAAAATAAGCACTTTTTAAAAATGGTTCGAACCCTGTAAAAATAATGTATATTTTATGTATATTTATATTTATACTTCATATTTTTATGTATATTTATACTTCATATTTTTAAAAACAATATATATATTTTGCATAATTGTATCACATATGTGATACGTTTGTACACATACGTGATACATTAAAATACTTTTGACGACAGTGATTAAATACGCATATTTCTTTTCCTAGACATATTCAAAAAGCTCATTTCATTTATTTACAAGGTAATATTTCAAACTCTTACCAGTAAAAAGATACTGAGAATCTAAACTGAAAGCTATGTCCCACACCCATCGCTGGTTAGCATGTCGCAATTCAGTCATGGGTGCTGTTTTTTTCCATTCAAAATTGTTACTTGCATCTTGAGAGTCTTTCGGCACGCTACTCGGGAGAATGTTTAAATCTGCCGTTCTCCACAGTTTTGCTGAGCAATCTGCTGATGGGCTAGCAACCTTTTCCAGAAAAAAAGACAGGCTTTTTATTTGTAGTAGCCACTATTATGCATTTTTTTAAGTAAGTAAGACAGTTGTTGGCCTGGCTTCAGTTTTAATTAGTTAAGAAGTTTATTATTTAAAAATAAATTGCAATAAATCATTGTAAAATAAATTGCAATATATTCACAAAAGAAAACAGTAAAATAATATTGTATTACTTAATAAATTTCAAATTAGAAGTTCGAACAGAAACTACATTTTACCTCATTTTCTGTGAGTTATTAAAAAGTAACAAGTAATTGTTTATTTAAAAATACATTTGTGCCTAATGTCTTTTTACAAAGATGATTCCTTTTTTGAAAAAAAAATTTATACACTTCACTATAAAGATCTATTTGGCAGAGACAAGATAGTTCTGTATGCCATAATATAAATGCAGTGAAACCTCCAGGAAAGACCGCCTCTCTTTGTGACCACTTTTGGGAAGCACAAAATGTTTCCCATAGACTTTTTGTTGAAGAAAACCTTTAGGAGAGACTATAAAAAAACTCCCCCAGCAACCGCGGGAAGCTCTGCACCAAATGCGAAAAAGGTCAAACAAGAAATATTAACAAATAAGTAGATTCAAATGCATTGAAAATATTTGTGTGAGGCTCTTAATAAAAGAGTTTTTTAAGACGATCTCTGAAAGATAATCAACAATCTTATGTTGTAGTCACAATGCACTAAAAAAATGCTATAAATGATTTATTTTTAGAGCTGAAAGTTAAATTAGAAGAAAAAAGGTTATTTTAGAAAAAACTAAGCATCTCAAACAAACAAACCTCTTCTCATTCAGCTAATTAATTTTTATGATATAAAAATTAAATTCAAACTCAAAACATAATTGTTTATTTATTTAAAACAGTTCTATCATTCGTAATTGATAAATTTGCTTTTACACTTAATTATATAAGTAAAAGTAACTTTTATTAACGCTAAATTTTATTAATCAATCCGGTTTTCATGACGCCAACACAAATGGCATTTCCGCACCAAGAAAATTACTCTGAGAAAAATTAAAATTGCTTGCGAAAAAACATGTCACTTCAACAACCATTTGAAGTCAATGAAAGTAATCCTTAAGAAGACACCATACCGTGGAAGAAAATTTTCGTCACAAATTCTTTTTCTCCTCCTTTACTAATTTAAAAAGAAGAAAAGTAACTTCAGGAAAACCTAGAGTATTTCATGAAGTTTCAATTGCTGAAAAAAAAAATACTTCAAAATATTAAAATGCAAACAAATTATTAGAAGAGGACTTCTCTGTCGTGTAATCCTAAGTTATCATCTCATAATTTATTTTCATTTGTATATTTTAAAATTTCTTTTCAGTGTTGGAAGTTTTATGGTTTACTCTTAGGTTTGTCTAAACTCACTTTTTCTACACTTTAAATTAGTAATAAAGGAGAAAGAGAATTTGTGAGGAAAATTTTCTTCTGCGATATGACGTCCTCTCAAGAACAACCAACCCCCCTTAAGGACCATTTTATCGTAGAACAGAGAGTGGTTGCTCCCAAGAGGTTTCACCATTTATTATAGCTTTGAATCTGAAGTCAAAGTGGAGTACTAATTTGAAGATAAAGTTAACAGGGAGTAATATTTTCAAGTATTCAAACAAATCAAGTATAAATTTCAAGTATCCAAGTATTTTCAAGTATAAACAAATATGCCCCTTTTTACTTCGTGTTTTTTTTGTTTTTTTTTTTAATATACTTTTGCAATTAAGATATAGTGGGTGCTTGATTTTAAGTGATAATATTAATAACATGATTAAGAATAAATAACAGATGATTGCAAGACATAGAAATGCCAACTAACTATATAATTCCACAAGGTTTTACTATTACTAGTAGACTACTACCACTAGTTCCACTAATAAAACCAGTTTTAGATTTTTTAAATAAATAAAAATTTATGAAAGAATTTTCTAATTTTATTTTTTAGAACGACTTCTAATATCTGGCCCTTTTAAATATTTTTTCTGAAATATGAAGATAAACTATCCCACCAATATTTTTATGTACAATAAAACAAAAACTTGGAAAAAAATATTGAGTTTAACTATGAATCATCACAAAAAGAAAATGTTACTCAACTTATTAAAAAATATTTAGTAAAAAGATTAGGTATATTTTTGAAAATAGAATTGTAACTATATTTTTGAAAATAGAATTGACTGTTTTAGTTTTAAACCATTTTGAAAAATCTTGATAAAAGTGTGTCATCCAACAATTGATAAAATACCTAAAAAAAAGTTCCCACATATCTGGCATACGAACAAATGTGTGTTTAAAATTATCAAATGTATTTTTGTTTCATACTTACGTTGAGTCAGGGCTAAATTTACATTTAAGTCCATACGTGTTGTGAGCGGAAAATTTTAAAAATCTCACTGGTTGGGAATGAGAGCTTTCAGTCTGATAACTAAGAAGAAATATGTAACAATTTCCCTGCAAAACATATTCTCAAATATTATTTGGTTTAAAAATAACAGTAATATTGTAAGTCACAACAATAATGGGTAAAAATTCAGGCAGTAAAAAAAATAAAGAGAATATAAAATATTAACATCATGTATCTGACTTTCTATTATTATGTGTCTTCTTATTAAATTATAATTACAAAATATTGGGTTAATCGCAAAGTAATTTTGTTTTCTCCTTATGAAAATACTAGACAATTTACATACAGTGAATAAATATTTTATTAAATTTTATATTGCCCATTCTAGTCAATAAACTTTTGCCATTTTTTCTGTAGTAGCATGATTTCTAGCTTCTAAAATTTTTGTTCTTTACTCACAAAAAACTAAACCAGGTGATTTTTTACCTCATTTGAAGTATTATCGTCTTAAATTGTTTCGTAGAGACGCACACAAATATTGTTGACATAATATTGCTCAGTGATGATTTTCTTCCAAAAATAGATAGTTTTCTTGATGTTTGAAAAGCAGACATCTAATGAGCGAGCATACATTTCTTTACCCCAAGAACATGAGGTCGAGCTTTAAGAAAAATCCTAGGCGTTTCAAATGATCATGAATAATCGAATTTGGTAAATTTAATCTCTCGGCTGTGTTTGAAATTTTTTAAAAAAGACGAGACTAACCTCCAGTTTATATTTGTAAAAAATCGGGCTTTCAGAGAGTTAGAGATAGGCAATAGGAATTTTAGGAAAACTATGACCTTTATAATAAATATCCCAGAGGCAGCATTGCAGCGCCAAGCAGACATTGTCGCAGAAAGTTACAGAGATCTTGCAGAAAAATTTTTCGTTTGAAAAAAAAAAAAAAACTACAGAAATTCACACATAATATTTAAATCATGCATTTAGATAATCCCTTTTTGACACGTTTAATTTACGCCAAGAGTATCGTAAATCGATGTAATGTTAGATTGTATTATCGGCAGTTATTGATATTGATTTTCCTATTCATTTTAAATAAGCTCAAAAAAATTCTGCCACAGGGATTAATATTATTTCTTAAAACATTACAAAATATTTGAAATAAGTTATTCAATAAACTGAATTCATATCAAATATTTTTCGAATTCATTTCTCTGAGAAAAAGTTACCCTCACATCATTGTTTAAAAAAATCCTTAGATAACTATCAACATTTGATTTGTAACTTCTTGTTTAGTTTGGTCATTCACATTTTAATGACGAGTATGGAGTATAGAATTCAATAAGTATATGTCTTAAAATATTTTTTCAAAATTTCTCTTCAGATAACTGCACACAATCATAGTAAATAATGTGTAACTTACTTTATTATCAACGGCTGCCATATAAGTTCCTTCAGCATCAATATCTATACTTTGTATAGAAACATGAGGTTCACTAACCTAAAGATAAAACAAAAATTATATCAGACGCTTTTCTGATGGTTTATCTTACAAATCTTCCCCTTAACTAGTGTTATCTCAAGGCAAAGTTAAATCTAGACCAGTGGTTACCAACTGGCGGACCGCGGACCCCACCCGGCCCACAAAGCCCTTTTTGTGGCCCGCCAACTAAAATATATTAGTTTTTGCAGACAATTTTCGTAAAAAATCTATATGGGTTTAAAATACTTTCCTTTGTTAAAAAAAAACCCTAATTTTTTCGTTTCTGTTAAATTTAACACACCAACGGTACAAAAAAAATTATTTCTCAGGTTTTGCATCCCAGAAAATATTTATTCAAGAAAATATTTATAATTATTTGTAATTCAATACTTTTGTTTTGTACAACTTTATAAAAATCTGACAGAAATATTTAATGTTCCTTCAAACATTAAAGAGTCCTATATAAAATTTTGATAAAGTTGCGGCCCGCCATTTGACTGATGTTTTTAATAGCGACCCCTGGCCTCATGTAAGTTGGAAATCCCTGGTCTAGACAGCATTTTTTTAACAATGGCCACTTTTTACAAAATTGAAATTTTTCAGCAATTATAAAACTGTTGAAAAGCATTACTTTTTAAACATTTCTCAAAATATGGTAAGAATTACGATAAAGAGAAATTTCTGGAAGCAAATATGAAATTAAGTAATTTTTATAATACACAATATTCATAATACCGGGTTGCCACACAAATCTGGAAAAAATTCCCTGTGTTTTCCCTGTATATATTATACATGATATATTAAGAGGTTGTTTAACATTGAATTGTTTTTTTCTTCTTTCTTTTAAAAAAAATTTTAGAATGATTTAAGCTGAACTAGATAAGCTGGATAACTTCAATAATTTGGAGGAAAAAAATTCCTTGTGTTTTCGATGTAGATATTATACACGATATACTAAGAGCAAAAACACGATCACTGCGCTCTTGTATGAGCTGTATTGGGCAAACTATACTAGTTATAATTGCTGAAGAAAATTTAAGGAAAAAAAAGAACAGCTGAACATACTTAAAACAAATATTGCTACAGTAAGGAAATAGTTTAATATAGCTATATAGCTGAAATATCATCCTTAAATATCCCTAAATTGCACTTTGAGTGGTTATCATTTTTTAAAGCAGGAAAATAAGAAAAAAAACTTTGTTTTTTTTTTCTCTAGTTTTTAACGAAAAACTCATAATTCACTGTATTTTACATATTATTTTAGGTGATTTTTCAAGTCCCTGTATTTTCCAGGCTCCTCCTTTTCTCCATGTGAAGTGGCAACCCTTTTACTGAAGATTTGTCACTTTCATATTTAAAACTTGACATGTCTAGGAAATAGATATTTCTAGATAATGTAAATGTAATGTAATGTGTCTTTAATGTAAACAAGAATTAAAAAGTAATGCAAGCACAAGAAATTTATATTATACTAATTAATTTTACTTCTTAAAAAGAATTATTTTCAAGAAATAAAATAAAGAGCTCCCTATAGGAAATGATTTGGTGTAAGTGCTTTTTTTTTTTTTAAATACTAAAAACTCATGACAAAAAGAACTCACTTTAATATTTTATACTCTTTAATTTAAGGTTCTTGAATTTCGCAAAATAAACTTTAAAAAAAAAAAACAAGAGTGTCACTTAATTATTTTACATAGATAGTAATGCTAGTTCACAACTCAACTAGAATATTAAAAACTTTCAATGAAGAAATATTTAGAAAATTTATTTCCTCATTTGAAAGTGTCTTAACAAAAATGGTGCAAAGTTTTTCATCGAATTTTAAACATTTCATCTGAATGAAAAATACTAAAATCAATATTTTTTTGAAAATTAAACTTTGATAACAAAACAAAAATAATTTTCAATTTGATTATTCCAGATTGGAGAATTTTTTAAATATTTAAAACATTTATTTCTTTTAAAGACTGGTAAATTTTTTTAAAGTGAGATATAATATATCTATAGCATATACACTCCTCAAAAGTGAAATTGCAACACCAAGAAATAATGCACGTAGCGTCATGCAAATTTCAGGAGCGATAGTAGTGAGATGGATATGCAAATGTTCTTTGCTTTGATGGGATGCTGTTTTTTTAATCATTTGCATATTCATCTCACTACTATCGCTCCTGAAATTTGCATGACGCTACGTGCATTATTTCTTGGTGTTGCAATTTCACTTTTGAGGAGTGTATAAAGCTTTACTTTAAGATATTTCTATTTTTGAGTTTTTATTTAAGCCTGAAACTGTTTTTTTACTTTCCTGACAAAACTTTTGAAAAAATAATTGAAGAAAATTTTTAAATTGTACAGAATAGATTTGATTGAAGAAGAAAAAAAAATCTTACTTTGAAGAAAGGTTTTTTGACTGTTGTTTGATCAGACACCCTGAGATCCCATAAATAAATGGCACCACTTTGATCCCCAATGAAGAGTTCAACTTGATTGGGATGAAGACATGTACAATTTACAGGAGCTGATGCATTAAAGAAACGTTGACACTGCAGCATTCTTGACCTGAAAATACCATTACCATTTATAACAGTTTATAAAAGTCCTTATTTTGTACCTCCAAAATTTAGCGAAAATCAAGGGGGTCGACTTGCGCACCCATATGATAAAAAAAATTTGACCTACATTGGCAATATTTGTAAGTAATAAAATTAATTTTATAATTAAATTAATAAAATAACAATAAATAAATTTTGCAATAAAATTTGCCAATATTGGACATTCCAAAAAAAATTTAAAAAATACCAATTTTCCTTTTAAAATTTTAACCAATCAACTCCGTTTAGAAAATAATTAAAAATAACACAGCAGCTATAAAACTTTGAAGAATTTGATTTATTAGTATGAAAAAAACAACATATTTTAAAGTAAAAAGAAAAAATAATATTTTTTTCTTTCTTCCTTATGTTGTAGTTCCTGTATTCTTCTTCCTTTTAAATTCTTGACAGATATTGTTTCTAGTACCATTTAATTTTATTATATAGACTTATGTCTGACTGAGCATGAGTGATATACGTGCTTGTAAAATTTGTGGAATCGAAAGTCTTATGATCGGTCACTGGACAAAACCATCAGTAAAGGGAACTGGAGAAAATTTCTTTCCCCTTCCAATCTATGTCTAAATTGATGAAGTGGACTCACAAATAAGATCCCCTCTGAAGAAGATAAAAAATTGTGATGGTATGTCTTTGGATCATCATCAGGGATGTTTCCCAGGCCATCACCAACAGCCCAATGTGCAGTTCTAGTGAGACATAAATAAAGTACCTATATAGACTATGTAATTTTGAAACTTTCTATTTTGAGTTTGGTGTAATTATGTAGCCATGTCTAAATCTTGAGACACTTACATATATGATATAAATTTTCAAATGACATCCTTATTATATAATGAAACATATTAGAACACACTTGTGATACCAGAACTTATCACTTTGATTATTATTTGTTTTAATTCAGAGATGGCACTGCCATCGCATGGCTTTTGGTAGTTACCTCCTTCCTAAAGTGAGTAATTAATATTCCAACCGGCAACGAGCGAGGTTGTCCGGCGAACACACTGATAGAGATGTTCTGAACATATAAAAGTAATATAGCATGTATATTTTAGTCATTTGGGAAAAGAAAACTTCATAAATGAACAATCTACATTATTTTATACTTTGTTCAAAAGAAAGAAAAATCATACTTTAGTTAGATACTATAAAGGAAATTTGAAATGGGTGCACCTTCAGAAGTAACAATCAATGCTTTCAAAATTATTAATTGAATGTGATATCGTTTCTTCATATTTTATGAATTATTTTTTCTTTCAAATATACATAGCTACCAACACGGATAGGAAAAAAATCCAGTAGATTTTACAAAATAATATAAATTTCACCATAATTGTTGCAAAATACATTACTTATTTTGCGCATAGAAAATTTTAGGGATTTTTATAGTCATCAAAATAAAAAACTGCAATATTTTACAGTTACAATTTCAAATTAAATGATCTTGAATAATGTTATGTTTTATGCATGTATGTATTATGCTTATTCATAATTTTGAATATTAACAGGCATTTAATTTATCAAAGATAGTTAACTGAATTTTATAAAAGAGGCTCGCTTTATTATGTATTAGTGACACTTATTTAAATATTCAAACAAGCGCCAATCTGCATGAAAGATTCTGTTTCAACAGGAATTTTTTAAAGATACCTGCTCAATTTTAGGGAATTTTCTAAAATATACAAAAACCAAGAGAATTTTTATTAAACCAGAACTTCAGGAGAAATTGGCAAAATTCAGTAGTCCACTGGAAAATTCAGCAGAGTTGGCAGCTGTGAAGCTTTTGGTTGTCAGAAACTGTTAACAGTTTTAACAAATTTGTTTTGTTAAACTCTTAATTCACAGAAAAGCTCCCACATAAATGCATGCAAGGTGTCCCCTAAAGGAATACAATAATTAAATTCCAATCTCCTTTATTCTATTTCAATTTACTTTTATATTCCAATTAAATTATAGTTCTTTCATCTTATTACAAATGTATTTAAAAAATATTAATCATACTTACACTTCTAAAATAAAAGATTGAATATTTTTTTTTTCAAAATATTTAAACTTTATTTTAAAGAAATTTTTATGTTAATATCAATAGGGAAAAAATGCCAAAAATATTTACTTGAGATCCCACATTTTTGCTGAACAATCTTCCGATCCTGTGTACATCCAACGGCTATCTTCTGGAAAACCAACTGAAATAAAGTTTTTGGCAGCACCTTCATAGTTTACTACAGGGTTTGGGTTACTTGAAAAAATATCATACATGCGAATATGCTGAAAACCTGAAAATAAATGTTTCATGCTAAATTTTGGAAAACAATTTATAACTACATTGATGAACCAAGTTGCATTAAGTAAATCACTGATGTATCAATAAATTTAAACACAATGGCATGGTTTATAATAACCATTTTCAATGAAAGTTCTAATATAAAACTGAAAATGGCAGACATGTTTACAAAGTAATTTAACCATGTTATAACCTTGAGCATAATTCAGGATGAAGAAGATTAAATTTTGTTGAAAATAAATACAGTCGGACCTCTATTTAACGAAGTCGCTAAATCCCGATATTAAGTTCGTTATATAGAAAATTCGCTAAATAGAAAGTCACCTTTTGAAATACTTAAACGACACAAAACAGGTTTTAAATTCATAAACACTAGGTATAAGTAACATAGCAATTAAGACACCTTTATCTTGCAAAGTAGTGTTTACTATTTATTTTAAAAATCTTAACCATAAAAGAAATCTGCATGGAAAGTAAGAATATAGCAAAACATTATCCAATACATGCTACATATATTTTCAACTAAGAAAAGCTGAATTTATGTGTAAAATTATATCTGCATTTATTATAAAAGTAATGTTAAACATGCATTAACACATGTGTTCTAAAGTTTAATTGCTACTGATAAATTTCGTTAATTTTGTTTGAGTTTTTCGTTTGAAATGCAAAAAAAAGGGGGGGAGGAATTTCACTGCTTTCTCTAAAAGTTAAGTGGCTTCAAAAATCAATTCAAGGGCATTTCCCCCATAAAATACGTTAACAAGTTTAAAATGTTCTGAAATTTTACGGAAATAGGGAAAGTGGATTTCAAAGAAAAGTTCGTTAAATAGAAAACTCACTTCGCTATTTGGAAGTTATTTTACGAAGAAATTTCCGAAATGTTCTTGGTTTCTCGAAAAAATTCGCAAAATAGAGAAATTCGTAAAAGGGAAGTTCGTTAAATAGACTGTAATTTGTAAGCACTCAATTCATTTTGATACTTCATGATACAGAGACATTCAGACCATACGCAAATCAAATTGTCAACATTAAAAGATAGAAATTTCTAGAGAAACAAATACATTTTTTTTAGCAAAACTAAACACAACTGATAGATACAAGCATTTATTCATATTAAACAATTTTCTTACAATAATGTAAATATAATGTGAAATATCAATTATTTTGATATCTAGCTTTCTAAAATAATTTTATAACATATCTGATTTTTCTAATAAATAATAATGAAAAATAAAACAATTAAAGGGTTTAGCTCTCAGCACTAAACCCTAATAGTTGCCTCACAATTATTCTTAAGCAGGTTTTCAAATCAATATGTTTTATAATTATTTTTCCTTGACATACTGACATCATGCCACATGCTATGGAGAAAAAAAAAAAACCCTTCACTTTAACTGCTGTCTTTGCTAATAAAATAATCCCTGATTTGTGTTTAGAATATGTTTATATACGACACATAATGTTAAAAAATTTGACAAAAATTTCACGCAAAAAGGTGTAATATCTGTTGCACGTCGGTACGAGATTAAATAAAAGAACTTAGTTGTATCTGCATGGCAACACTTATATGGAGAAGTCGTCAACATTTAATGGAATCCTTTTGGAAAAGATGGCAGAGGGAGTATTTCTTCTTCTTCTGCTTGAGCTTGTCAGGTATGTAGTACCTCTGCATTGAGGGAGTATTTGATGGACTTGAGAACATTTCACCATGTGAAGAACCCACCTAAAGAAACTAAAATCCGGGTCGGAGATGCAGTCTTGTTGCAGGAGGACGTCAAACCTCGGCACACCTAGAGAAAAGTATGCGTCGAATCTGTGATCTTGGGCCTTGACTACAAAGCATACTGAGAGTAAATGGAGGGACAATTTCCCGACCCATGCAGCTGGTCATCCCCCTGGAGGTCGACCAGGGCGAGGAGGATGTTGCACGTCGGTACGAAATTAAATAAAAGAACTTAGTTGTCTTTGCATGGCAACACTTTTTGCGTAGTAGTCGTTTGTAAATAAAGGTATATGGTGTTCTTTAAAAAATATACAAAGTTGTGATTTAATTACGCTTACGCAAATTAACAATATCAATTTACAAAGGTTAAAAAAAAAAAACATATTTTTACTGTCTAAAACAGAATTAAAAATTAAAGCAGACATTTTTTTTTTTTTTTTTGAAAGAATGATTTGCATACAGTTTTGTAAAAATATCATTACAATAGTTATAAAATTGATGAGAAGTGTGTGCATTTTAATAAACAATAAAGAGTAATATCAAACTTCAATGACAACAGTTTAAAATGCACAATACAGATAACATTGTATGTAACTTAAATGCAATACCTGCCACAGCTAAAAGATTGATCTTGGGAGCAATTTCCATACTGTTTACTTGCTAGAATAATCTGTTAAGGTCCATGTACAATACAATGGAAATTTAAATGTTGATGAATAAGCAATATAATTAGAGTGAATGGCTTCATGAAGAGAATAAAATAATATAAATTTTGCTATTAAATTTCGCAGTATCTACACTCACTTTTAGAATGCTGAAAAGAACATTTAAAGCAGCATAATTTTGTTGATATTCTACCTGTTTCCAGAATAAGCAGCAATTTTAAAGATAATTAAAACAAAAGATAATTTTAACTAACTTTTAAAAAAAGAGAAAGTTATAAAGATAGTGATTAGAACTGGTTTCAATTATTTCATTTAAATCATTAACATTCTGGATTTTAAGAAGATATAATTTATTTAATAGTTAAAAAATTGTACAAAAACAATTTCAGATAGTAAGAAATATTTTAAAATGAAAGTTTTTACTTAATGATATTTATTACATACTTTGAAAATGTTTGGCATAAAATAGATACTTTTACTATATAGGTTTGCCTTGAAAAATCAAGTCATATACTGAGACAAATACGGTCAAATTTGAAACATAATAATTTTTTCAATTTAGTTACCAAGTTAATGAAATGAAAAAAGTAGTAAATAAATTCGTTGTTTGTATTAAATGATGTTTGGGAAGTTTTCTAGGTCCTTGGACTAAAAATGTGATCATATTTTGGTGATAACAATTTAATGTCATAGAAACTAAAAAAATAAATAAATAAATTTATAAAAAACATCACAGAAAAAGACAAACTTGAAAGATATAACTAGTTTCCATCTGCAGGCAAACCACTACAAATATTTTTTTAAAAATTGTGCAAGCATAAAAATTCTTTGGTGCCTTGGTGAATGTAGTTGGTGCAGACAGGTGTCAGATATGGAAATATCTCTTAATGCTTAAAATATAATTAATGTTGATATTAATAAAAAGATATGATGCTAACGATAATCATGTATGTTGGTTATTACTCATAGCCATCTAGCTAGATTTAATCACTCTAATATACAATTAATTTTAAAAAGTAGATAAGAATTGTTATATATTGTCAATTGTTATAGATTTTGAAAATATATGCTAACAATGAAATTTATCAAAGAAAGTAAAAATAAGTAATAAATAAAAGAGCAATAAATAACTGTCAATATAAACAACAGTAATAAGAGCAATAAATAATGAAACATCCTGTAGCAAAATCACTCAGCTTTATATGATACAGAAAAACTAGAAAATAAAGATTATTCATATTCATATACATGGGCACTTAGACTAAGTCATAATAATCTGAAAGGATACAGAACTTGGATGCTGTACAGATGATTGTCTCACACCAGTATGAGCTTGCCAAAAATGAATAGTATGGTCATATCCCCCTGTGGCCAAAATGACATTGTTATGTACTTCTTCTGCAGATGGCATATTGTTTGACATAACTAGAAACTAAAATATTAAAAAAAAAAAAAAAAAACATAAAATACTTAGTCATTCTATATCATGCCAATTATGGCAGGGCGATGCAAACTTATATTTTTTTGAGAGGGGAAAAAAACCCTTTTTGCTGAATGAAATTCCAAATCATAAATGAGTGCCTTTCTGACATATAATAAACAAGAGCAGCTCTTAAGAAGTTATATTATAAATTTTGTAGCTACTTACTTTTCCTTTTTCACTAGGGAGATTTTATATTTTAAGTGGAAGCAAACTTTATACACTACAGATTTATTTAATAAATCTGATTGGAAATTTTCTTGCTCATCATTATACCTAATTAATTTAACTGTATATAAACTATCTAATAATCATTGATGTGGTTTTACATGTAGATGAATTTTAAGAAATTTCTGCTTACTGTTATTGTATTGGGTATTTCATTACCCATAGAAAAAACTTCTTGAAAAAAGTGCAAGTGTTAAAAGCTAAGAAAAAAGTATGATTTGTCTAATATAATATCATCAAACCATCTTATTTTCGAAAGTCTAAATTATATTAATACCAAGATTACTAGCAGCTAAGAAAATATGTTTGCTATAATCATAGTAAAAAAAAAATCTGTAATCTTTAGAGAATAAAGTATATTTAAGGATGCAATTTATTTGCTTCAATAAAATAATTAAATTATCTTCCTGCTTATATTTTTAAAACAAGCTATATTTTTCTGCCGCTGATTCAAATATGAGGATTTCCATTAAATTTCAGAAAAAAAATTCCCTGAATTTTCTAGGTATATCAGGTAATTTTTAATGAGAGTCCATACCACATTTTATCTATACCGTGCTATTTTTCATCAGAAAACTTTTATTCTTTTTTCATTTGTATTATCAAATATTTGATTTTGTGAGCAAAAACATATGATAGAATGAGAATGTAAAAAATTCAATAAAGTGTGGAATTTTATTAAACAATTGCAATAGATGTTAGAATTATTTAAATTGGATCTTAATAACTGATAACTGTTATTGACAATTCTAAGGTACCAGGTACGATATAGGTTATTTGCCAGGTTCTCTCTGACAACCAATTTCCTTGACTATGTCCTGCTTTTTAGAGTTAAAAATAAAATTCCCTGACAATTCAAGGCTTTCCCTGTACTCCCTGACCTATACTTAAGGATCTCTTGTCTAAACAATGTTAAAAAATAATAATAATAATAATCCACATTTTTGTTAACCTTTCCAAATAATGTGAAAAACAAAATTTTTTTAAAAATTTAATTGCTCCAAAACTAATTTGAAATTTCAAAAAAGGGTCCGCAGTTTTCTTTGTATCTTGAGTCTTAAGAGTACCAAACTACAAAAATTATAATTTTACAGTGATTATTTTTATTAAAATCTGAAAAACCAATAAAAACAATATAGTTATTTCAAAACTAATTTGAAACTGACAAGTTATCCATTTAAAAACATTTCTTAAAAAAAAATTTATTTTTTTTAGCTTTGAAATAAAATGTCTAGAACAATATCATTTTGTACATATCAACATATCAGATTTTATTTCTCTAAAACTGTGCAAAAATTCCTTTTATCTCAATCAACAGTTTTGAGTTAAAGCAATGAGAAGCATGATCGATAAAAATTTTCTGAAATAGAAGAGACAGAGGTAGTAACTTTCTTTTAATATGAGAGTTAATCAAAAACATCTGTCTACAGGTTAAATATTCACATTTTTGCTGTTTATGCAGTCTTTTAACCATATAAGTTTTTATATATTTAAAAATTCAAGTAAATTTCTGCAGTATATAATTAAATTAGTTTTTTTTTTTTAACTTTGTGTAACATTTGCCTGCATTACTAACCAAACTATATTTACGTGATAACTTCAACATGTTTGAATTTTTCTTTTTCATAAACAAAGGTTTTTGAAGATGAGATAATTGGCGTCCCAACTCTCAATTTCTGATGAAACTAGCTCGTTTGCATTAGGAAAAAATGGGCTTTTCAATGGCAAGGAGGGGATTAGATTTGATAAGGAAGACATAAGAATTGTGAAAAGTATATTTGAAATGATTCAATGATTCTTATGCATTTTTTTCATCGATTTTGAGTGTTTTTAATAAAATTGTAATATTGATTATTTCATTTGTGTTTTCTGAAAGAGAAAAAAGGCGAAATGCCGAATATCCAGCCGAAATTTGCTGAATAGTGAAAATTGAATAATATTGAAGAAAAGAATAGTGTAGAATTAAAAAAAAAAAGCTATCTCATTTGAAAATGCGATTCTTTAACAATGCAAAATTGCCAGAGTAATTAAATAGAAGGAATCAATACAAAATAAAGTTTACTGAATACTATATACCACTCAGTTTAATTAATAGGTCACAAATTTAGTAATCCATAATTTTTTTTATTGAATTTTAAAAGAGTATCCTAAGGAAACAGTTGAGTTAAAAATATAGCAATTCCTTATTTTTTAATAATGAATTTCTAAAAAACAATTTAACTCATTTACCCTCCGAACTGTGAGGAACTGAAGATAAATAAACAAATCTTCTGAGAAAAAACATCGCTGTTATAAAATGTGCTTTTAGCTTTTATAGATTATTATTACAAACATTTATATATAGTCTCGGCTACTAAGCAACAACCTTGTGCTTAGAAGAAATAAGCAGGTTAAATCCTACAAATATAAACAAATGCTGAAAAGAAATTAATTTAAAGCAATTTACAATTTCTTTGTAAAAATCAACATGATTGGGTGCGTCTGACATTTTGCTATGCAATTTTTCATATTTAAAAGTTATTCATTTGAAATGCATAGTGTTTAACTGTGATTCTATTCCGGTTGATTTGATTCCGGTTCAGACCATTCCTCTGAAACCTTGGTGTTGGATGATGCAAGAAAATAAAACATTGTTTTATAATTATAGTTTTTAAATGCAATTGTTATTTTATCTAAAACTCCAAAATTAAATCATAAAAAATAATGTATGGTTTAATCTTTTTGATATAATTAGTGCGATATTTTTCTGGAGAATTACACCGGTCTGATTATAATATATGTTACTTTGTACACAGACTTTAGTCGAGTCCAAAGTTGTTAAACTTCGTTAAAAATTTTTTACTATTTAAAAATTTGTTACCTTATTTTATTTTTAAATGTTTAATAAAATTATGTATTAATTAATCACATCTTAATAAATGACGAGACATGGAATAAACTTTAAACCTTTAAATAAATTTTAACTTAAAAAAATTTGTAAAAGATTAAATTTTTTCAGCAAAGTAGAAGATATTTCCGTATCGTGTTTGGGGTATGTTTCCTTATCGTGATCTGTTGCGCCAACTACAATCGCCAAGGTGCCAAATAGATTTTAAACTTGCAAATTTTTTTAAAAACAAACTGTAGATGTTTGCCTGGGGGTGACTACGAGTTATACCTTTCCAGTTGGTCCCTTTCTGTGAATTCTACGGAAATCTCCCCTCGTGATCTGTGGCAGTATAATTGCCAAGTCTTGAAAACTTCTGGGCAGTGAGTAATTATAATTTTAAAAAAATACAGAAAGGTATAAAACTACCTTAAACTACTAAGATTGATTTAAATAAAAATATATATGAGTAATTCAGATTCAAAGTCTGCTAACTGCTTTTTAATTGAAATGTAATCTCAAATTATCTTTATTAGGAATTTCTTTGACAACTTTAAGTATTATGCTTATAAAAATTGAAAATATTCAAATTAAAGTTTGACAATGATATTTTTTACTTTTTTTCTAAATTAAAGAGATCTATTGGCAGATTTTACTTCTGAACAACTCACAGTTCAGATGCTTAAATATTAATATATATGTATTACAGTTTCTTCAGTTGTCGTTCTTACCATACTACTAAGACTATCTTATCTGCTACTGCGGCCAAAAGTTCTTTGCTAGGAAAGTTGAGAAAATCTACTGGATTTTCAATATCAAATTGTAAGAAAGCATTGGAACAATTTCCTGAAGACTTGAATAAAGTAGGTTTTGTTGTTTCATATTTGTATTTTGGATAAGTGCTGACTTTTTAATGGAAATTTTCCTTTATATATATATATATATATATATATATATATATATATATATATATATATATATATATATATATATATATATATATATATATATATATATATATATATATATATATGTAATAATCCTGTTAAACTTGTAATAAAAGAGTTAAAATCCCTTTTATTTTGTATATAGATAGCTTAAATAATGCAGTCGTAAGCCATTTACACTCAAAACATCTTTATTAATGGTAGTAGGCTGGTATCGATAACAGTCCACATCTGCTCTCCACAAGGGAGAGGGTGGACAAGACTTTGGACAATTCCGGAACAACTTATACAGGATCAGAACATGATGAAAAGGCCATGCGAAAAGCATTGCTCTCGCTTTTATACTAACACAGGTTTGAGTAAACAGGCACAGTCGTTGGCATACTTGTATCCTTACGCATTAAGGAAAATCATTTCATGCTTCCTTATATGGAAGTGAAAGGGGGAGAGATTCTATAAATAACTCAATCATATGTTTATCAGCCTTGAATTCCCAAAATAGAATCTCTCTACGCTTATTCTTTAACAAAGACATTTTATTAAAACGAAAGAGATTTAATTCTTTTATTAATACAAAAGTATTATAATTTTTGTATTACATCCCCCCCAAAAAAAGATTTTTGGCAAGCCAAAAAGAAATCATAATAAAATTTAGAATTCTCTGAACTTTTAAAATTTATGTTGGTACGACTGTTCCTTTTCACTACTACAAATAACATTTTTTCAATTATCTGTAAAAAAAAAAAAAAAACAACTATATACAATGACAATAATAAAAACATGATAATACACTTTATCTGTTTAGGCAACTAAACAGAAAGAAAAATGAAACATATTTTTATAACTAATCTACTAAAATTTTCAAAAAAAAAATTTTTTTTTTTTCACACAAAAATATACATAATTTTTATGGAAAGGAACTGGACAACAAGTGTCTTTACTCAGAATTTAAGATTCTGTATGGTTAAAGGGTTTATTTACTTTATGAAAACCTGTATTCCCCTTTAAAATGGAGGAAAACAGAATTTCATGAAGCACAGTGATATTGAGAGATCCAGACGGGTCAATCCAAAAATATTTTATAATACTTTTCTCAACTTGTTGAGAAAAAAAAGTTCAACTTTCATCGCCCTCACATCCAATTGATGTTGAGGTAAATCTCCACACGCGATTCGGATCTCCCAAAAAAATATAGGGTGTACTTCTTCCATTGAAGAAAGTAAGATATTTTGTTTTGTTTTGGACACTATTCATGATTTAATTTCAACATTTGTGGGTTGTGATATTTCCTAAGATTTGATACATGAATTATTTCAAAATTTTGTTTACTTCAATTTTTCTTTCTATTTCCTATTTTTTCGTCGATGTTAACCTGATAATGTATGCACCCATTACCTAGTTCTATCTTCGAATCATTTGAAATGTTTGGCCTTTCTTTCTTTTTCCTGTACTTTTTCTTATTAACTTCTTGGTCATTCTTTCTTTTTCCTATTCTTTTTATTTTTGTTACCCCTCACATTATTTTTTTTTTTTCAAAATGTTTACTTTTACTGAAACATCTTAACTTTTTTCAAAATGTTTACTTTTACTGAAACATCTTAAACTTCCATTTTTTCAAAATGTTTACTTTTATTGAAACTTCTTAAACTTCCATTTTTTCAAAATGTTTACTTTTGTTGAAACATCTTAAACTTTCATTTTTTTTTACAATTTTTGACCTTAACATTATGAGAATTCTGTTGTCTAATGTGCAAGGATAAGTTGTCATTGTTAGATTTAGCAGAGATGATCAGTCTCTTACCAACTTGAGTAACAACTGGCCCGACACAATCAAAAACAAACAAAAATCTTTGCAAGTCTGCAATCCTACTAAAGCATATAGTAACTCAGTATCAAGTGTAAAAAACTTAGCTGAGTTAACAATTTCGCCTATCGTAATAAGGGGAAACTCACACAATTTGTTAAGTGTGAAATGTCCTTTTGTTTGGGTAACATTTAATTTTTCACATTTTAATAGGAATATTTTGTTTTGACCAAGTCCGAAAAAGAAAAAGCATTACAAATTTCTTTTAGTTTTGTTTTTGTTTGAAAAGCTGAAAAATTTTGAATTTTGTTTGCCTGCACAAATTTAATTGACGTTTGAAACACATTTATTTCCCTCAAAAACATTTTAAATGCATAAAAATACACTATTATGTAATAATTTTAAAGAAAAGCAATCTAAACACAAGAAATGCAATCAAACTATTTATAAAATAATATACTCAGTTATTCATAATTTATAAAGAAAAAGCAATATAAAAACAAGAAATGCACTTTAACTCTTAATAAAATTCTATTCAATTATTGAAATAAAACTGTCAGAATACTACTCATATCTAATATCACTAAAATATTTGATTATACTAGTGAGAAAGAAAAATAAGAGGATAAAAAAATATATATCTACAGTATTTTCTTTTCTTTTTTGCCACACTTTTCTTTGACCTTCATGATTGTTTTTGTTTTTCGTTGAAGAGAAAGAAAAAAATATCATTGCACTTCCTGAATATTCATGCATTAGATTCGCGCAAATTTTTCTCCAACTTTAATGAGAAAGGAACTTTTAATAAAGAAGCAAAAAGCTTCTCTCTAAATTTAATATAAATCGCGCACATTCACTTTTGTTTTCACAATTTGAGCACTACGGAATTGTAGGGTCATCTTGATCAACACTATGGGTTTCAGAGAGGCATGTGACGAGCTCGAGCCAACGTCAGCATACTCACAGCGATGAAGGTACGGGTAGTGAAATCAATCCTTCCTTCCTTCATTCTTTTTTTTTCACTGCAGAATAGGCAACTTTCTTCTTTCGTCCCCTGGGATGAGGTTTTATCAACGTTGTAGTCAGCCGGAAAATAGATAACAAGGGTTTCCTCAGCAAGTAAACATCCTGGCGTCTTGTAATAATCCTGTTAAACTTGTAATAAAAGAGTTAAAATCCCTTTTATTTTGTATATAGATAGCTTAAATAATGCAGTCGTAAGCCATGTTGCACACAAAATATCTTTATTAATGGTAGTAGGCTGGTATCGATAACAATTCACATCCACACTCCGCAAGGGAGGGGGTGGACAAGACTTTGGACAATTCCGGAACAACTTATACAGGATCAGAATATGATGAAAAGGCCATGCGAAAAGCATTGCTCTCGCTTTTATACTGACACAGATTTGAGTAAACAGGCACATTCGTTGGCATACTTGTATCCTTACGCATTAAGGAAAATCATTTCATGCTTCCTTATATGGAAGTGAAAGGGGGAGAGATTCTATAAATAACTCAATCGTATGTTTATCAGCCTTGAATTCCCAAAATAGAATCTCTCTACGCTTATTCTTTAACAAAGACATTTTATTAAAACGAAAGAGATTTAATTCTTTTATTAATACAAAAGTATTATAATTTTTGTATTACATATATATATATATATATATATATATATATATATATATATATATATATATATATATATATATATATATATATATATATATATATATATATATATATATATATATATATATATATATATATATAAATATATATTTATACTGAACTAACTTTACTTAGAACAAACCGTATATCCTGAAGAAACCATCATAGGAAAAAATCACAAAATATTTGAAAGAGTTTTTTTTTACTCTAAAATTATTTTTGTGTTAAAAACAAAGAGTCGTGTTCTTTTCATGCAAATATATTTTACGGTTTCTGCAGAGTTTTTATGTGTAGTGGAATAAACTTCCATATCTGAAATCGTTCAGAATCTGCTAGTCCTAAAAAATAGATTTTTCTCGATAAGAGGTCTTAAAGCAAACAAAGATTAAAACTAATTACTCAATAAAAAAAACAAAGAAAAAGGTATAAATTAATATCAATATTAAATACAATAATTTTTGGTTATAGGTCAAATGACATTCAGTTAACTGAATGTTTGATTTAATAAAATTCATGCCCCTTGAAAATATTTGTAAAAAATTTAAAAGGCAAGATTAGTATAAGGTGAACATTATCTAAGATTTAAGATAATATTTTTTTTTTTTTTTTTTTTGTGGGCTGTAGAATGTAGCTCTGTAAATATTTAGATAAAATGAACATTTAAAAACTCTCTAAATTTAAAAAATATCACATTTACAGGCAGAAGAATGGCTACAGAAGGAAGCAAAGAAGATGGGTTGGTCGAAGTGGAACAAGATTCAAAATCGAGTGGCTGTCCAGGGACTGATTGGTGTATATGCTGAACACAATATTGGTGCCATGGTCGAAGTAAGCATGTAACAACCCCTTCCACCATGTCACTAATCTATGGCTCAATTTTAAAAGAAATTTGGGTTCCTTTACGAATCTTTCACTCATCAATTTACTTCAGAAAATTCTACTTTTAAAAAAATGATGAGTCTTCAATTAATCCTTTTAAAACTATTAACTTCTCTAAATGGATGGTTTTTATGTTTTTCACAAAAACAGGACCTTGACAAATAAATAAATAAAAAAACTTGATTCTATCTAAGTTTTATATTAGGAAGTTGAGAGTATATTTTCCACAAATTCAAAATGAACAAAAAAAAGAAAGAAAGAAAAAGGAATTTTCACAGAGGTCTAAACAGACCACTGGTGATCTCTTAAGACTTTCTTGTGATTTTTCACAAAAGCATGACCTTCCTTGGCAAAAAGTCTTGAATTATGCAATAGAAATTTATTTAAAATTTTGTTTTTGCTTATTTAAATTTATGAATGAATAAATGTTTAAAATTTAGATATTAAATATCATGAATGTGTATTTTTTATTGTTATTATTATTTTTTTAATTTATGAAATTATTTCTAAAAATTCCAATAATTCAATAATGTTCTTTCTAGTATCCCAATCTTTCCTAATAATAGAACATCTATTTTATTTAATAATGACTGCCTGGGGTTCTTATCCTATCCCATCACATGCTTGTTTACCGTAACTTGCTCCTTATTCTCTATTGGTTAAATAATTTTTGTTCTTGTAACTTGCTTGTTATTAGTCTTCTACTGTCATTTTGTGTTTCAACTCAGAAAAGGGTTCTTGATAATAGAACCAAAACTATAGGGTAATCTCACCATTTAAAAACACATAACTCAGTTTAAATAATTTGCTTAGTTTCACTAATTTTTGTAAAAGTCTTAGTCTCATTTGCATTTACTCTAATTTTTAGAAACTTTTGGAGATTTAAATTTTAAAAAGAAATATTTAAAAAACTTGTCGTTATAAATGCAACATATTGTGTTAGTTACATCCCAAACACCCAGTTTTTAATTTTTAAACTTCTGAAAGTTACTAAAAATTTAAATAAGTGTGAATGATAAGACTATAAGAATTATCAGAACTGATTGATTTCTTTTTTTACTGAGTTATTGGCTTTGAAAGTCTGCAAATAGGACATTCCTAGATTAGGAGTTGCCCTATAGCATGTCTGTTTTGTGGCATTATTTTTGCTTTATTCACATTGTTTTGTCATATTTAAAAAACCAATTTTTTAAAACTTAAAATTTTTATCTAAATGGTAATAAATAACAAATTATCGAAGTTTTGTTATTGTGCTTTTTCTAAAAATTATTTCAAAGCTATATTTAACATCTATAGTTTTTTATTTGTCTCTCTCTCTCTCTTTATTAGAGATGTAGCGAATATTTGGCCACTATTCGACATTCAGCCTTTTTGCCGAATATTCGTTTGGCTAAATATTTTACTAAATATTCGGCCGAATATTCTGCAAAGAACTTTTTGGAAAAGTATTTTTCCATAGTTTCTACATATATTAAGTTCTATAACTTGTTAATTTATGTTCTGAAAGAAAAATGGAAGAGCAAAACTTGAATAAAAGCTAGATTACTTTATACTGAACTATAAGTTTTGTACTGCTGATTTCTTTTAATTATATTCAGGCAAGTCTATTTATTGAAGCAATAAAGAAGAAAATAAACAATGGAAATAAAAGTCCAGGAAGAAATACATAAAATCAAATAAGAAAAGAAATTTCAGACAAAATCTTGAGAATTTAATACAAAAGTGACAAAATAAAAACTCATGTTAAACCAGTCAAACAACAATCTCACAAACTAACTAAATGTGAAAGAAACATTTGAAATAAAAGAAAAACAACACCCTCTACTAAAATGTGCAGTAGTAAAGAAGGATAGTAAAAGTACAGATTGCGTAGCAGATTAATATAATGCTTTACTGGGGCTGCTCAGTCAAGACTTTAATTTTGCCCTGTTAAATTATTTCTTTTAACAGGGCAAAGTTAAAGTCTGTCAGCTTTGGTGGCCATATTTTTTTTTTCCCATTGTATTTTTTCTTCTTTTTTGCTTCAATTATTCTTCCTTTTGAAAATTCTGCTGCTTTTAGGCGTGTTTCTTTCAAAGAAAGTTCTGTTATTTTAGGATTAAATATTTTGTATTCTTTTACTACGGCAAGTCTATTTACTCACTTTTTTTTTTTTTTTTTTTTTTAAGAATTGAAAAAATTTTGTTTGCTTGTCTCGTATTTCTGTTTTAATTATCGTACAGCATTTTAATGCAACGCTTTTTATAGACTTATTCTTTTATTGTTACATTTTCTTTTACCCCCACAAGAGGCTACCAACTTTACCACAGGCTACCTCAAGAGGTTACTGGTAACTTAAAAAAGTGTGATTCTCAATGCTAAAGTTACACTTCAGAACTAAGAACAATCTTTTTTTTTTATTATTATTTTTTTTTCTCTCTTTATCAGTGTTTTTATTATGACACAGCGTTTTTTAAAAAGTGTTTCCAATGATCGTTGTTCTTTTATGATCACTTTTTTCTAAAAATATGACAGTGTGAAAAGTTAAATTAAGATTTTTAACATTTAAGTTTTTTGTTTAAAAATTAAGAACGATTCTTGTTTTAGTTTCTATCTAGCTTTTTCGTTTTTTAAAACATTTGTTTTTTTAAACGTTTTTATTATGAAGACGCAATTAAGAGGATTTCTTTTAAATTTTACTTCCCCCCCCCCCCTTTTTTTTTTTTTTTTTTTTTTTTTTTTTTTTTAAGAAAATACGGTTAATGAAAAACTGAGATGTTTAATTTAAAAATTTTCTTACAAAATTATGATCAATTTATATTTTTTCTATTTTGCTTTTGTCTATAATTTTTTTATGGACATTTTTCTGATAGCACCACATTTTTAAAAGCGTTTCTGATAGACTATATCTCTTTTGACCTTTTATAGATCATTTGTTTCCAGAAAAAAATTACTTTTAGCATTAAAGTTTTATTTTAAGAATTAAGAAGATATTTTTTCCTCTAATCTCCTTCCACTTTAGTTTTTTTTTTTATAGCAGTTACTAAATTTTTTAAATATTTCTAATTATCTTAAATTTTTCCTTATAGTAAATATTTTTCATAGTTTTTTTTTCTTTTACCTTGTACCAATATCATAGCTAAGTTTTGATTATTTTTTAGTGATGATTCTAGTTATTTATTTATGAAGCTAATTATACTTTATATATATATGTGTGTGTGTGTAACATAAAAAGCTTCTATTAATCTTTTTATGTTAGTTTCTTCGCTATAAAACAACTCCTAATTTATTACTAATTAATTATTCAAATCGAACTGCTATCTCACACTTTTAAAATCCACATCCTGTTTCTAAATCTATTTTTGGCCCAAGTATGCATAAATTTACGTAAAGACATTTCTCCCTTTAATCTTTGTGGGGATCACTCGACCTAGTTCATAAACCAATGGTAATTTCTTAAGATTTCCCTCTTTTCCCTAAATAGAGACATTTCTGGATTTTTTGTAAGATTTTCCCTACCAGAAAGACTGATCCTGAATGGAGTTAACATCACTTTTCGCTCATAAGAAAATGATATAAATAAAATTCTTCTGATTTCATTAAAATCCTGTGTCTGTTTTCCTGCTCTGTCCGACTGCATCATTTTACAAGCCGAGCAGGATTATAAGAACTGATGAAACGGGTGCAGGATAATAATAAATGCTAAAATGCTTCTTCAAAACATTAAATTAAAAAAAATTAACTGAAAGAACACATTTCTACTATGTTTGAAGATTGACACTTTACGAACGATTGAGAGATTAACGAACGGTTCGAAATTGAACTTAACAGCGTAATGGCAAAAATCATCTGCTGATTCTTTTCTTTACGGCTGCTTCAAGAGAATGCTGAGCAGTTTATTTCCAATGCTTTGAAATTAATTGGATTTGGATGAACCTTGACCCTGGCTGGCAACATTTTCCCCTTCTACCCAGAAGTCGAAAAAAGAAAAAGATGCTTCGTTTGCTCCGCTGTTCGAAACTGATTATTGAAACAATATTAATCGACAGTCGAAACTTTCATTCTTTCGGTTCCAGGGAGTGCTTAGAATAGATATGTGGGACTTTTCTCTTTCGAGTGTCCATTGGAGTTTCCTGATGTCTTCATTTCCGTCATCGCCATTACAGAATTGGATCTCAACGCCTGGTTTGATTCTCGCCCACCTAAATGCTAAAAGTATTTTCACTTTTGTCGGAATCCCATTTGTGTTTATCAACTTGATGGAAATGACATCATATAAAATAATAAAACAAGAAAAATGATTTTACGATAGGTCTGTGTAACGCAATATGTCAGAGGTCAGATTGTCTGTCTGCTCATGTGTTCCAAAACAAAACCATTCAAGGTTTTCAACATCCGTTAACAAAATCCTCAACTGTTGGTGCTATGAAAGAGATTATTAAAATGTTCAAGTATCTATGTGACAATGATTCTCCATAAATAATTTTTCTCAAATGATGGTATTGTGAAGAAGAAGAAAAGAATGTTTAAAATAGTTCACATTCATATGGTAAAATTTGAAAGTATAATGATATGGTTATTTATATTTTGTTAAAGTTTATTTATTGATATTGTTATTCAATGGTTTACCATATTATTTGTTTAAACTAAATAATGATATTTAGTGTTATCATCATATATATTTTTTTTTCTTTTTTCACTTTTTATGCAGTATGATTATAATTTTAATTATTTAAGGAATCACCTTTTTTATTGCCTTATATATCACAGTGTATATTATATTTATTGTAAAAGTAAAATTTAAATTTTATTATGGTGTTACAAAAAAATATGCTATTCACATATTTTATTTTTCTTCTTCTAAATGTTATATTTAATTATTAACATTTATTTTGGTTATTTGAATGCCCTTACGGAGTGGCAAAAATTACAAATTAAATATGGTAACCAAAAATAGTGCAACAAATAATTTTGAAAATCAATAAAAAATTTTTCACAATTTGAATTTAAATTAAGTTAGACCTGGAGAAGGTTCAGGCATTTTCATTAACAGACCTAGTTTATAAGAGAAGGAGTTAAATCCAACATAAAGTGACTTAACCACGAATTGACAATGAATAGTATCCGTATACACTCAAAATACATTCAAAGTAAAAGTGATAACTACCCGATGGTGACTAAGAAAACTGTCTTATTAAATACTAACACAGGTAGTACTTTAAAAATTAACCCAACAAATATTTTCGAAAAATTATGTGTGCAAAAAGAAAAAAAAGATATAAATGAAAACAAACGAAAAGTAATTTGCAAATTAACCAAACTGGCGCTTCAGATTAAAAATAAGGAAAATAGCTAGGTCAGTTAAATTTTTAAAAACTGATTTACCTAATAGCATATTGGATTTCAAAGCTTTGTTTTGGATTTCAATTAATAATTAACTGTGTTAAACGGGTTGTAATGTAAATTCTGAGAAGACTGATCACCTTTTCTGATTGTAAAAACAATTTGTTCTTACACATTTTTTTTCCTGAAATCCTGATTAATGTTTGCAATAAAATAAAATTAAGTTTTAAGTTATTGTTTGCAAAGAATAAAAAAAAATTAATAAAAATGCAAGCAAAGTGAATTTAAAGAAAAATAAAACAAAAAATAGACTTAAAAATAATGAATCAAATAGCAAAACTGAAAATAATCTTGAATTTTCAAATGTTCTTGAAACTAAATGTGACAATGGTGTGCAATATTGATGGAATATTGCAGGATATGAGACGTTGGTAGTTTTTTTCTGTGGTGAAAAGCAAAAAAAATGAATACTTAAGCATCTGTTGAAACTAGGATCTTCCAGCACATCATTGTTAAGACGAGGGACTGTTTTCCTCCTTTTGGTGAATACAGCCCCTAATCCAGCAAAAAATTTCCCCTAATAACACTGAAGTCTTAAACTTCAGATTAAAGACCAAGTGTCAATTTTTTTTTTTACTCTCGTTGAAATAAATATACTGAAGTCATGAACTTCAGAATAGAACATTTTATTTTCACAGTATATAATCCTGAATACAAATTTCAGATTGAAATTTTTTTGACAAAAAGTGTCAATTTGTATTTTCATATTATTTATTGTTCATGTTTTTGAATATTTACATTTTTAAGAAAATTTTTCTAGATTTTCTTATCTTAAGTGAAAAGTTTGCTTTAATTGTGTTAGTATGAGGAATAACTTTATTTATTGTGATTATCAAGGACTGAAAAAACTTAAATCACAAAAACTATTGGAAATGAAGATTATAACACTTCAATTTGATGGTAGCGCTACTTCAAATTTATTTTCCTTCCTCAAACACTTTATAAAAGAATTTTTTACATTGTATACTTATGTGCATTTTTTATAATTCATGTTACTTTATCTCTTGTTAAAATTGCAATTTGATTCTTTTTATTTTAATTGTGTCATCATAGGGAAAGTTTTGCAAAGGGATAATTTTTAAAATTTTTAGATATTAGTTGAAATTTTTCGGCGAGGTGGGATATAACAAATAAAGCTTCTATTAATCTTTTTATGTTAGTTTCTTCGCTACAAAACAGCTCCTAATTTATTACTAATTAATTATTCAAATCGAACTGCTTTCTCACTCTTTTAAAAACCACATCCTGTTTCTAAATCTATTTTTGGCCTAAGTATGCATAAATTTACGTAAAGACATTTTTCCCTTTAATCTTCGTGGGAATCACTCGACCTAGTTCATAAACCAATGGTAATTTCTAAGATTTCCCTAAATAGACATTTCCGGATTTTTTGCAAGATTTTCCCTACCAGAAAGACTGATCCTGAATGGAGTTAACATAACTTTTCGCTCGTCTTCCATAAGAAAATGATCTAAATAAAATTCTTCTGATTTCATTAAAATCCTGTGTCTGTTTTCCTGCTCGGTCCGACTCCATCATTTTACATATATATATATATTTATATATATATATATATATATATATATATATTACTTATTTACATATTTAAACAAATATATGTATATAATTAATAATATTTATTAATGATTTGTTTAAAAAAAATTTACTATTTGGCTGCTAAATATTTCTTCCGAAAAATATATTCCGCTAATATTAAAACTATTCGTTGCATCACGACATACATTACATCTTATACGTATTATTTTAACTATTGAGACTTTTCGTTCTAATAAATAACACTAGCTATAACATTTTATTTAGAAACTTTTTTACATTTTTGTCTTATTTCAGGTAAACTGTGAAACTGATTTTGTTGCAAGGAATATAGAATTTCAGAACTTAGTTGGGAATGTTTTACTTGGTTGCCTGGATAAAAGTAAAGAATGTGAAGTGTCTGAAAACAAAGAATTTCAAAAAGTAAGCGAAGATTCTGTCTAGTTTAAGCAGATTGTCAAAAAATATATATATTGATAAAGCAGTAAAGATTTTGAATGCATTAAATTTAATAAAAAATGTTAAAGATTATATGAGATGAAAGTAAGTTGAGTAAACCTCACTAGGTATTTGCTGAGAAGGTTACTGTTATTTAGAATGTTAAAAAAAGTGTGAGAAAATAATGTAGATCACCAAACACTTTGTGGGCTGCTCAATAGGATGGAGCAAAAAATTTAATTTTGGCAATTTTAGTCTGATAATTATTTAAAATGTTTATTTCGATTATTTACTTAAGCTTCCTAGTTCTTTCTGTTCCACTTGATGTAATGTGACACTCAATATCCATTTTTAAGAAATAATGTTACCGTATATTCAGGCGCATAACGCGCACCCATAATTTCTAATACTTTTTTTAAATTTTAAGATATACTCTTCGTATAATGCGCACGAAAATTTGGATTGTACATGTGCAATATCTCGTCTTTCAAGATCGTAAATAAAAAGTTTTTCCCCCTATCGTTTGCAAAAATAAAAGAACTGAATTTGACATGTATGTGAGGGTAGAGTTGAAAGAGTAACAATGTGATTCTGAGAAAAGAGATTGTTGTATTCAGCAGTGCAGGTGTGTGCAAGAGTGTTGTTCCCCACATTCCAGAAGTAAGGGGGGGAGGGGTATCTGGAATGCTGTCTATTGTGTATGTCTCAAAAGCATACCACAAATCAGGAGACAAAACGTACCTCTTCTGCCAATCGCACCATTTGATGTCCTGCCTTTGAAAAGTAAACATTGTAAGCTTTAAGAATTCAGTGTAGTTTTTAGTAGTAGACATGGCTCCTATCAAACGAAGCAAACACAGCGCTGGATTTAAATGCAAAGTAATTCAATTTGCGAAAGAGAATGGAAATCGGGCTGCGGCGAGACATTTTGGTATTGGGGAAAGCTCGGTGCGTGAATGGAAGAAAAATGAAGAGAAAATAATGGATATGCCTAAGGATAAGTGTGCATTGCGTACAGGAATAACAAAATTGCCGGTGTTAGAGGACAATGTAGAAAACTGGGTTTTGGAAAATCGGGAAAATGGCTTGATTGTAACAAGAAACTGTGTTCGCTTGTTTGCTTTAAAATGGGCAAAGATTAATCCACACGAGAGTGAAAATTTCAAGGCTATTGTGAGTTGGTTTAGCCGATTTATGGCTCAAAAAAATTTAGTTCAACGTGAAAAAACCAAAGCATCACAATAACTACCAAAAGACTTGGATAGAAAATTGTTAAGTTTTAAAAAATATATTATATAACTGCGAAAAAAAGGAGTATTTACTTTCGCAAATAAGAAATATCGATGAGACCCCAGTCATGTTTGACATGATCGGTAATAAAACAATTGATTTAAAGGGAGTAAAATCTGTCAACGTAACAACAACAGGACATGAGAAATCTCATTTCACCGTAGCCCTTTCTTGCTTAGCGGAGGGAACGAAACTAAAACCAATGGTTATTTTTAAGAGAAAAACTTTTCCCAAATGTAATTTTCCAAACGGTATCTTTGTTCATGTCCACGAAAAAGGCTGGATGGACGAAAATGGTGTTAAATTGTGGGTAAAAAATGTTTGGCAAATCCGTCCTGGTTGCGTAAGAAAACCAGAAAGCCTTTTAGTGTGGGACATGTTTAGGTCCCACCTTACAGATAATACAAAAAAATTTTTTAAAGAATGTAACACCGATATGGCAGTTATTCCGGGCGGATTGACACCATTAGTTCAGCCATTGGACGTCTGCTTAAACAAACCATTTAAAGCCAATTTAAAAAAACAGTGGAACACTTGGATGTTGGAGGGCGGGAAAACCTTTACGAAAGGAAGACATATGCGTCATGCAAGTTTGGAAACAGTGTGCGAATGGATATTAAAAGCATGGGATAAAATTAAGCCTGAGATGGTTAGTAAATCATTCAAAAAATGCAGCATTTCAAATAATCTGGACGGATCAGAAGATGACTGTTTATTTATGGATGAGGGTAACACAGATGATGAAGACGAAACAGATTGTGATGACGTGCCTGAAGAAATAACGGAAGACGAATATAATGAACTATTTATGGAATAACAAAAATCAATAAAGTATATAGGTAAAGGTATGTTATTTCTTTAAAATAAAAGTATTTTTCTATATTTAAAATTTTTTTGATCTATAATTTTTTATATTCGGCATATACCGCGCACCCGTAAGATCCTATGTTATTTTTTGTATTAAAAGTGCGCGTTATACGCCGGAATATACGGTAAGTAAACAATACGTTTTGGAGTATTTTTGACTGTTTTTAAGAACTGCTTTTTTTTTATTGTTTCAGAATTTATTGGGCGAAGTCGATTTGATGAATCTTAACTGTAAGTCTTTGAACATGCAAGAACTTTTAAGTGCTGCCATTAGTAAATTTAACGAAAAAACTGTTTTTAAACGAGCTGTTATTTTAAAAACAAATGGAAAATTGTCGGTCAATGTTACGGGACTTAGCCATCCAAGTCAACATTGTCCTAATTTTCAACACTGTCAAATTGGTAAGTAACCAAGTTATTTTCTTAAATATATCCTTTTCGGTTTCAGAAATATTTTATGGGGTATTCTAAAGTATGGAGCCATTGAAATATTACAAAAAATATTTATGGGGTTAAAAAATCTAAAAATATGTAGGTGTAATATTTTCCTACTGAACCGCGATGGCTCTGGGGAGAGAACAGATCGATCAAATTGTACTGAGACTACCCAGGCTGGAATGACGACAAAAAATATCCTCACTGCTAAGAAAGCCATGAGTGATAGTCCTCTTCATCTAATGCAATGTATGTTAGTTCCATCAAAAAGTACTCCCTGAAGGCTAGTCAGTTCCAATGCTTAATACAGAAGTTTGTCTTCTGGGTTGGATGTGTGGGCTTCAAGGACATAACCTTGTGTCACTACAAGGTTTCAAAGCTGAACATTAATAGCTTTAAACCTGAAAATTGGCTGGTTATTTCACTTCATTTATAAAATAATAATAAAGAAGATGCATATCTAACTTAACCCCCAAAATCTGGGGATACTTTAAAATCTTTATTGGGAACTTCCTTTCTTATTGCAGATTTAGATTCTTCAAAAAAAGAAGAAGAAAAATACCCCAATGATAGGGGTATAAAACCTGTAAATCAGATTCAATCTGATTTATCTTGTTTGTCTGAAATAAGAAATATTTTAGTCATACACCTGGACTCATGGCAGTGACTATGACAATAAGGTATAACTATTTAAAGTAGGGGAGTGGAGTCATTGTTTATGACAGGTTTTGGCTCGGGTCAGGGTGAAAAGGGAATCTTTTTCTTCATTCTATTGTATTAGGCCTGGAATGAAGGGAAACTACCTTTCCTGAAACGAGCTAGTCTTGTTTCCATAGCAACAGACGGCCTCAGACTTCGTGGTGGGGGAAGTTCTTACAGTAGACAAACTATATGGATCTTATTGTTTTGCTTTACAGGTGGCAGTCTAAAAGCAAAATAAAAGTGGGGGAAAATTGTTCAAACCCTTGCACAGCAAAGTATGTTCGATTAAGAATTCCATTTCAATTTTCTATTCCTATTTCCTTAAAAAATTTTATTTATAGTTGATGTTCCAAATGTATATTAATAATTCCACTTATTTTTACAGTTCTGTGAAATTTCATTACAGCCCAAAAAATATTTCAAAATTTAAAACTTGTTTTAAGGTGGAACCCATAATGGATATCACTTTGCAATTATTTATCTTTCCTACTTAATTTCCTTTCTGATGGGTAATGATATTTCTCGAAATAGTAGAACTTACGGTTAATAATCTATATAGGAAGGTCAACTCTTACAAATAGTTTGAGACAATGAGAATAAAAAACTGGTAAAAGGTCCAATACATTGTAGATCTCAGTTTGGGAGAGTCACAACAAATTATTACATCAAATTTACAAGTTAAAAAAAAAAAAAGTTAATCACTTTTAATTTACCCTAAAAGTTAACTTTAACCAATATTAAAAAAAAAAACATAATAATAATAAATAAATAACAAATAACTGTTACTATTACTGTGTCAACGTAGCATGACAGTTGTGATTAGATTTATATATATTTACAAATTTTTTGTCCAATTTATACAAATTTGTGAGAAATCTATATTTTGCTATGAACACTGAACCCACTGTCATAAACAAAACTAGCAAAATAAAATGGTTACAATCTAATACTCCAAAGAAAACTGAATTAGATCAATAATTTCTGCACCTACTTATATCAGAGAATGATTGTTTAAGTCAGTTTGTGAACCACTTTTGGTCTGCAGGCCATAGGTTCTTAACTAGAAATATGTTTCAGAGGCTCATGAACAAAGTTTAAGCGCCTGATATTAAGATATGCAGCTGTATCTGTAGCATATTCAGGGTTGCCACTCCACAGGAAGAATATGGAAAATACAGGGAATTTAAAAATTACCTATTAAAATCAGGGAGTTTTTCCTTACAAACTGGGAAAATACAGGAAATATTTTATAATTTTTGTCTTTTAAAAAGTGGTGGCCACCCTAAGTGTAAGGGATATTTAAGGATGATATTTCTGCTATACTAAACTATTCATTTACTATAGCTTTATTTGTTATAAGCAGATTAAGCTGTTCTTTATTCCTTTTCTAGTTATAAAAAGAAGTGTAGCTAGACTAATATAGCTCATACAATAGCACAGGGATTGTGTTTTTCCTCTTAATATTATTGTGTATAATATGTACATGGAAAAAACAGGGAATTTTATTTCCAGATTTGAGTAGCAATCCTGATATTTGTTGAAACTATTATATCACGACTTTCTTTTTGTTACAGGAAAGTTTGGTGCTTTATTAATCCATCGTTCAAAAGATGAGCAAATAGACACCACGTTAGGCACAAATATGTGCCAACATATTATTGGAATGAATCCATTATCTATTGGAGCTGAAGATTTAGCCGAATTAGAAAGGATGGAAAATGTAGATGATGTTGAGGTAAAGGATGCTGAGGAGGAGATTGAGCTGAAAGACTCTGATGAAACTAGACTTCTTTTTCAGCCATATCTATTAGATCCTAACTTAAATGTGTATAATTATACTAAGGAACAAGCTGATATTTTGGATTTTGTAAGATTTGAATGTGGTGGACAATAATAAAGTTTAACAGAAAAATTTCTTTGTAGAGTTTTAGAGATAATACAAAAGATTCCCTAAGAATATTCTACTCATGAATTATAATGCAAATCCTGTTTTAACAAAAACACATTAATTTAATTATAACATCTTTTGTTTCAATTTAATTTCAAAATTTGATTACTGCTGTAAAAGCAGGGTTGCCACAGGCTACTAAAATGCGACTATTTGCTACTATTTCCGGCCTTAGGCGAACTTTTTTGCCTGAAAAGGCTAAAAAAGCAACTATTTTCAGGAATAGGCGACTATTAGGAGACTTTTTTACTCTTAGTAAAGTTTTTTCGCAAAAATGAACGTTAACTTTTTAGAACGTTAATAAAGGAAAGCAAACTTTTATACAATCATTTATGTCCAAATAGCCAAAAACTTACATTTCCATTAGATTTAATAAAGTACTCGTTATATTTTCTCTCTGAGGGGCAGTTTTGTTATTTTTTCCTTCTATTCACACTCATATTTTATTGTAATTCGACTTTTATTTAGGTACGTATTTTGTAATATGTATACCTTTTATATTTGTACAAAACTTCTTTTTAATTGGAGCATAGTTAGGACTGGGCGATAAATCAATGTATTGCAAAATATTGATTTAACACATATATCGTTAGGCCGATGTAGTGACTTTCGTCTTAGGCTATGCATCAGAAATATTATTTAAGCCTAAGACTACAGTCGCGGTTTGACGATTTAATATGCAAGCATCCTTGGCTAGGCTTAACGCTGTTACCGCACTGACGATTTCTTCTAGCTGCAGAGATGTAGATAGCGTTTTGCTATAAAGATGATGTTGGTTCTGTGATGTTGAATGACAAGAGCGAATTGAATCATATCATGCATAGTTTCTTTATGTCCATTTTTGTCTTTGGGATTTTGCGTTATTTGAAGATTATTTTCAATGGGACATAAGTCATTTTGCGATCGTTGTGCATTTTATTTTGTCGGAAAAAATTTTTGGGTTTCTTGTATATTATTTTCAGTGAGACTTTTGCTACTTAGCGATCGTTTCGTTCTGCATTGCTACTACATTTTAAAAAATTTCATACATTCATAATGTAAATGCAAATGTAATAATTCATTACATTTACATTGTTAATTTGCATTTACATTCATAATGTAAATGCAAATTTGAATGTAATACATTCAAATGTAAATGCAAATTTCATATTGCATTTACATTTAAAAAAATTTCCTGTCCGGATTTAACGATTCTTGTCAATTATTTTTAGTAGACCTACTGTTACTTTGCGATTGCTGCACAATCGTTGTTATCTTAAATTTTCGTTCTGAACTCAATGGATGAATGTAAAGAAAATATAAATAAAAAAAGATTCTTTATTGATTTTTTTCAATTATTGTTTTTCATTTTAAGCGATACAATTTAATAAGGGTATTTTGTATTTGACTTTCTTATTAAAAGTTAGCTTTTTTAAATTTATTAAATGTAAGTAATAAATATAATAATTTGATTATTTTTAAACCAATAAATGTTCAGTCGTTTCTAATTATAAAAAAATTAAAACAAAGCTTACCTTTATTTAATTTGCTGTTATTTTTGAGAAGATGAAAATAAAGTTTTAAAAAAATTTGGCTATTAGTTAAAAAAAAAAAAAAATTTAATTAAATAAAGAGTTTAGTAATGTTTATTCTCAGATTGACAGCCATTCTAATGTATTTTTTTGTAAAAGTTTTAATATTATTTATTTAATTCAATGCAATTGCTGTAATTTATGTTATGTTGGTCAAACGGGTCTTGAATTTCACAAGCGGATCAATTCCCACAGGTCTGCTATAAAAAATTTTAAAAATAGTAATTGTTCTACTGATTATGAAATTTTACATTTTCAATTTCATGATTTTGATAATGTTACTCTTTTCATTTTGGATTTTATGGAAAATTTAGATAATAGACTTGATTTAGAAAATATTTACATTAGTAGTCTTAAAACTCTTTTTCCATATGGTTTAAATAGTAAGTTTAATTGGGAAGGTAATGTTAATGCTGAAGAATACTGTATTTATGACAAATTTAAAGTTTTCAATTTTCCTGAGGTTTTTTATTCAAAATATAGGAATAAAAGAGGTGGTGGAAAAAGTAAAGGTAAAGTTATTGATTTTGATGAATTTTCGAATATTTGCAACTTACCTGTTAATTTGAATAATATTTTCAATATTAGGAAATATATTTTTGGTTTTAAAAATAAAGTTCTTAAAAATTTCCTTATTAATTTTGGTTCTAAATTTAAATATGATACTGAACTTGTTAAATTTATTGTTTTGGATTTAATTAAATCAAAACTTGGTGTTAGTAAGACAGATTTGCTTTTTAATAAGGTTTATAATGTTGAAAAGGTTTTTTGTACGATTAATTTTCATGATAAAAAATTTTAAATTGCTAAATTGCCACTGATTATACATGGTCTTTCTGAATTTTTTCCTTTAAAGCAAATTAGAGTTACTACTGCTTTTAAGTATTCTTCTACGCTTAGGAAAAAGGTTTGCAATTATAACTTTTTAAGTAGAAATTTAAATTGTATTTCTAAATTTGATTCTTATTGTAATGAAAAGGTTTTTTCTCAATATATTGATAATGATTATGGACATATTATTACGGGAAATTTGGAGATTGTTGGTAATCAAGATTTAATTAATATTTTAAGTAAAGGTTCAAAATTTAGGACAAGATGTAAAATGAATAAAGATTTTATTTTATCCATTAAAAAGGATCTTGATTTTTTTATAGCAAAAATTTCCAGAAAATATCATTGGCCCTTTGAGGGTTTTTCAGAGTGGAAGGCTAAAATAATTGAAAAGGTTAAATTTAATTTATTTAATGCCAGTTTTAGTTCATATCCTAGTGGTACTATTATTGATTATGATCTAAGAATATTAAAAATCTTAAAGATAAATTTATTGTTACAGTAGTGGATAAAGCCTCAAATAATTTTTGTATTATGTGTAAATACTTTTTTAAAAAATTGATTATTGGAGAATATAACGCAAATAATGCTTATTTAAAATTAAAAGAAGATTAAAATTAAAGAAGAAGAAGAAAAGTTATTGAAAAAAGAATTATTGCGTTTAGTAAAAAATTAAAATTTAGGTTAAATAGGATTACATTTCCATATTTATTTCCTATTGTTAAATTTCATAAAAATCCTGTTAAATTTAGGTTTATAGCGTGTGGTACTAATTGTTACAATTCTGATATTAGTAAAAAGTTTTTTAGTTTTCTAAAAATTATTTTGCTTAAAATTAAAAAAGAGAAAAATATTGTTATTGATAGTAATGTTGAAGTTTTGGATTATATTAATAATAATGATATTTACAACATTAATACTTTCGATTTTGAAAATTTGTATACAAGTATACCACATGAAAAGATTATTGAAATTTGTAGTGGCATTTTTGATACGTATTTATTTAATGAGAAAATAGATAAGTCTTATTGGATGGATTTATGTAAGTTTAATCTTTTTGAGAATGTTCTTTTTAATGGTTTAGATTTTTATAAACAAATTATTGGAATTCCACAAGGTAATTCCTTTTCTGGGGCTTTTGCTAATATTTTTTTGCATTTTTTTGAAGCTAAATTTCTTGAGTGTAATGAATTTAAAGCATTTAGATGTATTGATGATTTGATTTTGTTTAATTGTGATAATTATAATTTTATTTATAGTATTTATCCTAAAGATTTGGTTTTGAAGAAGACTAATGAGGATGGTTTTAATGTTGAGTATTTAGATTTTAAAATTGATATTGTTGACAAAATTATTAAAATTGGTATTTTTGATAAAAGAAAAGCTTTTAAATTTAAAGTTATATTTTTCTGCAACTTTAAAACTAATTTGTGTAATAGAATTTTTAAAAATTTAGTTTTTTCACAATTAGTTAAGATTAAAAATATCTGCAATAATGTTGAAAGTTTTCGGGAAGCTGTGAATAATTTTATGAAAAATTTGAGTAATAATGATTTTCCTTATAATTTTTGCAATGTTAATTTTTTAATTAAGAAAATGATTGAAGAATATTAGTTTTTTATTTCTTTTAAAAGGGTGCAATTCAAGACTTAACTGAGGAGCCTCAGTTAAGCATTCTATTAATATGTGACGTAATCTTTCTTTTTGACATCTTCTTTCTTTTATTTTATCAATCTGCGCAGTTTAAAAGAGGACATTGTTTTCATTTGGTTAGCTTGTGAGTTCGCCGTTGGACCTAGTTTATGTGAGTTTTTATTTTATTTTCTGATGATTTGTTCTATGTCTTTTGAATTTGTTCTATGTCTTATATGTTTTTCTTTCTCCTGGACTTCTATACAAAACCTTCAGGGTGCTGAGGGAGATTTTTAGGCTTTTGCCATCTCTCTCAATAGAAAAGGTTTTGTTTTATGGCCACTGGGGCAAGTAGATGACGTCGGCTTCAGTGGTCATATTTTTAATTTATTTTATTCCCTTTGTTTCCTTTATTTCTATTTTTATTTAGTAATGTTTTGACGGTTTTTAATAATTTAACATTAGTACTTAAAGTATTTTTTTTATTAAAATTCTTTCAATACTTGTTTGTTTCATAATTTGTTAGATAGTCAGTATCATTTATAAACAAATAAATCTTTAGTCGATTTTATTTTCCAAAGAGAAAATAAAAAATAAGTACAGAATTTGACCATTAGTTAATACTACTTTTTATTATTTTAAATAATTAAATAAAAAAAAGGGTCTAATGATGTTTCAAAAGCATGTTTTTTTTCTCAACAAGTAATTTAAAAAAAAAAAAATTTTCTAAAGTGAACATTTCTTTGGTTTGTTTTCCACTGTTTTTTTTTTTTTTTTTTTTTCCTTTCAAATTACGGTTGTTTTAATGCATGTTGTTTAAACATGCTTTGGTTTGTTTTAATGCATGTATGTAAAATATTTTGTTACAGTATTATTATTTTTAAACTAATAAATCCTAAATAATTTTTTATTTCAGAAAAATGAAATAAAGCTTGGGTTTGCTTTTACTTTGACTTCTTTATTATTTTAATTGAAAAAATTAAGCACTGATATTGATGCCATAGTAGAATATGTTTAGAATTAATATTTTCTTTTATAATAGATTTATTCCTTTTGATTGATTTAAAGATTTCCCATAGGTAATTTTTGAACATATGCTAAATCGCGATACATCGCTATATCGCGCTGTCCAATTGATAATGTATGACGATTTCAAATTTCTGACATCGCCCGGTCCTAATCATAGTATTTGATAATTAAGCAATAATTTTAGTTATTTGGCTACTATTTTTGATAAATTTTTGTTCTTGTTCAGGCAACTATTTTCATAGTTTTAGGCGACTATTTTCATGCTTGATGCTACTAAAAGCAACTATTTTTGTTCATTTTTTACTGTGGCAACCCTGTAAAAGTCAAAGAAAAAACCAGAGGATGCAAGAGAATTCGTGATTTGGTTGCTTTTGTAGACAAGGGGAGAGAAAAATATGCGTGTGTTAGATTGAAAGGGCCCTAGAACAGCAGTTTCACTAACTCTAAATCAGAAAAGAAAATTATTAATTACAGCACAAAAAAAAAGAATGAATGAACAAATGAAAAGTTTGATTTTTATGTTACTGCAGTATAAAAAACATTTTTGTAATTTGAACGTTTTTAAAAAAATGCTATTAAATATAAAGCTGCCTTTTCTTTATGTATGAATGAGTTTAAGCGCTCCTACAATCTTTTTTTTCTTTTCTTTCCCGAGTAGGAAGATCTCAGTTATAATATTTTATATTGCTGCTAAAAGGTAAAAATCAAAACTTTTTGAAATGAATTTTCAAACATAAAGATACCAATTAAATGCAAAAATTGTATAATAAATTTGCATGTATTTTTTTGTTCAACATTTTAAATTCACATTAAAAAAAATTTATTAAATTTTTAGAGCTGTAATTGTTTTAAATTAATGTTTATTTTAAGAAAACTCAGTTGATTTAATGTTTAATTTAAATACCCTTAGACTGGGTTGATTGTTAGCCCTACTCAAAAATCCTGAAAATTTCTTGAGTAAAATAATTAATTACGCATTTCAAAAAATTGTCTTCATAAATTTAAATCATTGAATTTTCAAAACATGAAATTCTAAATAAACTATATGCAGCATAATTTAAATGAATAATTATGTATAAGTTTACTTTTATCCCTAATCACATTTATTATTCTTCCATAAAAAATGTTTACAAATGAAAGAGATGCCAAGTATAAATTATATTTCTTAGTTTTAAATAAAATATACAAGAAATTTTATACATAAATGTGATTGACGATTTCCAGAACACAGTTGGCGAAAAATCCGAACTTTTTCCACAGTCATCTCTGTTTAGACCTTGGGCTCCTGTGTTAAAAATCTTCAGATTATTTTGATATGAATAATAACTCCACTAACACAGACTCCCACAGATAAAAAATTAAATACGCAAAACATATTTTGTCAAAGGAACTTAAAAATAAAAGAAAGTACACAGCTTATTTTATATTTTTATTCAGGATCACGATAAAGCTTCCAATACTCTATTAAAAACACAATTCTTTTATATGAAATTTATTGAACAAGCAACACTAAAATATTTTTGCACAAAAATAGAAAGTTTCTATGAATTAAAGATGTCGATGAAAAACACAGTACTAAATGCACTAAAACTAGTGAAATAGAAAATAAATTTGTATAATTTAAAAATAAGCCGATGAGATACTAAACAGTTTCCCAGTTTAAATAAGGTTTCAAAAAATGAACTAAATTGCTTTTCTTTTTAGAAAAGTTCACTTCTTTAAAATTGAACATTTAATACAATTCAATTTTTTATTCAACAATATAGCTTCAATTTTAAAGTTGAATAGAAAAGTTGCCAATTTTAAAATAAAATGTGCATTTAAAAAAAAAAAAAAAAGACTTAACCTGGGTTACATCAAAATTGGAGTGAGTTGCTCTTATGCGTAGCTGCCAACATGGATAGGAAAAAGTTGTGGAGATTTTACGAAATAAAATATAAATTTCATAACAGTTGCATATTATACTAAATGTTTTACAAAAAAAGAATTTTAGGGATTTTCATTGTCATCATAATATTAAAACTTCATTACACCGATAACTATAAAGGGTCAGCAATATTTTCCCTACATGATTGATATTAAATGTTTTTTTATGTGTTAAATGTTAACTCACTGTTTTGAATTACAATAGACAAGTAATTTATTGATAGTTAAGATTTCATAATTAGTTTAAAATGGGAGACGAATTTTATTACATCAGGTTCCCTTCATTATGTAATAGTAATACTTATTTGCATATTCGAGTAGGCAATGAATTGTGAAAGTTTTTCATTTCAATAGGGATCTTTTAAGGAAACTAACTCAATTTAAGGGAATTTTATAAAATGTACAAAAATCAGAAGAAAGTTTATTAAACCAAAGGAAACTTGCAAAATCTACTAGCAATGGTAAATCCAGTAGAGTTGGCAGTTATGCTTTTGTAAACATAATAGGCAAATTTAAGAGGTAAACTAGTACAATTATTTTTCTAATCTCACATATTGCAATTACTTCAAGACGTGTATTAAAATAAAATTTCCTTTTTTTTTTTTTTTTCTTTTTTTCTGAATTTCTCAAAGCATTAGAAAATATACCAAATTTTAGAGACCTCAATATTAAAAACTTCTAAAAGGAAAAATAATAATCAATACTTACTCTCTTTTTCTTTTAATATATATATATCTTTAACAACCTTGCTTTTTCTATTTTATCAATATGATTTTGTCTAAAATAAAATTAACGCACGTACAAACAAATATTTAAAAAAAAAAAAAAAAAATACTGGAAATATATTCACTTATCACAGTTTTAAATTTATCTTTGATTATGAGCACTTTACGTATTTATGTATATTTGTTCAAAATAACAGTAGAAAACAAAATTTTTATGTTTGAAAGCAGCAAATCATAGATACATTGTTTGAAAACAACATACACTGGTTATCATAAATTAAGGAAAAATCACAAAAATAGCGATAACTCTTTCAAAAGTCAGATCAATGGAGGCCTGTTCTCTTTACGGATGAGTCCAGGTTTAGTCTAGAAAGTGACAGTAGACGTTATTTGATATGGAGAGAACCTGGGACCCGTTATCATCCATCAAACATCCGTGAAAGAGATGCATACGGAAGAGGCAGTGTCTGTGTTTGGGGAGGCATATCCTTAGGAGGGCGCACATACCTCCATGTCTTTCCAAGGGGAACCGTGAATGCTCAGGTTTATCGAGACAACATCCTTGATGCTTATGTGCGCCCATATGCCGGGGCAATTGGTGATTGCTTCCTGTTACAGGACGATAATGCAAGACCACACAGAGCTCGCATTGTTGATGATTATCTTCAACAGGAAACAATTACTCGCATGGAGTGGCCAGCTCGATCCCCGGACTTGAATCCTATCGAGCACGTTTGGGATGCTCTAGGGAGGCGTGTATCTGCCATCAATCCGCCCCCTCAGACCCTTGCCACGCTTGCAACTGCTTTACAAGAGCAATGGCTCTCACTTCCTATTGAACTGATAGACCGCATAATTGAAAGCATCACACATCGCTGTTTGTGCTGTATTGCTTCTAGAGGCAATCATATTCCATATTAAAGGTACTTTTTCTATTGCAAACCGATACTTCCAATTTGTTTATTTTATACATGTGCTAATTTCTATACTACTATTAATGTCTGATAATTTCTTTTTATGTTGTTTAATACCTTACTATGTGTTGTATATTGTGGGTAAGTTTCATAAAATTCCATGTGTAATTTCTTGAGTTATCGCGATTTTTGTGAATTTTCCTTAATTTATGATAACCAGTGTATATTACTGCCGACGCATTATAGAAAACAAATTTGGTAAAATTTATGAAAGCATGGAAATTTTATGTAAACTAAAAATGAATATTAAGAATAATTCAAAGATTTTTAATAATCATAAAGAGAAATAAAATTTTAAAACAGAAAATTAAGTTAGACTAACAGCTACAAATATAAATTTATTGCAATATTTTCTTTTGTGATGGGCATTAAATGCTATGGAATGAATTTTTTCAATTAGGTTTATAATTTAAATTTATATATTATTACATTAATTTCATTGAAAATTGTAACATATGCTTAAAAAGTTTAAAATTTTTATGATAGCAAATTGTCAATATTTTGAAACTATTTTAGGATAAAAAAGTTTTTTTTTTTTTTTTTTCTTACAGTCCAAGGTTGCTGATTACTATAAATGTAAAAGCAGTTTTTCTATTATATATTTGCTTTCCTTTTCTAAAGCAATTTTTTTAATAATATAAAAGAGCAAGTAATAAAACCAAATCAAACACTGATTATTATCAAGATAAGTTCTACTTTTAAGGAAATTTTCTAGGTGGCATCAATACCAGAAGAAACTGGTAAATCCTAGTAGTCTTCTAGAAAACAGAGTGTCTGACAAAGTTCGGTATGTTTCCACATTTTTATGCTAAAAGTTTCACGAGCACTTTTTCAAAAATATTTTTATAAAATTACTAGTTAATAAAATATTAAAATATAAATTAAACACACAAATTTAATTTTAAGAGATCAATTATAAAATATTTATGACATGCTAAATATATAACTCTCTTACACTTTTAATGAAAAAAAATTAATTAGGTTGATCTAGTGAAAACTATCATAAAATAAATTTCTCCAATGATAACTATAGTTATGTTATAGACTATTTTATCTTACATTAATTTCAACACTAATATTTTCCATAGATTATTTTCTAACTTAACATAGAAATACTGTTTCTTTTCTTTATTTTTTTTTTAAAAAAATAAAAGCGAGTAAGTAAAAATTATTGAAACAATTTTTAAATAAGTTATGATTTGGAGACAAATTTATGAGCAAAAATCAGTTGTTACTCCAAAAAAAACAAGCAATTTTCGTTTTTCACCTAAATTTCAATTAAAGTGTTTCAATTAAATTTATCTTGACACACCCCACGGTGTGTCAAGAAGTTAACGAAATTCACTTGTCCAGTGATTCTGTCGAGGCGCTAAAATACTTTGAAAATCATAGGGGAACACGAAAACTAAATTATTATGATTCTTTTGGGGCATGCCAACGTAGAAGAATTTTGTGTATATTGATCAATAGATAAAGACAAGGTGTGTAGCTTTTTTAAAAAAAAAACTTCTGGTTTTTTTCCCTAAATTTTCTGAATATCTAGAATTTTTAAATTGACAATCAAACAGCCTAAAAAAATCAAGCAGAGTATGCAGCAATGAGTATCTGTGTTGCCATACAAAAGCAGCATACTTTCATATTTAAATAAGACAGCAATAATCAATTTTTATTAACATTACATGGAAATATAATACAAGGCTGCACTGCTTACTGAAGCTTAATAATTCTAGGAATAAATTAGATAATACAATAAATTGTTTTGAGTATTTTCCACTTGCTCTTACTAACAAGTACAAAATATATATACAGTCGAACCCCGGTTTAACAAACCCCTATTTACTGAATTTCGCGATATAACTAATTATATGAAGTAGTTTTATAGGAAACAATGAATAACGACTCTGGTCGATGATAATGAGTCTCCAATGAAAACTGTTATTCTTTCTGATGCTATGCATGGTTTGGAAACTGTGAAAACTTACCTAGTGCAGCAAAATGAAATGTTTCGACGTCATGTCTCATCATGACGTTGGAAAAGAACTTGTTAAAGTAAGAAATCAAGAAAATAATAAAACCTTACTCACAAAATACTTTACAATTTCAAATTAAACATTCGAATCATTCAACCTGATTAAAAAGTTTAAGATTTCTATTCATTTTGGGTATTTGCTTATTAGAGATGTTTGAATATTCCATAAGGTTAGTCATTTTTTTTTTTTTTTTGCCCCCGATTTAGCGAATAATATTTTCGGTCTCTATGAATTCGTTAAATCAAGGCCTGACTGTATATAAAGTGGAAAATAGTGTTTTCATAATTGAAAATAATGTTAAATGTGCAATAAACTTGTGATATACATTTCGACACATTAAGCCAGAATAATAACATCCATGAATAAATTTATATCCATATAAAATTGATACATAGTAGGAGAAGAACTATTTGGTTATATTGGAAGGAATAAGAAACCTAAATTGCACAAAGGAGAAAAGACTTAAAATTTTAAAATATCATACATAAAATTAAGATTCATAATTTAAAAAAATTAATAAATTTTATATTATAAGATTATTTTATTTTATAGATATGACATTTTGCTAGTCAGTAAAATTATTTATCAGATTAAGAAAAATTTGGAAATTATTAAAATAAAGCCTGCTGTATTTTGCCTCCACATTCTGTTGTTCTTTTATTTTTATATTACATATTTATATGTACTTAAATTTATTTTATACTCCTGATTTGGTAGATAAACATGACGATTCAAAAATAATAAGAGGTTGTAAAGACATTATTAACCAAATTTTAAAAAATGTGACAGACATATTTGATGTAATAGGAAACAAATTATTGGAATTTTTGAAAAAAAGAAAACTGTCTAAAAAGTTTTATTTTAATAAACAAGTTGATTATTTTGTGCATAAATGTACATTTCGTACGTAATTTTGAATTATGACTTTGATAGAAATGATAAATAGAAAAAAATGCAGAGCTACGAACTTTAAAAGAAAAAAAAATATATTAGTGTAATGGTTAGATTGGACAAATAGAAGCCTACACATTTAAAAGAAAACTAATTTTTAAATTCCATATTTGTTGCCAAATTTTATTCTTAATTTTATAATATTTAAAAGTTAATGGCGTAGCTACCAACACAAAATGAAAAAAAAAGGCAGTGAATTTTACTAAATAAAAAACAAATTACTATGCAACTTATAGAATATTGCACGTATTGAGAATTTTAGGGACTCATAAAATAAAATTTTAGGGACACATAGAATAAAATAAGAAAAAAAACTATATTACGAACTCAAACTAACTACATTATTTTTTGTTTCTTACAGGCATGAAATGTTTGTTTTATTTGCATTCTGAAGTCTTCCCTTAAAATTTATAACATTTAAATCTTTAAGAATGCAATAACACAAGTAATGTTTTGTCTTTTTCATGATTTTTTGGAATTTCAGGAAATTTATTCAAAATTTTTTAGGAAATGTACAAAAACATAACTGCCAACAGGAAAAGTAACAAATCCAATTGATTTTACAAAATAAAATAAAATCAATGCTAGCTATAGCATAATACAGAAAAAGACAAGGAATTTTAGGGATATTTATAGCCAATAAAATACAAAAACTACATTAAATAACTCCACATTTAATGCAATATTTTCATTTAAAATTGACATAAAATGGACTTTAATATGAAATGTTTTATTATGTTATATTTTTAATTTTTTTGTATTGAATAGTAATAAAAAATAAATTCATTTAAGATAGTTACAACACATTCTTTAATTAATTTAAAAATAGAGAGTTCTAAATATTAAAAAAAAGAACTAAAAATATAGAACATATTAAATAGAAAATATTTCAACCTGCTTACTCTAAGTGATTATGTTATTGTTGGCGTGATTACTTTAAGATTATTTAACGGCCTACTGAAAGGAAGAAAAAGAAGTTTTCAGAAGAAAAGTGGCTCATGTTAGTGAAAATGCAAGATTATCGAAACCAACTAGGAGGAAAATTTTACAAAAAAATATAAGTCGGATAAACAGAAAATATTCCTTAAGAATATTTTGCTTAAGATTTTACAAAATGAATTGAAAAATAAATTTTGTCAAAACTTTTATTTCAATATAATCGTAAACTGTAGAATTCCTTCCTTCTACAGGAAAAAAAAGGCCTTGTGGTTTTGGTCTCAATGATTTAGTGCTCGCTTGCTCATGAGTCATATTACCTATCGACTCATCTTGTGGTGCTGTCTATCTTATAAGACTCAAGGTCTCATACCATTGAGTCTACAATAGCTTGGACTCTCATCCTGTCACAGCCTTCGCAGAACTATGTGAATGGGCTTTCAAGACATGGGGTGCTTAAATCAATTCTTATAGAATTACAGCCAAAATAAGAAGGGGTTGGCAAGCTTCTTAAGTATGACAAAAAACAAAGAGAATTTGTGATTTAGTCAAGGAAAATTAGCAATATCTAGAAGTGTACAATAAAATCCATTGAAGTGGGCAGCCAAGAAAAAAAAATGAAGAGAATTTTTGATTTATCTCGAGAATAAGTGGTAAAACTCCAGAAATCTACTGGTTAATCCAGTAGCGAAGGCAGTTATGCTCAACCTATTTTATTTAAATTAAGCTAAAATGTTTAAAGATAACATAACCTATATCAAATGAGAGCAATAACAGATATTTCACATAAAATGAACTAGCAAAAAAAGAAAAAAAATTCAAAAACAAATGCAGTTTTTAATAGATTGCACACAAAATATATACAGTGAAACCTCCAGGAAAGACCACCTCTGTGTAGCCACCTCCTCTATTTAAGACCACTTTTGGGAGGCATAGAATTTTTTCCATAGACTTTGTGATGAAGAAAACCTTTAGGAGAGACCATCAAAACCTCTCCCAGCGACCGGGCAAACATTCGCACCAAATGCGGAAAAGGTCAAATAAGGAAACTCAAAAAAGTATCGTAATAAAAAATATTAAGCAAACAAACAAATTCAAATTTATTTAAAATATTTGCAAGTGGCTCTTATTTAGAGAGCTGTTTTTGATGATTTCTGAAAGAGATTGACAACCTCATGTTACAGCTAGAGTGCCCTGAAGACGATGCTATCAATGATTTAGTTTTAGAGTTAAAAATCTAAATCAGGAAAAAGTTATTTTAGAAAATCTAAGCATGTTAAACAAACAAAACTATCATTTTAAAGCAAACTTATTTTTATGATATAAAATTAAATGCAAACAAAAATATAATTGTTTATTTATTTAAAATAGTAAAAAATTATTCAGAATTGGTAAATTTGTTTTTACGCATAATTATATCAGTAGGGGTCATTTTTATTGACGCTAAATTTATTCATCAATCTGGTTTTCATGACGCCAACGCAAGTTGCATTTTTGCACCAAGAATATGACACTGAATAAAATTAAAATCACTTGAAAAAACAACAACTTTGATAACATTTTGAAGTCAATTAAGTAACCCCTAAGAACGACCAACTTCCATTAACGACCATTAGAGTGGAACAGAGAGTGGTTGCTCCCAAGAGGTTTCATTGTATATATATGTATTAATATATATTGTAGACTTTTAAAAACTACGAACACAAACTCGGTTTTAAAAAAATACTAGTTTCAACTATAGTAAAAAGTCCCATATCAAAATCCTATTTTCAAGTCTCTTCCAATCTTTAAAAAAAAAAACAATCCTTTTCTCTACAAAACAAATGTGTAACAATCTTTTTTTTCTTCTTTTTTACACATTTGTGATCTTTTCTAAAATCTTATGTACCCATAAAAATATTTTTATATCCGCATTCTGAATTAAGGATAGTTAGCACTGATATTGCTTTAAGGAGCGCACTTAAAGAGTCAAGACAAGAGCAGTTAAGGAAAAACTAACTTCTGTCAGAAGAATAAACTAAGAATATTAATAAAGCTGAATGTTTGAAGGAAAAAAAACACACCAATAAACAGGCTTTATTTGATTTATTATGTTTTCATTAATAAATTAACTCTGTTCCATTCTTTGTCTTGTAATATTTCATTTAAAATAGGATTGATATTTCCTTTTAATTTGAAGCTGGTTTTTTAATGTCAATATCTGCACTGCCAATCTTCCATATCAAGAGAAAAGAGAGAGAGGATGTCTTTATACATAAAAGCAAAAGTTCAAATTATTGTCGACTTACTTTTTAAAAAAAAAAAAAAAAAATATTATAATTAGTGACATTCATTTTTTATCATACATTCTAAATATTCCTTAGTTAATTAAATGTCTTTTAACTACATATAAAATTTAATTGCGTAAAAATAAATTAGCATTTTTTTTTTTTTTTTTTTTGGAATTTCTTTATATTTAAATAATGAATTTTTGTTTACCAAATTGACATATTATCCTGAAGAGTCAACTTCCGGCATTTATGGGGAAATTCCCGATCGTTTCGGAAATGGGACTTTTCACTGCAGTTTGCACTTGCACTAAACCTTATTTCAATAAAGAAAACCGTTGATTCAAGAGAAGTTTGATTAATAAAAGGGAACAAAATACTATAGCAGTTCTAAACTTATGAATGAAATAGATTTAAAAAAAAAAAAAAAAAGGCTGTTTCAAAGTTCTTTCTTTACTGACACATTGAGAATGTCCACTGTGATTTAATTAACAATATATTGAACACATAAATGAATGGTGTGTGTGACATTAGAAAGAAGGTCAGTGTGGATCCCAATGATTGTTGTTGCCCACCCACTCAGCGAGACCTCGCTCCACTAATTCCTTGTTGATAAAAGTACTCTGGAAAGAAAAAAGAATACATTATACACTATGTAATTGTTGAATGAAATGCAGTTTAAGTGTTTCCATTAAATTTCAGAAATAAATTTCCAGGCTATACATAAACAAAATTCCAGACTTGTTTTTGCTGTATAAAACAATTGAAGGCAAAATTAACTGTCACAAGAAGACTAAATATACCTGCCCGCAGTTTCTTCTTCGAAAATGCACCTTACAGGTACCAGGAGCTCAAATTTTTTTTCTTGCTTAAGAGTTCCAGCAATTTTGTAGTACCCTATGCGTATTCAAGGGGCCTGCTGCATTGTAACAGCATTGTCTGTTAGCCAAATTGCTATAGAAAGAATATTCTCAGCAATAAAATACATTTATAATGATTATGACTTAAGATAAATTACGAATGAAGATTTAATAGGATAATTTTTTTTTCTTAATAAACAAATAACTCAACTGTTAATACAAATGCACACATGCATAAATAGTTAGCAAAAATGTTGGGAGCTTTGTATTGGGAGTGGAGCTAGTACATCAAAAATGTTTTTGCTCCAGGTCCCTGACACTCCATCTCCATGTTACTTTATTACTAATTTTTTAACATAATGGAATTATGAACATAACTTTATTTCAGGCTTGTTTTTAAAATTTTTCTTTATTGTTAAAATAAATTTTGTAATGTTCACTATAAAGTTGAACCTCACTAACGTGAAATATCGCTTTACGTGAATATCATGCTTGGTCCCGTGAGTCAGCAATCAATTAAAGTTCTATTTTATATGTTTAAATTACAATTTTCAAGCTGATTATCGCTCAACGTGAAAGGAAACTGGACACAACACAAATAATAAGCATGTGAAAGGAGAAACCTTCCATGTTTCACCTCAATTAGTAATTTAAAGTTACACAAAAAGTAAGTTCCTATGGTGAACCATGAGCATTATACATTTATGTAAGTGAAAACAGGGTTGCCACTCAAATCTAGAAAAAAAATCCCATGTTTTCCCCGTACATATTAAACACAATATATTAAAATTCCTTGTATTTTCCCAGTTTGTAGAAAGGGAAAAAAAATTTCCTGCATTTTCCAGGTTTTCCCTGTTAAATGGCAACCCTATGAAAGATAATTTGACACGATTAAAGGATTGTTAGAATGAAGAAGGAAATAAAACTTACAGACACGCCTTGTACTCTGTACAAATAAACACAAGGAATGCCATCGTCAGCATATTCAACGAGCAGAGCCTGAAGTATCTGTCCTTGAGCTAGTTCTTCAAACACGGAGGTTGCTTCAGAAGACCAAGTATCACCACCTGTACATATACACATATCTTCAGACAATCTTTTAACATTTGCATGAGTCAATATCTATCCTTCTTATATTTTTAAAAAAAGGAAATTTGAATATTACTGGTTTCTAAAATGAGTATACAATCGGACCTCGGTTTAACGAACAACTATTTACAGAATTTCGCGATTTAACGAATTTTCCTTTCTCCCAGGTTAAAATGAAGGCAAAAACATCTATTTAACGAATAAAAAATCCCAAACTAACGAATTATTCCGGCAGTCGAAAAAAAATTGGGTTATTTTTCTAACCCAATGGATTGCTTTTCAAATGATAACAGTATCCAACCTGTTGAGAACACAAAACAACTTCTTTTGAAATCATCAATTTTAGACATTGGAGGTCTCAGTTCAGAAGTCAACTGAAATGAAAGTTAATTAATCAGAAACACTGAATAGCAACTCTGGTATAGATATTGATGATAATGAATCTCCAGTAAAATTTTTTACTTTTTCTGATGTTTTTTTTACTGTTACTGTTTGTTACTTTTTTTTGTAAGGTTTGGAAACAGTGAAAACTTACATAATGCAGCAAGATGTACATTACAGAGTATTTTCTTCTCTTCATGATGTCGAAAAGGAACTTTTTAAATTAAGAAATCAAGGAAACAAACTTTACTTACAAAATATCAAATTAATCAGAGTGTAATCATTCGCTGTATTTTAAGCTCCTGAATAAAAAGTGTAAGATTTATATTTATTTTATGTACTTTCTTACAAGAGATGTTTGGATATTTAATGAGGTAAGTCTAAATTTCTTAATTTTGCTCCCGATATTACGAATTATCCTCAATTTAGCGAATAATATTTTTGGTCTCTATGAATTCGTTAAATCGGGCTCCAACTGTTTATCTTTTTAAGGAAATAGTTTCAAACCAGATAATTAAAATTAGTATAACTCTCCATTAGTATAAGCACATTCCTATATAGTCCCAATATAAATATTTCTAAAACAATGATAAAACCTACTAGAAATAAAACTTTTGAAATACACAAAATAATGAATAAACTGCTATTCTCATTACATGAATACAAGGGCTTTTAAAATAAAAATCTACTTACCAAGAGGTCTGACTTGTGCCAAATAACATTCAGATGCTTGGAAGGGTAAACTCATGAAGTCACTTCTGCAATATACAATACAAAAACAAATATTACAATCATATATAATCAAACAATACCTATACATTCGATCATAAAATTGTGTGGAAAAAAAATTATGTATTTATAGAATTATTTGGAATCCTTTTAAGTGCCATGTGTAGTACTTATAGATATGAGTAAAAAGTACAAAAATTGTAACTGATAGTGTCTTCTTGCTAAAAAACTAATGGAACTCAACCAGTTAACTGTAAAAAGACTTCATTGTAATTGTAACACATTTTCTGAAGTCATTAAGTCTGCATTTTTACCTTTATGTAAAGAGAGAGAGAGATGTGGGGTGAGTAGAAATCCACAATGCCAACCCTCTTCATTCCAAAGAGACCTCAAGATTGAATTGAGTCAGCCTGTCTTATATATCAGTAAATTTACGTTTAACAATCATAGTGGTAGTTACGCCACAATACTCCACCACCAGAATTTTATCAGTGATAGAATTTTATGCATGGATACCACTATATTGAAGATTATCAACTAATAATAATAGGAAATATCAATGAAAACAATATATTTATTCTAAGATAACGTAACGTACAGTATTCCAAAATACAAAGGTATTTTATTTTCAGAAAAAAAAATAAACGTTGTTCAAAATTCAGCAGTTTGCTAATGCGTACCGCAACACACTATTTGCCGTATTTGCTAAAGGCCGGGAAAGCTGTGTTAAGTTCACTGGATTTTGAACACTTGTCGTGAGAGCTGTGTTAAGTTCATCGAATTTTATTCATTCTTCACGAGAGCTGTATTAATGTCACCGAATTTTATTCATTCGTCATGAGAGCTGTATTAAGTTCACAGTTGTGTGTGTGGTTTCTCCCTGTGTTGCTATTAGCAGTCGAGTGTGAGCAGGATCCCATAGAGTGTAGTTGAGACTGAGAACCAACAGCATACGGAGGACAATGATGCAGTCACAAATAGCAAATCAACTGTTCAATGTGTACCATTAACTGAAGTAGGCGAGTTCATATCACATCTGCAGGTCACCAATGTGGGGTTAGGCTACTGACAATGTCTATCGTCATGTATCTCAAGATTGAATCAAGTTAGCATGTCTTACATATTAGTGAACTATTGATGTTTTATAATCGTAGTGGTAGTTACGCTACAGATACATAATCATTAATTCGGAAAATTAGGACAGAAAGAAAAACATAAGTATATCTTTTGGCATAAAACTGCAACATAAATAAATATTCTCTAATATAAGATTTTTCTTTTATGTGTCCATGTAAAAAATAAAATTTTCTGGAAACAATGAATGATTTTTGATTTTAATATTATACACGAATTTAAGAAAAAAAGGTTTAAAGGTCTTTTCATTAATGTTACTAAATGAAATTACCTTATCTGACGTAAAGACGAAATAGGGACTTGGGAAAAACCACCATAATCTACAAACTTGATTCCACAATCAGATGAATTATCACATATGTAAACAACTTGAGCTCTATACCATCCTCGATAGACTGGAGCAGCACATATTACGCCAGCTGAAAAAAAATGTGTATAGAATGTTTAGTTTTATTAATAACATTGTACACATAACATGCAGATTTTTTTTGTGATTAGGCTTTCCAATAATAATGTATATAAATAAGAAAGAAAGTATATGAAACCTTTTTCATAAAGTCAAAACTACTTTCAGTCTGCATCATAAACAGCAACAAATGTGTAACAAGTACCTATTCCTATTTTTTTTTATTATTCTGAGTTATGTTTTAATGTCCATATTAGAAACTACACTTTTCCTTTCTCCTTTACAGAACACACAAAAAGAGGTGGTAGTCCCTTTTACTGAACTGCACCCTAGCAGCAAAATAATTTGAGCCCTCATCGGACCACTATTCGCGAATCTTGGCTCAATAAGGCTTCAAAAGCCCTGTATAGAATTGTCCCGATATTTTACAGCTACTTTGCAATCCATATCGGCCCTATATAGAGTTGTCAGATTCACCTGATACTTTATAGTCATTATTCAACATAAGCCCTAAATTAGTTGTATATAGGCCGATATTGGCTCTATATAGGACCAATATTAAAAAATATAGACATCCAATATTGGATTATCAGTGTATGCTCATATAGGACAGATATTGAGCCAATAGCACTACTGGGGCCAAAATAAAATTGTTGCTAGGGCATGGCATGTAAATTAAGACAGACATTTCTGTGCATGCCAAACTTATCAACTTTCTGAGACTATAGTCTGCAAGCCAACATTCCAGGGCTCGAAAAAACTCGGAAATTTTAACCGTCCCAGAGGACAGCTTGTCCAACAATGTACCCATCCTCCTTTTAAACTAACCCGTCACTTCTAAATAAATAAAAATATAATTTTCTCTTATTTATTACAAATATTTATCATATAAATTACACAATGAATTAGTAGTTATTAGGAGTACAAATACTAGGATAACATTATACAGTTATAAAAGAAATACTAGGTTATTAATAGTAACCTAGTATTTATTTTATGAAATAATTTATTTCTTATATGAAATAATGTAAATGACAAAGGTCAAGTTATCTGGAATGTCAATTTATCCGAGGGTACTGCGTTTTTTAAATGAATCAAATATGACGTTTGCCAGTTCCACAATCAATCTAATGATTTACAGAGGTTTGTGCTCAGAAATCTGAAAGGGATTTTCCATTTAGGTAGATGTTCATAATTGCGTTTAACGCTTCTTGTTAAGACCAGTACGTAATGTGTTTTTTTGTAAGTTCATTACTGAAAAGCTCCTTTCAACCGCTGCAGTACTCCCAGACAGAGAAAACATCAATTCCACCAAGCACAGTATGTTGCTGTATTTCTAGATTAGAGGGTCATTACAGAAGTGAGGCGATAGACTCTTGTAAGATAAAAAAAATTGAAAATGTATCGCGAACTTTAACAGGAATATGACTGTCCGCGCGGGTGTCGGATTCAAGAAATTTGTTGTCCGCGGGGAATTTTTGACCGCCGAGGCCGGGCGGTTTTTCGAGCCCTGCAACATTCTCTCATTTTTTTTTTTAATTCCTGCATATGGGTTGATGAAACATATTCAAATGAAAGTTAATTTGTTTTTTCTTTTAAATAGAAATTAAACATGACAAGAAATCTTGAATCCAAACTCTCAGGCTGTCGTGCCAATGATCATAATGAAGTTATGTTGAGATAACACAAATACTTTATTTCCCTTCGAAAAAACTAATGTTAGGAAAACCAATAATTAGATTTTGACCTAAACAAAAAGTTATAAGGAAAGAAAAAATAGTTTATACCTCAGGTTTATTTTAATAGTGTCCAACTATTGAAACAACAGGGTGCGTAGCCAAATATTTCAACAAAAATAAGCACCTGTTAAGTACTTTTTAAACACTTAAAAAATATTTTTAAGCACTAAGTACATTAACAAAATGCAAGGTCATTTTCAAAGACTTTACATGATCATGATAAAATAACTTGTTTCTGACAAAGAACTCTATTCTTGATTACATTAACCATTATAAAGATTTTTTTGTTTGATATCAGAGGAGGGAAAATGAAGCCTGAAATTGAGAGTATCTTGCAAAATCCAGCAGAGTAGCATATGAGAGTGCAATAATCTCACGTAACCACGCTCAGTAGATGCACATGCAGACTTGCAAGTATTTCATCAAACACGTAAAATGATTGGCGGGTTCATACGCTATGGATCGATGATAAGTCGAAATGTATTGTTGAATGAATTGCGAAAATGTTGGATAGAACAATGAAAAAAGCACGCTTTTGTATAATATGTGGTGAAAATCGACACGGTAAAGAAAAAAAATCTCATTTTCAAAAAGGGAAAATTAAGCACTTTTTAAAAATTCCCAATGAAAAAAGCACCTTTAAAGTCTTAAAAACGAAAATTGAAAATGAGCACCTTTAAGCACTTTTTAAAAATGCAACAAACCATTAACTTTTATATGCATTTCTCTGACGCCACAGAGTAAGGGGTTGCCTGCTTGCATATAGAGAAAGGACACATTATAGACAGGAGAGCTTTTGATACTCTCTCTTCCCAAAACTTGTTCTACGTGCTTACCCCTACTTGAAATAGTTAAACCTCATCACAGACTGTGCTCCAGATTGCAGAGGAGAGTTTTTTGGATAGACAGACTGCAGTAACCTTATATATTTGTTTCATGGAATAAAGATATAATTTCTGCAACTTCAACAAAGTGCAACTTTTTTGATAAACATATGACTATAAGCAAATATCTTATAAAGGAGCAAAACTGTTTTAAAATTTTTTAAAGCTTAAATTATACATAATCTTTCTTTAAAAAAAATGTGTGCAGATTTGGACCGACCAAATTTATGCTCTTATCTGCTTTAAATTAAGTTGGCACATCGTTTGGAGGGTGTGTTTTTTTAATATGAAGAAAAAAGAAATAAGTTATTCTTTTATTTATATAGCACTAGAGTTGCACAACGGCTATAGACAGTGATATGGCAAACATCCTTTAGGATCATACAAAGGCATGATAACACTATTTTGAAGATTAGATAGCATAGGTAGCTTAACAACCTGAGCATGAAGTCATATGATAGAACAGTTTAATGAGGTTTAATGCTGCATTCCCTAATAGCCATCAGAGTCTGATCAAAGTGGTCATCCACCCAGTCTGATCGGTGCCAATGATGCTGTACTTCAGTGTTCTACAGAATACTGTCTCTTCCAATTCAGTCCACTGCGAGCCATGATGGCTTAGGGTATAGAGCATCCCCTTCCAATGAGGTGAACTGGGTTTGAATCCCAGCGATGGCTGGTCGATACGAATTCCGCACCCGGTTTACACTCACCACAGTGCTGATGTAAATTATCAGAATTAGTGTAGAATATTGTCCAGAATATATCAGTGCAGAATATTTTTTTAAAATGGAGTCTTTAAATAGAGCCGTGATGGCTGAAGGGATAGAGCATTCGCCTTCCAATGAGGTGAACCAGCTTCGAATACGCATCCGGTTCGCACTGGCCACAGTACTTCTGTAAAATATCAGAATTAGTGCAGAATATATTTTACAATAGGGTCTTCAAATGGTGACGTGATGGCTCAGAGTATACAGCGTTCGCCTTCCAATGAGGTGAACCGGTTGTGAATATTAGCAATGACTGGTCGATATGAATTTCGCATTCGGCTTGCACTGACCGCAGTGCTGATGTAAAATATCATCAACGGTAGACGAACATGGGTTAGAGTCCCCTTGTCGTCAGGCTAACCGCGGTAGGTTTTCCTCTCCATGTAAAGCAAAAGCGGGTTAGTTCCATCAAAAAGTACTCCACGAAGGCACAATGTCTCCCAATACTTGATCCAGGAGTTCCCTTGTATTCTGGATTGGGATCAAAATTACAAGGTTTCGGACTTGAAGATTAGTAGTCGAAAACCCAAAATTGGGTCAGCTGTTCAACAATGGTTATACAATAAAATCAGTCCAGAGAGGAAAAAGGTGGTAATTAGTGTTAAAATTTACCTTCAATGGGCTGAGGCAAGAGAGGAGTGTCCATTTGAGAATATAGATTTATCATACATTGGTCCAGAGTGCTAAGAGAAGGATAGGTCGGATGAGTGGGCTGTTGGAGGAAGAAGTGTCCAGCAGATACCAGACTAGATAATATAACATCACAGGAAGCACCTTCGGGTAGATGAAGCTGTAAAAAGCAAACACACATTAATTTGAGAATTTCAGATACAGACAATAATGTGTGCCTGTCAAAGGTAATATTCTCCAATAAAATAGAATCCACAAATGCATTATGTCCATGCACAAGAACTTCATACCTTATAATCATCATTATTCTGTAAATATTTAAATAAAAACAGATTTTAATAGCTTTTACTTTCCAACTTATAGCGTTATCAACAGTTTTACATTAACATATTGATATTTTTGCTCCTGCAGCACATATCAAAATAAGAATATTTTTTGGGAGTCTGTAAGAAAAGAAATGACAAAGGTGTACCTGATAGATAAGATTAAGAAATAGAAATGAAAAATGAGCTTTTAAAAGCAGTGTTATGTATCAAGAACTTTTTTCAGGACGGCCACTCAAATCAGGTTTTGAATTACCCTGATTTTTCCAGGTAAGAATCTTAAAATTTCAGCATTTTTTTATAAAGCTTAGAGTGAGTACGAGAAAAGTGTCTATATTATAAAGTATTTTATTTAAAATGTTATTCTTTTAATAAGTTATCTTAAAAAAATAATTAGACTAAATTTATTTTAACAACTTAGCAAGATTTTGTTTTTAATTTTTTAATGTTATGGTACAACATTAATTTTTTAAAAATTAAGACAGATGTGGAGAAAAAAATAGCTTGTAGGATATTTAGCTTGTAGGATATATTGTTTTTATTGAATAAAAAATGTTTTAATGTGTTAAGTAGTTTTTTCGTAAAGTGTACTAAAAGGTAAATACAAAGTGATCAAAAACCTTTTATTTTTTAATATATTTTCATTATGTAAAAGAAAACAATTCCAGAGGATTATAAATCAATAAATTTCTACATTTACAATGGCTCTCAAACATTTTTGTACACTTATGACTTTTATTAAAATATGGCGCTATTCATTAATTAAAATGAATATTTCAGAATGGGTATTTAATTATAAGATGTGTAATCGATTCTCAACAAAACTACATGGAATATTTTAAAAACAAAGCAAAAAGTTCATTTTTAAGAAATCAATAATTAAAAAGTAACAAAAATTGCACCTCACAAAAGTCATCGTATACTTAAATAGTTTCGGATTTCAGAACTAAAATTTTTGTCTATTTCCTTAAAAAAAAAAATTATTTAATTACTTTTCTTTTAATTATTTACTTATATAATTGCAATTTAGTATCAAACTTAAGGTAGCAAAATTATAAATACAAAAAAATATAACCCTGCTTAGAGTTTATTGTAGGCATCATAAAACTTTTAAAATATACTTTTGATATTCTAAACATGAAAAATATTATGGAAGAAGAAAACATTGTTAATATATTCCCACACATCTGAGCAGAGAGATGGAACTTCTTACACGATGGCATATTTCAGTATTGTGAACGAAAATACTCAGGCGAGCAATTTAAATTTCATACACAGAATAGGGGTTGTAACAAGAGAAAAATATATATCACTTAAATTATTATTACTAGAAATTAACAATTTTCTTTGAAATTAAGCTTTTTCACTTCTGATTGGAAACTTGTACAAAGAAATGGATCACAAAAAATAAACATTGCGGCTGTATGTGGACTGATGCTTGCAACTTTTAAATCCTATATTCAGACTATTCATTGTTATTGAAAAACAAATTCAACAAGCTGAGTCATTTAAATTTTTTAGGCATTTTTTTTGCAGTGGGAAAAGAGAGTAAGAGCACATGAGGATGGAGTTAAACATTTCGGGGAAAGGTAGATGAATGATTATTGCTAGTAAAAAAAATGGGGATCATTCTTTCAAAAGTTTGGAGAGAAAAAAATGTGTGTTATGGGAAGAAATAAATATATATTAAATTTTAAGCCGAAAGATGTACTTGCTTGAAAATCGAAAAACTTCCTACAAACAGAATAAAAAACTACCAATGTAATAAATATTTAAACTCGCACAAAATCACAATCTTTTTTTAACTTAATTGCAACCATAAACTTGCCCAGACATTTTCAGAAGACTGAGTCACTATAGCTATAAATGTTTTCATAATTCAAATAAATAGAGAAAGAAAAAAAGAACAAGTGTTTTTCCAAACTATTTTCGAGAATAAAGCATTTGCCTCTCAAAGATGTGACCCAGGTTCGAATCCCATCAATGGTTGATTGATACAAATTCTGCTCCTGGCTCGTTTTGACTACAATGCTGACATAAAATATCCCCAGTAAAAAGCAAATCATGAGCAAATGATTATATGATTCAATAAGACCTTTCAATAAAACAATTTAGATGCAGAATTTTTGAAAATGAAAAACTTTCGCTTTTTCATTTTTGAAACAGAATTTATCAGAAATGCATTAAAAAAAGAGAGAGTCCCAAATAACTGTTTTCCCTCCTTCATATATTAAATATAAATCCTTACATGACGTAAAAAAAAAAAATTGATTTGAAAGCCCAGCGAGTTTATCCTGAGAAAGGGGTGACCTCGTAAGATAGATATTATCAATGTTCGAATTACCGGGACTAATAAATGGCCATAGGCTGATATTTATTTTGCATCTGCTTTTCCCAACATCTGTTGTCAACACCTATCTGTTGAAGCAGATGAATACTAAGTCAACCATTTATAATATCTTAATAAGTAGAGGAAAAAAATTTAGGAATCCTTTTTTTTTTTTTTTTTTTTTTGCAACTAAATGATTAAAAAAAAAGTCATTTTTGCTCAAAATAGACCACTTTATTTCAAATTAGTTGTTTTTGTCGTCAGTGGCATGCAACTGTAACAGAAAATAAAATTTTAAAAGAGAAAGAAAATCGATTTGATCACATGTATTATAAAATATTAAAAACGTTAATGCAACGTGAAAAAGCACAAATAATGTCACATAAAAAGAGATAAAAGGATCTTTATGCAGCATTGGTGCTTATTCATGCTCTTTTAACTTATGCAGCTCAAAATCAACCCTTTTTTAACAACAGAGCAAATAGCGAGAGATTAACTTGAAAAAGATTGTAAGAGCATAAACCCCTCAAACTTCATAATGTTAGTGCAGACATGCAGAAGCAAATCTTTTTTAAAATAAAGTATAGATAGGGATGCCAAACTACAAGGATGCTTTTTTTTTCCTTTTCAATTTAAGCTATTTTTCTATAGAATGTAATAGAAATAATTTTCCATATTAACATAGTAAAATTAAAAAGTATCTGCGCACACAATCTAAAAGTATCTGCAAGCTCATTTTTTTTTAGTACAGAATGATTTTATTACAAAAAACATTTAACTAGTCAACATATTTATTTTTTCCGACAAAAAAAAATACTATATATATATATATATATGCACGTTAACATTAAGAACATTAGAGAAAGATTAATATAAATAAAAATGAAATTAAAGAACAGTATTCATAAAGTAACTATTATCATATTAAGAATTAAGTAATATTAATAATTTTGCTCCCGTAATTCTTCGCCATGAAATCCATATTTAACTTTTCGCATGAAACTTGAGCAGTGGTCTCTAGGATTGTTAACAATATGATGGAACATAATAAATATATTATAAATTTTGAAAAAATAAATAAATAAAATATAACTGCAGCTAAAGAAAACATATCAGCTGGGGTTGGTAAGAGGAGGAGTGTCTAAAACTACTTCTAAAAGGTGTAGTGCATCTACATCAACTACTACTTCAATATGAAAAAGGTCAATCACCCACCTGTTGCACACAGATGGACAATAACTCAGCATAATTTACAACACAGCTATTAACAATATAAGAACATGGAGAAGGCAACAAGTAAGAGAAATATAATCGGGACCACTAGAATGGAAAGAAAGAATAAAAAAAGATTTGATAAAGAAAGACTTCTACTGATGCCATTTAAATTCATGAAGAAAAGCTTAGAAATAAAGTTCAGACACAATAAAATAAAGATTAAATAATTAACTAAAAAAAATATGTTGCATTTTACATTAAGTCACAACACTGCTGTCATTAAACATAATCCAAAAATTGGCAGATAAAGAAACAAAAAGGTTGCATTAATCTGGATTTTATTCTTTCCCATAAAAAATTAAGAAATCCTATCCTATAAAATTTCCTATGAAAATATTCTTTCCTATGAGAGATTTCTTTTTTCCCATAAAATATAGTCTTGTTTTAATTTTTATGTCATTAATTTTTGAATTTCTTATGGAAAATTAAAAAAATAAAAAAATATTCCATTGGTTCAAGAGGTCAATAAAATAAAAGATTCAATAGTTCAAAGCTGTTTTCTTCCCTATAAGTTCAGGAATTTCTTTTTTCTTATTAAGAGAAATACACAAAACTTAGTTTATGGACTGAGAAAAGATACAAAATATAATTATAATACTACACCTGCCAAATGACAAAACAATGTTGCCAAATAAATAAACATTTTACTTATTTATTTATTTATTTTTCGTTCGTTTATTTGTTTATTTTTTGTAGTTTAGAAACTTTTTCATAGACACAGGGGAAAAAAACATGACATATTTATAATGTTACACTTACCAAATGCTTTGCAGTAGAAAAAAAATCAATTATTTAGTTTATATAATAAAATTTAAAATCTTAATTTGTAAAGAAAACAAATAATTATTTCAGACAAAGAAAATATTCAAATTAATCAAAAAATTCATGCAACTTGTTTGGTAAGATAAACTTTAAAAAAAATAATAATAAATAAATAACGTCAATTCTTAAATTTGTAAAACATAACATTAATTAAACGCTAAACTATTTTTAGCAAATTCTACAAATTAATATTATTAAACATTAACACTAAAACTTAAAATTTCCCACTAAAATAAGTTTTTTTTTAATATATAAAAAAACTTTTTAAATTTTAAGAAATGAAAATAAAAACCTATCTTCAGCTGAAATAAAACATACGTCTTTACTAAACCTTCTCAAATGCAATTAGTTTTTTTAATTTATTATTTATTTTTTTTATTATAATTTTATTTCATTATTTAATGAACTTAAACTCTGAGAAGTCGTATTTTTATTTTTATCTTATATTTTAAACCAGGATCATTAAGTTTGGTTTTGTTCCAATAAGAATTTTACAGAAGTGTACTTCCTTTGTAATTGCAGCATTGCCATAAGTAAGATCTACAGTAAATAAACAAAGGTTTAAACATATTTTTTTAAAAATTCCCGATCAGAATTAAGAGTTTTAGTCTTACACATCTTTTTAGCTGTTTCATCTGCATTTCACAATTCTTATTCAAAAAATTGACAGTTGCTTTATCTTTAGGAAATATTTTAAGTAGGTTTTAGTTTTCCTCCAAAAAAAAATTCTTCATAAAAATGAAAAATAAGATCAGACATGCTGTACTCATTCTCAGACAATTTATTAGCAAATGAAAGAGATTTTAAATTATAACAGAAATTTTATAACAATTAACATACGTTATTTAATTAATTTAAGTATTTTTTTAAATGATTATATTAATATTTATTAATAATTCCTTTTCTAAAAAAGGAAAAAGAGAAAAGTGCTTATAATAAATAAGTAGCACCATTTTAGTGTCAAAATTTGATGTCAATTTTTTATTTCACAGCAAAAAATATAATAACACAAATACTATCATATATTTTTATAAAAAAAGGGGTGTTTGGTTCATTGATGTCCTGTGATTTTTGATAATAGTTTTCATTTTTTTTTTTTTTTCCATAAGCTAGCCCTAGTCATAGCACAGAAGTGAAAAGCATAATTTATAGCAACATGTTCTCATACAAGATATGCCCTGTTGGTCTGATACAGAAAGCTAAGACTTATTCAATTTTATTATTCCATATTAAAATCTATGTTTCCAAGATTTCAAAAATAAAAAACCCAAGGGTAATTCTAGACTTCCTATAAAAGGTCCTCTTTTGTGAAAAATCTCATAGTTTGGCAAATTAGTAAAATAAGGAGAGGTTAGAAAAAGCTGGAAAAGCAACTGTCTGCTCAGAATTTTTATGAAAGGTCTGTTTTTAAGGAACTGAGAAAAATCGTATACTAATAATGTGACTGTGAAAATAAATTCCTGTTTTTACAAAGCAAAAAAAAAAAAAAAAAAAAAAAAAATATGCCTTTAAAGAAGTTTTAGTTTTAAAAACATAAATGAGAAAGGCAGAATTTATCAGTTTTTCAAAATAAAAGTTTTGAAGGATCCATTTTTACTATAAAATATTTTGGAAAGATCTTTGAACTGCTCAAAATTTCTCTTAAAATGCCAGAAAACTAAATATATAAGTATTATAACTAAATATATAACTATCAAGCCATTTTTAAATTTACAACTTCCTATTTAAATAAACTTAGCAAAATGTGGGCCATAAAAATTTTGCACCATAAGAAAGTAAATTTGTCACAGGCAGAAATCGGAGAAAAAAAAACTGCCATATTATTATTTTTTTATTGGAAAATATTAATATACAGGAATTAGAATATTTTTAGAAAATATATTGATACTGTACCTGCAAAGATTCAGGCATTGGAACCCCAGTTGAACTTAAAACATTGGTTTGGACTAATGTAACAGAAGGAAACATAGAAGGAGGATACTTTCGCCGAATTATCTCCAATGCTTCGTTAACATCAGCCCGGTGACCTAATGAAGAAAAATATTACATGAACTCAATTCACAGTAGCAAAAATAAATGAAAAGTAAAATATTTATTTAAAAATATCAACATTTAAATAAAAGCAAACATAAATAAAGCAAAAGCTACAATTATAACATAAAAATAAGTCTGTAAACAGAACGACTTGCTCCTACATAAATCAACTTAAAAATGTTCAGGTTCTGGAAACTGCAGTATTTTTCAGAAAGAAAAATAAATATAAATAAAAGCATGTTTGTGACAGCTGTAACATTTTTACCCTTTTTATTTATTATTTTTTGGGTAAATTAAATATTTTTTAAGGTTTCATCAATTTTACCTAAAATGTTACTAAATTTCATTCCAAAATTTAAAGTATAAAAAAATAATAATAATATTTTTTAAGCACATGTTGTTCAAGATTATATATATAGATAATTTATTTTTTATCAAATATGCTATTCATTTGGATGCTACTATAATGAATCTCAGATGTAGTGAACACTCACTTGCAGTGAACTTTTTTTTTTCAATGATCTCAACCGATATATCATTTAGCTAATATTATTTCATACACTTTTAGTGGACAGATGAGAAATCCATTGTTTATAGTGCACCAGACTAATCATTTCCACAGAATGCTTCTTTTTAAGTATTTTGCTGTGCACACATCTTGACTAAGTATTTTTCGATCCGAACAAAATATATCCATTCCACAATTGTGTTCAAAGGGTACTTTCAATGAAAAATTGACTTTCATTCATCAAATTAAAAATATCGAAATTTGAAAAACCAAGTGAAAGGCGTCGAAAAAACTGCCATCCAACAACGTAAAATTACAACAGTATCACCCCAAAAAGATAACTCAAATTCTAAATTTGAACATTGTAATACTAACATCGTACTAAAAACATTTAAATTGGAAAAAATCCATGTGAAAGGCCCTGAATTTTTAAAAAAATAACTTCAGAAAAATGTATGATCCAATAACATAAAATTATGATAGAATCTTCATGTATCTTACCAAAAAGTGATAACCCAAATTTTAATTTCAGGCAATGTAATAATATTGTATTAAAAATATCCAAATTTGGAAAACCATGTGAAAAGTCCTGAAAAACTGCATAAAAAAATATCTAATGACATGAAATCAAGATGGAACTGTCAAGAATTGACCGTTGTAATAAAGTAGAATTAAAAATATGGGAATTCGAAAAACCATGTGAAAAGGACTGAAAAAATTATAAATAACAGTGACTAAAAGGCAGCAAAGAGAGGAAAATGTTACTTAAAAATATAGATAAAACCAGAAATCAGGCAGAAGGTGGAAAAATCTCACCCCTGTACTTTTAAAAGCCTAAACAAAAAATATTTTGTTAAAAATTACTCTTTTATAATATTTAGATCCAGAATTTGAGACTTTTCTAAACCTTTGTTACAGTACACATATATATAATTTAGGTACAAAAGATACCCAGAATAACTTTTGATTTACTGATCGGATCTTACTGTTCTAAGATTTAATCTAAATGGTTTGAGGGAGTGACAAGCTTTCTCTGAATAAACAGGCTTTTTTTTTTTTTTTGTCAGATAATAATTTCTGGGCCCCTGAATGTTAATTTCACTCTTTGCATATTTCGAAAACTTTTTAAGCGAATTGAAAATTTTAGAACATAATTTTAAAACTTGTTTATCCAAAAATAATTAATTCCAAGCAAAAAATATTTTTAGCAAATATTTAAATTTTTTTATTTTATTTAATTATAGTCAAAAGAATTTGAACTGTAAGTCATACAATTTTAGACATAATTTTACATGGCAAAATACAAAATTTGGAAGAAATAAGACAAATAGTTACTGAGGAATATAATTTTGAAAAAAAATTTTTTTCCTTTGCACCCTGTTTCTTTAATGCATCTAACCACTGTTGGTGTCTAAACTCTCGCCATTAAAAATTTAGATTTTTCTTATAAATTTTATATTTTCATTTAAAGCATAGTAACATATGGTTAGAGAATTAAAAATTATAATTAATATTAATATTTGGCAACAAAAGTTTTAGCATCAATTAAAATATATAAAATTCTGGAAATTGAAATGCCGTTTTTACGAATAAGAATAAGCATATTAGAATAAGCATTCATTTTTCATTGTTTCTTTTGTGTCAATTCCTTTTGGATTCTCAGCTGCTTAGCATGTTTTTCCACTGGAAGTATTATTTTTAATTGCTTTAATTATTTTGAATTCTTTTCTTAATAAGCATATTAGGTTTAAAATTATCTATGATGGTTAAATAAAGTATTTCATTTTTGATAACTTTTAATAGATTAAATTTTTGTTTCTAGCATATTTTCTATTTCGGCAATTAAACTATGAGCTTAGCAATCTAAACCCTTTATATCACCCTGTTGCATATCTGCAACATACACAAAAAGCCTATGTCTTTGCCCCAACAAATTTTGAAGGACGATTTCGGCGAATGTCGGCCAAAACCAGTGCGCCAAGATGAAATTGGGCACTGGCCTAATTGGGCTAACAAAAGAATCAGATGCAAATATCCAAAATGCAAAGGATTTACACAAACTATTTGTGAGAAATGTGGTGTAGGACTTTGTCACAACAAAAGTAACAACTGTTTTAAAAATTTTCATATTAATTAAATTTTTTGAATCTTTCAATCTTAGTGCCATTTTTCACAATGTTGCAGGAATGCAACAAGCACTTTTTTGTCATTTTGCATAATGTTGCAGAAATTTTTTTGTAAATTTTTTTTATTTTATGTTATACAATTTTTTTATTATTTTTTACATGCTTAGAATGATGTATTCTAATGTATGAGTAATTTTTATTAAAATCAGAGATGTTGAGATATAAAAAGTTAAGTTAGGTATTTCATTTTTCAAGATATTGCAATCTTCTATTTAAAAATAAAAAACTTTTTGAGACTAAGCTGTCAGACTATGAATTTCAAAGAACAAGGTTCGAGAAAGAAGAACGGTGAGTCAGAGATCACGAGTTCGAAAAACCACTGAAAGAGGGAGTTCGAACATTTAAAAATAATTTAAAGCCAGAATTTGCATAGTATTAATTTTGAGTGTGTAAGTTTTCTACCCTCATTATGCAAATGTTATTTTTTGATAGGATGATAAATATGCTTGTATATATATGACAAATCGAGATTAGATTTGGTGATTTTTCATGACTGTATGGATTGAATTTAGTTACCTCATGTTATGGAGAGTAGAATACTCCTGAGGATTGTTTTCTTTTATGATGTTTAAGTTTAGTTATGACTTCTCTTGCTTAATAAAAGTTCTTGTTATTATGCTTGCTAAGTATTTTCCACAACGCACTTAACTCTGCCAGCAGTTTTCATAAGAGCGCAACATTGAAACAATGGGAAAAAAACATTTTTCCATGCAAACAACTCAACGTAGAGAGATGGAAAATATCGCAAAATGATCACCAAAAAAAAAAAAAAATGAAGCAGTTCAAAAGGCATGAATGAATGTTTAATCTGTAACAATGGGTTTCAACAACGAAGTTTCGAAATTTTGATATTCTATCTGAGTTACATGACACCTGGAGGTGGTCATTGCTTACAAAAAATCCCATAAGAGTTTCAAAACAGCAGAAAAAAATCGGTGCTTCTGCTCTCAAGTTATTAGCGAACATACTAACCATTAAACCTTCGTTTTTTTAATATACAAGGTTTTCTTAAAAGTTTGCTTTTTACATTTCATACTCTTACATGAGCTTTCAAAATTTTTTAATATAAACACTTATTGTATTGTGATATATATTATAAAAAATACAATTGGTAAACAAATGATTTCTTTAAAAAAAAAAGCTGTATGTTGTAAGGTAAGTCAAGGGTTAGACGGAAACATGGCTGTCTACCCACCTGCCCAAAAAAACCAGGGCAGGGTTTTCTTTAAAAAAAAAAAAGCTGTATGTTGTAAGGTAAGTCAAGGGTTAGACGGAAACATGGCTGTCTACCCACCTGCCCAAAAAAACCAGGGCAGGGTTTTCTTTAAAAAAAAAAAAGCTGTATGTTGTAAGGTAAGTCAAGGGTTAGACGGAAACATGGCTGTCTACCCACCTGCCCAAAAAAACCAGGGCAGGGTTTTCTTTAAAAAAAAAAAAAAAACTCATCTAAAAAAAAAACAATAAAAACCATATTTAAGTGGGCTTTTTTAAGAAATGACCAAAAAAAAAAAAGAAGTTGGTTTGCCAACCTTTTTTTTACCTGTTATTATTACAATTATTATAATTTCACACATTTTAAATATTTTTCTCAAATTATTTTATCATTTTTAAACAAATATTCTTGATTACTTGCTAAAAAGTTGAGAAAAAATTTTTATGAGAAAAAAAAATTTTAAAAAATATAACATTTAAATTTTAGAGAGAAAAATATATTTTAACATAGCAGACACACTCTTTTTGTTTTACCAAAATATTTTAATCTCAATGATATCGGAATCTTTATAATAATTATCGCAATAAGAAAATTCTGTAATTTACATTAATTAATGATGTATAGGCAAAGTAAAAATAAAATGAATGCCACATTTAGTTAAAAGTTTTGTCATAGTTTCTTCTGGTTCTATTTCACTCTTTAAATGTCTATAAACTTCAACAAGCTTTTTAGCTTTTTCCAGACCCAAACTATTTCGCAGTTTGGACCAAACAAGCCCATATGTAGAAAACCTGCATTCAATAGTTGCTGAGCTTGCTGATCAGCCAGCTAACTAACTGTACCACAAAATGGGGATATTCTCCAAATGATTTGTTATTGTGAAACACAGAAATAGAATTAGCCATTCAGCCTTTTTCTTAGAAACCCAATCCTCTGCCTCTTTCCTCATGTATTTAGAAAGTTTTTTTTGAATTCAGCATATTAGCTAAAAAATGGAAAGGAGGGGCTTGGTGACATTCCTTTTCAATAATTTTTTTATATGGACTTAAATTCTCATTGTCTGGTAGTGTTAAGTTCTTACAGTTACTTTTCGAATTAGAAGTTTTGCGTGGTTCATAAATAACAATTAAAGGATATCTTATTTTTTTCAATTCCTACAATTAGTTCACACTCTCCTTATATGTATTTATATATCTTGTTTAAATTTTCAATTGTTGATAAAATATTTTCTACTCAAGTTCAAAAACATTTTTTTGAAAACTTGTAGTGGATAACACTTGATGTTAATACAGTTTTTGTCCAACATTAATTCATTAATTAAATTTAGTTGAATATGGGAGAAAAAAATGTCTTATTCTTTGTTGACCTAGGTAAGAATTTACTAGAATTTTTTTTTTTTTTTTTTTTTTTTTAATATTACTTGCTGCATGCTGATAATGGTCAAACCTAAATTGTAAAAAATGAAGAAAAAAGAGCTACTGGATTAAAAAGAATATTGAGTGTTTTTCTGATAGTCTTTTAGTTATCACCAAACTATATTTTAAAATATCTAACAGGGGACAGAGTTTAAACAAAATAAAATTGAAAAACATTCTTGGCTATATCTCATCTAATAAAAAAGAAAATGAAGCAGAATAATTATTTGTTTGTTAAGCTTTTTAATAAAATAAAATTTATATTTAACTTCCAAAATTAACAATATATGCTGTTATAGATTTACATAAAATTATATACTAAGTAATGAAATTGTATACTGATAATATTCTTTGTTATATACCACAAAAATTAAACCCCATAAACCCCCTCCTGGCCACCTGGATTGGGGTTTTTCAGCCCTGTTTGTGGGAGTACATGCTATGAACAATATTGACTGTTAATGGTGTACATCCACGGCATCCCCTATTCCCCACGGCAGAATCGTGGCGACACAGCGACTTTGTAGCAGAACGTTATCGAGTTTTAGCAGAAAAATTTTTCCTTTGGGAAGTAAAACATTTTGCTTTTCTTTTCTGCAAAAATTTTCGAAATATTTTATCTTTCCTTTGGAATTATATTCAAAAGATGCCTTTCTCACACATCAGAGTGGGAAAAAAATGCTTGTGATTTTTCTATTCTCATTTCAGAATAATGAAAAATGAAGTAAGAAATTTGGTTCACTTTTACGTAAAAATTTTCGTTCTACTTTTTTCATGCAGTTATCACTACTAATTTCGACATAGCTTTTAAAATCTGATATTTTTAGTACAATATAATTTATTACAACAACTAAGTCTCGAAACGAAAACACGCATTTAGTAACCTGTTCCCTTTAGTAGTTTTTTACGAATCTGATCCCCGTGATTTTGACCGTCGTTCTTTTTTTGTAGTTACTGCTTACAGCTTTCACAATTTTTTTTAAATGCGATGATGAATTGCAAAGTGCGAACAAGGAACTAATTATACATCTTCCTATATATATATATAGGAAATATCTTCCTACAAAATATGAGAATATCTATAAATATTAGAATTTAAAAAATAATACATATTCAATTAAAAAAATACTTTTATTTGATCCAATTTTTAATTAAATGCTTTTTTTTCTTCTTTTCTTGAAGATAACGCTTCTGTTACTTTAAATTAGTAACATGTATATTCGTAATTTATAAGTATCTTGCAGAAATATATTTGTACTAGAAAGATATGTCGCAGAAAGCCCGAAAAATTTCTGCCTCTTTTAGCTTTTCTGAATATCTTTCTGGATGTGTCATTTCTGAGAAGTTGCAAGACTCATTTCTAAACCTTTGCAATGCTGCCAACCTTTGGGCACCACTTTTTTTTTGTTTTTTAAAAATTAGAGCTTGTTTTTGAAATATAGATACTAATTCGAATTCTGGTTAAACTATTTTCATCCCTCATTTGAGTTTGAAAAAAGAGCATTTCTATTTCAATAATGCAAAATCTAAATTAACACTTATGTTGCTTATTTTTTAATTTAATTGAATCTGTTTGAAAATTCTTTAAATAAAATGTCACAAAAAATAAACAATTTTTTTTTTACTCAAAACTATAGTTTCTAATAAATATAACTACAGTTAATTGCATTTTTATATATAAGTATTAATTAATTAGAAAATATTTACATATACTCATCAGGGGTCTGTTTCGAAGAATGAATTTTGGGTCAGTTAACCGTCCTTTCACAAAATATCTTTTCATAGAAACGTACCCTTCACAAATTTGTTTATCTTCATTATTGTTTTGTTAATCGAATAAACCCTTCCCAGGAAGGGGGGGCGAGAAAGACAAATGGAAACGAACTACGCTTCCTCTTCGGCAGAAGCTTCTTCCTCTATTCGCCCGAAATGAATACTCTGTGTTGAGCAGTATAGGCTAAATACCAAATATTTGTATATTGCATCTCAAATTTAGCAGCAGCAATTGCTGTTTATTTTTTAAAATTAAATTTTTTAATTATAATTTTACAGCGTTGAGCATAATCGTGTATGTCTTTACAATTTAAAAACTCCTTGATAAAGTTTTTTTGCAATAACGGACCCTATTTGCACAAATTCACAAAAGCGGACGCTGGTTAAAAGAATGAGACTTAACGTTCATTTTATATTCACAAATTTCGTGTAATTTTTTCACAATTTTACAAAAACGAACCTTTCAAAAATGTCTGGACAGACCCCTGCTCATGCATTAATATTTAAATTATAAACTTCCTATGCCCGATGCTTTCCTAACTATCATCCTTGATTTTATTTTTTTTGTGTTTATAGGTTTTAATCAGTTTTTAGTATCAAAAGTCCAATCCTACATAATATTACAGTTTCTTTTTCTTTGCCGTAGGTGAGTAGAGTGGTATGGATTAAACAGAGTTAACATGACACCAATATTTTCACCTTTAAACTGCTATCACACTAAACATATAAGATGTTAGTTTATCAATAACTTTTGAATTCCACACTACTTACAGATTAATTACAGATTTTGAATTGTTACATTATTTATCCTCACCAGAAACCTTACTGTTCACCTTTAAAAAGCTGTGATAATCAAAATTTGCCACAATCTCAATTTTAGAGAAAAATGGGCAAAACTTCAGCATCTTAATTTTGATTAACTTTGCACATTATAAAGTTTTTAAAACACATTTTATTATCACAATTACCAACAAAAGAAACTTTCCATAACACCAAATGATGATGTCATCTTGTTACTCTAATGAGCTATTTGAAAAGTTTGAAAATATTAAGTTTCAAAAGACTTACAAATTGGATTTTTTTTTTCAATTTCGTGATTCAAAATCACGAAAAACGTTCCCCAATACATTTTGCTATATTGATAATAGAAAGAAAGAAAAAAAAACTCTTATAACATTTCTAGGTAACCCTTGATTTAACAAAATATTTTTGACTGCTCAAATTGTTTCTCTTTTTTTTTTCTGAATAATTTAAAATGTCCTTGAGGATAAAGATTAAAGAGAGATCCCTCAAAGATTGGATTAAATAAGATTAGAGATATCTTAAAAAATATTCTCCTGAATAATTTTATAAATCAGTTTTTGAAATGGTAAAATATTTCATGAAAAATAGTTTAATTGTTAATGGTGAATTTTTGGTTAAAATATTTTAAGTTTATTTAAAGCATGCAATGTAATACAGAGATTTGTCAATTTTTTCTGTAAAACTAAATAAAAGAAAAATTTTCAAGCCTGCTAATTTCCTTTTTATGCAAGATAGGGTGAAATAACCAACACTAACTCAAAAAATTCCAAGTTAAATTTTATTGGTTGCAGAGCCAGACAAACACAAATAGCTCTCAAACAAGCAATGCTAAGCTGCATAAAACACAATGAAAAAGTTGACATGATAATGCAAAAACCCTATACTCACTTCAAAAAAACAAAAACAAAAAAATCAACTGAACTTATAATCATTATCTTAACAGAAGAATTACAGAAAAAAGGAAATAAATGCAATAAAAAAATTTATATTTTGGTGCTGCAGACAAAAGCAGTACCAGTTAGTGATAAGTAAAAAACTACAACAAGTAGTCAACAAGGTCGACTATGTCTTAACAAGCACAATTTAATCAGCAGCATCAGGAGATAGACATGATTTCATGCAGGCAGAGATGTGCCAATCTACCAAAATCAAAATTCCAAAGACTTCTGAACAATAAATAATATTTATTAATTTTAATATGTGAATAAATGTATAGATTATACACAGATAAAATTAATTATTTTGGAATGCATAGTTAACAAAAACATTAATAAAACTTAATATCGATTAAACTGAATTGATACAAATTAAAGTAGGTAAAAAAAGAAAACCTAAAGAAAATCATATTTTAAATGTAAATTAGTGAATAATACACAGTTTAACTATTGAATTGTTAATTGGAAACGACTATTACAAAGACAATAATAAAAAACTATGAAGAATTTTTAAAATTAATGAAAAAACCTTGATCAGAATGTGTTTTCTGTATTGAAACAACTTGAGTAAGTTTAATAAAAAGCCTCCCTTGTGGAAAGATCCCTAGCATCAAAATTCCTTGCTTATAAAGTTGTTGTTAAAGTCTTAGATTATATTCAAAGCTGCCAACATGGATAGGAAAAAATCCAGTAGATCTTACGAAATAATATAAATTTCATGATAACTGTTGCATAATTCACTAATACTTTACATATAGGGAATTTTAGGGATTTTTATTGTCATCAAAATAACTATGTTTATTGTCTACTAACTATAATGTTCCGCAATATTTTCCGTTTATGATCGACACTAAATGAACTTTAATTTGAAATGTTTTCTATTATGTTAACTCATAATTTTTAATAGTAATATGCAAGTGATCCATTATTGATAGTTAAATTTCTTTTAATTAAAAAAAAAAAGAGTTTTAAACAAAAATAAACTGAAAATTTTAGAACAAAAACCAGTTTTAAACTGATTACTAACAATGAGGCTAGCTTCATTATGTATAAGCAATATTTTTTTAAATATTCAAACAAGCAATGAATTAATTCTTTTTCAACAGGGTATTTTTTAGGAAACTTCAATTTAGGAAATTTTTTAAAATGTGCAAAAACCAGGAGAATTTTTCATCAAACCAGTAGAACAGGAGAAACTGGCGAAATCCAGTAGTCTACTGGTAAATCCAATAGAGTTAGTAGCTATGTATATTGAATAAAAGGGAGACAAAAATTCAAAGTAATTAAGTCTCTTAGATTTCTACCGTCATAGATCTTAAATAAAAATATTAATTCGTGAACAATTCCCAAGTTTTAGAATCAAAGCATTGATCTAAATAGAACAATGTAATTATGTAATGTACTTTGTGAACAATGAGTAAGGGGAAAGAGGATGGTCTGTTACCAGCTATGAAAACAGCAGGACAGGAAATTTTGGTAAGTTAAATTTTTAGTGTACACAAAAATGTAGAAGTGTCCACAAAATGTGGGAAAGTTGGCATACCCTCAAAATGATTAATAGTTACAAAACATTTTAAAATATGACCAATGAAAAAAAACATTAAAAAGTGAAACTTGCTTTAGATACAACGTAAAATGTAAAGGGCAAATATAACAAGCCACAAGGCACCTGAATATATAAAATGGAAATTATAAAATTGTCTCCTAGTATTTTATTTTATTTTTTTCAATAATTATGAAAAAAATTTCTTGAAAAACTTTCAATTTTTGGAAAAAGTAGCCATTGTAAAGATAATAACTGGTCAGGAATAAAATCTCCTAATATTGCCTTATAGTATTGACAACAGTAATTGACAATATACATCACTAAAAATTAAGATTTTAAAAAAGAAAACTTTAACTAGTTAAATTATTATCCACAAGAAAATACTGGGTTAAAATTGCTAAGACTAGAAATAATGGCATCACGGTCACTGACTCCAACAAAAAAAAGATAAAACAAATTTCTTGAAACGAGATAAAACTATGATAGTTAAGACAGCATTAATAAAAAGACATTTCATTATGGTCTTAAGATTCCTATAAAAGAAAGATAAAACAAATTTCTTGAAACGAGATAAAATTATAATTGTTAAGACAGCATTAATAAAAAGGCATTTCATTAAGGTCTTAAGAGTGAAGAAACTCGTTATACCTTCTACCACAACAACCTTTAGTGATGGATCGTACGGGTGGTGCTTAATGAAGACATTTGCATTGGAGTGCTCCATTATACTTTTGACATTCCTGCCATGCTTTCCGATGAGACGGCCACACAGCTCTTGTGGCAACTCAAACTCGTAGACAAATTCTTTTGATGATTGTGTGGAAGTCTTTGGGTCTAAAAATCCATTACATTCCAGTTTACATTGTTTCACAGTCTGCAAAAAGAAACAATATTAATGAGAAAGTACATTAACATATTTTTACATTTAGAGTCCATACAGGGTAAGTAAGCTAAATCAAAACTTTGCAATTTAATAAAAAGCATTAATTATTTTTAATTAAATTGAAAATGTAGATAAATACTGTACCAAGTGGTTTAAATATTTATTTTGTCATTAATTGTTTGAAAAACAACATATAAATAAGAATATACGACAAAGTGGAACAAAATAACCGGCAAAGCAGTACCTACAAAATATTCAAAATATTTTTAGAGCAAGCATTTATATCAGGGTTAAAAAAAACAGTAAAAAAATTTATAGCAAAAATAGTTTTTTTTTACTGTCTGGTTCACAAGAGGGTTAAATTTTCATCGAAAAAAAAAAACAGTTATTACCAGGGCATTGTAACCATGGGCAACAGGGTTAAAAGAAAGGAATTACTAAATCTAGGAATCACTATCTAGTAAATACCCCTGTGGCAGAATTTTTTCTGAGCTTTTTGCCACAATTCTCTCTAGTAGCTACTAATACCTTCCTGAGAGATATTTTTAATAGTAGCAAATATATATGTTACTAATTTAAGATAACAGAAGAACTTCCTGTTTACAAAAAAAAAAGCCTTAATGTATAGAATAGAATAGTATATAACTTTTTTAATAATAAATGTAAGAATTTTTTTTTAAAACTACATATAAAAGAAAGATATTCTAATATTATTGGCGGTATTCTACTAAAAAAAAAAATTATAGTTAACCTTTTTTAAATTTTTACTATTTTGAAATATTTTTTCTATATCAATCTGAAATTCCAGCTAAAGCCAGTCAATGCCGAATTTTTTATTATCATCAAAAGAGAATAGAAAAAAATCACGAGCATTTTTCCCACCTCGATATGCAAAAAAGGCATTGTTTGAATATGATTCTGTCGAAAGGGGGAAAAAGTTCTGTAGGAAAAAATATTTCAAAAACTTCTGCAGATAAACAAAAAAAACTTCTTTGCAGGGTTGCCACAGTAAAAAATGAACAAGAATAGTTGCTTTTAGTAACCTTAAGCATGAAAATAGTTGCCTGAACAGGAACAAAAATTTATCAAATATAGTAGCCAAATAACTAAAATTATAGCTTAATTGTCAAACATCGCGATTTAGCATATGTTCAAAAATTACCTATGGGAAATCTTTAAATCAATTAAAAATAAATAAAAAAGAATAAATCTATTGCAACAGAAAATATTAATTTTAAACATATTCTACTATGACATCAATATCATTGCTTAATTGTTTCAATTAAAATAATAAAAAAGTCAAAGAAAAGCAAAAGCAAACGCAAACCCAAGCTTTATTTCATTTTTCTTAAATTAAAAATGATTTAAGATTAAAAATAATGATAATAATAATATGGTTATAATATGGTTTAAAAATAATACTGTAACAAAATATTTTACATTACATGCATTAAAAATTAAAAGGAAGAAAAAAAGAGGAAAACAAACCAAAGAAATGTTCACTTTAGAAAAAAATATATTTTTTTAAATTATTTGTTGAAAAAAAAATGCTTTTGAAACATCATTAGACCCTTTTTTATTTAACTATATAAAATAATTTATATATTTAAAATAATAAAAAGTAGAATTAACTAATGGTCAAATTCTGTACTTAATAAATGTAAAAATATTTTTACTAATTTAATATTATTTTCTTTCTTGAAAATAAAATCCACTTAAGATTTTTTTGCTTAAAAATGATACTGACCATCTAACAAATAATAAAACAAACAAGTATTGAAAGAACTTTACTAAAAAAATTTTAAAAAATAAGTAAGTAATGTTAAATTAAAAGGCGACAAAACATTACTAAACTCTTTATTTAATTTCAAAAAAATTATTTGTTTTAACTAATAGCCAAATTTTTTTAAAACTTTGCTTTCATTTTCTCAAAAATAAAAGCAAATTAAATAAAAGTAAGCTTTGTTTTAATTTTTTTATAATTAAAAACGACTGAACATTTATTGGTTTAAAAATAATCAAATTATTTATTATTATTACCTACATTTAATAAATTTAAAAAAAACTAACTTTTATAACAAATTTAAATACAAAATAAATATTAAATTGTATCGCTTAAAATGAAAAACAATAATTGAATGAAGAATCTTTTTTTTATTTATATTTTCTTTTCCTTGATCTATTGAGTTCAGAACGAAAATTTAAGATAACAGCTATTGTGCAGCAATTGCAAAATAACAGTAGGTCTACTAAAAATAATTTACGAGAATCGTTAAACCCAGACAGATAAAAAAAAAAGAAATGGTATGAAATAATGCAAAATGAAACGATCGCTAAGTGGCAAAAGTCTCACTGAAAATAATTTACAAGAGACCCGACAATTATTTTCAAAGAAATAAATTGCACTAAGATCACAAAATGACTTAAGTCCCATTGAAAATATTTTTCAAAAAAGGCAAAATCCCAAAAACAAAAATGGACACAAAGAAACTATGCATTGCGTTCTATATTACAACACTGATCCTTGCACGAAACCGGGGATTCTGATTCAATTTGCTCTTCGTTATTCAGCATCACGAAACTAAAATCATCTTTATAGCAAAACGCTATCTACATCTTTGCAGCTAGACGAAATCAAAATCGTCCTCGTCAGTGCGGTAACAGCGTTAGCCTAGTCAAGGATCCTTGCATATTAAATCGTCATACCGAGATTGCAGTCTTATTCCTGCAGCTTAAATCAGATTTCTGATGCATCGCCTAAAACGAAAGTCTCTACATCGGCCCACCGATATATGCGTTAAATCGATATTTCACAATATATCGATTTATCGCCCAGTCTTAACAATGCTCCAATTTAAAAAAAGTTTTGCACAAATATAAAAGGTATATATTTTAGAAAATAGGTACCTTAATAAAAGTAGAATTACAATAAAATATGAATGTTAATAGAAGGAAAAAACAATTAAAAATAACAAAACTGCCCCTCAGAGAGAAAATATAACAAGAACTTTAATAAATCTAATAGAAATTTGAATTTTTGGCTTTTTGGACATAAATGATTGAATAAAAGTTTGTTTTCTTTTATTAACGTTCTGAAAAGTAACGTTCATTTTTGCAAAAAAAATTCGCAAAGAGTAAAGAAGTCTCCTAATAGTCGCCTATTCCTGAAAATAGTTGCTTTTTCAGCCTTTTCAGGCAAAAAAATCTCCATAGTCGCCTAAGGTCAAAAATAGTAGCAAATAGTCGCATTTTAGTAGTCTGTGGCAACCCTGCTTTGCCTTCCAAATAAAAAATCTGCAAGAACTCTGTAATGTTCTGCGACAATGCTACCATGTCGCCGGTAAATACTATATCCAAATAAATTGCTATTTAATAGTTATTGGTATTTTTTATGACATAAAGCTTTGCTAATTTGTGATTTAGTACTAACATCAGTTATGGGCTGTTTTTCTAGTTATTATTATCTATATGCACTTTATAAAAATATAATTTGAAATCTGGACTTACTGTTTTCTCATCAAAAGAAACATTATGGAATATAAAATTCTCGAATCAATGAACATTACACTGCCTAATCTTGGAGTCTTTAACTATGACAGCTGGAAATGCAATATGCCAGTTATGGATTTTGGACGTTGGGAATTCCTTGGTGGCCAACACCACCTTCGGAAACTGCCTCTAATTCAATGAGACAAAACTTCAAAATACGCAAAGCCTGAGCTTATTTTACGATTTATCAAGAAATCGAGAGACAGTCTCTGAAGTTGATTCTACTACAGATAATAAAACAGCATGGAATACCCCAAAAGAAAATTTTGAACCAAAATCTAGAACACGAATTGCAAGCCTTGTAGACGAATTCTATGAATTAAAATTCAAGCCAGGTGAAGAAGTAATCGGCATATTTTATCAACACATACAGGAGTAAAATGAACAAATTAAAGAAACTGGTTTTAATATCCCTGAACTTTTAGTTTGCTTCCAAATAATAAGAAAACTTCCAATGAAATATGATAACTTAGTTCAGATTCTATATCTCTTGGAGGATAAAGAATTTACAACCACCAACATTGAAAGACAGTTGATTAATGAATCCGGAAGAATCAAACTCAATACAAGAGACTGTGGATTCGAACCCATCACAAATGCGTACCTAGCCAAAGCGAACTTCAAACCATCGAGGGAGAAAAGCTATTCAAAGAAAAAAAGAAATTTATATGGTGGAAGCGGTCTGGACCGAAAACATTCATGAGATAGGCACCAAAAATTTTAACAGAAGGAACAATATTGACTATAACCTATGGGGCCATGCGACAACTGCAACAAATAGGATCATTATGCTAGAGATTGCAAAGACTGCCATAGTTCAAAACAAAAAAGCTTAAGCACTGGTTGCAGACAAAAACAGCACTTCCAAAGTTGAAGGGGTATTCCTTGGACGTTATTCCTTGGTATTATTAACAAATAATAGATTTGTTAAGCTAATATAATAAACGTAAAATATGCACCTAACTTACGACAGAATTAAACAGAATCAACTGACCTAGCTATGTTTCCAATTTTTAAATTTATAGTGCAAGGTTGGTTCAGTTGCAAATTACTTTTTGTTTGTCATTTACACATTAAATTAATTTTTTTTTTCATTTTGGACTTAAAATTTTTCAAAAATTGTAGATGGGATGTATCAACTGTATCAACATTTAAAAAGATAGTTTTATTAGTTACATTCAGGTGCAGAGTTAGCAAGGTTAAGGACAGAATGGATTTATCCACAATTTAAACTGTCCTGTCCAAAACCTTTTTACTCAAAGCATGTTACATTTTTAAAAATGAAATGTTAACTTTCGAACATGTAACAAAATGAAAACAAGTTTCGATTTTATAAAAAAAGTTTATTATTATTTTTAATATTTCATTATTTATCCTTATGCAAAAACATAATTTATCAGTTTTTAAAGCATATTTATTTATATTTAAGGGGTAAGATATTCACATTTGTTGTTGAATGAATTGTGGAGCTTCAAAATTTATAAATCTTTTCGTTTTATATTATTTTCATTTAATAAGTTTAAACAAATTATATAAAAAGTTTCAAATATTTATTAACATAGTTATTATGTGTGCAATGGTAACACACATAAAATTTTTACCTTTTACCAATAAAGGTTTTGGACACTTAGTCAGTTTAAGACAGTTAAACCAAAGTGTCCTGTCCAAAACTTTTTTAGGACAATCAAAACCCAACCCTGATCTGGGGCCCTACCATGAGCTACCGGGAATGGAATGAAGATTGCCAGCTGGAAGGTGAAACTGGGAAAGTTTGGTTCCATGAACGTTCAATACCGCACCATAAACACTCCCTTGGAATCAGACATTCCACGATAACTCTCTCTCAGGGAGTGGCAAAAATTTAACCAATCACACAATTTACTTAAGATTTTCTTTTTAAGTTTGGCAGCATTAGTATAAGTAAAACGAAACGAGCTTCTGCTATTTAGATAATATTTTTGACGATTTATTGTTTTCTTTTTATAATGTTTTTTGTTTTCATTAGACTAAAATAACATAAACTGCGAATACTTTGAAATATTCTTTAATTTATTATACATATAATTTTATGAATTAAAAACTGTCATATTTAACATGTATAATTCATAGAATAAAACCATTTTTTCATAATAAATATTTCTGATATATCCTTTAATACGTTTCACTATTTGTTTTAAATATTTTTTAAAAAGTACAACTCTTAAAATAATGATCATATTTTAATGAATTAAGATTCAAAATTTCGTGCCTGAGTACTGCATGTAGATAGATTACTAATTATACTAGTTTTTAAATAAAAACTAATTGCCAGAAGGAAATCACACTTTATAAGACAAAAAATTAACGATTACCAATTGGTCTCTTAGAAATGAACTTAAATTCAGAAAAGTTCATTAGTTTTCAATTAAATTTGTAACAATATGAATGACTAAAGTTACTACTTTGCTTATTACTTTGGTTTATTTGTTACATTATTAAAGTGAATGTTTTTACTGATAGTTAAATAAATATGTTCACAAGAAATTAATTTATAGATGTGTGTAAAAAACATTTTCTTGATTTGTAAAATCATTTCACGTTTGAAATACTTAAAAATTATAGTTCAAGGAACTACTTCCATAGCTTTTATAGTATATATTTTAATGGAAGAATGAGAATAAAAAATTTTAAAATGAGTAAAAGAAGAAATAAGTACATATTTCATAAATATTTTTTGAAGCAATTTTATTCTATTTACTTTTCCCATTATTCTTTTTCACATTTTTTATTATAAATAAATTGTTTACTTTATAATACATCATGCCTGTATCAAATTCCTTTAAATTTGCTGCTATCTGTATATAGTATAAAAAACTATCGTTTGGAATGATGTTAAATACTGTTGAATTAAAAGTTCATCGAAAGAAAATTAAAAAAAGAAATTATTGGAACTTCAAAAAAAGGTATTGGTCAAGTAATATATCCTAGGTAATATAACATAAAAATAGTAACAATTATCATATAATAAGAGAATAATTATTTTTCGTTTGCCGTACTTTCTTAGTTAACTTTGAAAGTATCTTTTCGTTCACACGTGCTAATGAAACAAAACATCTCTTAATTATCATCTTGAAAATGGCTCAGGCACGATTATCTTTTAGAAATTTTGAAATCTTCCCTTATGAAATAGAAAATAAATAAGACATTTATCGGCGAAATATCGTATTCAGTTCTCAAAAATTCACCAATCGATCCAAGAATGAGGATTCCGGGCAGTAGACACCGGCTGGAAAGAAAACCGGTTGTTTCTTGCCGAGAAACAGTTTCCAGGAGGCTCATGGTGAGGAAAAAAACATTCCCGCTTTACGTGACGTCATTCCCTCATGGAACTTCATTCCAGGGAGCTTGTGGTAGGGCCCCAGGTGTTAATCATTTTTAATGTTTTTATTTCGAATTTTTATTTTGTACCCAGATGCTATTAATTGCCAATTGGTCATTTTTTTTTTCTTGTTTAGCTTCATGCTGGGGGAGATTCTCAGCAATAAAGAAATTAGGTTTGTTTTTACGATTTTGGCCCCAAAGATAAGCATTGGTAATTTCTGGCTTATCACAGTATTTGGGTCATTCCACAAAATGTGAGAGCAAAATGAAAAAAATTATTCAGGATGCGAAAATCGAAATTTTTCAACAAAAAATAAGCACCCTTTAAGCACTTTTAAAGCGCTCAAAAATATTTTTAAGCACTTTAGAAAAATATAATTAGCCAGGGTTGGCAAGTTTTTGACTATTGGCGGTTCTGACCGTCAAGTCCAAAAAAAAAATAATAATAATAACTTTTGGCATAGTTTTTGACAGTTGTCAAAAATCATTAAATTTTGAATCATGAAAAACAAATGGCTTTTTCATACGTTACGGACCGATGGTACGCTGAAATGGATTGAGGTTGTATTAATTGAAAAAATGTTTAATGGAACAATGTCTTTTTGCATAATTCGTAGAGAAAATGGACATAGTAAAGGAAAAATCTCATTTTGGAAAAGGGAAAATTAAGCACTTTTTAAAAACACCCAATGAAAAAAGCACCTTTAAAAAACAAAAATAAGCACCTTTACTTTAAGCACTTTTTAAAAACGCTATGCACCCTGTAATTTTTCTTTCAGTAAACCAAAACTTATATTATTTATCAGTTAAGATCTCAAATTAAAAAAATTACAAGTCATTTGTAAGAAATTTGTCACTGCTGAGTGGACATTGGGGGGTAATTATTGCTTTTAGGAAAAAACAAAAGCGTGCATCTGAATCTGTATATTTGACATCATTTAATTTTCTATTAAATTTCAGCTATTTAAATTTATTCAATCAAATTAATCAATTACATCTAGAAAAAGCAAGTATTTTTACTAATCAATTTTATTCTTAAATAATATTAAAAGAATTTTACATTTTAGAAATAAGCAACATAACTTGCATAAAACAACTGTGACAGAAAATATTTTTTTTTTTTCCAATTGCAACTAAATAAAACAAAATATTTTCAAACTTGAATTTTAAACAGCAATTAACCGTACTAACTAGTGAATGTATGAAATTTATTCAGCTTTCATAAAAAGAAAAATTCATGTTACTTTTTGCTATTGTATATTTGAGTAATGTTAAAAAATTAGTTATATGCTAAGTATTTAACAAAGTTAGTTATTTTATTTTAATTTGATACGCAATAAAATATGCTACTGTAATCTTTTTAAGCCTGTCTTTTTCATAATTTATTCAATACATTATTACTAGAAAGACATTTTCATAAAAAATAAATTTATTTTTCCTTGGCACTTTATTTCAAACAATTTCATATGGGCAAAGTAATTATTGATAATGGGATTAGTTGGATATAAATGTAATTATAGGTTTCTAAAATGTTCAGTTTTTAGACTGTTATAACTGTGTATATGGGATTGTTGTGTTAGGAAATACTAACTCTTGGAATCCCTTTCACTTTTCAATGGAACCTGAGGGTTTTGCAAAACACCATTTGGGAACCGTTACTCAAGGGATTAATTTTAATACTTTGCAAAAGTTTGAGTTGAGTTTGCTTTTCTCAAAAGTTAACACATCTACCTAGAGTTTTCAAAGAAATAAGTTGGAAAAGTAACCCATTTCTTTGATATAGTTCCTGAAATGCATTACACAATCTTGATACAAAAATAGTGGTTTCACAATACAGAAAGGTATAAGCACGGTATCTGCTACATTTTAGACTTTCAAATTCATGACTTTTTATAACTTTCCATGACTAATTCTGAGAATTTCTCACGACTTAACGAAGTTACTATTTTCTCGATAAAAACACAACTAAAAATTTAAAACAGCATTAATTGAAATGATAGGCATAACCAAGACTGTTACACTCTGCACCTTCATATTTATAGATTTTAAATTTAAAAAACAGAGTAAAGAAAGAGTTTAAGCAATAAAATAGCTGAAAAAAATATAAAAGCACATTCTTTTTTCTCCTTTTTTTTTTTTCCTTTTGCAGATTTACATTCTAAAGATACTTTTCTTGTTCATCCGAAAGAAAAGAAATACTACTAGTGATTTTTCTGTTCTCATTTCGGAATTAAAAAAATTCGCTTACGACTGGCTTGCTTCAGCTAGAATTTTAAATTGATAAAATAAAAAAAATAAACAAAAATTCTGAAATCACAGAAGTGATGTTCCTCTAGAAATGGTGTTCTTTCTTTGATTTTTTGGAACACCATAATTTTAAAAGAACAGGATATAAACATTTTACATTTTAATAAAATATGACTGTGAGTTGGATTTTTGTTACAAATTCAGACTTTCGCAACTTCATGAAATTGGGGGGGGGGGGTGAATACCATTTATAAAATTAGATTTTTCGGCAACCTAAAGCCATGACTTTCCATGATTTTTTTTTACAAAATTGTTAAAATCATGACATTTTAAGACAAACTTTGATCAATACTGAAATGCACGATTTACCAGGTGAGTAAGCAAGGGTTTGTCCAGGCCGAATTTACTAAAGTTTAGAGGTACTTTCACAAATTCAACTTTAGGAAAAATGGTAGTTTCCCAAATTCAACTTCAGGGAAAACAGTAGTTTCACAAAGTACTTTTTCTGAAAATTCTATTTTTGTATCCTTAAGAAACGATAAATCCATATTTTTATGTTGATTTTTTTATATAATTTTTCACAAATTATGTCTAAATTTTCACAAAATAGGTACCTCTCAGAAAAACCTAGACAGACCCCTGGTAAGTATACCCTGTGTAAGTATGAATAAAAATTTAGTAGTATTTTTTTTTTCTTTATATCCTAATTAAAAGCAACACTTAAAAAAAAATTATAAGAAATAAAAAAAATTTACTTTATATCCTTCTTCAGTCGATAATTCTAAGTGGCTTTCTTTGAGATGCGAACTAGGTGAATTTTTATCAGCAACAGTCAAATCTGTGTTAGTTTTTATTTCACAATACCTTCCTAATGGCAGAATTTCATTACTTGCATTGAGCGACTGCTTTGAATCACTACACAAACTAGTTGCACTCAAGTTAGTTGATTTTGAAGCTGCTTTATCGATCCAGTTTGAACTAGAGAAATTATTAAAAGAATCATTACAATTTAATGTCAGTGAATTTAATTCTGGAGAAATTTGTTGTAGTATACAAGTTCCTGCACCTGAACTAGAATTATTTTTATTCAAATTCAAAATGGAAGCATATGTCTCAGATTTGACACCATTACTGTGCCCATTCTCTGTAGAACTGCTAACACTAGAGCCTTCTGCTATAACTGCATCTATATTTAGAGTCTTACTATCACAAGTAAATTTATCATTAGAAGTTAATAATAAATCTTTAATGGCAGACAAATTATTTTGTACAAGATCATCATCACTCTCTTTAGGATTAAAGGATCTCTCATCTGAGTGGTGTAAATTCTTTATAATCGATTCGACTTCGGAACAAAAAGACTTTTCTGTTCCAAAAATATTCTTATCTGGACAAATAGAATTATTATCTTCAATGGGTGGAACTTCTAAATGTTTATCAAGATTGGATTCTTTCAAACTTTCAGTAAACGAATCTGTGTAGTTTTGAATGTTTATTAAGGATTCGTTAAATGATAACAAATTAAGGACATCTTTGGGAGAACTAGAGCCTTCGATTTTGAGGAGATTCGGCTTTGATGCAATAGCGGTTGGACTGTTGCTAGCAGAACTTTTATCTAACTCATCGCAAAAACTACTCAATAAGCTGCTTTCATCTAAAACGCTAGATAAACTATTTTTATTTGTGGACTCAGCAAATAGCTTGCCTTCAGAATCGTCACTAACATAGCTTAAACTATTTTCATCAAATGCACTCGAATGGCAATCTGTTTCGATGATCTTCTCACACTCGACTGGTGACGAGGCTGTTAAATTGTCTAAATTTTCAGATTCAACAATATTCTTTTGTAAACAATTTTTGGGGTTATTATTCCCGATTTCGAAACTGCTATTCAAATCTAAGGTTTGGTCACTTGGTCTACTCAGGTCATCTTTATTTGCTTCAGATAAAAACAAATCCTCGCTTTTGAAGAAGTCTATATCTTGTTTAATCAAATTTTTGTACTTTGAACTCTGCTGCAATGCAGAATCATTTTTGAATTTGACAATCCCTGATTCAAAAACTTGCTCAGAATCTGCTACACTATTTTTTATATCTTCAATTCTTAAAAAATCTTTGTTTTCACTATCATAAGACACATGAGAGTTTTCAACGCAGTTGGGTAAAATTAAGTTACAGTGGGAGTGCTCATCACTTACATGTAAAGGTGAATCAAATAATAGGCTGTCAGGCTCAGAGGATTTCTCAGATCTTATTGGAGATGTAAAACTACAGGCATCAGAAAGGGAGTTATCTGTATCAGATGACGATGTAGATTCCAACGAGGACTTATTTTCTTCCTGTATTTCACACACACTGTTGGAAGGCAGCTCGCTGATAGATTTTGTTTTCTTCCTCTTTTTAAGCCAATAAATAGCAAGAAAAGTAAGAACTGTAGGAACCAAGCATATCACTAAGTTTCTTGTCATGATGATTCAACTCAACTGAATTCAACTAAAATAAAATATTTACTTATTATTTTTACAACCAAATATATTTGTATGATTATTGTGAAAATTTAACAGTTACATAGAAAATTCCTGATTTTAAAAAAATGTAGCAAATTTTTAGAAAAATTATTTTTCAAAATAAAATTAAGAACACATAAAAAACTATCGATAAAAAATATAGAAATTGAAGGTTAGACTCAATAAATTAATAATAATATCTATATCTTAAAATTAATAATAAAATCTTAATACTTTATTAAATAATATAAAATTATGAATGTAAGTCTAATTACTTAGACTTCAAAAAATTTTACGTCTTCATCATGGAAATTTCAAAATCAATGAAGGCAGGCTTTTTTAAACAAAAGTTGTTAAATCTGGGTTGCTTGGACTTTTCCAAAACAGGTTAACTTTTCAGCAACTATGTCAAAAACATTAACTTAATATTCAACATTCATAAAATCAGTTATTTAAAATTCGTTATTCATTAAATATAAATATCCAAATTTTGAAAAATATTTCCAGATAATGAACAAAACAAAGAATTTCAAAACAAGAAAGGAGTGTCATATTTAGAGAATCAGGGCTTTTAATAATTAGAACTGATCATACACCAACTTAAAAAAAAAAGCAACAATGCAATATGATACTCCGAATTATACTAGATTTTTTTAGTAAATTGAAAAAAAAAAACATGCCTGATAGTTAAAGTTAGGCATGATAGAGCAGGTGGTTATTTTATAAACAATAAATTATACGTTCTTGCAGCAAATAATCCACTATCAGTTAACAACTAAATAAAGAAAAAGTTGGTGCTTGCCCATCTTTTATGTAGGATGATGAAATATTTTCTAGGTTTGCGTATATACAAAAATTTGAATCATTGCTTAACCCTAGCCTAGCACAACATTTTGCACGTCGTTCAAAATACTGGCAACTAATTAAGAAACAAAAAACTTTATGTCTAAGGGAAATTAAAGGTAAACTTGGTACCTAAACAACAACTCATAATATAATGTTATATAGAGTTATAATTAATTTTTAAACACATTCAATTACATGTTTCCTGTTTAAATGTATGACAAAACTTTAGCTTGACAAATTATTAAAATCTAAAATTCAATAAATGAATTAACTTTTAAAGGTGACCCCTTAACGCAGGGATTTTATGTAATAGTTAAATTACAATTGATATGCCACATAAACCATTTAGAACAATAAAATACAAATCGAGATGAAAAAAGTTTTTCAAACAAAATGTTTAGATATCAAAAGGCACTGATTTCAATACTTACATGGAACAGTAAACAGCATGGACATCCATAAACATATTGAATGATCAAATACTTTATTTCAAACAAGTAAATGTTTAATACAGTAATAGAAAGAGTTTCCTGCGCTAGTTAAGAAATACATACAATTCCCACAGAGAGTACAACCATAATAAATCTAGTTAGATATTCATTTAAAAGCTAATAACTACAACATAAACACAGCACGCACTCAAACATGCAACCATGGATGCATCGAAGAATCGGTCATAAAGTTAGCATAGAACTATTCCAACTTTTGAGTTTAATCAATCTGTATCTCTTATAGCAATAACTTGCTCTTTTTACGAACAAAAACTTTAAAAACTTATTAGTACAGCTTATACACATTAGATTTTAAATCAGCCCATCAATATAGTACTAAAATGTTGCCAATAATAGATCTAATATATGAAATAATTAGAAAAATTTCCGGTTGCTGAAGCAAAGAGAACCTTATAGAAAATTTTCCCTGCACTTCCATATGCGATCGCACGTTGAAGTCACATTTCTACACCTAGGGAAAATTAGGGAAAACCTGTAACCAACTGATGTCATTCACCTAACAATTTGCTGGTGATCTGATTTCAAAGATAACTTTTACCCAGTTATTTTATGACTTTTTTGTAATCATTTTCCTAGATATTTCATAAATATATTTCACAGACATAATTTTTTCTGTTTCAAATTTATTGTTTCATTTAATAAATCTATTAAATAAATTAATTTCATGTACAACTTATTTCGAAATAAAACGTAAAAATTTTTTTGTTAAAAATTTTTGTATATTCTAGGCCATAATGTCTTTAGTACAATTATTGCCGTATTTTTTTTTTATTTTTTTATTTTACCTACCTTGTTTTCAAAATATTAAAGAAAAAAATTATTCATAATTTAGGAAAAAACCTGTTTTTTAGTAAAATTTAGCATTTATAAAGAAAAAGAAGAAAAAAAAAATTTGACTTATAAAGAACTAAGATTGTTACATAATGAATAAATAAGATTACTATAAAAACTTTATTGTATATAACATAAACAAGAATTACTATAAATTGTATACTTATTTTTCATCCACTGTACAATTTTCTGTAAGAAATTTGAAAAAATGGAAGATTTAACAAAGTAATTGTTTTTGAAATTATTAAAAAGTTGTTGATAACTTTAGAAGCATATTTAGGAAACATTATTTCATTTATTTTCCTTATTTCTCAGTTCTTGCGAATTTTGCATATGCGAAAAATACAAGTGCAAAATAACAAGTCAAAAAAATATTTTTACTCTTACAGCTGTAAAACAGATATACAGGATAACTAGTTTTTATAAAAAAAATTATGCGACTCTGATATATCATTTTTGGATATCTAGAGGATAGGGTAATTTGGTTATTATAGAAATATCCAGGCATATCTAAGTCCTAGATATGGACATTTTGGATATCTGATTTTTATGAAGGAAATTTTCAAATTTTATTAAGAAATAATACTAAAATATATTAAGTTTTGATTATTTTTCTTTCTTTATATCAAGATTTTAGTGATAAATTTTATACCATTTCAAGTGTTTATCTTTAATTTTAAAAGTATTCTTACATTTTTTCAAAATTAAGCCAATTTTAACATAATTTTAAATGAATTTGTTAGTTTATAAAATATATTTAATAAAAGTCTCTACTCTGGTAATTTATACTATCACAATTACTATTATTCACATTATGAAATTATATAATATCATAATGTGAATATTTTCTTAACTTTTTTCCCACTCAATGTAATTGCAGTTATACTTTTATTTAAATTGAGTGAAAATTTTCACTTTAAATAACTTAAAAATAAATAAATTACTTACTTCCAAATATTTTTCTTCTATTGAAATTGAATGGAGAAATACTTACATAAATAAATTTGTTCTGTACCTGAAATTTTACCTAACAGAAAATCTTAAACAAAACCCAAAGACATCTGAAGAAATTTTTTCAGGCAGTGAAACCAGAAAAGGTTATTAAGATTAGTCATTAATTCTTATTTAAAAAAAAAATACATGGCACATCAGAAAAATTCTATAATTGAATTAAAGCTACTATGTATTAAACCAGCAATTTTATCCAAAAAATTTACATAACATTTAAATTTCAAAACAAAGTAATATTGTGTTTTATCTTATTAAATTTTCACTAATATATAATAAAATATACTAAAAATTGAATGCTAAATTTTGAGCAGCTTATTTCTTATTGATAAAAAATAATTTCCAATTTTTTCTAGGCTTAATGACATTATACATTTATTATTACTAAAACAGAGTCAATCTAAAATATTTCTCTCAACTTTAAAAAAAAAATATGATAGAATTTTTAATCCTTAGTTAAAAAATCTCTATAAAATTGGGTTATGTTAAAAAGTTACAATCCTTGTATGGAAATCTCTATTTTTTCTAGTCCAGTATTAAAAAAATTATAATAAGAAAAACTACAAACTGTTATACATTACTTGTAATTGTTTTGTGACAAAATGAAGAGAAAAGAAAAATGTTTACAAAGCAAATTATTACAGAAAAATGTGTGCTAAGTCAATAAATTCAAAAATAATCAAGCTAAACTCTTTATTGATTTTTTACAATCCCTAGGTTATATCACAGTGAAAAAATGAAATAAAAGAGAAAATATAGCATGTTCTTTTTCGATTTTATAAGCTATCCGATAAATCCAATGAATTACTGAGGTAGGTTAACTGCACCAGGGAAGATCTTTGTTTAAATTACCCCATTCTTTTGCACAAGAGAGGACCTTGCCAAGTCTTTCTAATAGCTCTTCACGTTTGACTTCTGGAAAGTGGAGTGACATCGTAGCTAATAAAAATAAGAGGAAAAAAGTAAAGTGAACAACTTACAAAAAAGAAAAAAAAAAATTTTTTTATTTTAAAATAAATAATTAATATAAAATTTGCAATAAAAAATTACTTTTTATTTTACTTTGCAAGCAAACAAAAAAAAAATTCATTTAAAACTGGCTTAATTTAAAATTTAAACCATTTGGTAACATTTTTCCCACTCGGTGATTCAGTGAAATTTAATGATAAAGATAGACTATATTCACTTCCCACTACTTCACTGACTAATAGTTTGAGATCATGTTAAAACACAAAAATTACAGACTAGTACATTGAGGCAATGAGTGACTGCAGGCAAAAGCCAGGCTTAGAAGAAAGTTCTTCATAAAAAAGAAATTTTCGATATTCTATTTTATTTCTGCAAATTCTTGGACACACATATAGATATATATTTAAATGTTTTATTCTTAATGTTATCATAATTTGACTACTTTCAAGCAATGCAATTTACAGCAGTGGAGCATGTATGGGTATCACATGTTTTTTTTTTTTTTTTTTTAATTAAACATTTTAACTTAAATGTTATTTTTAAAAAGACTTCTTTTTATATTAAACTATTCTCTTAAATTTAAATCTATCGCTTCCTTTAGAATGTAATTATGGCTTTTTTTTTTTTTTCTTCACAAATAAGCTATATAGTAAGTGATGATGAATTACAGTTTCAACAACTCAATGACTAAAATCCGAAGCAAGTAACTTTAAATATTCATTCTCTTTTTCACCATAGAACAAATGCCTCTTCATTTTCCATGAAACACACTCAATATCATCCTGGTCATGAAAGCTTGGTAAAATTTTTAAGAAATTGAAATTCATAGTTTAGAAATAAAAAATGCATACCCAAAATCACATGAAATATTTCCCTCAAGTCTTCAAGAGATTTCTTTCCCTTTCTCCCAAGTCTACTGTATTGCAGAGCAACATCTCTCACGATAAATTTTTTTAATAAGTTAGTGGTAAAGAAGGACAAACTTTTGCCATAAGATATTTTTGACAGGTAGCTAACCTAAAAGAAACATAATAGCAAAAAAATTATTATTGAAGCAAAATAAACAGAAAATTTTTAAGGAACCAGTTTAAGCATAATTTAGTATTTATTGCTGTAAGACAAGTTGCAATAACATGTAAAGTAAAAACTTTTTAAAAATTAATTTTTATATGAGAAATTTAAGTAAGTTTAACTCATTCATTATATGATTAACAAACAATTATTATGATGGTTATTTTACAAAATGTTTGGAATTAGTAAAATAATAAAAACTGAACTTTTTATTATTTTAATTTCTTTTTTTTAAAAATTTAATTAGAAATGTGTTTTGTCTTAGTCCCCCCCCCCCTAAAAGATTATATTTTAAATAACATCTAAATGGTAAAAGCTTATTAAATTCTTTTTTTTTATGAGCAGCACCAAAAAATATCTAAATGATTAACATTTAAGAAATGTTTGAATATATTTAAAAGAGATTTAACCCTTATTGGACTACTAACACCACATAAGCGTTTGACACCACTTTTGTACTCAATATTTCATTAATTTTAGATATAATACATTTGCTGAATATATTATTTTTGAAATATTAAATGACATAAAAAGAAAGGATTTATGTCTTCATTATACAAGGAATCAACATTTTGTCAAAAATAAATAAGAAACTGCTTGTCGTACCTTTCTAAATTTAAGTGGCTACAATAATTTGATTTGCTTTTAAAAGTGTCTACAAGAATTAAATAATGCACACACAAAAAAATTCTCTGAAATATTATGTCAATAGTTATTTATAAGTTAATCAATAAAAAAATATTTTTAAAATGTTATAATTACCAAATTTGAAGACAATTTAGTATCTTCTGATAGCTTTTGATTTAAACAAACTAAATCATCATCTGTTTGGATTGGCAAATTAAAGTCCGGAATAGGATTGAAAGTAATGGGACTGGGAGCCCTTTTTCCAGCATCAATTTGTAACCCTGCTAATATGGCATTCATTTGGGCATGCTCGTGTGCCATTTTTTTCATCTCCAGCCTTAACTGCTCCAATTCATAAAACAAACGGTTCACTAAATAAAAGATAAAATCAAATTTTAATATTTGCACTTGCAGTAAAAAAATAAAGACTTCAAATGTAAAAATAATTTGTATTGGATCTTAAAGAGACACCTTTTTTCTGCCATACTCGGCACTGTAGGGACTGCATCGCTCACTGGAGTGACAAATGTACATAATAATTACCAGGGCACTTAAGCTAATTCATGGTGGCCACTCAAATCAGATTTAAAATTTCCCCTATTTTTCCAGGTAAAAATCTTAAAATTTCCAGGTCCATGTTTTTTTTTTTTGTTTTTTTTATAAAGTCTAGGATGTGTACAAGAAAAGTGTCTATATTATAAAATATTCCATTCAATATGTCATTTTTTTAACATATCATCTTGAAAAAAAAAAATTTTATTTTATTTTTTAATGTTTTGGTACAACATTAGTTTTCATAAAATTTAAGATATGTGGAGAAAATAATATGTTTAGCTTGTAGTACATATTGTTTTTATTGAATAAAATTGTTTTAATGTGTTACTTTAAGTAGTATTTGCTCAAAGTGTACCTACAAAATGACAAAAACAGAATAACCAATAAAACCTGGGATGAGTATTTTTTTAATACATTTTTATTAAGCAAAGGAAACCCATTTCAGGTAATTATATATCAATAAATTTTTATAATTACAGTGGCTCCCAAAAGTGTTTGTTCACTTATAACTTTTGTTGAAATAGGAAATAAAAATTCATTAATTAAAATGAATATTTCACAATGGGTATTTGATAATAAGATATATAATCGTATCTTAGCAAAACTGTGTGGTATATTTTAAAAACAAAGCAAAAGTTAATTTTTAAGATATCAATAATCAAATAGTAACAAAAATTTCACACAGCGAAAGTCATTGTACAGTTAAGTGTTTTCGGATTTCTGAATAAAAATTATCGTCAATTGCTTTAATTTTTTTATTTAATTATTTTTAAATTATTTATTTGCAATTTAGTATCAAACTTATGATAGCAAATTTATATTTTAATTTTTGCTTGATAATTCCGTAATATTTTATTTTTATCATTTAAAAACGGCTTGTGGTAGTAATAAAACAATAGACCAAATTTGATTATTTCTCATCATAAGAGGTAAATCATTAATAAATATGTTAAATTAGTTTATTGTATCCTATTGCACCGTGCAATATGTGATAAAATGCTTAAAAGAAGAACTTCATATCAGAGATTAAAATTATAAAATTTGTGGAAAAATTCATAAATTTGCAATTGAGTGTTGCAAAAGTTTCTGTAAAATTTTGTAAAAATATTCTACACGAATTTCACCTGACAAAAAAAAACTAGTTACATGTATTTAAAAACTTAACAAAGCTATTGTAGATGTGAAAGGAAACAGGACAAAATTTTAATTTAACGAAAAATTAGATTATTTACTAAAAGACAGAGTTTTTTTTTTTTTTTTTAAAGTGTACGATGACTTTTGTGGGCTAAAGTTTTTGTCATTTTTTGATGATTGATTTCTTAAAAATAAACTATTTCTTTGTTTTTAAAATATTTCATACAGTTTTGTTAAGATTAGAATACATTTTTTATAATTAAATATCCATTCTGAGATATTCATTTTAATTAATGGATAGTCTTATTTCATCGAAAGTCAAAAGTGTACCAACACTTTTGTCAGTCACTGTAATTACATTTCAATACAAAGCTGTACTGTATACTGCATTATACTGTATTTTTTCTTACCAGTGCTTTTTATAAAATTCATTGATCATATTTTCTTTAAACCAATATCTCAAGTCAAAATTTTAAATAATGTTGTTTTGAATTTGCATTATTATTTTTAGAGATTCAGTATAAAAAAATAAATGTTACAAATGTATAATTTTTTGTTCTATACTCTATAGAAAAAAAAATCAATAAAATTCCTTAAATTTTATACTTTACTGTTTTTTTTTTTTATTTGAAATTAAAACATTCCAATATAAACACACAGTTTTTTAGTTTAGCATAATTAATCGTATTTGTTTTAACAACTAGAATCTTGTACAGCGCACATTTAAAACAGTAAATTTCATTTTTCTTCTTCTGACTAAACACATTATGAGTTATAAAAATCTATATTTTATGTTTATACATCCTTTAATATGTTTCCTATATATTCCTTAGTCTTTGTCAGCTTTTTAGGGTATAAGGATGGATAGTTTTGGAAATATTATCTCTGGAATGCAAGCAACATTTACAAACTTTCGATATAGTAATAACTATACAATTTGAATTTTGAATTAAAAATCAAATATTTACCAACAAAACAGTAAAATTAAATATTATTACATAGTTAGCTCTAAAAATTACCCTTTTTTAAAATTAAAATATACTATAAAAGGTTAAAATGAAATAGAAAGAATTAGTATTAATACAACAATTGTAGTTTTTCTGGGTTTTATTGGGCTCTTCTGGGTTTTATTGGGCTTTTCTGGGTATTTCATATTTTATTGTTTTTTTCTTTCAAAAGAGAGGGCAGGGGTAAGTACCTTATTTTAAAAAAGCTTATATTAATAATTAAGTTTAGTTTGATGAATTGATTTAACATATAGGCAATTAAAGTGTAATTAATAGAAATAAATTGGTGCAAAAGTCTGAAAAAAGTTCCTTCTGACATCAAGATACAAAATGTTATATTTACTCATTGCTGTTATATTTACTGTTAAATGTTATATTTACTCATATAGCTGTAATAATATATATGAGTAAATATATAAATATTTCCTCCTAGCATGTTTAACGCTGATGTAATCAAAAAATTCAGAGCATCACAGTGGTGGAAATTGGTTGAAATGCGTACTAATGATAGAGATATGACAGATTTTTGCAACTTTATGGTTGCTCTAAGCAATTGTCCAGCTAGCTCTGCATCATTGGAACGAGTGTTTTCTACTTGTGGACTGGTTTGGTCAAAATTGAGAAATAGACTGGGTGTACAAAAGGCGTCAAAATTAGTTAAAATACATAGACATTTAAGATTGAAGAATTCTAACACTGATAACCTGATTGATTTATAATGTATTTCCTCTGTCTGCGTTTATTTTGAATTAAAAACCTATGGAATAACTTTTATTGTAGTATGATTTATACTCAAATTATTCTGTTTTTTATATGAAACCTATACATTTTTCTTCAATAATTTTTCAAATAATTTTTTTTTTCAGATTGTTGTTAGTATTTTCACCATAGATTCAGTTTTTTAGGCTAGACTACATATATATTTCAATAGAATAGCTCTTTAATATAACAGAGGATAAAAAAAAGAAATCAACTTTAAAAAAACCCACTCTAGGGTGGGTTTTACTGGGTTTTTCAGAGTGGGTTTTGCCCAGTAAAACCCGCCCGGGTTTTTCTGGGTAGGTGGGTTTTTTGCAACCCTGACAAACATTACTGTTCAGCATTTGAAAAGAAATGTGTGATTGTTAGGTTTGCTGAGAAAATAATATTTACAGATTTCCTTAAATGGGAGTACAAAAGCTTTCAGAAAAAGAGTGCATTTTTATTTTAATAAAATTCTCCAAAAATTATAACCAACTAATTTTTGGAGAATTTTATTAAAATAACAATACAAAAACATTTTGACTCATTTTGTCAAAATAGAAAAAAATTACCACCAAAGCACCGGAACAAACTTGAGCCTTTAATGGATTCAGCTCACTGACAGAATTTTAAAACAGAAGCAAATATCCTAACCCTTTCTTCCACGTCTAACACAATCTTTACCTTTCATAATTTGCCCAGTCCCATAGTCACCATAGAGATCAAAGGTTTCTACATTTGTTTAGCAACCATGAGAGAATTTTATGTGGCACTCTAGTTAAATAGGGTTATAATGGAGCAAATTTTGCAATTGGAGCAAGCAAAGTATAGCTAGGTTGATGACATTTTAACTGTTTGAAGATACATTTCCGTCTAAAAAATGTGGGTATAATGGATGAAATAATTTAAATTAAGAAAATTAGTAAATAATTTAAATTAGTGAAATTATAAAAATATCTAAGAAAAAATTTCCAGCTTTTCTTTAAAATTCTCTGATTTTTCCAGGTTTTTTTCAGTTTAAAAAAATTCCCTGATAATTCCAGGTTTTCCAGGTGGATTGCCCCCCTTTAATTCAATGACTTTAATGATAGATTTCACACAATGCGTAACTATCATGGTAACATCAAAAAGATAACTTTAAGATGCAAATAAATATGATGATGTATGACAACATGGTGACAGAAACATACATTAGCTACATTGCGATAGCTTTAGCAATACGACATAAGAACTGAATAATAAGTGATTGCTAAGCATTGAGGTACAGACGAGAGCTCCATTTATGCTCGTAGAATTTACTTTCTATAGATGCCAACAAGTACGTGTCTAATATGAACTATTGAAATTACTAAAAATGATAAATATATTAGAATCCATAATTATGACATAAAAAGACATGATACGATGGATCAACCAAGAGCTCTACTCCTGGGCGGCAACCTGCAGGTTCATCGAAATAGGTGCAAACAAACTTCATAATTTAGTTAAGAACGTTTGTTAATTGTTGCAGTTGGTCAATCTACAAAACGTTACATGGCTTTGTAAAATTTGTTGAAAAATAGTTTACAATATTATGTTTATAAAAGACTATATATTAAAACAACTTTTATTAAATCATTATCATTATATGTTGTTGTCGTCGTGTCTATGCTAGTGCAAAGATTAGAGTCCTCCAAAAATTATCATTATATAATCTTATTAAATAATTAGTGATAGGAATAATTAATAACAACTCACTCATTCCAAATAATGAGGCAGCATTGGCGACATTGGTAATTTCTGGCACTGGAACTGTAACAGAGGTTTCTGGATACAAATTATTCAGCTCTGGCATTGCTGGAAATGTCTCTGGGACTTTGCTGGAAGTGTGCGGAACTTCATCAAAGACAATGGGAATTGATGGGGCCCCTACAAAAATGTTAAAAAGCAAACTAATCTTAGAAATAAGCAAAAATTTAATAATAATTTTTAAAACAATACAAAAAAATTAGCCAATAATTTTAAGAAACATTAAAAAAAAAACTAAAACTAATATTTATTATACAGAAATCTATAATTGCTAATCTGGCTTGATAAAATAAATATAGTAGAATTTTGCAATTTTTTATATTTTATATTAAAGCACATTGTATACTATAGCATTAAAATTAGGTAAATCAAATTTGAATATATACACTCAGAGCCAACACATTATGACCATCCCTACATTTTGCAATAAACTCTCCTGGATGACGTGGAAGGCACGTGATCAGGTGGAAGTGGTATTTAACTGTTGCTGGAGAGTTTGAAGATTCATTTTTTCACTGACTTCTGTGTGTGACGGGAAAGCCTGCGGATCTAAGTGACTCTGATAGAGGGCAGATTGTAATGGCTCGAAGGCTCGGAACAAGTATTTCCGAAAATGCACAACTCGTGGGTTGTTCACGATCTACAGTTGGTGCAAAGGGGATGAATGAGGGTGAAACCAGCAGTAGACGATATGGTGTTGGACGTCCACACGCTATCAAAGAAAAAGGTCGTTGGAGATTGTCTCGCTTGGTGAAGCAATACCGGAGCCAGACAGTGGCTCAGCTGACAGCCCAATACAAGGCAGGATCAAGTAGAAAGTATCAGAGCACACTGTTGGATATGGGGCTACGCAGCAAACGTCCCACTTGTGTGCCTTTGCTAACCAAGGGTCATTGCCAACTACACCTGCGCTGGGCCCGCAAACATGGCGACTGGTCCATGGATCAGTGGGAGAGAGTTACCTGGTTAGATGAATCATGGTTTGTCATTCATCACGCCGATGGCCGTGTCAGAATACGCTGTCTTCCAGGCGAACAGTTACTCCCTCAAGTAAGTCATACACAGGCCGGTGGTGGCAGTATTATGCTTTGGGGGATGTTCTCTTGGGTGTCTCTGCGACCCGTAGTTGTGGTAGAGCAAACCATGAATGCTACAGGGTATCTGAACATCATTGCGAACCAGTCGCACCCTTACATGGCCTCTGTTTTTCCTGCTGGAAATGGAAATTTCCAACAGGACAACGCCCGTGTCACAAGGCTCAAATTGTGTTGGAGTGGTTCCAGGAACATGATGCTGAATTCCAGTTAATATTCTGCATGCCTAACTCACCTGATCTCAATCCGACAGAACACATTAGGGAAGTCATGAATTGGCAGCTCAGAGTTCGAAGACTACTAAGTCGCAATATCTCGAATTTGCGTGACCGTTGCTTTAACATCTGGTACAATCTGTCTCTGGCCATCTACCCAAAGACTTTTGGCATCCATGACAAGGCGGGTTGCAGCTTTGTTGCGGGCTAAAGGTAGACCAACTCATTATTAAGAGGAGGTCATAATGTTTTGGCTCTTGAGTGTACATGCCATTGAGAGTCACAATGTTACTGTCTACCAACATAGATTCCAAATAGCTTTGGGATGACTGCGCAGCAGAGGGGACTTTAGTGGTAACTATATAAAGTGAAATAAATCTTATATTTATAATGCTGACTTTAAAATTAAGATAAATAAAAATACTCACAACTTAAAGAGGGGTGTGTGGGTACTTTAAACCTTTTCTTTCTAGGAGATTTCTTAAAATTTAAACAATATTCTTGATCATCATCTGTACTGGAATCCTGCCTAAATCGTACAGGTATTCGCCGTTTCCTTTTTGTATTAGTAGCATCATCTTCAGCCGCAGATGACTCAAGATTTGACATTTCTTGCGCCTTTTGAGCTTTAATGTGGGCACTATTAAAGGAATCTAAAATTAAATTTTTTTTTTTATCTTCGTAAAATTCTAATGAAAAAAAAATAAAAAGAAGAAATACTCACTGGAAGAGCAAAGAACTTTAACTTTAAAATTCTCCCATTGGTCATCTGCAGGCAAGTTGTCCTGCAGATACTTAGTGATTTGAGTAGTGGGCAACTCGCTGGGCCACTTCGCCACATCTTTGCCCAATAACCACTTAGTCGGTATGACTTCAACAGTGTCACTTTCTGTGAAAATCACAACAGCATACTTTTTTCCTTTGAAATAGATATTTACATACAATAAAATTAAACATTTATATACACAGTACAAAAATTATGATGAAGGAATGAAGTATAACAACATATATATAATGTAAGCAGGGGTCTGTTTAGAAGAAATTTGGGTTCGTTAACAGACCCTTCACAAAATATCCTTACATAAAAACGGACCCTTCACAAAATATTTTAGCTTAAAAACGGGCCCTTCACAAAATGATTTTTCCTTTAATCGGACCCTTCACAAATTTGTTTATCTTCATTGTTGTTTTGTTAATTGAATAAACCCTTCCCAGGGCAGAAGACAAGAAAAATGGATGTAAACTAATTAAGTTTTGTCTTCGGCAGACGATTCTTCCATTATTCGTCCGAAATGAATATTCTGCGTTCAGCAGTATAGGCTAAATACCAAATATTTGTATGTTGCACCTCTAATTTAGAAGCAGCAATTGCTGTTTATTTTTTAAAATTAAATTTTTTTTTTATTATAATTTTACAGTGCTGAGCATAATCTTGTATCTATTTACAATTTAAAAACTCCTTGAAAAAGTTTTTTGCAATAACCGGACCCTATTTGCACAAATTCATAAAAGCAGGATCCTGGTTGAAAGAATGTGAGTAATTTTTTCACAAAAACCGGACCTTTTACAAAGAGTCTGGACAGAACCCTGGTAAGATGTCGAATTAAGTGCATAAGTATATTTACACGATGAAACAAATCAGCACAATATTTCTCTAACTATTTCACCTCCGCAAGCTGTTAAGTTCAAAGACAAAAAGAAAAAAAAATTTGTGACATTCTTCCCAAAACTGTTTAGAAAGAGTGCAAAAATAAGGATAAATGTTTTGAAGAGAAAATAAAAACTATAATTTATTATAACTGTGGCGTAACTACCACTACGAATTATAAACATCAATTCACTGGTATATAAAGCATGCTAACTTGATTCTATTACGAGGTACCTTTTGATAGATGACAGTTGGCATGGTCGATAACTCCGCCCCCACATTGGTGACCTTTGGACGTGATTTGAACACGCAGTAACGCCCACTTCGATCTGGTAACGCCTACTTCGTTGGATGGACCACATTAAACAGTTGGCTACTTGTGGCAGCGACTTACTCACCTCCTCGCGCTGTTGCTACTCATCACTCGTCTCGATTAAACACAACGTCTGGCTGCAAACTCTCGACTGCTACTGGCAACACAGGAGCGACTACTACTGTGAAGTTAATTCACCTCTCACATTCAGCACTCAAAATTCCGGTGACCGCTTTCCCGGTCTGTCACAAGTACAGCAACTAGTGGTATCTGTTCATCGAATTCTATCTATCCCTGATAGAATTCTGGTGGGGGAGTATTGTGGCGTAACTACCACTACGAATTATAAACATCAATTCACTGGTATATAAAGCATGCTAACTTGAATCCATCTTGAGGTACCTTTTGATAGATGACGGTTGGCATGGTCGATAACTCCGCCCCCACATAACTTTATAGCTCAAAAAATGTATTTATAAATATTTTAGACAAGTTTTGGCTAGCCTGTCAAAGTGAAAAGAGGCCATTATTTTATTACTCAAAATAAATAAATAAATAATAATTCAAGTATTAATTTCCCATTTAGAATAATTGTAAATAGTAATATTACAATGAAAGTGAAAAAAAATAATAAATTTCACAACTCAATTTTTTTAATCAGTTTTCCAAAAATTTATTTTAACCTTTAACATTATCAAAGAAAGAGAATAGTCGTCAAACCGCTTTTCTCAAAATCTATTGTAGGGCAATATAGTATGGCAATATAAAAATAGTAAAATATTCAGCGTTTAATATTTCAAAAGAGAAAAGCAGTTGAGCAAATAGGTAATTCCATGGTTTTGCAAACATAAATATTTCGTATTTGTTTTTTTTTATTTATTTATTTTTTGGAAAATATGTAACTAGGCCAGGAATAATTTGTAATTTTTTACCAAATATGAACACATGAAAATAATTTTATTAAACGTGCAAGAAATATGTAAAATAATAATTTCTAAATGTCCTTACACCATGGAATCACCCAAATGTACAGTGAGAGTGTTTTTTCTCTAAGACCAAACAAAATATGCAACGACTAATATAAAAAGTAAACTTCTTGCCCCTCAATTTGGTATACATCATATTTTGAAAAAAATAAAATAAAAAAATTCATACAATATCGAAAACACCCACATAAGAAAAATTTTAAATCTACAAATTTATGAATGAGGACTATATTTGTTTTTAACTCCCAGTTACAAATACATTTTGCAAACACTTCACTAAATTTGACTGTAATGAGTTCATTTCCTAAACGATCAAATTTAAACATAGCTGTAAGCTCTGGTTCGCATGGTTGGTTGTAAATATAATCTAAGGTTGAAAACTGGTAGCAGAGAAATATGCATTTTCTTAAAATATATCTTATTTTCATTGGCTTTTTATTGTTTAATTGTATACATGAATCTTTACAGTCGATTGTTGAAAATCTTCTATTATCAAACAAAATTGCACCATATTGACATTCAGATGTGTCATTGCAGTGAACATTCCCTAAGGGATGCAACTATGTTACTTTAATGGCAAGTTTTGGGTTGAGAAAAGAAGTATCCTCTGACAAACGTTTACTGATTTGAGCCAGATGCTTTGTTTTTGTTCTAAGAAGTTGCCTCAACTGGCCAAGATAGTTTTCAAATTTATACGTAGAAAAATTAGGCAAGCTTCTGTGTCGCCTAACACCATCAGCTAAGTGCAGCAAATTATGAACATTATATACAATAGAAGCATCACCTTAATATTTTTGCATGTCTTCAACAAAGGAGTATAACATTTGCTCAGCAAAGGAGTATAACATTTGCTCAGCAAAGGAGTATAACATTTGCTCAGCAAAGGTAATGTAAATTTCATTATTGCACTATGGTTTTTCAATGTGTCATTGCAGTAAACATTCCCTGAGGGATGCAACTATGTTACTTTAATGGCAAGTTTTGGGTTGAGAAAAGAAGTATCCTCTGACAAACATTTACTGATTTGAGCCAGATGCTTTGTTTTTGTTCTAAGAAGTTGCCTCAACTGGCCAAGATAGTTTTCAAATTTATATGCAGAAAAATTAGGCAAGCTTCAGTGTCACCTAACACCATCAGCTAAGTGCAGCAAATTATGAACATTATATACAATAGAAGTATCACCTTAATATTTTTGCATGTCTTCAACAAAGGAGTATAACATTTGCTCAGCAAAGGTAATGTAAATTTCATTATTGCAATATGGTTGTTACGAATCCGTCACCTCCATCTGGCGGACAGAGCCAAAAAGCCTCTTTTTTAGCTGTAACCGTAACGTTGAGTTTATTCTTTTAGTATTAGTTTCTTTTTCGAATACTTGGGGAGCAACCGCTCCGTTCTAAATGATTACTTCTTCGCTTCAATTGTAAATTTGTAAATATCTTCATCATTAAAATTTTCCTATTATTCTTTAGTATTATTCTAGTAATTGTGTCTCAAGGTATCTATTAACAGGAAAATACGGTCTGATCCGAGGAAGAAGAAAGAACGATTTAAAGAAAGAGGTAAGCTTTTACCCATTTATTTTATTGGCTTTAAATCGTTAAAGAACTGTAACACGTTTTAACATTAACTGGCGCCCGAACAGGGACCTGACTGTTCTTGAAAATAGATAAATAAATTTGAGATTGAAAGGGAATAGGAATCGAAAGTGAAACTGTTTTACTGAAACTTTTGTTTACGAAAGAGATCGATATTCTTTCTATATTCGATCGATATTCTCGATTCGATTTGATTCATCTATCAAAAGGTACCTCATGATAGAATCAAATTAACATGTCTTATATGTCTTAACATGTCGGTATTTAATATTTATAGTGGTAGTTACACCACAAAAATAATGATTTATCGTTTCTTACGAGACACAAAAATAAAATTTTAAGAAAAAGTATTTTGTGAAACTACGGTTTTTCCTAAAGTTGAATTTGTGAAGGTACCGCTAAACGGTAGTAAATTTGGCTTGGACAGACCCCTGGTTACAATTATAGGGTTAACCAGATTCCAATTCCTCCATATCTGATTGACTAGAGCTGGAAAGTCTGCTGTCTTCAGACTGTGACCAGCTAAAATCACTTTCAGTATCAAAATTTATTACAGATTCCAAATCATTTATATTTTCTGAAATACTGATATCATTGGATTCTATGATGGTAGTAGCAGGCAAAGAATATATAATGTGAGAAGAAGTCTAGCTTCTCCGATACGTAGCAGGGGGCCAGCAAGGTCCCTCTGCATGACAAGAAAAGCGCCAAAGGTTATTGAGCCGACGCATGCGCACATCTTTCATCCATCATAGCGTCTCTAAACTTGTTTAACAACAAATTTTTCGCCATCTTTAAAGTGACATCTTTAAGTGACCGATATCTATTTAAATTATATACCTATGTTAAAATAATAAATTATATTTATTTTTTAATGATTTCGTCACAAGTAAATATGTTCCTTATTTAATAAGTAAACCTTTTTCAAAGCCATATAAGTCTGTAAAGAACAAAAGCAGACGGGTTTTGAGTCACTTTTCATTAGCTGTTTACATGAGTGGGGAGAGACAAGGAGAAAGTTGTTTGTTGGGAGCGGAGGGGAATGGGGTTGCTTACGGGGTAAGGACGGAGGGACCCTCTGTTAGGTGGCAAGTTGTTTTCCTAACAATAGTTCCACACCTCGATGGAGGCAACCGTTGCTTCCGGAACAGGTTTACATGGGGGCCTATGAGAGCTGGTCTTCTTCTCACTTATATATTCTTTGGTAGCAGGGTTCCCACTCAAATTAAGAGAAAAATTGCGTGACTTTCCAGGTATACCAGATAAATTTCAATGAAAATCAAGACCATATTTTCATTAGGAAACAGATTATTTTATTTGTAATACATAATATAAAATTTTCTGTGCAAAAAAAAAAAAAAAAAAAATATACACTTGAATGAGGATGGGGAAAATTCAGTTTGAATAAAATGAGAAATTTTAATAACAAATAAATGTAATAGATGTTAGAATTATTTAACTTGAATCTCAATAACTGATTACTGTTAAAAAACTGGTTATTTTCCAGGTATGATATAGAAATATTCCATGTTTTTGTAGAAAAAATGCAACTTTCCATGACTATTCCCTGATTTTTAGAGTTGAAATAAAACTCCCTGACAATACCAGGTTCTCCCTGACCCATGGGGACCTTGTAGTAGATTCATTCTCAGAATTTTTGTTTTCAAAAGCAGAATTTTTGGGTCTGCAAAGTAATAATATCATTTGTTTTAAAATATATTGAATTACAGTAGATTGCAAACAACTTATGATGCAAGAAATATTTTGTTAATTAGAAATGCAAATAAATTACCAGTACAAGAAAATTTTTTTAAATTAATATTAAATCTGCAAATAATTTACCTTGATAAAATAAAAATACTTAGAATTTAGATGATATTTAATATGTACTTGAACCAAAGTAAAACGAAATTTGTAAAAAATTGTGATTTTAAGAATCCTAATGCAAAATTTTAACATTGCTAGGCATTTTTTAAATCAAAAATTAATTTGTTCTTAATATTTAGTTACATTAACACATTTCATATAAACTCGAAATATAGCAATCTAGCTTTGAAAGAATGTTAAAAGGCAGATTAATTTTTTTTCACTTGGCCTCTTAAATAACGTATAAATTAAAAATAAAAAAGAGTTGAAAACTATTGCTTAAATTTGAATATAAAAATTTTTTTCTTTAAAATAATTTTACAGATTACGTTTCAAAAGTAATATTTTACAAGAAAGAAAACCAGAATGTACATAGAAAATCAAAACATAAAGTCTTTTAATGATCAATATTAGAATATATATACCTTTCAGAGGAGGGGCAAGATATTAAATAATTTCGTCTGGCCTTACTAACTAGAGAGTCCAAATTCAACTGTTTTTCAGCCAATTTTACATGGTTTTTAACTTTCCTTTTAATAGATAAATGATTTTTTTTTTTTACCTGACATTTCCAAGGAAATAAATATCCGAAGCAGTAACGAGAAGTAGTTGAACAAATGACAAATATGGTGGACGTCTTGTAAACAACATCAGCAGATCATCAATAAGAACAACTCAACAGTCTGTTTATAATTCGCGAAACCGAAACTAATATTTTCTCGCGTTCTCTAGCATAAAATTACATGGGTAAAAAAGATATTTCGTGGAAAATTTAATTAATTATTTTCTTTCTGAAATAAATATTTATTTATTAATAATTTGAGGTGCCGTGCTACAAAAAAGTAGCGCAACATCAAAAGTAATGAAATAGATTATAATTTTTAAAGTTCGAATATCAGATCGAATCTAGTTAATCTTATATAATATTAACTCTTATATTAGAAGATGGGATCCAGAAGTCTGCGTTTTCTAGCACTAACGAAAAATTCTCTTTGACAGTAATATCGTGTTCAGTTCTTCGGATAGCAGACAGGAAATGATAGGCAATCGCAGCTCTCGAATACGCCATCTAGGGAGAAGACTGGTTGCATGCTTTTGGCCCTTTCCCCTTCCCTCTTCTACAATTTTCAGTTGTAGAGTAATGTACAACGATGTTTTTCTTTTTCTTATTATTTTTAGTATATAATAATTGTTAAAAATATTTTTAAAATTTACATGGAGCTTTCTTTTAGAACTATGTGTAATGTAGTTTTCAGTTCCATACAGTTTCTTAACTTAAAAGATTTTAATCTATTTAAAAATCGAGACAGAAACTAACGTTCTTTTTTTCTATGACTCTTCATACATTAATCGTGAAGGCATGCGAAGCAGTGACGTGCCAGCCGGGGGGGGGGGGAGGCTGAGGGGACAAACAATATGTTTTGCCCCTCCTGAAATTTAATCATTCGAGAAAATAAAATCAAGTAAAATTCCAAAAAATAGTAAAAAAGTAAAATTTCAGAAAAAAAAAAAAAACATTTTTAATTGAACTTTGAAGCTATTTTCCTCTGAAAAAAAGGAACTTTTTTTCAAATTAAAAAAAAAATAATAATAATAATAATTTTCTGAAATATAATTGAGGGAGCGAATAGGAAATTATTACCCCTATTGAAATTTAGACATTCGTGAGAATAAGGTCAAGTTCAATTGATAACTTTAGAAAAAGAGAACCATTTCGTTTTCTACTTTAAAAGTATTTTCGAAATCAAAATATTTATTTTACTGTAACTTTAAATTGAGGGGGTGAATAGCTAAGTTAAATGGGTAATTTTAGAAAAAAAAAAGAACTTTTTTTCAACTTTAAAATTGTTGCTTGTTTGAAAAAAGAAAACACTATTTATTCTGAAATTTAATTGAGGGGGCGAATAGTGTGCTTAGCCTCTTATGAAATTTAGACATTCATGAAAATGAAGCCAAATTAAATTAGTAACTTTTTAAAAAGTCCTATTTTTTTCTACTTTGAAGCTATTTTCAAAATATAAAACTTTATTTTTCTCTGAAATTTAATTGAAGGGCGTCGAATAATATGCTTCGCTTCTTCTGAAATTTAGCCATTCGTGAAAATAATGTCAAGTTGAATTGATAACTTTAGAAAAAAAGAACCATTTTTTCTACTTTTAAGTTATTTTCGAAATAAAACGCTTTATTTAATAGCGAATTTAAATTGAGGGGGTGAATAATGTGCTTCGCCCCTTCTGAAATTTAGAAATTAATGAAAATAAAATTAAGTTTAATTGGTAATTTTAGAAGAAAAAAATTATTATTATTATTTTTTTTTTTCCTTAAGAACAAAGACTTTTTTTTACAAATGATAACTTTCTATATGCGTAATTAAACGAAAAAAAAATAATAAAAAAACAATTTAAAAACAAAATACTTCTCAAAAAACGCATTGCATATAAAATATATCAAATGTTTGGAAAACTAAAATAATTTCATCTCTTTTACCTTTCCCTGGTAAGAGTAATGAAAGGCATCCTGATGAAAATTGGTTTCAAAGAATCCCTCCATATTCAACAATTTCCTTTCCACCCATCTTGGCATATAATTCTGGTGACCAAACCCCCCAAAGACAGTTATTTGACTACTCTAAAACAGCCACCTCTTGTTACACTAAGGGAAAAAGTTCATTTTTATGGCCCTTTGCTCCTTTGTACTCTTTTTAAAGTGTCAAGATCTAAACAGGGGAAGATTCTTGTTGACATTTTTCTCTGGTCATTTAGTGATAAGACTTATAACGCTCTCTGTTGAATTTTCTTTTTTAGCTCTTTTAATTACATCATTTAAGTTATCAATTTTAAATTAAAGCATAATTTTTTATTATTTTGTTTAATTGTTTTAAATTATTTGGTTGTTTTTTGTTGTTGTTTTTTTACATCAGTTTGATGAATTATTTGCAACAGTTCTTTTTAACCTAAATCGTGTCATCCATCAATAATTCCAATTCTTAATGAAGCTTCTCGTTGAATAACAATAAATCGTAAAATAAATTTCGAAGGAGGTAAGCAAATGTTTTCATATCATTAAATTATTTAATGCTTTAATATTTATGTACTGTATAGTATAGTACATATAGCATGTAAGTATAGTAAATGTTTTTATTATGTTCGTATATCAAATTCATTTATATAACAGATTAGGTCATGATTATACCGTTTACTGTTTATTGTGTTTGGATTTTGTTATTAATTTATATTATGAATTTATTTATTTTTTAATTGTAAAATAATATTTTGAATTCTTTTTACTTTTAAATAAGTTTATTTTGATTCATAAATAAAAATCAACCTTTAATTTTTTTAAAAAAAAATCACAGTCTTTGTCGATTTTATAACTAATACATTCAGTGTAAATTTCTGTTCTAATAATTAGTTTCCTGGATCGCTAAAAATGAAAATAATCGTCTTAAATTCCAATTGTTCATGCGATTTCCTGACAATTTTGAGGAATCTTAACTAAAATTATTAATTGTAACAATAGTTCATTATTTATGCATTATTTATGTATTCGCATTATTTATTTCGCATTATTATTTCGCATTATTTATGTACGTGAACGAGCAAGAGGCTAAAGCTTTCTATTTTATAGCAAAATCGAACAATGTATTGAGCGCAAATAAATAAATAAATAAAACCTCAACTTGAAAACTAGATGGCGCTGACAATCGCACCCCGCCTCAGGCTAAGATCTAGTTCAGCCTTTCCGAAAAAGATTCCAACTCCTAGCTGATTGGCTACCTCAAAAAGAGTTATTCTATCATTTAACAATTTCTGAATGTAAATAAATCAATGCATCGCAATGATATATATTGATGTAAATATGCAAAGAAGAACTTCTAGTGTCGCAAAATAAAAATTTTTGAATAAAAAACTAGGATTTTATTAAACATTATAAATTATTAAGAAATATTTATTCATGTTTACATAAACTAGTTGGTTATTCTAAAACATTTTTTTTCTCGAATTCTTTCATATAATCTTCAAATTTTATTCGACAGCGAATATTAAGCTAAGAAAATGCTAGGAAGTTATCCAATATTTGCAATTTTAAGAATTTAAGTACATCGAAAATATGTTCCTTTATTTTGAAATTACTTCAATGTTTTTCATAAGGTGTACATTCACACATGATTATTTGTTCATATTGTTAAATTATTAATAATGGCTAGTATAAATATTAGTTATATGTGATTCTAAATATATAATTCTTGTTATTGCTTAGCTGCAGCCACTGGGATATTTTCATTGCTTTTATTGAAGGATTTGCCCTCATCAAATCTTAAAAAGTGGTCATGTTAGAATTTCTACAAACTACTAAGGATTTTTTTTATCTCTCACTCACTACACTACTTTTTTTTGAAAAAGCACGTTACACTACAAAAAAAAATGGCGACTACTGTAATTTCACTACTTGTAGTAGACTACTTCAAATCACTGGTTTTTCCTATCAAAAATTTGGTGAATACTGTTAACCCATGTATATTGACAAGTAGTAGTTTGTTATTTACATCTGTTATTTGTATATATTATATATATTTCTTATATATTTTATATATATTGGAATATATTTCTATATTATAGCTAATATTTAGAGTTATTAATATTTACAAAAACTAGGAAATTTTTCTTTATTTCAAATGCATACATCATTAATAATCATCGATAAAAATATTTTTTTATACCTTTAATACATTTAAACATCTGATTATTTTAAAAGAATTCAATGTGAAAAGTACACGCTAAGTAAAATAAATCAAATAATTTCTATGTTACTTTTATTGAATAAATAGGTACTCAATTCACCGGTAGGATTATTGAAAAAGAAATTTTTTTTATTATTTAGTTTTTTTTATGAACTCCTAAGATTCTGCTTATTAAAGCTTTCCTGTTATCTGAGTGTTTATCTGTATATATGTACAGTCAGCAAAAAAAAAAAGATATCACCCTGAATAATTTTCGTTCTAATGATCGGATTTTCGCGAACTAAGTGACAATCTTAATGGCTCCTGGGGGTGACCTCAAATATGCTAATTAGTTAGTGCTAACTATTAATTAAGTTATGAAATCAGACACAAAAACGTACTTTCTCTGAATAAACATATATTTTTTTTTACATATTTGGAATCCAGATACTTGAATTAGGGGGGGTAGACAAAATTTTGAAAAAAATGGGTGGTAAATAGGGTCGCAACAAAGGTTTATATATTTGGCGAAAGTCCAGAAAACCGCCAAAAAAAGTCGCCAGCGCAAATGATATTTTAAGATAACCCATTGACTAATTCAAAAGAAGAATGCTTAATTTTACTAGGTTGCTAAGCAACCAAGCTCTGACTGGAAAAAAAATTTAAATAATGTTCTGTGATTACTCAGAGAGGTTTAATTAATAGTTAATAGAAAATATCTCGAAGTTTCTAGGTAATAGACAATTTTTAAGCTGATTTCTGTCCAAAAAGCAAAGTTTTTTTTATTTTAATCTCCATTGAAAAGAAAATTTGAATCGATTATAAATTATTTATGATTTTCTAAGTTTTAGAATTTAAATACATGAACATTTTATCTGATATTATTTAGATTATGTTTCTGCTATATTTATTCGAGAATTTCATACTGAAATCAAATTAACATAACTTATTATGGTTAAATACAAAATTTTAGGGATAATCACTTTTACAGCTTTAATCAAGTCTTCTAGGCAAGAAAGTTTGAAGAAAAAAAAAGTGCTTGAAAAATAAAATGTATATTGTATAGTAATTCTAATGCGCATTCACAAGTTTTTCTATAATTTACGATATTTCTTTTTCCTATAACTCAAGGAATTGCTGAATGTTTAGTGGTATTTTAAAAGCATTGAAATAGCTTATGTTTAAGAATAAGATATTGAAATAATATGTTGCATATAGTATGATTCATTGTTTCAAAAATCGCTTCATTCTGCTAGATATTTAGATTACAAGGTTTTCTTTGGATAAAGATGATTAGCAAATAGCATCCCTATGCTTCGATACATTTAGAAACTTGCGTTCGCAAATTCACCATAAAATATCGCACAGCATATTCTTCAATTACGATAAACTACATTTACCACCAAATACTGATACTATGATTATTTTTGTTTTCTTATATATATCTGATATGATACTCTCTTTTTAAACAGAGCTTGTAAGGTCCTTAAGATACTGAAAGGGGGCACGAAAACTTAAAAGATAAAATATTCAATTTCATTAACTCAAAATATCTGGTCTCAAAATTTTAATTTTAAACCAAGCTAAATATAACTTTTACAATATTGATGCTCTTATGTTTTTAAAGACCACATAAATCCTGTTGAAATATGAAAATGCATATTTTTACTTTAACGAGTGTAAAATCCTTATCAAAATAATGATCAAGACCCAAATGTAAAACAGTATAATTGATGATAAAAACTCAACTGGCTTCAAAAAATATGAAGAGGGAAGTAAAAGTCGACATGTTTCGAGCGCTCAAATATATTCACCCATTCTCAAAACTTGTCAAGCTGGAATAACCTGTGACTTTTATTATTGTGCTCAAAACATGTCTATTTTTAACATCATCTATTAATTTTTAAATCAATGAAGTTTTTATATTTTTGATTCAATTTCTTGGGATTATCTATTTAGTTACACAATATATTAAATTATTTCACTCGATATTAAAATAAGTTTTACTTAAGTTATAGGCACAGGTTCTTAGATTAAAAAAAAATAATTCGCTAGTTTGTAAAAAAATCAATGCAGTACAATTTTTTTTGCTGCAAGCCTTAACATTTTAATTTAAGGACATAAAAAAATTCCGTTTACAATTGAAATTTCAAAAGTCGAATGTGAAAATGGAATGTCCCCTAGCACCAGAAATCGAAATTAAATAGTTACTAGGACAACTATTTTAAACAAGTTAATGTTTCCGTCCTACTCGAAGTTGTTTGAAAAGGTATTTTGTATATATAGATTCCAAAGTTTATTCTACAAATATTTTTCGGTATACTTTTGGATTATTTTGATTGAGTTTATTTTTACACCCTTATTTGCTTAAAATTATTAAATAATATGCTTAAAATAAATTATTCAAGCAACATGATTTAACGCATTTATAGTATAATAGTAAACGGGGCTTCTATCGCATATCCTTAACCTTGATACCGCTATCATTAAATGAATGGAATAAGCTTAGATAAATAATAAAAGTTAATTTTTTCCCCGTTTTAATTTTCAAGGAAATATGTTTCGATCAAACAGATTTCATTCTGGAAATAGCGAAATTATTTAGTAGGTCCCTTGAAGCAATATCATTCTTATCCTCTTTTGACGAAATATAGGAAAAACTGGTTTTCACAGTTCTGTAAAAAGTATGTTAGCCTTCTTGCCACGTTTTTTATTATTTTTTTTATTTTTAATCAAAATAAGTACGGAAATTTACGTATTTTTTATTGAATTTTTTAAAATCAGATGATTCTGAAATTCGCACGGCTTCGGAAACTTCTTACAAATTTCAATTTTTAGTGTTTCCTGCTAAACAAAATAAGGCATTGTTCCTGATAACAAATTATACTACAATAATATCTTGGGAATCGTGCTAAAGTAAAAAATTAAACAAAATAGTTTAGATATTATCTGTAAAAAAATCTACATGCAATCATAAAGAAAGAATCATTTAAGATACTGAGATATTTTAAGACGCTTAAAAGTTTTGGCTACGTATTTGACAGCTTTTTATGTTCGGTATCTTTATACTCTTTGTAGTGATTTATAAAACATGGACACTATTTTAGATAATCTATGTTTAAGTCACAAGAAACAAAACAAAAAAGACAATGATTTATATTCTTTTTTCGAAAAAAATAGTATGCTTAGTAAATAATCAGCTGTTTTGCATTAAATAATTTTAAACAGCGGAGTGTTTTTAATTTCTTAACAAGGCTTTATTCTTAGCTAGCAGACAATAATTCTTTTAAAAAAAAACTTGACTATAATGTAAAAAGGAACTTTACTTTAAAGAAAATCTAAATTAAAGTACTAAAAAAATTGATTAGTATATTAATGAAGAAATAATAAATGTAGTAGGGTAAAGAATAAAATTTTTAAAAATGCTAAAATTTAATTAAATAGTTGGTAAAATAGTTCTGCGAAACACTTCCGGACAGATGATTAAAAAATTACTTTTAAGGTTAACACGATATATAAGATGTTGAGAAATTTGCGATGATGTGAGATATGCTTAAATATGTTTACTGCGTATTTTCATTAATATTCATAAAAAATATATACAAGAAACTGATAAATATTTTATTCCAAATCTACTCATACGTATGTATATTGTTGTAATTGTATCAGTTATTGAGAAAAAAAAAACTAAAAAATAATCACTTTAAATAAGCACAATCTGGTGTATAATCATATTCTATCAAAAGCATGCTTTTATAAAACTCGACTTTCGTTGAATAAAATGTTTTTTATTCAATAAAATGTTTTATTCAAATTTCTTTACTTAATTTCAAATAGATTTTTAGAGGACTAAAAAAGAAACATTGTATTTTATAGTTTTAAAAATATAAAAATAAAAAGATTAGCAAACGATTATTAGCGAAAAAAATATGAAAGTTCTAATCAAGCTAAATCAAGTTCTTCGTAAGTTTATCACATTTTACTATTAATCGCCCCAATTAATCATTTTTTCATTGTCGCCAAATTATTTTTTTTTAAATAATTAATTTTAATTTTTCTCATCTTCTAATAAATAAAAACAGTTGAAACTTTAGATTTTTCAATTGAAAAGCAAGTAGATTAATATGGTATAAAAAAATCCATACCTTATAATTCAAAATTGTTTCATCCTCTCTTTAATTAAATAATAAAAAATAATTAATAATTATTAAAAATTATTTTTTTTCATGAAATTATGTTTGGGTAAATGCGTTTTATGAGTTGGTGCAATATTTTTTTGAATTGCTTCATTAGTTTTTAAAATATGACTGAAAACGCAAAAAGTGAAATTAACATCAAGGGGTTCAAACTTTGAATCGCTCTTCTGACCAAACTATGGGGACCACGTTTCCCAGATTGCGGCTACCCCCTATATTTTGAAGATAAGGAATCCAAATATGTAAAAAAAAATATATGTTTATTCAGAGAAAGTACGTTTTTGTGTCTGATTTTGTAACTTAATAATTAGTTAGCACTAACTAATTAGCATATTTGAGGTCACCCCCAGGAACCATTAAGATTGACACTTAGTTCGTGAAAATCCGATCATTAGAACGAAAATTATTCAGGGTGATATCTTTTTTTTTGTTGCTGACTGTACAGCTGCAATGAAGTTACAGTGTCTAATGAAATGTTCACAAAAGTGGCATAAACAATAAGAATTTTTAATGAGGATGGTAAAAACCATGAAGAAATGATTTATTTTACACAACAGCAAAAACTGAGGGAAATCTTATTTTTTTATAGAGTGAAAAAAACTATAGAAAAACTTGTTTTTTCCTGGGACCTTAAAAACTGCATATGTTAAATACTACGTCGAACCATGCATCTGCACAGAATCTTGCTCTTCCCTCCAACAATGCACAATAAATAAAATTACATCCTGCGAATAAAATTTTTGAGACGAAGAAAAAGATTTGTACTAATGTGTTTTTTCTTAATGCTTGTATTAGGGCACCACATAAGGAATAAAATATGCTGATTATTTTAGTCTTTGAAAATTGTAAAATAGATTGTGTAGATAACTGCATATGCTTTCTTTCTTCTTAATGGAAATAATTACCTTATGAACTGATAGATGCAATGCAATAAGTTTTTATTTATTTATTGAACATTCGTTATAATCTTTAAAAGTATTTTTAGTCATAAACTCATGTCAAGTAAAGGAATATATTAAGTACAGAGTTTTCTAAAGAGTGTCCTTTTAAATTTACAAAGTTTCCTTTTAAACTTTTTTTAATCCTACTGTTTTTAAGTATTTGACAAATTTATGGCTTAAGAACGAAACGTGTGGCATTGGAGTAATAATTACCTTTAATTTCTTCAGGCGATCAAAACAATTTTGATATTTTTAATCAAACTTCGTTGTTAAATCTTATAAATTTATCTTATAAGTAATATAAATTATTCACTGAGGTAACCTAATAAATTATAGTTAAATAAAAGAATATAATTAAAAATTGCCTTATAAAATGCATTTAAATATGAAATAAAAGCTATTGGGTGCTTTTGTAATAAATAAGTAAAACACAACTAATTTTGTTCATTTAATAGTTAAAATGAATAATATAATGTTATTTTTTGTAATTGTATATATGCCCTAATGCTTTAATAGATTATTTTTGATAAATAGCTTGCATGCATAACTAACAAACGATGCAATTTTTCAAACTATTTAAGTAAAATTTTCAAGCCATATTCATATCAACAAAATATAATGACATTCATCTTTATTTTGATGATAATATCTAAAAAAATTAATTCTACAATCAATTAAAATTACATTACCTGTTTGCGTAAAAAATGATTTATAAGATATGAAAAAAAAGCATATTTTTCAGTTAGTTCACTAAGTTGATTACAAAAGCTAAGCATCACAAGTGGTGAACTTAAAATTTTTTTTTCCTGTGGTCTTTTAAAAAAGGGTTTCATATTTAAATCTAAAATAATCGCCCTTTAAAAAACGAGTTATTGCGAAATGCATAATCTACTTAAAATTTGTTTTGAAAACAAAAGCAAAAACTTCGAAAAATACATAAGTTAACAATCTAACTATATATGAGTTTCGAAATGCTTAAAATTTATTCAAATAATATAAAGTAAGAAGACACTGCTTTAGAAAATCATAAATTTTTTCAACCATTAAAATCCAGTTTGGTAAATAAAACTAATATTTTCCATTCGGTGTCATTAACAAATCAAAAAGGATGTTTCAGAGATTTCAATTAATCGAACTGTTTTAGAAGGGGAAAAAAAAATGTGATTTTTCTTATATAAAAAATGTTACTTTTTCCATAAATCATTAATAACCATTCTAATTCCATAATATTTTATCTTCATGTTGATATACAAGGAGAAAGAAATGTCTATTTTTGACACTCATAGGACGAGAAACTTAATTCCCACGCAAATTCTCAGAAATGTAGGGAAATTCTTGATGAAGTTTATTGAAAAAGGTATGGTTGAGGGATTTTCGGTAGAAATCGAAGTAATTTACGAAAGTGATACGCCCGATGATTTTTGTTTTTATGTGTATCAAAGATTGAATTATTTCCTCCTTTTTAATCCACTTAGAAAAAGTAAACTTTTTAAAGAATAGTTTATTCTTATCATTTGTAGTTGTGTATTTGACAGTACCTTCATGCAGGAAAGAGGTTATAATTTCAATTAACGACAGAATGTAGATTAATTGTGCATGCGACATTTTGAAAGAATTATTCAATATGGGCACTCTAGCTAGTCGGAAATGGTACGAAATTTCAATTTACGATAAATATCATTTGAGAAAGGAATTCTGATAGTAGCGGTCAGAGAAAAAAAAACGAAGAAAACCTGTATCACCACCCAATAAAATTTATGAGTTCTAGCTAATAAGAATTTCGATTGCGAGAAGCCATAAATAAGTTTTTAAGTTTTCCGATACGATAAATTTTTTGACTAATACAATATGCGAAAGCGTACACAGGTTGTCAGTTCTTAAAAAATTCTTTACATTTCATTATATTACATACATTTTTCATCTGATTAAATATATTTTCTCCTTTTTAGTCTACTTGTTTTTAAGATATTTATTTTATTTTCCCAGATGTAATTTATTTATTTTAAGTAATCATTTGGATATTACATTTAAACTCATTAGTTTGATGGAAATGTAGTTCAAAATCTAACAAAGTTCTGATTATCACAAAATATAAAGAAAATTTAGATAAATAAGGATAGGGTTGTAAGTAGAGATTAATCGCTTTGGCCAGAGCTCCTAAAACTTAAAAGAACTTTAAGAATTTATAATTTTTTAATTGTTTTCTGGGTAGTTTAGAGGAATCGCGTCCCCCACATGTATATTTGTTATTCAATCATCTAATTGTGAGACATAGTACCCTATAAGCGCATTCTATTGCAACATGTTAAATGAATCACACGTTACATTTAAAATTAAATACAAATAAAACAAAAATAGGATAATTTGTTTCATATTAAATTTATTGTGACAATGGGTTAAAAAAGAATAATTTCCAGTTTTAGGGAAGGAGGGACACATTCACCCTCAGAGCAAAGTGAATGGAATTTAATTACACTTCTCCCCTTTGTTCACTTTCGAAAAATAGGTTTTTTTACATTCCTCTCCACTTCCTCCGACCTGCAGGGAGCTATATGGCAAGAAATTTACGTCAAGCAAGCACATGTTCTTTTTTTGTTTTTTTTTTTCATGCGTTGAACATAAAGCTAACTGAAAGTACCTATAACTTACAGTATTAAAGTGGAAGTTTTCAACGTTTCAGTTTTCAAAAAACCAACGATTTTTTTAACACAATGTTTATCCAATAATTCTGTAATAGGAAATCTAATTTTTTTAAAAAACACTAATTAAATAAACTATCTAAATAAATGAGGGCAGAGTTTTAATAAATTATGTACAAAATTTTTTGCAAATCTTAATAATTTTCAACTTTTAATATTTTTCAAATCGATGGAAAACTTGGTTAAAGTTTCTGTTTATTTATTTATTTTTTAAATTTTTTTTATAGTTTCAATGCTGATCAGTGTCGTATTTAACTAGCAGATAGCAAGATGGGATTTCTATCCCTATGAGCCAAATTGTTGAAAAATAATCAAAATTAAATTCTAGACTAAAATGCTTTTTTCTTTTAAATATTCAAAGTTTAATTTGCTACTTGTAGGCTCCATAACTTCTTCAAATTTCTATTTGCTTCACGAAAAAATTAAACGAGATGTTTATTATTATTGCTGTTTATTTTGTATGTAGGGCGTTTATTATTATTATTAAATTAAAAAATTGGTGATATATTATATGGAAAATGTCTTTAGAAAAACCACATATCATTCAATAAACACAATCAAAATTATCTAAGTATAATGGAAATTATATCAGTACACAGTTAAATTTTAAACTGAATCGACTGGAAATTTATGAATTTAGTTGAAAATCATTAAGTAAAGCCGCAAAATTTTATTCTAAGTAAAATTTAAAAAACAATGCCAAGTTCGTTTGATTTAAGTTATCAACCATATATGTAAGGAGAGCAAAAACTTAGTTTGTCCCCGGATGCAGTAGCTATTGAAAGTTCAGAAGCTGGTATTTTTTTCATATTAGTTTCATAAAATCACATGATTAATTGAAACTAGTTTGCGTCTATTGGTGTAGTCCAGAATATATTTTGTATGTATTTGGATTTTTCGGAATAATCGATGCAAAAATAAATGCTGCACTAACAGTAATTTCTACATGAAGATAATAAATACATTTTTTTATTTATAATTATTTAACTTGTTTTTTGACATTTTTAAAACTGAAAAAAAAATATTTTCGTTTTTTTTTTTTTTTTTTTTTTTTTTGTACACGCTAAAAATGTATTTTTTGCTAGACGTGACATTATTTTATTAATAATCTTATTAATGCTATTTGCTGCTATAAAAATTACAATATATATATTCTTTTTTTTTCTCAAATAGTAATTAAAGTAAATTTAAAAATTTATAAACTGCCAAATTAAACGCTTTTTGCAAAGGATCTGTTATGGGAATCGATTTTTCAAGAGTTGACTTTTGAACAGTTTCCAATTGCAATCACATATTATGTGATCTTAGAACCGAACAAAACCAATTGTGACAATTCTAGTGATTTATTTTTTAAAAAAAATTTCCTGGGCCACAAGTTATTTTTTTCAAACTTTCTGGGTGTTCCGTAATGCTTTCTAATATGCATATCAAATTTTTGCAAAAAATTAAGTGAAATTTTTTATTATTATTATGGATTCCAAGTTAATATTCATGTAAAAAGTATTCGAATTTTATATTATTTTTAATATTTCCAAGACGAGGCAAAACCAACAAAAGTTGTTCGAGGAAGAAGCACATCGAAACAAATGATTGCCTGTTTCTTCGGCATTAACGGTCATGTGGCAACAGCAACGCAGGACGGTCAATTCTGAATGGTACACGACCATTTGTTTGCCAGAAGTCATCGGAGAAATTCGAAAAAAGCAGAAGAACAGGCAAATCATTCTTCATCATGACAATGCGAGCTCTCACACATCGACTCAAACAAAGGCATTTCTGACGGAGCGAAAGATCGAACTGATGGGTCATCCGCCGTACAGCCCTGATTTGGCACCCAATGACTTCTTCTTATTCCCACACATCAAAAATAAATTACGTGGACAACGATTTTCGACCCCCGAAGAAGCGGTTGATGCATTCAAAACGCATGTTTTGGAGTTACCTCAATCGGACTGGAAAAAGTGCTTCGAAAATTGGTTCAAACGCATGCAAAAGTGTATTGATCATCATGGAGAATATTTTGAAAAACAATAAAACCAATTTCGATCCTACATATTTGTTTTTTCATTATTATGCCAGAAATATAAATAGCAACCCTCGTAGCCCATTTCCATCGACAATTGTATCTTGCACTCATATTGACACAGAATTTTAGCTATTATGAATGCCCTACCCAATCGGAAAATAATTTAAATTTTAACTGCAATATTCCATCGACACAGACATTCATCGATCAAGATTTCATCAGAAAGACATCAAGATTCTATTGAGTAAACAAGTTTAATAAAATAAAAAGGTTATTTATATTTAAAAAAATATTTTTGAGTGATAAAAAAATTTGTTTATCAAAACAACAACAAAAAATTTTACCAAACTGTAAAATTATGAATGTATCTCTTTCAATTAAAATGCTATTCATCTTAGTTTCATTTTTAACGTATCTTAAACTAGTAGGGCGTTGGGCCCATGTTCAAGAGGTCGTGAGTTCGATCCCCACCAAACGAAGACTCCTTGTTTACATAATATAACTGGTGCATGCTAAATCTGTCAGGGTTACTAAGTCTTCTAAGTTCCCATAACAAATTAATACCTCTGCTGGTACTGGATCAGTGATTAATCGTGCTCTAATTCAAATAGCGATGGATGAATGGTGTATGAATGTGTCCTCCCTGTAAAACGGGCTGTGACGTATGAGTGTTGTCTTCGGATCATTCTCAGCGATGTTTCTTAGACCGTCAGCAATAGCCCATAGTGCTGCTCAATGGTGACGTAATGAACCGCACTGTACTAGCATCAAATATAACTTTAAAAAAAAAATACTATTTAAATTTTAAAAAAATTTTGATTGCTAAAAGGCGATTACAGGTTACCTGTTGACAAAATAGTTATCTAATTTGATTTTCATTTTTTTTACCCTCTTTATATGTGATATTCACCTGAATTAGTATTCAAAACAATCCAGTCTGAACTGTAGGTTAGAATTTCTGATTCTTAATTAAAACAATAAAAATATCGTTCAAATGATGGAATTATCTTTTATTCACAACTCAAGAAGTATTTATGGGATCTCTCTGGTCCCATATCTCAAAAATAAACCCATCAATTTAATGCATAATAAAATTGAAAGTGAAAAAAAGAATTATAAAAAAATTATCAAATAGCGGCGGTCGCCATAGCAACGATGCATGCGTACTGTTTACTATTACTCCTAAACACAGTTGAAAAGTGTGATAACATCCAAATAAGGTCCGCAAGCCATCAAACCCAAAACAACACCTATTTTGCCAATGGGTAAAAATTAAAATACCATTAAAAATCACTAAGCAAAATAAAAACTCTTAACGCAGAAGAATGTGAGATAGGAGAAAAGTGTTGTAACCATTCCACTATCTTTCTCTTTTGCAACCCCACTGTTCAGGACAAGCCTTAAACCAAAAGTTAAATATCAGAAAATCTAGGCATTACCAATGCATTGGACATTGCAGAGACAGGTTTGACATCCGAGATTGTCGTGGAATATCGTCTTTGCATGTTAATAAAACAAATAAGAGAAAAACGAAGTTTCTGAAGAAACAAATTTATTTAAAAACATAAAAAAAAATGTTACAAACAGAGTGACGAAAAGAAAGAATACACAAATGATCTTCAACAGAAGCTTAAATACTGATAACGGGTGACGTCATGATCCACGCAAGAACGACCAACAGCAAATGAAAATAAACTGGCCGATCCCCGCAGACCATGACCTCACCGACACAAGTTGAATGCATGAGATCGAACCTCATACCTTTATTTGTCTAACATGCGGCCCCCTCTCATGCCTTCAACTTTTACAAAAAAAAAAATACAGTTTATCAAAATCTTCAATAAACTAAAGAAATATTTAATTTCCTTAAACTAACACTTAAGTTCTTTCATTCCTGTAACCATCCAAAAGATTAAACTTTCACAAATACTTTTGAACAAAAATTTTCAACTTCTAACTTAGTTAAAGGTTTTGTAAAAATGTCCGCTAAGTTAAACTTACTCCTAACGTGTTTAACAGCAAAAAATTATAAGCAATATCACTAACATTATTTAAATCAAAATTTAGTTGCTTAAGTCTACTTTCCTCCAAAAGTAATTCGTCTAAAATGTTCTTAAATTTAAATTTAGTGTCCTCCCATCTATAAATAATTTGAACAATACCTTGAAAGTCCTTGGGTAAGTATCTTATAAGTTGGAATCCTTGGTATAGGTCGTCCACCGGATGTCCTGCTTCTTTCAGCTGAGAAACCAGGTTTTTCAATCTCGCTACAAATATTCCAACTTCTTCTCCTGGGGTGTATTTCAGGTCGAAGAATTGGTCCAGGAGTTGAACAACTCTCGCTCTCGTAGTTGGCTCAAAATGTTGTTTTAGGATTTCCCAGGCTTCAGCACCATCAGTTGTTGCTGAGATCAGACTTCGGTATTCGGGTTCAATACTAAGAAATATCGACGTGTACGCTTTGTCACGTCTCCAGAGGTATTCTTGACTTTCTTTTCGACTTGCTTCTGTAGGTAGGGCAGGCTCAGTTTTGGAGATAAAACTCCACACTCCTCGGTCCATGAGGATTACTTTGATATTTTCTTTCCATGTACTCCAATTTGACGAATTCAGGAAATCTATATGCAAATTCGATTCCATGATGAAACAGTTACAATTCAAAGATTCTTAAAGGAAATATCGTTCTAGACTAGATACCAAACTTCGTAATCCTTAGAAGTAGCCATCCAATTCGGATGTGCAGACTTATACTCCGAACAAAAGTTCTTTTAAAAACTCTTACTACTAGTTTTGTCAACTGGAGAAAAATTCTTTAGAAGAGTCATATTTTGATAATGTTCTATTGTTTTTTTTTTTTTTTTCGAATCCTCAGCATCTTTAAGTACACCATAACCAACTTGAGATTTTACTGTCGATTCACTTTGCAAAAATGGCGTGTGGGAACGGCCCCCATCTTAAAGATTCTCCATTTGAAGTTGACAATGACTTTGCTGAGTCCAGGCTAAGGAAAATTCAATATTCAAGACGATAGAAAATAAATCCCGGTTATGCCTAAAACTTGGCCCATAACCATGACATCCGAGATTGTCGTGGAATATCGTCTTTGCATATGGCCTCGATGGGATATCCTATCGCATGCTACGCCATTTGAATTCTGCGTCTTTTCTCAATGTTCTCTTGCTTTTCAACAGAATATGGACCGAACAAATATATCCAACTGGCTGGCGTGAAGCTATAGTTATACCGATTTTAAAGCCAGGTAAGGACCCATCGAAACCTCACAATTATCGTCCCATAGCACTAACTAGTTGTTTCAGCAAGATTTTAGAGCGTATGGTTAATTCTTGACTAATTTATTTTCTCGAAAAGAAACATCTTATTTCTGCTTTTCAAAGTGGATTTCGTAGAGGCAGGTCCGCAATGGATAACATTGTTTCCTTGGAATCTCGTATTCGTAATGCTTTTGTCCGGCGAAGCCATATTGTCTCTATATTTTTCGATATTGAGAAGGCTTACGACCGGACATGGCGATACAGTATTCTTAAGTCTTTGTATGACATGGGCTTCCGAGGTCTTCTACCTACTTTTATCAAAAACTTTTTGCAGCAAAGATATTTGACATCCGAGATTGTCGTGGAATATCGTCTTTGTATGTTAATAAAACAAATAAGAGAAAAACGAAGTTTCTGAAGAAACAAGTTTATTTAAAAACATAAAAAAAAATGTCACAAACAGAGTGACGAAAAGAAAGAATACACAAATGATCTTCAACAGAAGCTTAAATACTGATAACGGGTGACGTCATGATCCACGCAAGAACGACCAACAGCAAATGAAAATAAACTGGCCGATCCCCGCAGACCATGACCTCACCGACACAAGTTGAATGCATGAGATCGAGCCTCATACCTTTATTTGTCTAACAAGGTTGACATTAATGCTATAAGTAAAAACTAGCTGATTGTTAATGTTTTAAAATATACCTTTAGAACTCTCGCTGATATGATTTAACATCTAATGTGTCTTTAAATGTATGTACAGGGTTCCCTGGAAAATCTTTTTCAAAATTAACAGAAACTTATTTATTTCAAATATTTATCTAAGAATTGAATTCAATTTAGCTTAAATTGATTAGAAATAAAAAATTGATGAGCAAAAACAGCAGTTTTTTTATCATTAGACATAAAATAATATAAAATATTGGAGAATCAGTCATTTCGCAAGTCACGAAAGTGAACATACAGGAAATTCTACGTTTGAAATTTCCATATTTTAATATTTAGTTGGTCCACCTTTTGAATTTAAAACAGCTCTCATACGATTAGGCATTGAATAGACCAGTCCTTCGGTTACAGTGCGGGGGATTTTTTGCCATTCTTCAAGCAATGCCTTTTTAAGATTGTCTTTGCTTTTAATTTGCCCTTTTCTGATACTTCTGTCCAGTTCATCCCATAAAATTTCGACAGGATTCAGGTCGGGGCTTTGAGGAGGGGAGTGCAGCTGTCTTGGAGTGTTGTAAAACAGCCATTCCTTGACAACACCAGCTGTGTGCTTTGGATCCTGATCTTGTTGGATCCTGATCTTGTTGGAATATCCAATCATTTCCTATGCCTAATTTTCTCACTGATTGCTTCAAATTGTTTTTCAATATATTCAAATAGACAAAACGATCCATAGTGGTTTCTATAAAAACTAAATTGCCAAAACCTGAAGCTGAAAAACAGCCCCAAACTATCACTGAACCTCCGCCATGTTTTACTGTAGGAATCAGATTCTTCAATTCTAACTCTGTTCCGGGTTGTCGCCAAACTTTTTGCTTACCATCCCAGCCAAAAATGTTAAATTTAGATTCCTCTGTAAAAATAACTTTGCTCCAGTAATCGAAATTATCGTTTTCATGAAGATGCGCAAATGCTAATCTTTTGTCTCTATTGACTTTACTAATGAGAGGTTTTTTACGAGGAATTCGGCTATTATATCCTTCTTCTCTCAAGGCTCTTCTAACACATTCTGGATTTACATTAGTTTCTTTAACATTTTCAAGATGTTTGGCTATGTCTACTGCAGTAGTTTTCGGATTATTACGAATTGTTCGAATGATTTCTCTTTTATCTCTACTGTTCAATTTTGGTGGTCTACCAGTACGAGGCAAGTTTTCCGTAGTTTTTGTCAAATTATATTTCCTTGTTATTCCTTGCACTGTAGCTCTACTTCTACCAATAATTTGACTTATTTGATTGAGTGATTTTGCCTCATTTTTCAATTTAATAACCAGTTCTCTGATTTCTAATGATGTTTCAGTTCTTTTAGTTGCCATTTTGCCATCTCGGACAACACGAGATTACCAATGAAACGATCGTAAGTATTGCCTGAAAATGAATCTATTGAAGATGACAATCAACTTCAATCAATTCAACTGAAATAAAAAAATCTCTTATACAGATGGCTAAAAGCTATAGAAAGTGCTATTGAATGTCAAGGATGGCGCCAGACTCTGCCCGACGAGGGGTCAAGTCTCTCCCGACAGGGGGGCTCAAACAAATGAATTCAAAATATTTAAATTAAAACGAATTTTATACTTTACATTTTTTTCTCACATCATATTTTTCAAAAAAAAAAAAAAAAAAAAAAAATTTCTAAAAATCTAAAATCACTAATATTGATACCATAGCGTGCAGATTTTTTTTAATGTGTAAATTTAAATCTAATTCTTTTCTTCTTTCTGCTATCGATGTATTTTGTACTGTATGGTGCAATTTACCATACATTGTAAGCGTAAAAATTACTTCTGTAATAAGGAAAAATAGTTGTAGCAGTAAACGCTATTTCAAAAAATTTCTACGCTTCTTACTCTCATAACGTAAAAGTTATTCCTTAATAAAAATTTGAAATTTCATGCACATTTAACAAAACATTTTAAGAACATTTTGATATAAAATGTTATTTTTATATTCATCGGTTGGCTTTCGAATTATTTAAATGTTTTGTAAATAAAGTTTTAAGTACATTTTTCGCATCCACGTATTCTATCTAAAGATATCATGCCCCGTTTTGAACGAACTTCGAAATGGTTATGTCCATAAAATTGTAAAATTCGAATTTTTTTTAATTGTTACGTAGTATAATTTTACGGACAAAAAAAGGGCTATTTTAATCAGGGGAGTCGATGTTAATATATATTGTAAATAAAAATAAGGTAAAAATTTCTCCTTGCGATTCCTTTTTCTTTTCAAAGATGCTTTTAAAGTGAACATCTATGTCCGGCAAAATGCTAATTTCTTCATTTGAAAAAAAGAGTAAGTCCATCGGCTTAAAATATAAGATTAAAAAATTATAGCATAAATTTGTAATTATTTTTCAATTTACAAATTTTTAATTTGCGTCCGAGAAACGAATATTAACTAACTTACATTTTTTTTAAAAAATTGCCACTCATGGCTGCTGTTGGTCTGCCTATGTTTTTGTTTCTCTGCAAAGCTGAAAGCACACTTTCTACCAAGATTTCTGTTTCGCCCTGCAGAAGCTTTTTACATATTGACTTACACCTGCAACGAATAACCTTTCACACAGTTAATTAATTATTGTAACATTCTTTCCTCTACGATTTAAATTTGCTTTTGCTTTCATAGTTACGAATTTTAAGTCACAAAAAATGAACACTGAAAATTATGAAGTTAGGGGACAAAATTTCGAAAAAAAAGACTTTCTTTTTTATTTCTCAGGACTTATTTGACCGATTTTGCTTAAATTTTGTATTTTGACATTTAAAATTGCAAATGATGAAAAAATTGTACAACTTACATTTCTTAAGTTTCTCGACTTCCCTTAAATAAAGCAATTATAAATGTTTACTAAAAGTTTTATTTTGCATGAAATTATCTTTAGAAAAACGAATAGGAATTGATTGATCTGATTGGAATTGTATGCAAAACTTTTTCAATTCGCTTAAAAAAAATTGGGATATAGAAAAATACGCAAAAATTAAAATTGACATTAAAGGGTCCTAACTTTCAAGCGCGTTCCTGAAAAAAAACTATTAAAACAATATTTCTAGATTGAAACTACTATATTTTGGAGGTCAGAAATCCGTCGAAAAAAAATTATGTTTAATCGGATAACGTTTTTATGTCTTATTTCCTAACTTAAAATATCGTTTGGACTAATTAATTAGTATATTTGATGTCACCCTCTCGAACCATTAGGAATGAGTCTTAGAACATGAGGAGCCGAACTTAAGATTAAAATTTATTCCGGTGGGTTAATTTTACATTCATTTGAAGTATATGTCAATATTGCTGATAATAGCAAAATAATTTTTCTTTTTTATAAAGAAAGGTAATTTAGCTGGTGGTTATCCATGTATATATGCTTTGATAATTTTAACGATTATGATTGAAAGAGGAAAATAAGGTGAAATGATGTTCACTTTCAATATTAATATCAGATATAAATAAATAAAAACGTCTTTTATTTTGGCCTCTTTTGTTAATTTCATAGTATAATTGCATAGTAATATCTTCGAAATAATAGCTCATTGTTAATGAGGATAATATCTCAACCTCCTCAAGAGCGTTTTACGTTTTCATTGAATCGAAAAAATTTTCATACAATTGCAAAAATTCGTTTTTCCAAAGGTAATGCCATGCAAAAAATATATTTTTAAATAGTTATGAAATATTTAATATTTTTTATATTTATAATATGCGTTGGAAAAATTCTGAATCCCGATTTTTGAAATCCCCATGTAGTAAATGGTGACTGATGCACGTTAAATCTGTCGAGTCGCTAAGTCCTCCATGTTCCCATAACAAATCAAGACCTCTGGCGGTACTTATCCAGGAGTTCCCTTGTCTTCTGGATTGGTTCAAAACTACAAGGCTACGGAGTTGAACATTAGTAGTCGGAAACCCGAATATTGGATCGGTTGTTCAACGACGGATAAAATAAAATAGCAAGATAAAATAATAAAACTTTTATATAATTTTATGGAAGGTAATTTTAAATTGTAAAATACAAAATTTGAATGAAATCGGGTGAATAATTCGAGATAAATAAAATTTTAAGCAGACTGACTTTTTTAAAATTTGATAACTCACAAACTAATAGATCGATTGTTCTGAAAGTTTGTATTTTGAAATTAAAAGGATGTCAAAATATGTAGATCATACAATTCAATATATTTAACAATTATTTAATAAAAAATAATTATTTAAAATTATTTTTGCTTAAAAATTTGTATATAAAATGTTTTTTGTAATTTTATGCAAACATTTTTCAATACACTAAAAAAGTTCTCGAGATAATGGACTATAATCGAGGAGTTAAGTTAAAATTAAAGGACCCAAACTTTCCAACCCTCTCCTTGCCATAACTTCAGACCATATCTTCCAGATTGCGGCTATTTCCGCGTTTTGAAAAGTAAAAATCTAAAACTTTAGACAAACTTGAATATTTATCCAGAGCAGAATGCGCTTTTCTGTTTATTTTCGTAACTTAAAATATGGTATTGACTCTTTGAAGGTGAAAATATGATTAAATCAAAAGTTAATCAAGGTGTTCCCTTTTTCCATTTCATACACTGTACATAAAATAAGTCAATGAGAATCTGTTATGTTGATTAATATATATTTTACAATATTGAATACGAACAGTTTAATTGTTTTTCTTAATCAATCAAGAATCTTTTTATTACTAAGAAACTGATTTCAAAAAAATTTTTTGGTCATTGTTTTTCTTTTTTTCCGACTGCATATTTATTGCGTTGATTAAAATACTATAAACCTTGAATCCGAATAAGTAAGTGATTTTCCTCATTTAAAAGTATTAAAAAAAAAAAAAAAAGATTTAAAAATTAAACAAAAATTTTTTTTTATTCTTATACTTTCATTTTGCTTCAAAATTTCAAAAAGCAATTATGTGATCCCATAAACCATTGATGAACACATTACATAAAAAAGAATTCCTAAAGAAGGGGACCTGCCTCTCTTTCTATCCCCCAGGCTTTTGTCAGTTTTTCCCCCAGAAAAGAGGTGTGATTGTCCTTTTCTCAGTTCTACAGAAGAAAGAAAAGCAGTTTGAAAGATAAGTTTCCAAGAAAATGAAGATGTGTCTGCAGGGAGGGGGAAAGGATTTCGAAAAGTCGTCAATTTCACCCATGTCTAATCGCATCCCGTCTTTAGTTTAACAATGTATGGCAAAGTTATGAGTAGTGCAGTGAAACTACAATTACATAGAATTTACAATATATTTTACTAATTTTTGTTACTAATTCTTAAAAATAAATAAATAAAAACTAAAAAGTCAACTACGATAAATTTTATTAAGCATTTGCAAATGAATTTTTGACACAATTTAGAAAAAAATGTGACCAGACTATTTTCCCCAAGAGACTTTAAAATTTTCCCGATGGGGGGGGGGGGGCATGCCCGACAGGGGTGCAATTGCCCCCCCTGACCCCCTACTGGCGCCGCCCTTGTTGAATGTATAGAACAGCAAGAAGAGGCGACACCAGCCTTCCTGTTATCCCTAAAAAAATGGCGAAACATTGATGCAGAAAAGCACCAAAGTAAGATAAAACAAAAAACAACAAGGGACTTTTTTAAGTAAAAACTCTAATTCTCGCGAAGCATGCTCTTTAATTTAAGTAAGTTTTTGAAATGTATGTGGAGTACTCTTATAAGTTTTGTAATTGCTAAATATATTACATTATTATTACCTACACTTTTCCTTTCCTTTTTTATACTTTTCACTTTATCGGTTGTCCGAGTTAATCATGATCTACGTTAACTTGGACAATTGGGACTCTACCATATTTCAATTTAAAAGAAAATTATACAATGGCTGTTAGTTTTACGCTAATCAAAGTAAAGCCAAAAGAGTTCAAATTCTACACATGGGGAATCCTGGATACGGCACTTTGAAAGATATCCTTTATTTAACCGACTTATAGAATACAACTAGCTTCTTTAATATAGGAGATAAAGATATTTTTCTGTCTTTATTTGAAAGAAGAAACTATGCTGTGGTGAAAGCAAAGTCCGATAACTATTTCCATCCCCTCAGCTAAATCTGATATTTGAATGAGCAAAATTAAAGAGGATGGTATAACAGATTATGGAGAAACATGCTTTCGAATTGAAAAAACAAATGGATACAAAAATGGAAATCTCGAGAGATAGATTTGTTGTTAGTAATAAAATTATTAGACAGATTTGTTGTTAGTTATATTATCTAAAGGACTCCATACAATTCTCGAACTTATGTTAGAAAAAGCTATTTTGATAGCAGCTCAGTTAGAGCAAGTTGAAAGCAGCAAGCTCAACGGAGCGCAAAGCTTAATAGCGAAAACATAAGCCGCATTAACTCCAGTCGCCAAACTGTTACTAACTTAAAAAGAAGTCAGTTATGAAAATGAATTTTAAAATGAAGCACAAATGCTAAGTCATGTAAAAGGTGCGGTTGAGATTTCCACAAATGTATATACTGTCCTGTAAACAATTAAATATTTATACCAAACGCAAGAAACTAGAGCATTTTTCAAAAGCTTGTAAGTTGAAATTGTATGTTTTTCAAAATCAGCAAAAATAAGCCTGCTGAAAATGAAATGCGTTTAGGAAGTGTAAAAAACGAAAAGAAATATGAATTTCTAATGCTGATTTCAATGTAGAATTAATTATCAAAATTTAACTCTAATTTTATAATTTTGTTCTCAACTTATTCAGACTTTAATGATGAGAATCAGATTTCATAAACTTCAATGTGTACTATTTTGCTCAATTTATTAAAATAAAAAAACATGAAAAACAACGTGATGTTTCACAAGATCCAATAATAGAACAATAACAAACATAACAAAAAACTTAAAAAATATTTTATTTATTAATAAATTCTGAACCTTACCAAATTATACAACAGTATGACAATATTGTAGAAAATCTTTTACAAAACACAATTGCTGTATATGTCACCTGGGGGGAAAAGCTCCCATACCACGCGACCTTTTGAAATCAGACTGTTTCCGCCTGTTATGATTTCCTATTCTCGCTTTGGATCTATCTTTTTGCTGCCTATCATTTTCTGTCGTTCGAGAGCCTAAGAGAAAAAAAATATATTATGTGCAGCTGCAATAATAATTTCAGTCAAAATATAACATAAGCTAATAATTTACTAGCTTCAGACCAGAATGATGTCATAATGATAAATGCTAGGCTCAATAAACATTAAAGTTTGCTATTAATGCTTATTAAGCCTGCTGGTTTAAACATTTTATACATCAGACAAATAATTTTTTGTGCATTCTTCGCCTTGTCTTGTTACGCTTGATTCATTTTGAAAACTCCTTTTCTATGAAATGAACTTTTTATTTTTTGAAAACTCAAAGAACTCTTTTACGCTGAGTTAAAAATATGTTACTTTGCTGAGGAGAATAAGTCAAACAGAAATAAAACTCAAAATTTTCCTTGTTTAATTTAAGCCATGCATGTCATTCTTTAACAGTTTCCCTGATTATCCCGAGTTAACTCGGGTATCTACATATTGCAACTATTTACTATCCCGAGAAAACTCGGGTGTAGCAGAATTTGTCAGTTTGTTTTGTTTTATCACGTTTTTACTCCGCTGGAAGCAAATAAAACATAGTCTGCAGTGTTTGGAAATTTGCCAAATGTTTGGGAGTTTTGCTGTTGGATTGTGGGACTGTACAATTTGTGCTATTGCATATACGATGGCTACAAAATTTACATAGAAAAAAAAAAGAAGAAACAAAAATGATCCTATTGTTTACTAATTGTTAATTATTAAATGTTACTAGTGTTTGGAAATTATTACTTTGTGTTGTTCATTGTTTCAAAAACTATCATACAAAGACTAACATTCAACTTTTTTCATTTGCCCGAGATAACTCTGGATAGCAAACTGGTAAATTAAATAATTTTTACACATAAAAAATTTTTAAAATTCAACTTAAAATTTGTGTATTATGTCTTTATTAAAAAAAATTTTTTTTCTTCATAAAAATGTGGTCAAGTTCCAATGAAATTGATATTTAATGTATGCACAGGTGGTTGGTTAAATATAGAAAGTGACTATTTAGCCTGGCCAAAAATTTTTTTTTTTTTCAAAATGGAAAATAAATAAATATATATATACCTCCTTGTCTGAATTTATTCCTCCGTTCTCTCAGGATCTCCGGATTAATGCAGAAATCTTGAGGTTTGTCTCTCAAGTCATCGCCCCTTTTCTAAATAAAAGAAGAAAGCATGGTCAGGCATATTTACTTATCAAATCGCATTTCAATAGAAAGAATGATAAAACTAATGAAGAAAGTAAGGATAATAATATTAATAAGGCTCTTGCACAAGTACTTCATTTTGAAGCCTTATGTCAGACATAATTACAACAACATAGCAATGAAGGGTAACTCAGAAGCATAGCTATAATGTTTTGCAACAAGACTATTAATAATTATACATTTTTCCGAAGTTATTCATCAAAATTAATAACACACAACTCCAATTAAGTATATTGTTATCATTTTAGTAAGAACAAAATTACTTGGTTAAATACTAGATGACTTAGTAGTTTGATACTTAATATTTATGTATCACTAAACTGTAATGCAAGGTGGCGCTGTAAGAGAGAGAGAGAGAGGGGGGGGGTAATCAATGTTGGGGTCAGGTTTTCTTTACTTATGTAACATGGCCAGAATTAGTGAAAATTTTTCACATTTTTGCTTACATATTTAATTGGAACTAAGTCTAACAATCCTTTGGCACTACTTAAACTAATAGCAAAAACCAAATTCCCCCCCCCCCCTCTAAAAAACAGTGAATTTTAATCTAACTCGATAGTGGTGTCACAGTTACAAAAGAAAGCTATTTCCACACTTTGATGTGGATGAATCTAGTGGTCTGCTAACCAATCAGAAGTGACTAATGAGAGCACCTCATGGCACTAAAAATAAACTTAATCCTCCTTTGCTAGTTGGCTTTTACTTGAACCCGTTTTGAATTAAGATCTGAGGGGAGGTCTGAAGATCTTAAATGTTAATGTTAAGATCTGAAGATCTTCACATTGACATTTAAAAATCAGTTAAACAGAATTCATTTAGATACATGATCCTACAGACAAAATTGAAATTTACAATATCTTAATTTAGCAATTTATTTTCAAAAAAGACTAATTTGGGAAACTGCTCTTTTGGTTGGTATTTTACCAATATAAGTCAGAAAATTTGACAAAAATTAAAAGGTTTTCTGAATGAATATTAAGTAAATCTGATCCTTGCTTAAGTTCTCGCCTTGTCACAATCAATGCGTTAGCTAATATTGCACACATTTAAGACCTTGCTACAGAAATGGTGGTTGAAATTTCACACGAAGAGTTGTTATTAAGGGAGTTTTTCAAGAAAAACAAAAAAAAATTTAACTCCATATTAACTGCCATACTTTTATAATACCCATCTTTTATATACTTCATCACATCTTTACAATTTTAACCTCTACAAAGTACCGTATTTTACGGTTTATTATCCGTGGATTACCTGTCAAAAAAAGGTTTTCACAAGGTGCGGGCTATCGGCCGATGCGGAGTATCTGCCGAAATGTTTTCACCACAAGCCAATCTCAAACTTTTAATTTAACTTATGTAGAGATAATATAAATCGCAAAAATGAAAAAGGTTTAAAAAAAGAAATAAAAAATTATCTAAAATTAAGGAGAAATAAATTCTACAAATTGGCAAAAATGAAAAATAATAACCATTTTTTAAATAAACCATAAATCATTAAAGAATAAAAATAAACTTAACTATTTTGAATTAAATAAAAGAAAAAATGATATAAATGATCATGACGAATTATTTAAGGAATTTGTAATCAAAGCTCTTAATAACATCTTCTAAAAGTTTTAATGATTAATTTCATTTGAAATAAAAATAACAATTAAAAAAAAAAAAAACGTAAACTTGCAGTAACATTTAGAAAAGCATCATCCTTCAAGAAAAAAAATAAATTCAAGTCAAATAACAATTGTCGATTATATAGATGACTTCATTTCAAAAATGTTTCATTCACGATCAAAATAATCTTAATATCCCTTATATCTTTAAGAATAAAAATAAAAGTCACTAAAGTTTTCAATAAAAAGAAAGAATAATCTTTTATTTTCTTTGTAAATGCTTTTTTAGCAAAACAATATTTAAATTATAGCAGCCTTCAAAAATCAGCTTAATTTTTTTAAAAAAATCTATTTGTAAAATTTAATTATTGACAAAAACTTATTTTAATATTAAAAAAAAATCTGAAAGGAGAAAATTATGCAATTCCTGTGAAATAAAAAAAACACGTGTATTGAAACCACTTCGAGTTGCCTCCACCCCTTAAATAACTTACGCCTAGTGAGGAGATCAGGATTGAGAATAATAAAGATCTCATATTTCGTACTTTTCTGTCCACTTACCCCTACCCCACTTGAATCCCCCTTTCTTTTATCACTTTTGACCTCATACTGCAGAACTCAGGTTTTTCAACTCCGTCTACATTCTTTTACACATACAGTTAAGGAATTTATGTGCTTCGCTTGAAAAAAGGAAACTTCCCTTAGTTCCAGGCTGAAACTTACTGAATATGTCCCGCCTTTTTCGGTGTTGAAAGTGTAATGCTGGAAAGCAACATTGCGCATGCCTCAGTAGAAACTTCTCGGCCCCCCAAAACGAGTTTCGGGTGTTTCTCACCTTACCTCTTTCACAATCAGCTAGTGAGATTTGTTTAGGATTTTCGTTTGAGTTGTGAAAATTTTGAGTAAAAAGCGTGTTAGTTATACTGCTGAATTTAAATTGAAAGTCATAGATAAAGCAGAGAAGGATGGCAATCGTGCTGCGGGGAGATTTTTTTTCGATCGACGAATCAAATATCAGGCTGTAGCGGAAGAATAAAGAAAAATTTCAAGCTTCGAATAAAAAAAGACGGAGCGAGAAAAGAGGAAAGCCCTCATGGCCAGATTTGGAAAAGGACTTGGTCCGATGGATTTTGGAACAGCGAGAAAGGGGACTTCCTGTTTCAACCATAAAAATACGGCTGCATGCTCGAGTGTTGGCGGAAGAAAAATATATTGAAAATTTTACTGGTGGGCCAGCATGGTGCTACCGCTTCATGCAGCGGCACAACCTACGTGTGCAAGCTCGCACAACAGTCGGGCAAAGTTTGCCTGAAAACTGGAAGGAAAAAGTTTTGCTATTTCTGGAATTCACCAGAAAACTTATTAAGGAAAATAAGTTCACGGCTAGGGAGATCATAAATACTGATGAAACTCCAATGAGTTTTGACTGCTCACCAAGCCGTACTGTAGAACAATGCGGGAAGAATTTGGTTGCCATAGCAACTACAGGACATGAACGGACTTCTTTCACTGTGGTGTTAGCCTGTTCGGGAGCTGGTGCCTCCTCTAATTATTTTTAAGAGGAAAACTTTGCCAAAGGAATGAAGTTAATGAAAAAGGGTGCCTTCTTTAAACCAAGTGCTCTCTTGGTCATGGATTTCATGCGGGCGCACATAAGTGGCGTAACCAAAAACCAATGCAAAAATTTCTCTGCTTGCTTATCCATCATACCAGGTGGCTTGACTAAAAAATTTCAGCCCCTGGATGTGGTAATTAACAAATCTTTCAAGTCAAAAGTTAGACATTATTGGGAGGACCATGGACATTACGGCCATGTTCAGTGCCAATAAAAAAGTTCAAAGTGCTTCTTATAAAGAAGTATGTGAATGGGTATTAAAGGCTTGGAATGATGTTTCTGTTGAGACTATAAACAACGGTTTAAAAAAAACCAGCATTATATCCCTTTGTTTAGGTTCTGAGGAACTTAAAAACAACGGTATAGCATGTTTTGATGACGATATCAGTGATACAGAGGACGATAGTGACACAGATGGAAATATGTTGGACTCAAATATTTTAGAATTGTTCGATTCTGGCATGTCTGATTTCGAAGGCTTTTAAATGCTTGAAAATTATTTCTACCTTTAATAAAAAAAATTTTTTTTTTTTTTTCATTTATGTTGTGTATATTTTTGTTATTTACTTATTAAACTGATTCTTTTAGTTCTCATACATATAACGTAGTTAAATATAGTAACTAATTTTATTAATTTTGTTTTAATTTGCTCTTTTATTAATATATTTTGCAAAAGTTATGCATTGTTAATTTGCATGCGGATTATAGGCCGCCGACTTTTCCTCCTTCCCGAAAATGAGGGGTGCGGATTATAGACCGCTGCGGATAATGGGTAGGAAAATACGGTACTCACTAACAAGAGCTTTCTTCATTAGATTAATATTACTGAATGTATCGAATTGGTAAAGATGTGTTGCGAATTAGGCAGATAATAAACACCTAAATAAAATCATTATGCATGAAAATTAATGAATGGTGCCTGTTAAATTTTTATTAATAATTGAATAGTTAATTAGATAAAATTCATATTAAAATACCAGTTTTAGCTTAAACAAGTAAGAAGTAAAACTACACATAGAATTATAAATATTACCGGTGGTTCTTTTTCTTCTTCATCATCATCAGGATCAATTTCAGGTTCTTTTAGACCAACCATTACAGAATCATATGTATCATCATATTCGTCCTCATACAGGTTGACTCTAGAATCATCCTCCTCATATTCATAGTTTAAAGTTAACTCCTTCAAAAACTCTGAATCTTTATCCTTTTGCAAACTTTGATATGATTCAGAAGTTTTATTCCTGAATTAAACAGAAATTATACGTTACACCAATATAACAACTTACAGGCTATAACAGACTAGATTATTTCAATATAAAAGTGTTACAGAGAAGAAATTGGCAGAAATACTTGATACTTTTATGGCAAACAATATCATTTGAGAAATTCCCCCCCCCCCTATTCAACAAATTAGGCATAAATTATTTAATCCATAAAAAGTCAAAGAAAAAATAAAAATTGAGATGCCAAACTGTAATAGACAGACATGTGTGTGATATAGCACTACAGCACTGTCTCTTTCAACTTACAGAGAGGCACAAAGCACAGAAATTGAATTGAATTTGAGCCTACAGCTTCGTAGTGAACAATCTAACATTCATATAAAGTCAACCAATAACTGAACATTGTAAAAAAACAAAAACAAAGAATATTATGCCACACAATAAAAAAAATATGTAACATGATAAACGTAAAAGAATAATATGCTACATAAAAAACGTAAAAAATATTATGCTACATAATAAAAATATTATGTTACAAAATAAACATAATAAAGATTATTAGACTACATAAATGTAATCAAGAATATTATATTAAGACAAGTACATACTTTTTCCCTTTGTGAATATTTTCCATGTTAACATTATTTCTAGAAAAAATGTCAAATTCATCATTATCAAAAACATTTTTTCTTTCAGATAAAACAGAATAGATTTCTTTATTTGTGGAATTCCAGTCCATCCTAAAAATTAAAAACATATGACAAATTTGAAATATTCAATATTAACAACAAATTTCTTATTCTTACAATAAATGCAAAAATATAAAATTTTCCCTTTTCTTGCAAAAACTGTTTAACAGACTTTTTTTTAATAATTATGCAGAAATCAAACAATAAAGAAACTCATCAAAATAAGGGTCCAGTACTTTACACATTTTCAAAATTTTTTTTGCACATCATTGAAATAACATTCTTTATAAATGTTATTTCAATGAGCAAACAGTGTACACATGCATGTGTTGCTATGCCAATCACCGCTGTTCAATAATTTGGAAACAATTATTTTCCTTAGAACTCTTATTTTTCATTAAGTTCATTACACATAGATATTTCAGTGAGTTTACTCTTGAATTGTGAGGGATCCCAGAGATCCTATTATATAGTACTAAAGTTGTCAATAAAGAAAATTTCCTCTCTCGAACAGTGTTTTTTATTTGCCTTGTTCATTTAAGAATCAGAAATCTATCTACAGTTCAAATGGTGTGTTTTAAGTTCAAGGTGAGTTCTCTTTCACTACTGAGTTCTCTTTTACTATTAGTGTTTCAATTTGATTTTATATTATGGATAAGTTGACAACTCAAAAGAATGTTTAAAAATCTTTGCTAACTAAGCATAAAAATAAAGTAGTCACTTCAATGAGATACACACAGTCTGATTATATCAATTCTGATTGGTTGTTGAAACGTAACATTTGTTCATGTTTGCAATTGTTCTATCCATTCTATTTCAAGTAAGAAAAGCCTTTAAGGCAGTGGCGTGCCAACTTCTTTTTGACTGACAGGGGGGGGGGGGGGGCGAGCCAATGCTAAGTCAGAAATTTTGTCCGATCTAGTATTTTAAAATAAGTTGTATTACTTTAATGTAATTTATCTAATTGTAATTATTTATAATTATTTCCATTGTTTATGACGACTGTTATATTCACACCAACAAATTAGTTAACAAAAAATTATTTATCAATCGGAAACAAATTTAAAAAATGTGCATTAAAATTTAAAAACTTTAATTAATTAATTTTGTAATTTTACTCCTTTAAATTTATTAATGCTCAGCAAGACATTTTATAGATACATATTAATCATAATGACATAAAATGGTTTTTCGCTTCTCAAAAACATATTGAAGCAAGAGTAATTTGTGATTTACATTTTGATTCAGGCATAGATTTTAATTTAATCATGACTATAAATTATTAGTATGCAAAAAAGGAGAATTAACTTTAACATATTAATTTAATTTTAATGATAAAGTACAGGGTATAAAATAACAATAAATGAAGGACGTAAAAGAGATTGATTTCTCAAATTGAATCTTATTTTAAAAATACTTTGAATTTTAACAAATCTTCTAATTTTTCAGGTTTATTCCAAGGTAAAAATTGTAAATATATTCAAAGAAAAAGAAAATACACAATTTAAAACATATAAATATGCAGTTATTCAATGAAGTAGAATTAGCTTTATCATATTAATTAAATCTTCATGGTAAAGGAAAAGGGATAAAAATATTAAAACAAATGAAGGAATTTTCATTAATTAATTATAAAATTGTAACCAAAATTTTATTGCATATTTGAGGTTACATGGTTATTATTTTTTTCAATTTGAACAATGTAATATTATTTTTCGAATTTTAGCTATTTGAAACAAAATTGGATAGCGAAAAAGACTAGTTAAAATTTTAAAAAATCCTTTGAAAAACCTATTGATATTGGGAAATTATGTTACATACTTTTAAAATATTTAAAAAAAATTCAAGTATAAATTGAATGAAATATATTTAAAGAATTTAAGTTATTCTAACAAAGTATCGAGAAAACAATTAAGAAAAATATCATTAACATAAACAACGTAAAAGCTAAAATCCGATAAAAATGAAATCTAAAAAAATATTTACAATTAAAAAAAAAAAAATCTGTAATTTTTTTTGTACTTTTAAAATTTATTACATAGTTTTTATGAAGATTTATTATTTTATTAATGAGAATTAAGAGTTACAGGTTACAAAATTAATCACAAAAATTAACAAAATGTCCCATTTAGCTTAAAAATGTTTGAAAAATAACAAGGACTGAAGAAAAAAAATTATTATAAGAAAAATTGAAAATCCGAAGAAAATAATGTTATTAAAAATAACTAACAAAAAATCAAAGTAAACTACGAAATTTGAAAATTAAAATGTGAGGAAAATGCATTTCAATAATACCTGACTAAATATAAAAAGTAAATAAAGTGAGACAAAAATCGTAACTACTACGACAAGTATACTGACAAAAAATTCATTAAACTATGTCTGACGCACAAAAAAAAAAAAAAAAAAAAAAAAAAAAAAAGGAATGAATTAAAAGATTAGTGAGCAACCTTAGAATCGTCAGCCCTGTTAATAACTGAAAATTATAAATCGCAAACTTGAAAAGGCTCTGACAAAATTGTTGGGTTGGGACCATTTTTTTCCTCCAGATTGCGGCTCTTGACTCTTAATATCGTCTACTCTTACTCTGCTCTAATTATTTCGCATACTTAAAGTTAGGCTCTCGAACCATTCAAGTTGAGTCCTGTGAAAATCAGATTGTTTGATCTAAGAATGTTCGCTTTGTTTATTTGTGCTCAATGCATTGTTCGATTTTGCTATAAAATAGAAAGCTTTAGCCTCTTGCTCGTTCACGTACATAAATAATGCGAATCGAGATTATTTGAAGTGCCTGCACTGCACAGAATCACAAATTAAAAGTTCGTGAGAGAGTGAGATATTACGCAAAAGAGCTAAACCTCTCTACTAAGGTTTATGCTTGAAAGAAATAATAATTTGTGTTTGGCACGGTTTAGCCGCTTCTGTCCATGTTCCGTAAATTTTCACATTTAACTGACCAATTAGAAGGTGAAAATTCTTTTATCTTTGTTTTTATCACTTTTAGTAAAAAAATGTGATGCAAAAGAAAAACTAACTATAAATTACTACTAAATGGATATTCAATTATTTCAATAACTTTTTATATAATTGAACAATGATTTAAACTTTTTTTTAAGAATTGGGTGTCAATGTCGGCTATGAATTTTTGTTTGATTCTTCAAAATGAATTATTGTTACAATTAATAATTTTAATTAAGGTTCCTCAAAATTATCAGGAAATCGCATGAACAATTGGAACTTAAGGCGAGGATTTTCATTTTGAGCGATCCAGGAAACTAATTATTAGAACAGAAATTTACACTGAAAGTATTAGTAATAAAATCGACGATGGCTCCTGATTTCTTATAGTTTGCCTAGGGACTTCTTTTTTCTCTTTCAGTCGAAATCTTAAAGAAATTATCAAATTTTTTCTTTGATGCATACTTCTATCATACTGATGCATGACCTCTGATGCATACTTCTTCATTTTTGCATATTTTTAGCATTCCGAAATTATTTTTTAAGAAATAACTTGTTTTTTGTACATAAATTTTAAAATTCTAAAAACTTACTGAAATTAACTTTTAATTGGACTAAATATTATTGTTTTATTATTTTACTTAAACTAAAAGAAAAACAAATAAGTTATAGAACTTATAAAATTGGATATGATGAATTTGAAAACTGATGATAAAAACAACATGAGACGTGCGTTATTTATTTTAATTGATGATAAAAACAACAAACACATAAACAATAATCTTAACAACAAAAGAATTCTATTGATATTGTCTATCAAAGAAAAAAATTTAAAAGAAGCTATTAAAGATATAGTCCATCAAATAGAACAAAAATATTTTGATTCAGATAATTATTATTATACGGTATACAGAAAGCCAGATATGATGGAATTAATAAGTCAGAAACTGAAAATTGTATTTCGAAGGTTTTATAATATCAAAAAAAAAAAGGATTCAATATAAAATTAACACATTGATGAAAGTATATCTCGGTCGATATATAATATGGTTACCATATGACGTATGAGATAAAATGATACAGCAAAATTAAAAAAGAATAATAATATTTGGAGCTGAATTAATTCATGAAGTTATTACTTATTACTATTTTTTAACTTAATTTTTCAGACAATTTTAGTAAGTATCTGCATTGTTATATTGATTTTAAAGTTTCATAACTGGCGCATATATCCTTTGCAATGAAAGCTTAAAACATAAAATTAAATAAATAATCATAAAAAAGTCTTTAATAAAGTATCACTAGTCAATAAGGTAATCATAATGCAAGTCATGAAGTTTCAGTTTTATAACACTTCTTGAATCTGTTTAATATATTGTTATAAAAAATAAAATCACTTATTGGTTTCAAATCGAAAATTTTCAACACGTGTTATAAAAATTGGATAAAATTTTAGGGTTTTATGTATCACAGATGCTCTCCTTTAAAAAAGTCACTATTAAAAAAATATTCCGTAGTTATATCTTTAACATCGAGGTAAAAATAAAGTTGCGTTACTACAGTGTGTACGGGGTCTTAAAAATATGGCTATATTTTAAAAAAGAATCATTTTAGAATATTTTGCCTATTGAAACTTCTGATCAGAAATATATATATATCTTTTATATATTATTTATATATTCTTTTATATTTTATTCTTTATTCTTTTATATATATATATATATATATATATATATATATTCACGTCGTCATGCAATTATATATGACAAACAATCATGACACAGGACTATTTATTTATTTGATATTCCAAAGCAAATTAGTATATAAAGAAAAACGTCATACAACTTTTTTCCAAAGTAAAAAAACTAAAAGCTTTTTTTAATGACATACCTTGATAATGAATATTATTTGCTTTCGGATTTTTAAAGAGAATAAAATTTAAAAAAAAAAAATGTGGAAAAATAAAGTTTTATGTGTATGGTTTTTCTCATCTTGTTCCAGTTTCCTTTATCTGGATTTAAATCGAAATTCGAAACGGAAAATAAAAATATTCAATTGAAAAAGAGAAATATTCACATAAGAAATGTTAAGTTACAATAGTGTTGATCGGATTAATTTTTTATCCTCTATCAACATCATTTATAATTTCAGCATTAAAATTTTCAGAAATTAATACTTTGAATATAAAAATATTATTCTTGAAAAAAGCTGCCACTAAGTTACTTAGCACAAAGTTATTAACACAATTTAACCATCCTATAAAATTATGATTAAAAAAAACTACAAAAATTATGCTGAAATTTTTTCCCCTCCAATTTTACGGAAACAAATTGCCCCATTCTTAAAAATATATGTTTTGTTTAATTAAAGTTTTTATTACTGAGAATAATAAAATATTATGGAAATTTTTAATGAAGCTTTTTTTAAGAATAATTTTTTTTGCATTTTTATTGTTAAAAATGTAAATGGTAGTTACTTTTTTGTATTAAGATGAAAATTATCATTATATATACAAATTATTGTTGGTCTATAAAGGTTTTTTTCAAATGGTTTATTTGACATGAGAGAGAGAAAGTGAGAGTTAATGTGTAACGAATTTGGTGTTTGAGTTCTGCTCTACATAATCAATCATATATAATGGTTATTATATAAGAAAAAATAAAATGATAAATTTAAAAAATTAGAAAAAGGAAAAACCTTTCAGAGCTGATATAATGCATTCTCTATCATGTTATTTTCCTGTTTTAGGAATAAACAGTTTTTTGGTCATTTTTATTTATTTATTTTGAATATATTAAACTACAATATACATTACTTTTGTGTAATAAAAGCAAAAGATTCGAAATTAATTTCAATAAAATAAGGACAAAGATGATCTTAAAGAACAGATATTAAAATGTACCTCTTAAAACTCAAAAGAATGATCGAAAATACAAAATCAAATTTTTTATTTCAACGTACTTTATTTATTATTTTTTATTGACTGTGATTTTTTAAAAAAAATAAATTAAATGTTGATTTTTATTTATGAATCAAAATAAACTTGTTTAAAAGCAAAAAGAATTCAAAATATTATTTTACAATTAAAAAATAAATAAATTCATAATATAAATTAATAACAAAATCCATCCACAATAAACGGTATAATCATGACCTAATCCTCTACATAAATGAATTTGATATACGAACATAATAAAAACATTTACTATACGTACATACTATATGTACTATACTATACAGTACATAAATACATAATTATTAAAGCATTAAATAATTTAATGAAATGAAAACATTTGCTTACCTCCTTCGAAATTAATTATACGTTTTTTTGACTGACGTAAAAAAAACAAAAACAACAACAAAAAACAACCAAATAATTTAAAACAATTAAACAAAATAATAAAAAAATTATGCTTTAATTGATAACTTAAATGATGTAATTAAAAGAGCTAAAAAAGAAAATTCAACAGACAGCGTTAAAAGTCTCATCACAAAATGACCAGAGAAAAATGTCACCAAGAATCCTCCCCTGTTTAGATCCCTTAAAAGCCTAAAACATCTGTTTTCTCAGAAAATCTAGATAATTGCTTGTTTGAGACAATTTATGAAGAGATATCCAAATAAGATATGGTTCTTTGGATATCTGACACTTCAAAAAGAGTACAAAGGAGCAAAGGGCCATAAAAATGAAAATTAAAAGAGCAAAAGTACGTTTTCCCTTGTAACATGAGGTGGCTGTTTTTGAGGAGTCAAATAACTGTCTTTGTGGGGGGTTTGGCCACCAGAATTATATGCCAAGGTGGGTGGAAAGGAAATTGTTGAATATCGAGGGATTCTTTGAAACCAATTTTCTTCAGTGGAGGATGCCTTATATTACTCTTTCCAGGGAAGGGTAAAAGAGATGAAATTATTTTAGTTTTCTAAACATTTGATATATTTTATATGCAATGCGTTTTTTGAGAAGTATTTTGTTTTTAAAATTGTTTTTTTTTCTCGTTTAATTACGCATATAGAAAGTTATCATATGCAAAAAAAAAAAAACAAAAAAAAAGTCTTTGCCTTAAGAAAAAAAAACTGTTTTTTTTTCTTCCTAAAATTACCAATTAAACTGAATTTTATTTTCACGAATGTCTAAATTTCAGAAGAAGAGAAAGACATTATTCACTCTTCAATAAAATTTCAGAGGAAAATAAAATTTTTGATTTCGAAAATTGCTTTCAAGTAGAAATAAATGGTACTTTTTTTCTAAAACTACCAATTTAACTTAACTTTATTTTCACGAATGGCTAAATTTCAGAAGGGGCGAAGCACATTATTCGCCACCTCAATTTAAATTCATTATTAAATAAAGTTTTTTATTTCAAAAATAACTTAAAAGTAGAAAAAATGGTTCTTTTTTTCTAAAGTTATCAATTCAAATTGACATTATTTTCACGAATGGCTAAATTTCAGAAGTAGCGAAGCATATTATTCGACGCCCTTCAATTAAATTTCAGAGAAAAATGAAGTTTTATATTTTGAAAATAGCTTCAAAGTAGAAAAAATAGGACTTTTTAAAAAGTTACCAATTTAATTTGGCTTCATTCTCATGAATGTCTAAATTTCATAAGGAACAAAGCACACTATTCGCCCCCTCAATTAAATTTCAGAATAAATAGTGTTTTCCTTTTTCAAAAAAACTTCGATTTTAAAGTTGAAATTTTTTTTTTAATTTTCTAAATTTACCCATTTAACTTAACTTTATTTTCCCGAATGGCATATTATTCGCCCCCTCAACTTAAAGTTACAGTAAAATAAAAATTTTGATTTCGAAAATAATTTTAAATTTGAAAAAGAAATGGTTCTTTTTTTTTAAAGTTATCAATTTAACTTGACCTTATTCTCACGAATGTCTAAATTTTAATAGGGGCTAAGCACACTATTCGTTCCCTCAATTATATTTCAGAAAAAAATAATGTTTTTTAAAAAAAAAAATAAATTTTAATTTGAAAAAAAGTTCCTTTTTTTCTAAAATTACAAACCTAACTTTATTTTCACGAATGGCTAATTTCAGAAGGGGCGAAGCACATTATTCGTCCCTCAATTAAATTAAATTCATGTACTAATTCGTCCCTTCAATATAATTTGAAAAAAAAATTTTTTTCCTCTAAGTTCACTAATTTTATTTGACTTTATTTTTGTGAATATATAAATTTTAGAAGGGGCGACTGTGTACTCTCAGTCCCCATGCAGGCTGATCAAAGTGGTCACCCACCCGCTTACTGACCGCAGCCAGTGATGCTTGACTTCGGTGTTCTACTGGGAAAGGTGCCTTTACAATCAGTCCGCTGGAGGACCAAAGGCATTGCGGAAAAAACTTCAACTCAAACAAAAAAGTGGCACCCCAACCTCTTCTCTTAGAGAAAATAAGCAAATAAATAAATAAAAAAGATTGTTTAAATAAAGTAAATCTTCTGTAAATGAAATCAAAATGGTAAACAATGTTGAGCTCTTCAAATAACTTCAATAATTAACAATCATTTTAGGTACAAAATAATAGTTAGCTTTTATAACAGACAATACAATAAATAAACTTCAATGTTTTCTAGAATAGGAGCCACAATATAATAACATACAGTATTTAACTTTTATATCAGTCATATTTTAGAATTCTAATTGTGCATAGTTAGATTTTTTTTATTTGAAAAAAGAAAAAAAAAAAATGAAGTTTTAATGTGAAAGAAAAGTTTCATTTTTTTAAAAAAAATTTCTCTTTTTTAACTAGCCTATATGTAAGACACCTGCTTCCAAATGACTGTTGCAGAGGTTATGAAATGAGGTGTAAACTGAATCTGGAAAAAGGGTAGGGTCTATTAAGAAAATTTTTATTCCAATACAAATTCAACAATAATTTTTTTTTTTTTTTTTTTGAGGAAGATAAAGGTGTTCTGTTTTTCCCGCTAACTTATTTTAAAAGTTGAAAAATGTTTTAAATTTCTAACATTATATGTTCTATAAATTATATGTACACTTGAAATAGAATATGATAATTAATGAATAAAAATTAAGACATGTATATGAAAACTTAACCCGAAAATATTTTTTAAACTCATTTCAGAACGTTAAATTTTGTTTCCTATTTTAAAAGGGATTTTTAAACATAAAGAAAAATTAATTACATTCATACTTGAAAAGGAAAAGAATGAATAGAACTTCAATCATCTATATAAGAAATTAAAATGAAAGTAGTTTAACCCTTTCATATTAGGCTAATGTTCTGAAAAGGCTTTATAATATCTTTTAAAGAAATTAATTATATACTTTGAGAGACATTTAGAAGATATATATGAAAATGTTATCTGAAATCATATTTTATACCCAGTCAAATAAAATTTTGCTTCAGAAAACCCAATATACTGTGTATAAAAAGTCTAGCATACTTAAAGATAGAAAATTTTTTAGAGAAATGGAAAAAAGTCTTACTGCTTATCAAGACAGCTTAAATGATCAGGCAAGGAATCACTCAACAAAGCATTTACCACTTGTTCTGATTCATAATCATAATGCTCTAAGCACCTCTGAAATATGGTAAGAAACTTTTTTAACATTTGATTAGAAAAATCATAGCTTAAAATATGTAAGAAAAAAATTATGTTGACAATAAAATTTAAATACTTTTATTTTTCACTGTTAGTTATATTTAATAAGGGTTTAAAAATAATTGCAAACACAATGAGCGTCAGGGCCATGGATTTTTGCAAGCAGAAAACACATTTGCTCCTTTTTCACCCTTTCATTACCACCACTCCATCTAGCGACTGAATTAAAAACTGAAACAAAAAACAATACGGAAAAGGAGCAAGAAGAAAAGCCTAAATTTATTTTTGTAAGTTCTTCAAGTTTCTAGAGGTGGGGGAAAGGTGCCAAGTCAAATCTTTCAAATAAATAAACACCTTTTAAGTACTTAAGCACTCAAAAATATTTTTAAACACCATATACATTAACAAAATGCAAAATAATTTCGAAAGACTTTACATGATCATGATAAAATAACTAGTTTCTGACAAAGAACTTTTTTCTTGATTATATTAACCATTATAAAATGATCAAGTGATTCATTCACTTTAGATTCATCACTGGATCAGTTCACTGTAACAGAGTTTGACTGTATTTTCAAAAAAAAAAAAATTGGTAAACAAACCTGAATGAATCCTTCTCCATATCCATCCAAAATGTCAAGTACAGATTGAACAAGTGATTTCAATTCTTCATGATCAGGAATAATTCCCTTCTTCTTAGAGAATATCTGATTTGTTGAATCACTAGTTTCAGGTGGTTTTTCTCGAAGTAAGTCAGCTAAACCCTGTTGTACAGACATAATACAAATGTATGAATTTTGCGAAGTTAAAAAGTACTCAGTGACTAAAACTAAAAATTACATCTTTATATAAATATTTTTTAAATAACACGTAGAAGTTAAAAGAATAATCCCAAGAAACTAAAGTTTAAAGAGACAACTTAAAAACTTTATTTACATCAAAAGTATAAAGATAGTAATCAAAGTCAACATCTTTTGAGTGCTCAAAAATAGGCACCCATTCTGAAGACTCCTCAGACTTGTGAATGAGGGACAAAAGTGATTTGAAACAATAAACATAAAATTACCAATGAAAAGAGAAAAAGGATAGAAAATAAAATTGAAAAACAAAACTAAAAAATCCGCAGTAGCCAAACAGTGAATGTATAAAATAAATAAATTTAAAAAAAATAAAGGCGAAAGAAAGGCATGAGTTTCACACTGCCTCTTCATAGTATGTAAAAATGTTCTGATTTGATCATTTCGTCGACATTGGTTTTTCTTGTTTTGTTTTTTCACATAATTTTTTTTTACAATTTATTAATTAACTTATATTTCTGATCATAAGCCTTTCTGTGCATAAGCTGAAAAGTATGCTTGTCATGTGAAAAGTCACCTAAAATTCATAACTCTTATTTAAGCCATTTTAAAAAAAGGCACGCTATGCTTGGAAATAAAAATATAGCATTTTATTACAGCGCTTCAGAAATTTAAGGAACCTGCACGAGCCTACTGGCTGAATCCCATCACTGACTTCACATTAACTAGTGCGAATGGTATAAAATTAGAATTTGGTATTTTCTAAATTTTGATATAACTAAGTAATGAACAAAAATATTGTTAAATACATACTTGTAAATTTTTTATACGAGGCTCCTGAGAATTTTCTCCAGAACATTTGTGAGATTTTGGACGAGCACCATTTGACACAGAAGATGAAGTAACGGTTTGTGGTGAGTCATCATTCAACAGAGCACAAAATATTCGATTCACTTTCTCAGGATCTCTAAATATTAGTTAAGAACTAAAACTAAAGCAAAGTTTAATTCACTTGAACCAGTCTCAAAATTTCAAATAAATAAATAAAACAATCTATTTGTTTAATTTATTGCTATGGTTATTATTTTTACAGTGATACATCCTTTTTGCAGCACATTTTTTTTTTTAAATTTCAGTTTTTAAAAACAGAAAAGGTCTATAAGAGATGTTAAAAAGATAGGGTCAATGATTCATTCCTGCAATATCAGAAACAGGGTATCGGCTACATTTAAGATTTTCAAATTCATGACTTTTCATGAATAATTCCAAGATTTTTCATAACTTATCGCAGTTACTACTTTCTCCGACAGAAACACAACAATAAATTTAAAAAAGCATTAAAATAAGATTAACTGAAATGATAGGTATAACCAAAACTATTATACTCTGCATCTTCATATTTATTGATTTTAAACATAAAAACCTGAGTAAAGAAAGAGTGAAAGCAATAAAATAGCTGGGGAAAAATACAAAAGCAAATAAATACAGTTACATATATATAGTTATTTAAAGCTGTTTTATTTCTTCTTAAAAGTAAGTGTATAAAAAGCCTAAATAAGAATTTTAAATTATAAAATAAAAAAATTCTGAAATTACTAAAGTTTAAAAGATAATTCACGCTAAAAATGATATTCATTCTTTCATTTTTTGAAAGAACTCCATAATTTTATAAAGAACACGATAAAAACATTTTATATTTAAATAAGTGAGTGGGAATTTTGTTCCAAATTCAGATATTCGGAACACTCTGAAATTGGGGGGAGGGAGAGTTCCATTTTAAAAATGAGATTTTTCAGTGACCTAACTCCATGACTTTCCATGATTTTTTTTAAAAATAGTGAAAATCATGACAAATTTTGTTCAATGCAGAAATCCATGACTTTCCAGGCGAGCAGATACCCTGCAGAAATCAAACAATTTGCAATAGGAACAAGATTTAAGGTTGCCATATCTATTAAGAACGTCAGAAAGAACATTCCAATTGAGGAATTTAAAAATTTTAACATCCAAGCACAGAAGGTCATTTGTAGGTTACTTAAAAACATGAGTACATGTAATTCATATGTTTTTGTAATTTTATAATTATTCTAAATATTAATAATTATATTAATGTGTCTGTGAGGCTGCTGGGGAGTGAAGATGATGATGGACTAGTGGATTTATTCGAGAGACACGGCATCATGGTCCTGTACTGATCAAGACGTTCCAAGACCAGTAGGACATGAAACAACAACATAATGTTATTAGGTAAGTCCTGGAAACTAATATCTGTACCTTGAACTTATTTAAAATTATGACTAAAATCAATATTATGGTCAACAGGAAGAAAAAACAGATACAATATAAACAATTATGATTTGCTCTTACTTGTTCGCAACAAGCACAAATAATAATTGTTTATAACAAAACAAAGATTAACTAAAATTATAGGTAGGGAAGCATTATAATAATTTGATAAAAATAAAATCATCATGAAATGAAAATTGAAAAAGAAAATTTTATAGGAAAATATATATATTTATAAATTTGCAGATGGGACGGAGCTGACCTCAAATCACAAATTTCCTGGTTTCGAGTCCTGGAGGAGGCATGGATATTCTTTCATTCTCAGTACAGTCTCTCCTTACTGTGGGGGCAACGTTGGCCCACCCAATATGGTGTGCCCCAGAAAGAGTGGTCAGTAAATCTGCCCTACTAATACCTGATAACCTATTTTCTTATCATCGACAACATCACAATTGGTTTGGCGCATAGGGACTAATTGGGTAGTTATGCCAGGCAAGCTTTACAGAAGATGGGAGTTTTGAAGTGTGAAATGTAATGATCAGAAATTTTATAGGGATGAGTCCCTCCAAATGTAGATCTCCTGGCAACAATAACATGTTGGTCTTTTAATTCTTCCACTTAAAGCGAAACTCAGATATAACACAACTAGAAGTGTTGAGACTGTTGCAGAAAACACCATTTTCAACCATAGAATTTATCAACCGCTTTTACTAACAGCAGCACCACCCACCACGGAATCCAACTGAGGGGATGCACATATTCGTTACTTAAACATCGATGCTGACCAATAGCTATATACCCACGAATCACTCCTGAAGTAGCCACCCCCCATTAATGTGCCCAGAAAGTGACCCTGGGCTTGACCTTAGTCAATAGATCACTTTTGAGCAAATACTTTCTTTCCAAATATCTTTTTTTAAACAACATTGAAACATATCATTGGCAACAAATTTTGTATACAAAAGGATTTAACACTCTGTACAACTTCATAGATTTAATGACTTAATGCTTTTAAAATAATACGTTTAAGAAAATATTATAATACATTATTAATTAGAAAAAAGAAAAAAAAGAGCTTCCTCTCTGCTTTTTGAGTTATTAAATTGTAATTTTCAGTTAATACACTTTTATGAAAGAGAAGAAAAACATAAACATTGAGAAGTAAAGGATACAGATGAATTCCTATTTCATTAAAAAATACCAAATCTTCATCAAGAGGATACAGAAGATTGTAGTCTATCAGGAAACTATGAAATAGAAAAATATCTTAGAATAATAAATAAAATATTTTGTGGAGTCAACCATAAAGCACAGCAATGCAAATCTGTAGTGAAATTCAACAGCAAAATGAAACTTATTATTGATTTTTCATAAGTTAAACTTTTTTAGCTAAATAAAACAAGCTTCAATATATTTTATTATACATAGAGATTCAGAATTTTATAAAAGTGTCAGAAAGGTTACTTTTTTTCTAGTTTTGGAACAAATTAATGAGTTGGCCATTGTCCTCAAATTAAATACCAGAAAAAAAAGGGAGCATTTAAATAATGCGAAAAGGGATATAATAGGATAAATAAATCTGGAACTAAGTAGTGAATTGCTTACAGCAGATTCAGACTAAATCATCTGAAACAAACAATTTTTGCCTTTACTTTTCTTACCTTTTATAAGAAATCAGTTCTAGCGTAACCTCCAAATATCCTTCTTCAGCTAGTAAATCAACTGATGCTTTTTCATCCTTCTCAGAACCTCTTAAGAAAGGAAAAAAAAATATTATGTTTCTAACTTTTCAAGATTGATATTTTCTTCTGACACACATATTTTGAGCTATTATTTTAATTTCTGATGCTAAAATGACCAGTTCCTAAAATCTATTGCTACTCCTAATGCCTTAAAATAAAAAATAAATTAAAAAAGAAGAGGACCATTAAAAACATAAATTGAGTTGGGTTTTGTTATTGTTTACTAATTTAATTTTAAAAAATATCTCAGACGATTAAATAAGAAAAAGTGTTTAAAGACAAAACTAGTATAAAGAAAAAAGTTTTTATTTATTTATTTATTATTATATATATATATATATATATACAGTACCGCTCAAAAGTATCAGTACAGCTAGAAACTTATAAAAAATGGCGAAATTCAAAGTGTCATAACTTCTTTAAAAATGATCAAAAATGCTTCTGCTTTAGCTCATTTTGAAGCTTAAAATCTTTACTTTAATGTACTCTAATTGTTTTTAATTAATATATTTTGCAACTATGTACAATTACACTCTAAACAATCATAGAAAATTGTATTAATTATTTGTGAAGTTTGACGCGATGTACGGGCACAAAGGGGTTAGATATTGTTAATTTTTATTATACCATTAAAAAATTTGGACTTTTAGCTTTCATTTAAAAAAAAAAAATTCCAAAAAAAAATGTTTTTTGACGAAGTTATTGTCAAATAAAAGAAAAGGTTTTTTTTCAGAATTTAATGATTTTTCAGCAATTATAATGAATTTTAGTGTAATTATAATATGATATGAAAATTTTTTTAATTAAAATAAATTAAAATTTAATATTTCTCGATAATATTATTTCATAATTTGTTATAACAATTTAAACTTTTTTTTTTGGAAAATATAATAATGAAATAAGAATCAACGTTTACAATTTAATATTTTGAAATTTATTTTTTCGTATTTTTCTCAGAAAAAATTTGAAAACGAAAATGTAATAATGAAAAAATATTTTACATCATATTTTGTTTTCTTCAAAATATCCTCCCCGCGCTTTTATATTATTATATTATATTATTATATTTCATTATTATATTTTCTAAAAAAAAAGTTAAAATTGTTATAATAAATTACGAAATAATATTATCGAGAAATATTAAATTTTAATTTATTTTAATTAAAAAATTTTCATATCATATTATAATTACACTAAAATTCATTATAATTGCTGAAAAATCATTAAATTCTGAAAAAAAAACTTTTTTTTTATTTGACAATAACTTCGTCAAAAAACATGTTTTTTTTTGGAATTTTCTTTTTAAATGAAAGCTAAAAGTCCAAATTTTTCAATGGTATAATAAAAATTAACAATATCTAACCCCTTTGTGCCTGTACATCGCGTCAAACTTCACAAAAAATTAATAAAATTTTCTATGATTGTTTAGAGTGTAATTGTACATAGTTGCAAAATATATTAATTAAAAACAATTAGAGTACATAAAAGTAGAGATTTTAAGCTTCAAAATGAGCTAAAGCAGAAGCATTTTTGATCATTTTTAAAGAGTTTATGACACTTTGAATTTCGCCATTTTTTTATAAGTTTCTAGGTGTACTGATACTTTTGAGCGGTACTGTATATATATATATATTGTTTTCAAGTTTTAGAGTGTAAAATTAAACTTTAATTTTTTTTCCTAGAGATCAAAATGTCAAACTCTAAGATCCAATTTTAATTTTCAGTGAACCATATCTAAATTATAGAACTTTTCTTAAGCAGACGATCAGCAAAATCAGAGATAAAAATGTATTCTGAATATTTTTTCCCCCAAAAGGTTTGGATTTCTGTCTATCAAAATATAGAGAGAAGTAGCCACAATTTGGGAATAAGGATCTCAATAGTTTAAGTGGAAAAATGGTTATAAGTTGTGGCCCCTTGAAGTTAATTTCAATTTAAAAGAATCTAAAAAAGTTTGAACACAACTATAAAACTTGACTCTCAAAAATTATAACTCATTGTAATCTAAAAATATTTTTTTATTATATTTAATAGCTATGCTTTAATACTTATATTTCCATAATTTATAATAAATTATATTAACATTGCACAAATTATAACATAATTTCAACTAATAAAATTCTATATTTGAAGAAAATCTATTGAATAATTATTGAGGAATGGAAAGTTTGGAATAACTTCATTCTGGAAAAAAGACATCTGTATTTCATAAAACACTAGCTGAATACTCGTTCTTTGTACAGAATGAATAAAAAAATAAAAAAGAGAAAAGAACCAATAAATCAATACTGAACAACTCTACAAACTCAAGCACAAAACTAAAAAGCTTATACCAACACAATTAATAAAGCAAAAAAAAAACTTTTTTTAAATTTATTTTTATTATTAAAATGATTAATAAATAAAAAGATAAAATAATAGATTAATTATAATGATAAATAAAATGATTTCAGCTATTATATGGGAAGTATTGGACTCAGACAAATAAAAGTGTTATGCAGCTGCTTTGGTAAAAGTGGATTTTTAAAAGTTCCAACTAATTTGCTTCAGAAAAAGAAAAAAATAATTAAGAAAAAGGATTTTAGTTAAATATATTTCCAAAACTTTCATTCACTTGAACTTACTTGTTAGTCAAATTTTTGATACTCAAACATTTTTTTAAAGAGCATTAGAAAAGTTTTTATTTATTTATTTATATATATATATATTTTTATTGAATTTAAGCTTAAAAACCTAACTTCAATCTTAAAATGAGAAAATAACAAATTTGCAAAAAAAAAAAAAAAAAAAAAAAAAAAAAATCTAATTTGATTAAAATGTTCTAACACCTTTTCCCCTCTTCAAAATGTAATTCAAAAGACAATAGACATCAAATAACACTACTATACTCACTTGGCAGTCAGAAGATTTTGGATGTAAGCATAGTTTAAAATGCTTCTGAAGATTTTAACCAGAAGAGTTTTGGACAAAGTTATTTTTCTTTTTATATCTTGAAATGCACTAAATATAAGAAAAAAAAAGATCTATAAGTAATAAAATAATGTGGGAGAAATTTCAAAAAAGAAAAAAAAAAAAAAAAAAAAAAAAAAAAAAAAAAAGAAAAGAAAAGAAAAAGAAAAAACACAGTTATAACAAATACATTTCAAGGAAAAAACTATAAATGATCCAAACTTTACTACTTCTTTCTATTCAGTTTATACACTGCAAAAAAGAAAAAACTTAACACTTATTTTTAGAAAATCTTTTCTGCTTTAAAATAGCTGACAGTGAAAACATAAATAATGTAATACTGTTGCAATGAAAGAATACCACTCTTTTTTGCTTAATTGCTCATTTTCTTTTATCTACATCAAGGGTCGGCAAACTTTTTTGATCATCGACCCCTATATAATTTTTAGAAATCTCTATCGACCCCCATAAAAGTTATTTTCTGTTAATCAAAATAAAACTCTATTAGACACTGTTTTTGTACATTTATTTTATGATTTTAAACATTTATTAAAGTAATAGTACATTTAAGTAATTATTAATTAATTATTAAAGTTAATTAGTACATTTAATTAATTATTAAAGTAATAGTATTTTCAAAAATACAAATACTTACCTTCTTTTTTACATGTATTGATAATTAAAATTGATATCTAAACTAAATGAATGGTTTTATCGAAACAATAAATAATTATCCAAAACTATAAAAGTTTTAATAATGACACTGCAAATATTCAACACTGTTCACAGTTAGCAAAGATAGCTGAAACTGCGTATGATATTTGCGTTTGTAACGTCAATGCTCGTCACACGTAACATTTGGACAAGAGCACATATGTATATGACTTATAAACCAGAAGATCAGAGTTCGTGCCACTGCGCTCTGGTACGTAAATACTTGCTTCACCCGAATAAATATACGTTTATTAATTTATGTTCTATAAAGAAACTGATATTAAGTCAATTATAAAAGAATTCACAAATTTCACATACCCAATTAGGTATGTGTGATTTGCGTATTAAGAACTGTTTTTTCTTAGACCCCAATCGACTCTTCCGATTCAGATCGACCCCCGCTTTTGTTAAATAGACTCCTGGGGGTCTATATAGACCACTTTGGCGACCTCTGATCTACATAAAGAAGCTACAGCATTAATTGTTTAATATAACAAGAAGCTGTAAAGTATTTGTGGAAACTTCCCTTTGTTAAATTTAATATACAAAGAAGTGGTATGATCTACCAGGGAAACACTTTAAGCATTTAATTTGTAAAGAAATTTTCCACTTTCTTTAGAGACATATTTAATAGTTTATTTTCTATAGATCTGTACAAAATGATAAAATTAGAATAAGTATTAATATATGACCATCATTATATGAAATTGCTAAAATACTAAGTTTCTTTTTTCATTATTTAATAGATGTAGTATTAAACTGATCAGCGTCTCGACTAAACTAAAAATACTGGTAGTAAAGTTACTAAAAGAACTATTTTACATTTCTAATTATTTAAAATAAAATCTGTTAAAGAAGCTTTTTTAAGTTACCAAATTAGACAAGTAACGTAGTGAGCTTTCTAATATGTTTTTAGAAACTTTACTGCCAGTATTTTTAACTTTTATAGGGGTGCTGGTCAAAATCAATTAATTATGATTATGCAGAATCTATACTACATGGTAGTAGAGTGCACAAAATAAAAAATGGAACATCTTTAATATAAAGATTAGATTTTCAAGAACTAAGACAGAATCTTAATGGTTTGGGGGTCTAGCATTAAGTATGCTATTTAATAATAATTATTGAAAATTATTTTTTGCATGGAATTATCTTGAATGAATGAATTTTATAGTTAAGCGCAAACAAATTAAGCCCAAATTTTACATTTCATTCTGTCTTTAGGTAAAACTGAATAATAAAAATGTGACAAGAACATTGCTTTTTACATATTATCTAAGGCATTGATCAATGAATTCTGTTAAGAACAATTTTTTTTAAAAATTTATTGGGATGTATTTCTTACAATCTTTAACAATTTTAATTATTGCAAATTTAAAAATATTTGTGGAGATTTGCCTGTCTCTTTAAAATATTGCTTCCTATTTAGCCTAAATCAAAATATTTATGAGTTTTCTTAAAATGACTCTTTAGAAATAAAGGTTTAGTTAAGAGTTGGGAATTTTCTTTTCTTTACAACATTACTGCTTTGAAACTATATCATCATTTTCCATAATAATTTTTCAAATAAGTTAGTTCTGACAAATTTATTGTATAGCTTAACAATTGTTTCGTAGTGGTTAAAATAAACTTTATCAAATTTATGATTCTTATGTTATATTTTATGAATTAGATGTACATGAATTCCAAAGGATTAAAAATATTATCAAAACTCATAAAAAAATATTTCTTTTGATAAACTAATTACCATCCAAAAATGCCATAAAAATTCTGATACAGTAAAAGTTAAAATTAAACTAAATTAAATAATTAAAAAAATTATCCAATAAAATTTTATAAAATAATTCTGTTGGACTTTTAATAGACTTTGCTATTGTTTCATTTAAAAATTCAAGATGCAAAATATGAGCAAAGTTGTCAAATCTGATTAAAAATTGCTATTCAAATTGTTGCTTGTTCAGAAACAATTTGTTAGTCTTTTAGTATTAAAAGTTACTTTAGTTAACATGTGGGGAAATAACAAAAAATAAGTCTCCATTATATGAAGCTAATTAATACATTTAATGCCAACACATTTCCATAGTAATGAAACAAATTGTAACATCAGCAGAAGTCTTTAAGCATACAGAGATTATCAGAGCATCTGTCATTAATTTTACTCTCCATTTTAAAATTAAAAATTGTCACAGCACCGGACGATTATGATTTTAAAAAAAAAAAAAGTCAAAAATATTACTAAAAGGAAAAACTGAAAAATTTTTGATTCTGAACAAGCTCAACTACTATATTTTAAACCAAACAAAACCTTAATGTGCTAGCTAATTTGCAGACATATAAGCAAAAGAAAAGTAATGACTTTCAAAGATTCAAAGTGCAGTTCTTTAATTAAAAGAAGAAAAAAAACATTTTTAAAAAATTCTTAATTTTGAAAACTCTAATTACTCATTTATAGAATGTATAAGGACTTATTCCCTTTTTTAAATTTCAATTATTTAATTTATTTAAAAGTTTATAATAAATGTTAATTAAAAGAGTAAATTTGTAACAAAAATTCTACATAATTTTCAGCATTTGAAATCATTGGTTGTCCACTGGTCCCTAAATCCCCTTTTGGACCATTATGAATTAAAAAAACCCTGCCCCGTGGGACTAACAACGTACCTAACTTTAATTGATCGTAAAATAACTGCAAGTTCATACAGTTGGAATGGTATGATAAAGGTTAGAGTGCAATGAAATAATTCAATGTAGTTGCTTTAGATAATTTTTTTGTTCATCTTTGAGGATTATGTTAAGGATATAATTATTTATTCAATTTTAATATACAAATTGCAATTTTAAAAAATCATTTAAAAAAAGAGAAAGAAAGAACTGGATGATATATTAAAAAAAGAAAAAGTATGAGCTCTTGTATATCAGAATCAGTGGCTGACAAATTACGAATGGCTAGAATTTGATGCCGAAAGTAACAAAATATATTGCACAATATGCATTATTTTATAGTGATGCTTATTGTTAGAACTTTATTTAGATGATAGCTGCAATTTTAATTATTTATTTATATTTCATATAAGACCAATTTAATATTTTATTCAATTCTTAAATCAATTTGCTATATAGTTAATCAAGTTTTATTCAAAATAAACTAATAAATATGTTATTATAAAGAATAAAAATGATTTACCGAAAGCATAAAATTGATACCGAAAATAACAAAATATATTGCACAATATGCATTATTTAATAGTGATGCTTTGCTTATTGTTAGAATTTTATTTAGATGATAGCTGCAATTTTAATTATTTATTTATATTTCATAAAAGACCAATTTAATATTTTATTCAATTCTTAAATCAATTTGCTATATAATTAATCAAGTTTTATTCAAAATAAACTAATAAATATGTTATTATAAAGCCTAAAAATTCTTTTAAATGATGTATAAATTTATTGAGGTAAAATTTCAAGTGGACCAGTGCGTAATAATGCTTACTGGTCCAAAAGACCAATTACTTTTTATTTTTATAATATCTAAAGCTGATTCTTATCTCAATTGCATGTACTAATTTTGCTGTGCACAAGCCTAGTTTCAACAATATAGTTTTTTTCTGACTGTGTTAAGGTCACAGACAAATTTGAATTTAAGAAGAGTGACTCTGCAAATTCTGCTACTAGTTGTATGATAAATTCTAAACATTTTTAAAAACCAAGGAAGTTAAAATAAAAAAACTGCAAAATTGTGTGTGTAATAGCAAGAGAACCTGTTATTTTCCAAGCCTTTCCCCATGTTAGACATTTCTTTTTCAAGAATAGAAAATGCTTGCTCATAAAAAATAGGCAACCTAAAATAATAATGCATATTTAGTAAGAATAGAAAACAAATCATTACATTAAAATTGTTAAAGAAAATATACCTCAAAATGACTCCATTTTGATTAAATATTTGGCACGAATCAGGATAGGTTTCTATAAATGAATAAAGTGTGAAACTCTTATCTGTAATATAGTTCATTACATCATGGTACGGAACTAATTCACTAATTTCACCATTTTCACTAGCTGTGTGAGATTTCTTAACTGAAATATCTATCAACTTTTCTTCTACAAGATTAAATACCTATAAATCAAAAATAACATGGCTGAGAAAAACACTGATGCTTAAAAAAATAAATAATAAAAATAATTTCATCTTCAAATTAGAAGGATAAAAGTGAATACTGAATATAAGCTCATCTATGTATAAGTCAAGAAAGCATTCATATTCAAAAAGAAGAAATTATTCCTTGATCATAATATTCCAAGTTAAAAAATTTTAAAGAAATTTATAAAAATATAAAGGATATTTAATACTGAAACATAAACATAAAATACATAACAATAAACATTTAAAAAATAAAATGATGAAAAGTAAATTCAACATGCATTGCAATGATTTAAATCAAATTATTAATAAATAAAATGATAAAAAGTAAATTCAACATACATTGCAATGATTTAAATCTAATTATTAAAACTAGCAATTTAAATAATCTGATTTTCTAAAAAAGGTATTCAATTTAAAACGGTAATGTAAAAACAAATGATTAAGATAATCTGTTATGGCACAGATTTTGAATTGTGAGGGAAAAAATAATCTTTACAGTTTTTAAACAAACTTAGAAATTTCAAAAAAAGCAGTATTACTTCGAATGCACCGGAAATGAATGGCCAAAAATTCCAGATACCTGAACTCAGAAAACCTCTGATACCATATTTTACCATACCTGCCAACATTGGAGAAATAAAATAACGCAGATTTTACTAGCGACATTTTTTAGGCTACGAATGAAGTTTTGATACATCATGCATAATTATGTAAGTCAAAAAGAGAAATTCAAAATTAGAAATAATATAAGCACTTACATTTAGCGAAGTAAAAAATACGTCTATAAATCTTATTCTAAAGAAGATATTTTAAAACCATTATTTATAATTACTTATACTATTTTTATCTTATAACCGTCGTAGAACAGCCAATTCAATTTAGGGTTTACAACTACTGATGTTCAACTTCGTAGTCTTGTAGTTTTGAACACAATCCAGAACACAAGAGAATTTCTTAATCAAGTATTAAGAGAAATTTGCCTTTGTGGTGGACTTTTTGATTGAACTAATCCGCATTTGCTTTACATGGCAAGGAAAACCACTAAGACCTTGCATGGTTACAACGACGGCAAGGTTACCACGATCCGCCTACCACTGACGATATTCCACGTCAGCACTATGGTTGGTGCGAGCCGAGCGCGGAATTCGTATCGACTAGCTATTGCTGGGATTCGAACCACTTCACTACATTGGAAGGCTCTATTCCTACCACTCAACATATTGCAGTACTGGCAATAGCACCATTTGTCGAGGGGGAAAAAGTATTTTGGCCATCAGCGGATATTTTATTGTTAATTTTTTAAAAAATTTCTTCAACACATAGAGAAATTTGAGAATATACGAGTAAACAGGAGATAGTCCTGCAATGCAGGAGTCTTTGTTAAAAAACAGGAGACTTGGCAGGTGTGTTCTACCTTATTCTATAAAAAGTGCCAGGCTTTAAATAAACATAAAAGTTTATTAGTACCTATCCTTTAAAATAATTATAGCAATGAAGAAGGGAAAAAAATAGTTTACACTTAAATTTTTTAAAGATAGTAAATACAAAAAAAAACTAAAATTGTAATGAGGGAAAAAAAGGAAATTTACAAAAAAAAAAAATCATTAATAATTGTTAACTTTTCTTTAACACCATAAATTTCTGTTTTCTAAATTATGAATCAGTGAGAACACATTTCTGAGTGATCACCATTGGCATCTCTCTTTTACCTATGTAATCCATGAAGCATGATAAAAATTAAAATGCAGTTCTAAATTATTGTCACTTGCAAAAATTAATAAGCAGAATAGTTTATCTGTTACCCTTCATTTTCCTCCACTTTGTAGCTCAGTTTGTTTCAGCTTTTCATTGCGAAAAAAAATTTCATCAAGACAATATCTGCATTAGTTTCCTACACAATATAATGGGTGATTCTATGATCATGGGACAAACTTGGGGAGGGGGTGCCCTAAAACATGTATTTTTTGTATAGGAATGTAAAGTCTAAAGCGACGTGTGGAGGCACAAATGCAATAAACTGACACAGAAAAAAACATGTGTTTATTTACATAATCAACGTAAAGCCCTTCTTTGCAGCAATACAGTATTTACCAAAAATGTTCAAACTTTTTACTATGAGTAGACTCACCTATCATGTTCGCCATTTGCTGAGCCGAACCGTCAAGCTGAATACTGCCCTCTGCCCACTGTATTGCCAGTCAATCACAGCTGCAGTTCACATTACCGTTTTTTTTCTTCTTTACAATTTCGAACATTTATAGTGAATACTGTATTACTGCAAATAAGTCCTTTGTATTGACATGTTTTAGTGCGCTCAACAACCCTTAAAAGTTTCGTTCATGTTTTTAGAATCACTCTGTAGAGTATAATACAAAATGAGAGCAGTTAAATCTAAAGCTGATTGTAACATTTGAAAATTAACCCGGCAAATACAATACAAAAAGAAAAGAGTCAAATGTAGAGTTAAATTCTAACTTGAGACACATCTTACCGTAAGTATCATTTTTGAAGTTTCGTTTAAGTCATCCATATATTTTGGTTGATTTGAGAATATATTTTGCATCATTTTGCTGAGAAGGGCAGAATTTCTAAGACTATATAACGCACATAAGTCCATCAGTTTGGGAATGTCAAATATAAAATTGTCATAAATCATTTCTCCAAAAGCAGAAGGTGTCAGGTGATTTTGCTAAAAGAAAACAGAAATATAAACACGCATCAGAAAGGTTGGGCGGAAAAAATGAAATGAAAAGAAATAATAATGATAGAACAACACACAGACTGATTTATATAAAATTTTAAAGTTAACCTTAATGAGATTTAAAATTTTAGCCTATTATAATGGACAATTACAGCCAATTTTTTTCTTTTAAAATCTTAATGCATTCAGAATCCCTCAAAACTTCCAGAAAACATTCTATTATTTTCCATAGAGAGCTATTTATAAAGTTATTTTTAAGAAAAAAATGCTTACTTTTGTTTCCACCTGAAACAGGGTGATTTAACGTGATTATTCACAAACTGACGTCACACATGTCTATCTGCCGATCACTTACAATCACTTTGCTGTGAAAGCCAATACGTTCTTGCTTTCATTTGAATTTGAGTAATTAAATCTAACTATTTTAAATGGTTAATAACTATTTGTATATTAAATTGTGCCCTAATGCAGCTTAATGGAAATGTGGGTTGAATATAACGTATTTTTATAATGTTAAATTTTGATGTTACACAATGAAACACTATTAATATTTGACGAAATTTTTACTAAATATTTCAGATTTTTTATTTCAGTAAAAATGGTTTTAGAATGAGTTATGCATGTTTGGTATTACTTATTAAAATGATGCATTATAAATACAAAATAATTTTGTTCTTTAATTTTTTTTACTCATATTAATCTTTATATCAAAGTATATTTAACATTCCTTTCGAAAAATTTATTTTCATGGTCAGAAAATTTATTTTCAAGAAATGTTGAATCAATTTTTATATAGAATAGTTTTAGATTTTAAAATGTAGGAAAGTTTGAATTGTTGATATTTTTCATTTATTTTTTCTAGCGTGAGTTCAAAACAGGGAATTGTCTTCAGCATTTTATACACTATCTCAAAACCGTAAATTTAATTTACAAAGGATGTTCATAATCATAAGATATAAGTGATATCAAAACTAAAAAAGCATTGAAATAACCTTAGCAGATAGAGGCAACACGTTTCCATTCAGCACGTGTGATGTCATAACCAATCAGGGATAGTTTTTGATTGCATCACTTAGGCAGGCCTTTTGGGACAGTTTAAATGTTTAATAAGCTAAATAAATATACATTTGACGAAAAAAACAATCAGGATTTTTGATTTCAGGAGAGAATTTCTAACAAATTCAGATTAAAAAAATTTAAAAAATGCTTATTTTTATTGAAAATTATGCTTATTTTTAATGTTCAGAAATTGAGGTGAGTTGTTCAAATTTTTTCTAATCAGTCATGGAGGGGTACAGCAACTCACTAAAGAAATCGAAGTGTTACAAAAAAGTAATATTTTAATTACCTTAGATTCTTTATATGTTGACATTCTCAAGTAGACTAGAAACACTAATTTATGAACTTTTTTCAGAGCAGAGAGAAGATCTTCCCTAAGATTTAAATTTGTAATATCATAATCCCTAAAAAAAATTATAAAGGTTTTTCAAAAATGAAGCAAAACAGAAACAAATTACATTTCACCATCCATTAATGAAAAACATTGTATAGGTATTGAAAATGTATTAGTTCTATGATATTTATTTCAAAAAATGTAACAATTAAAAAAAATAAAACTAAAAACTAAATGAAATTTACCAGGAACACATATCGAATTGGTAACTGTAATAATATCTCTTTAAGTTCATAAAAAAAATATTCAAGGCAGTAAAAAAGCTTCAAAATGAATATTGCAAAAGCATACCTGCCAACATCAGAGATAACGAAGATTTTACTAACATTTTTAGGCTACGAGTAAAGTTTTCATACATCATGCATGATCATGTAACTCATAAAAAGAGAAATTCAAAATTGGAAATAATATAAGCACTTTCATTTTGCGAAGTCAAAATTATGCATATAAATCTTAATCTGAAGAAAGAAAATTTTAAACCATTAGTTACAATTACTTTAACTATAAGCACTCAACATACTGCAGTGCTGGGAATAGCACCATCTGTTCAGAAATGAAACTTGAAATGAAAATTTCTTCCAAATTTTTTAGAATATACAGTGAAATAGGAGATAGTCGTAAAATACAGGAGTCTTCGCTAAAAAACAGGAAACTTGGCAACTATGCAAAAGAGCAGAAATGTGTTATGTTCATGTTTCTTTTTTTTAGGTATGCATATTTTAATCATCAACAACTTACTGGTATTTGGTTAAATGAAAATAAGTGTGAAAAATATATCCAAATATTATCACAGTTTGGGGACTAAATTTCATAAAATGCAAATATATCTATTCTCAATAAATGGTTAACTTTTAATATTTTAATGAAAGTGTAAAACTAATTATTCTTCAATGTCACGACAACTGATCTATTGTTAACCTTTTTTTCTTTGATCGTAAATTAGGTTAACTTTAATTTCCAGCAAACTTTTTAAGCTTAAATCTTCTGCCAAATTATTTAAATATTAATATAAAATATTATGAGGTTGGCTGAACTAGCGTTACTTTTGGCAGCGTCCTTTTCCAATAATGTGGCTATAACAGATCTCTCATATACTGCAAAGCGTAGATTAAATACTACTATTGATTAGGCAGATCACAAGGAAATTCATGTCTCATGGCCTGTTCTTATTCATATTATGTTATCTCGCAACTTATATCATGCTATTTCATTTGTTTCCTTATTGCTGTGTAAAAAACTACTTATATTTTATAAATTATTTAAATTTTATAACTTATTTAAATTTTCATTTCTTAATGCATTTATTTCACGGAAGACTCACAAATTAGAGCTTTTTTCAGGTTATTTTATAAGATAATGGATATTAATAACATTCAAAACAGTAATAAAAAAAAATTACTTGAGTAACAGAGAATTATAAAAGGAAATCTCAACAATTCATGAATAAAAAAAATAAAAAATACCTTGGTGCTTGTGACAAATAAGATTCCAAACACCGATGAAGGTTTTCATCATACACAATCTGAGACCAAAATCTACATTATGAAATGAAAAGTTGTTTAGAACATTTCTTTTATGCAAATAAAAGTAAAATAGTACTTCGTATGTGCATTACAAAAATTTAACAAAAGTAAAATTTAGTTTGTCGAAAGTAAGAACTCCCCTAGCCATTTATCTGGACCTTTTTTTTTTATGATAAAGCTGCAGCCAGATTAAAAATATGTACGTAAATAACAAAAAAATAGGTTCATAGAAAAAAAAAGAACCAGTACATTGTAAAATAAAAACCAAGATGGATACATTTTTACCCAGTTATATAGCTAACATATTTTTTTAAAAAACAAAAATTGACAGACTAGACTACCTGTGGTATGGTAATTTCAGCAACCAATGAAGGTCATCTTCTATGAACACCATATATTCCAACCATTCTTCTTCCTCTGGGCTCAATTTTTCACTATTCAAATCACATTGAGGAGGAGCTCGGAAGTTAACATAATATCGACTTTCCATAAAACCTATATGCTGGGGGGAAAAAATAAAACTAAATAGCAGTTACCAAAAAATAGTACAAAATTTAAAGAACTGTTAAAAAAAAGAAAAAATTGTAAATTGTAGTAGAATCTTGATTACTGGCCTTGTGTCAAAGAAAAAAGTTTTTACTACCAAATTCATGAACCCTTTGAAAATCGTGGCAGAATTGTTGTGACACGGCGACATATTGCAGAGTTTTTGCAGAATTATTTTTCATATGCAAAGGGAAAAATTTTGGTTTTCCTTTCTGGCTAATTTTTTGAAATTTTTTTTTTCTCAAAGATTTCTTTCTTGTGCCTTAGAGAGGAAAGAAATAATCATAATTTTTCTATTCTTTTTTGAGATTTAAAAAAAAAAAAAAAATTGGTAATGACTGGCTTGGGCTCGATTTACAAATTAATAATATAAAATAAAAAACACATAAATCGCGAAAGTTAAAAAAAGATAGTTTGCTCTAGAAATGATGATCTTTCTTTCGTTATATTTTTCAAAGGACACCATATTTTACGTAAATTTATTCGAGCATCTCTGTTTTAAAGAGTCCTATTTGCGTGATTCAAGATCTATACTTTGGGAGTTATTGCACGGATTTTACTGCCTTAAAAAGTAAATGACCAAATGCGCAATTCGAATTTCCTGCATCAACAGAATTACACCAGGATATCTAAAAGCCACATGAAATCCAAAGTCAATAACTGCAGAAAATACAATCAAAATGGATTTACAATAAAGGCATAAATTGAGAGCTTCAAATTTAAAATGCAAATTTCTGCAGATAAGCAAACCAAAACTTTTTACTTTTCAAAAGACAATTCTGACACGGGGATTATAGTTAGGGCTGCAAGTTTGTTGCGGGAAAAAACACCCGAAATTCGCGGAAAATTCGTTGGAATTTTTTACAATTACGCATATTCTAAACACACAAAAAATTACTGTATAAATGATGCATACAGAAAATGCACAAATAATAAAAAAAGCTTAAAAAATACACAACGAAAGTATTTTTTTAAAATTTCAAACAATACTAATATTTTTATTTAAAAGTACAGAATTTTGGTACAAAGTATTGTACATTATCAGATTATTCTCATTTATACTACCTCTTTCATCACTTAGTACATTTTTATACTTAGAAAACGATCTTTCTGCGTCGACGCTGTTTGTAGGCACCGACAAACATCGAATTGCCACTTTTGGATATCGTTCAGTCTTTGATTTCTAAAACTCTATCAATTTTCCTTCATCATCGTATAATTCCTTGTCCGTTGCTTTGTAAGTATTAAATTCCCTTATCAATTCTTCTTCATCCTCAAACATTGGGATGTGTTCAAAAACTGAGGAATTGTCCTCTTCATTTAAAACACTTAAATATTTATATTGACAGGGATCAAAAACTCGGCATGCTTTAAAAAAGTTTGTGGCAGGCTGGCGAAATCTTTGTTTATTGCTGCTGTTGCTTTCAAAAAAATAGTTTTTAATTTTTTCTTCACAGTCTTAGAGCATTTTTTGATTTTAAGTCCTCACAGCGCTGTAATTTACTTTCTAATACTTTTGAGAAATCATACATTTCGTTGCAAATAAAAATGGGAACTAATTCTTTGTTTCTCAAATAAAGTCAATTGATTCAAAATTAATGGTGCATATTTTTCAATATCTTTTAAATCTGTATTCAAATTTGAATCATGACATTCTTCACAAATTGTGCTTAAAACTGAGCTACTACTATTTTCTTTTTCCTTAGCAAAAAATTCAGTGTACATATCCAAATAATTTACATGGAATAAACATGCTTCAAACCAGCTATTCCACCTAGTTTGCACAGGAGGAACCGGTGGTAAAGAAGCTTTTTTGGCCCTTTCCATTAAAAATGCTCGAAAGCGACCTTTACGTGAAGGACACGCCGTGAATGCGAGCTTGATATGAACTACAAAGCAATTTACATTTTCAAACTCATTTTGCCATATTTCTCCCAAGAGATTTAAAAGATGAGCATTGCAAGTAACATGAACAGAATTTAAAAAAAAACAGCTTTTAAGCTTTTTTCCCAGGCTTTGTTCATATAAGATGCGTTGTCAGTTACAAAAGATGTAATAGTATTAAAGCGAAGTCTGTAATTTTGGCAACACTAAATAATTGCTTCACTGACAGATTTAAAATTCACACTTTCTAGCGCAATACTTTCAAGAAAAAATTAAAGCAAAGAAAGGTTTGAATCGTCGTTTTGTATTTTTACTGATGGAACAGCTAACACGTTTAGAATATATCTATCTTCAGAGTCTGTTGTTTCACCTGTGACAATACTAACATCACCGGCAGATGTTAGAACATCGACAACTTGATTTTTGTGAAATTCATGAGTCTTTGGTAGATAGTGGCTTCGTAGGTGACTGGAGCCTGGTATGACACCTAAGTCTTTGAGTGAATTTTCTAAATAACTTTTCAATACTGTATTATCAAGTTTATGCAACGGAATGTTTGTTGCAGCAAAAGCACCAACCAACTTAGTAATACTTGCTTGAATAACTCTCGGTTCCTCAGCAATCTTCTTTTGGTGAATCTTACTTTTCAAGTGTTTATCGCAGCTATTTTTTCTTGAGAAATCAACAGGAACATTGCATGTGCTACAAAATACAAGGTTTTTTCTAACTTCAAAAGTTCCTTTTTTGAACTGTTGACATCGCTCAAAAGCAGTTGCCTTACTCGTATGGCTCATATTTTTAACCTAGAAAGCGTTCTTGCTCACTTTTCTGCTATCAGACCAATGAATAAGAAAGGCTTCAAATATTCGTTTTGTGACAAAGTCATGTGTTTCTAAACACAAAGGCCTAGTTAACAAAATATCAAAGAACCCCTCCCCCTACTGTGCTGTGAAAATTCAAGCATTCTTCATTGAAACTACTAGTTACAAAAGCCTTATCTCCCTCTCATCTAAGAAACTGACCCCTATTTAAGAAATCACAAGAAGCCACCCAGGAAAAATTGTCTGGATATGTGCAAAAGCAGTAGAAATTTCATTGCCCAGTGCAATAGCCTGTGTAACACTTTTTATGTCAAACATTTGATTTATGACATTTTTCCTCTTTCTTGGTTCTAATTTCTTTTGTACTCTCACTGACTTCAGGAAGGTAATCCTATCAGTCTATCACCCTCCCTAAGTGAAGAAAGACCACCTTACTTGACAAGATGGGGATTATCTCTGAACTATTTTCTTGTCATTTTTCTATTGATTCACTCCTCTAAATATCTAATCAATTTTATATGTTCAATTTAAGACTTCAGGAAAGTAAAAAATTATGTTCAATAAAAATAATAAATTAAAAAAAAATCAAACTTTAAGCAATTTTCACGCAAATCAAAACATATTGAGAAATTCGCGGATTTTAGAAAAAAAAGGAGGACAGTTTTGCGGCAATTCGCGCCTCGACAGATCTGCAGCCCAACTTATATTCATGTGATTCATGACCTTATCCGCCTTTTAGATAACTCTTACTAGGGATATGAAATTTCAACCAAAAGCCAAACAGACTTTCCTTTTTTTATAGGACAACATTAATAAAGTAATTTTCAAATAGTTTATAGAGAATTTTACATTAAATCTAAGTCACATTCATAGTAAGGTAATTTCTTAACAATAGACTTACTATTTTTTTAAAATTTCTGTTTAAAACACCCAAAATATTAGTAAATAAGGGTTTGCAATAAATGAGTTTTGATTGTTTAAATAATTCTTCAAATTTAAACAGATCATGCTATTTGCCTTTTAATCAATCATAGTGATTATACTTACTATATATAAATTATAAAAGTGATTATAAATTCTAAAATGTAATATCTTACAATTCCAGAGACTTTGGTTTGAATACCATGTTTGCTACAAACTTCAATTTTGGATTTGTCTAGAGGTGTGAATTCATTAATCTGAAAGAAAAAAAAAGGCAATTCATTTCAATCTAAGAATATTATGTAATAAATTCGATTAAATTCATTTAACATAAATAAAAATTGCAAAACCATAAAAACATTGCAAATTTAAAAACATAACTTCGTTTTAAACATAAACGTTTCGAGCATAAATTTGAAGTATGCTTGTCTAACACAAAAAGTGGCCCAGGAAGCCTTTTTTTTATAACTGTCGTAAAAAGAAATAAAATTATAAAAAGAATAATTTTTTAACTTGTTCTCTGTGACAGTACTTTAATAATCTAGTTCAGACTTCTCAAGAGAATCAAATGGTGAACAAGTTGGTACTCTAAAAATGAGGGTGTAATTTTTTTAAAAAATGTTACCAATAAACTGGGAAGAAAATTTTCATATTAATTAATATAGCCACTGATTTTTTTTCTGCTTAAAAATTATAATTTCCATTATAAGAGTTGACCTGGTACATAAACCTAACACCATTTTTTTAACTTCAAAATGGTGGCTTTAGGGTGCATTTGGTGAAAATACCCCTAAATTTAAAATGGTTATTAAAAAAAAAACTTCTCACCAAAAACTAAACTCTGTTATCTTAAAATATGTAAGAAGCAATTTTTAACAATTTAAAGAAATACATTGAGCACTCTCATTACAACAATTCCTTCTACTAACAATAATATTTAGTATTCCCAATGAATTTTAATTAATGTAATCCTCCACTCAATATTGCAATATTCTCTTAAGACAATGGTTCCCAAAAGGTGACAATGGTGAAAATCTAACTACAGAACCCAATTTTTTTCCAGTAATTATTTTTGGAAACTTTAATAGCTTCGGCTTAACCAATAATCTATAATTTATTTAATAACTAAGTTATTATGAAATTATTGAATACCAGTTATTAATAATGAAACTATTAATACCAATAGAAGATTAAATAACTAATTTTAAAATAAATATTAAATTACATTTTATCACAGTCATTGAACAGCCGACCCAATTTTGGGTTTACGACAGCTAAAGCTCAACTCCGTAGCCTCATAACTTTGAACCCAATACATGAAACAAAAGGGATCAAGTAGTGGGAGAAATTTACCTTCGTGAAAGAGTGGAAATGGAACTAACTCGTATTGGCTTTACATGGAGAAGAAAACTTCACAAGGTTAGCCAGACGGCAAGGGGCCCCTAACCCATGATCCCTCTATCACTGAGATTATTTTACATCAGCACTGGGGACACTTCAAGCCGGATGCGGAATTCTGATCGACCAGCCATTCCAGGGATTTGAACCAGATTCACCTCATTGGAAGGCAAATATTCTCTTCCCTGAGCCACCGTGGCTCAACTCATAATTATTAGAGAATGAGAACTAATTATTAACTAGAAGCTCTTCACATGAATAGAAACAAGTATAGATTGTAAAATTCATCAAAGCACAGAGGTTACCATGGCTTGGTTACATTAAGAGATTACCTGATGATAACCGAGTGGTAAAGATCTCGTATTGGAAGCCCATGCGTAATAGGCAAACCGAAGAAAGGATGGATGTCTTGAATGATTTAAAAACTTTAAAGATCTCCAACTGGAAGATCAAGGTCAGAGGCAAAACTGTGTGGAGAAATATTGTGCAACAGACTAAGGCCCATCCTGGGCTGTAATGCCAATAAAGAAAGAATGCATGTAAAACATTAAATTTTAAAGAAATAATGTGTTGCCAAAATACTTTGGCCCTTGATAAAGTGATACACCCATCTACAAGAATATATTTAATTGGTCTGTTTAAATATTATTTTATGAATTTTTTTTTTTTTTTTGTCTACGAATTACCTATTTTTAGTTTCCCCCACTTTCAAATTAAAATACCATTTTGTCATAACAAAATAATAAAGCTTAAGTTTATTACTTTCTTTTTAGAATTAAGCCATAAGTCCTTTTTTAACAACCAAACTTTTTTATAATTAAATTTTAAAAAATTAATTAATGAAATTGGTGATTCAAAAAGAAGAGTGAGTTTTTTGATAAATAATTTTCTCTTTCATTTCAGATTTCACTTATTTGAGATAGATTTAAAATTTCTGATTGTGTGATTGTAAAACTTCTGATTCTATGTAATATAACTTTGGGCCATCTTGTATACAATTAGAATTTTGGGGGATATTTCCATATCGTGATCTGTTGTGCCAACTACAATCCGCAAATAAATTGTAAACTTGCAAATTTATTAAAAAAAATATGTAGCTGTGGCCCGGGGGGGGGGGGGGGGAGTCTACAAGTTATACCTTTCAAGTTAGTTCCTTTCTGTGATGTTTTTAAAATTTATCACGGGCTACAGCCTGGAAGTTTCCAAGACTTTGCGATTATTCTGCCGCAGATCATGATACAGAAATCTCCCAGAATTTTGAGAGACACATCCATGATTTATAAACAAAATCTCACAATCAATTTCAAATTTTTATTGCATTTACAGTTCATTAAAGTTATAAGGAGAGGAATTTGTGAAAAAAGGGGCCCTAAAAATAAATCAGCCAAAGACGCTGATCTGTTCTTAGTAAAATATTTAATTGGGACTTAATCCTGGAAGATTTTTCTATATTGGAATATTTATTTCAAATTTTTGCAAGTTATCCTTTGGAGATGGTTGTAGGATAGATACATATTACAATTTCCTAACATAGAATTTAGAAGCAATTAGTAAAATAAAAATTCCTTTGGGTTTTCCTAAGACAGCGAAACTTTTTACAGTATTAAGGTTCTACATAAATAATTTCTTTGTACATTTACAAAATAAATACTTCTAAGGCAGCCCAATTTTAGTTTTTTAAATCCACGTTTGTCCCTTTTCAAGAAATTCTTTTATTTAAATTTCTTTCCTTTTCTTTGGTTTTTCATCCCCTTGGTTTTTCCCGTAATACTAGTGCTGCTTGGCTGAAATTTGGAGTAAAATGCAGATACTTCTTTTAGAATACAGAATAGAGCACTGAACATTGATGTTCATAGAGGATGAAAAATGATCAATACAATAAGACAAATAAAATACGACAACAACACGGCAAATTATTAATACAAGCAAATTCATTCACAAATTTATTAAATAAATGTCAAGTTAATTCCTTTCCTTACCGATTCTACAGAATTTCTTTTTGAACATGCCATACTTCAGCAAAACCAAACCAAAACAAATCTTATTTACCTTATTTTTGCCGGTGGTTTTTTCTATTCTCAACAGATGGCAGCACAAAGGAGAGCACGTTCCAATATTCGCACTGGTGACACCAGACGGCAATTCCCCACACTCACAGTTACAAAATGAAAATTTCTTACATCTGTGCACCGCACCAACCGCACTAGTTGTTCCAAACTGATAGTGTCAAAAACCCGGTGACAATGAAAAAACGGTTTTAGGTTTACCTACTCGCGATCGCAACACTCGAGTACGCCATCTAGCGGGAGACTGTAAATGTCGTGTATTAGTTCCCACATAACCATTGGCAATGACGGACGCCATTTTCTTAGCATCGAAAAAGAAGCAAAATTTCCCTAAAGAAAAGGTAAAACTTCTTGAAAAAACTAATCAGAACATGCCAAACATTGAAGCAGAACACGCCAAGCATTTAAAGAACAACTTCTCAATATTTTTTACCTTTCTATTACCAACAACATAACATGATTTCATGATCACTTGCTGTTACAGATGTGTGTATTGCGGTAAAATAATTTTTCTGTCTTCAATTCATTACAAGTTAAAATGAAATCAACATTGCTTTCGTCATTCCAATGAATAAATGTGTTCCAATGAATTCCATACAGAACTTTAATAGTTATAGAATATTCTTCTTCTTCATAGAATAGTATATATTTCTGTATCTACATAATTCAGAAAACAACAATAAAGAATAATCCGAATTACTTGAAAAAGTATCTTTTGTGCTGATTATAAATAAATTTTTTATCGTTTTCTTGGTAAGTGTTTTTTAGTTTTGAAAGAATTTCAACTAGAATACAGCTATTCTGTTTTTAAGCTACATATCAAAATTCATATCGAGATCTTACAATTATAAAATTTTGATGTGTGGTATGTTACCTAAAAGTAATGAAGGGATAAACTATGTATATATTATTTGAGAATAAAGTTTTCAAACAAAGAACATATCATTTTGGAATTCTCCGGATTTATAAATCAGGTAAGTGTTATGATTTTTATAATAAAAAATTTGCTTGTAAATAATTTTTTTTCGTACTTGATGATCGTTCTCTACAAAATGTTTTTTTTACGTCTGATTAAATACTATAAGAATCAAAAAAAAAAAAAAAAAAAATACGAAAGTTTTTATTGAAAAATGAGGAATTTTTAAAATCGTTTTTATCCTAAGAATTCTTTATTTTACGCTTTTTAGTTTATAATTTTTTGATAAAATTGTTGTCAAAATACTTTTTTTGAAAAATTAAATGGTATTAAATTATGTGTTTATGTATACTTCTTGCATATTCTAATATTTGAAGTAATATGATTCAGAAAAGTATGGAAGAAAAATTCGGTACTTACGTATTAACCACAGCTACAGATTTGGCAGATTTTTAGTGCCGCCAATCTACACTTAAAATTTTTGGAAAAAATCTTAAAATGAAACACTTTATTTAAAATCAAAGTAGTCAATCGGATTTCGGTGGAAAATGGGCCGATATAAGAGTTTAGCATAGATTCAAAACAAACTTTTCTCTCACCTGATTCTATAGCCATTATGAACTCTAATAAATAAGATTCAAAATGAAATAACATTTCCAAAACGGACGTTTACTAAGATAAAGTTTCATGTTATGGACTTTGGTACATTTTCGTTATATTTCACTCCTAAAAAAATAAAATTGCATCTTTTTTTGTTTTTGGCAAGTCCCAAAGACGCATTTTCGTTACACTAAGAAATGGCGACAAAAAAAAATGGTTCTTTTTTTTCTTTTTGTTTCGTAAGCTTTCTTTATTTTACGTTAAAATTTAAATGGGCCTTTCATGTTATACCATTAAATTTAGTAAAACTATTTCTCAGGCATTAGGTTTGAACTCTTATAAGAATATACCTATTTTTTTCTCTTTATTTACAAATATTTTTCCGATGTGTTCTGGATATTCCTTCTCTAAAAAAAAGTGATACCATTTTGTTTTCGTTTGCATAAGAAAGAAAACAAACATTTTTCTTTTTTAAATTTAATCAGCCACAATAAAGATGGAACGTTACAATGCTACATGCTACATTAAAGACGTCTCCAGTGTAACTGAATGACTGTTCATATGGAAATCGCAGGGATTCGGCACATACAACAACGCCCCCTATAGTTCGTTGCGATCGCGAATTTTCGTGGTTTATCTCATTACTGGAATAAAAAAGATTTTATTTTTATTTTTTATAGTAAGTGCTTATAAGAATTATAGAAAATAGTTTATTTTGTATAAAAAAAATTTCTTGGTGTTTCTAGTTAAAAGTATTTGATTACCTACTTTTGTTTGATTTTACTATGCTTGAAAGTTTATATTATTTATATATATATATATATTCCCCTTTCTTTCTTTTGTCTGTAATTTACTTTTGTTTTATCTTCCTTTTGAACTTATCTGATGAGTTCTATTTACTTGCAGCTTATGCGCAATAAATGATACTTATTGTTTTTCTTAATTTTTTTCGTGTTTTTTTGTATTTTTTTATTTTGCTATATATATATATATATATATATATATATATATATATATATATATATATAATATAATATAAATGTAGAGAAAACATGGAAAAAATTACAGAATAATAAAGAAAGAAAAGAATAAAATGAATTATTTAAAAAGAAAAAAAATTTTATGAAAATCCAGAAAAGATATCTCTTCATCAGCTTACACGATTATATCCTCAAAAAGGAGTGCTTTCTAATATTGTATCAATATATCCCAAGGAAAATATAAAAATATATCAATATGATTGTGTGTGGAGCACTCAAAAAAGTTTTTGCTTAATATCTGGTATAAATTAATGTAATCTGGTCATCTTTTTACGAAAATATTTTAAAGCATTGTAGAAAATTTTCCGGTTCATGTAGATGTAGTTGTAGTTAATTTACGTCGCACTAGAGCTGCACAATGGGCTTTTGGCGACGGTCTGGGAAACATTCCTGAGGATGATCTGAAGACATGCCATCACAACTTTGATCCTCTGCAGAGGGGATGGCACCCCTGCTTCGGTAGCCCAACGAACTGCACGCGAAGTCGAGCACTTTACGGTAGAACAGTTTAACGAGGAGCAATACCGCACACCCTCGGTCCCTACGCAGACTCATCCAAGTGGTCACCCACCCGCACACTGACCGCAGCCAGTGATGCTGGACTTCGGTGATCTGCTGGGAACCGTGTCTTAACGATCAGTCCACTGCGGGACTCCGGTTCATGTAAGTTCATTTGAATTCGCTACTAGCTGCGTTTTATGTTTTGTTCTGTTTTTTAAATTTTATTATTTTTTTACATAATATTTATTACGTGATGTGTACTATTTAATTTTGCTTAATTTTTTTTTTATCGAGTGCTCCTTATCACATATTTGTTTGATCTCTGCAGTCCCCTTTTTAGGACCCCTATTGAGCCAATTTTGAATCTAACTAAAGCAAAGATGAAATTGTTGCTGGGGAAAAGTCGCCACGACGATTGAGAAAGGTAACCCGTTTTCCGTGGTTACCTTCACTTCCTCTTGTGGGTTCCTTTTATTTGTGAAAATATGTCTTGGTGCGGAACTTTTTTTCCAGAACCACGATTTCGGCATCACCTATGAAAGCTCTTAAGAAGAGCCTCTGTATGAATGTAGGCAAAATTTATCAAAACTTCTGTTTTGTATTTTGTCGTGATTAGTAACCAGTAACGAAGGTGATACAGTATTTTAATCAACAAGCAGGTGTTTATATAATGTCAATATATTGATATGCAGTCGTATTTCAGTCTCGATAATGGCTGAAGTTAAAACAAAATAGAATACGACTTCTAAAAAATGTAAACATTCAGATGTATGTCTTTAAGGGATACATTTTTCTCTTGCTGTTTACATTTGTGTACTTTCAAGTACTGTCATTTAAAGAAGTAGACCAAGTTAATTCAGCGAGTAAATGATGTTCCTTGTGATGTTTTTGTAGTTGTACCTTCAACATGATCAAGATTCTTAATATTGTTTATTTCTGCTTTATTTTTGGAGTCATTTACAAAGGAGTTTAAACAATGAATTCGAAAGTAATATCGCTAATATTTTGCCTGGGCACTCTGCATGCTTGTTGTTGTTTTCCTCTTTCCGGTGGTAGGTAGACACATTCTGTGAATATATCTATATTTTATGGACTACCTTAATTTATCAGTTAAACAAATAATTAGTATCCAAGTGTTATAAATGTGTGGACACATTAAGTGAATTCTTCTATATTTTATGTGTCTTGTAGAGTACCTCCATAGTTTATAAATGAAACAAATAATCAGTATCATGGTGTTATAAATGTATATCCACATTAAAAGAATTGATTTATGTTTTACATATTTTATGAAGTACCTTCATACTTTATCAGTTAAAACAAATAATCAGTAACTTGTTATAAATGTATTGATACGTTAAGTGAATTTATCTCTATTTTATATATTTTATGAATTTATTATACCTTCATAGTTTATCTTACTCTAAATTTTCCTCTGCTTATGCCTTCTTACTATTTAATTATACATCCTAGAGACAATTAAGAAGCCTGTTTTCTTATAAACGGCGGCCAGCTAACATACATATGTATAAAATAAAATATATTTGTAATAACTAAGGATAAATTGTGAAGAAAAATTTATCAGATTCAATTGTTTTCTTAAAAATAAATAACTCAACTGTGAATCAATTGAATTTTTTGGATGAACTAATGATTTTGTTAGTAGTTTTGTTAATCTTCCTTTTTACAATAAAAATTTTAAAATAAAATATGAAACTTTAAAAGTACTTATACATAGAAAAAAATTTTTATTTTTCATTTTTCTGGTCACCAATTACAATTAATATAAATCTGTTTCCACTACATTAGCATTATTTGTTAATCAGAATTTTTTCAAAGTTGAATTTTTTTTTAAATACTTCAAATTTGGGAATTCAAATTTATCAGATCTGTGCAACACATGTGAGTGTTTGAGTTTGTCAAAAAGGGGGCCCTGTCCTGAGCTGTTTTGTTTTTGCTGACTGGGCCCACATCCAAAAATCCACTTTATATTTACCAGTTCGATTTGTATTTTTAATACATTTTCGTTTATAAAATTATCAAACTAATTTATTCTTTGAAATTTTCACTGACCTCCTTGTGTTATGTAAGTGGAAAGTGGTAACTTTGTACATAAAAATGCTTGGAATGAAAGATATTTCTTTATTGTTCCTAGAATAGATAGACTGCATGCTGTAAAAGGTTTACCTAACAATCATAAATATATAAGAATGAAGCTACAACTTTATTCGACGCAAAACTATGTAATCCAAGATTTGCCCACTTAACTGATATTTTAATTAAGTATATGAGTAGTAGTAAGTACTACATAGGGCCGGGGTAGCCTGGTTGGTAGGACACTGAACTCATATTTGTGTGAACAGGAGTTCGAATCCAGTTGGCCGAAAACTTCCCGTGTTGTAAATGGTGACTGGTGCACGTTAAATCTTATGGGTCACAAAGTCCTTTCTGTTTCCATAATAAATTAAACCTGTGGGGGTACTGAATTGGAGATTGATTGTTCTCTGGGTGAGGTAAAAATTACGATTTTTGGATAAATGAATGGGTCTGCCCTATAAGCAGAAGTTAAAATTCTTGGCCTTAGATGGCGCCACTGGGATTTAAGAACAATTGTACCCTCTCTGCCTTAATGGCTGAAGACAACAACAGCAAAGGCGTAAAAGGTAGGCAGAATATGAAAGGAAAATTAGAAACTTACTTAACTTACAACATAACAAAATGAGAATGTTCTAAAAATATTTTCCACTGACTAACACATAAAGTATTAGATAAAGAGCATTCAGTGGAAGGAAGTAGATACTTTTTATCTACAATAAGGCAATTCTTATCTAAGATCAACCAAATGAAGCGAAATTCAAAATAGATATGATTGAAGCGATGAATGAAGCAAAATACAAAATAGCTTGATTTTTTGCTAAACAAGGTGACATTTTAAATGTAAAAAGTTGGAGATTTAGAGATATTGACTTTTAACGTGATAAGTTTATTTTACAATCAGTTACAGGCTGTTAAAGGGCAATATCATCTGAAATTTTTAGTTATATTGAGTGACTTTTAAAAAAATTCAGTTTTCTTTTATAAATTCATAGTAATATTGAAAAATGACGTAAATAATCATTGAAGTACATTATATAAGGATAGGTCCTGTTGCATAAGTATGTAGAATTGCTGCACATTCTGATTTTTACAAGAATTCTCATAAGATATTTTAGATATTTTACGTGAGACACAAAAATGCATAATTTTTTGTTTTTAGTGAATCAGTTTGATTTCTAAGGAACTATTCACTTGCAAAAATTAAGGCCTTAGGTTCCCAACCTTTTTCTAATCATGCAGATAACTTTGCAGGTGAAAAAATTTTCATGTTAAAACAACAATTTATGTTAAAATAACTATGTTGAAACAACAACAATAATGACATGAAATAAATAATAAGTGGTTTTTCATATTTTATGTCCTTTAATAGTTTTGTTATGATATACTTCTGTAACTATGCCTTAAAGTTATTTAAAATTACATATTATGGCTAAGTTATTACATTGGATATGATTATTTTCTATGTATGTATTATGAAAAATGTGAAATAAATGTTTAATAATGTTATCAGCTTGACATGCTATCCATTGCTTGTATTTTTAGTGCAGCTGTTACTTAGTGAAACATATTTCAAAATTAAATCAGATACATATGTGTTATAATTAAACAATTTGATATTCTAAATTAGATAGTTCAAAGATGTCAGTATTTTAATATTCGTCCTTTTGATTTATTAAACAAAAGAAAAATTAAATATAAATCATCCTAAAAATACATTCAAATCTTTATAAAACTGGTTAAAAGTGAGAGTAAATTTTAAAAAAATATTTAAAAAGTTTGCGAATAATAATATATTTTATAAGTTTCTTCATTTTTCTTGAAGGATTTCAAGAATCCTCTTAGACATGGCACCGTTCAATGTAAAGTGGATATTACGCTTTTTCCTTATCATTAAAAAGTATTATTTTTAAAGACAAAAAATTTTACTAACATTACTGTTTCAATATTATGTGCTAAGTCTGAAATGTAAATAGTTCTTTGATACCAAATCAGAAAATGTATGAGTTTTAATAGGCACTCAATGGTAAATTAAACAATCCTCTAGAAGCCCCTAATACCCCCTAAACTTCTTCACTGCCCAGTGGGAAAGGATTGCACCCACATCGGAAACCTATGATTTAAATGTATACAAATACAGTTTTTTCTGCCAATGAAATAGTGTTAAATTGCAGTTTTCTATGTAATCAATTTTGTTTGAATTGTCAATTTTAATAGACCCTCTAGAAACTCCTAACACTCCTTAAATATCCAAACTTTTCCCCTTCTTCACTGCCCAGTGGGAAACGATAGCACCCATGTTGAAAACTTATGATTTAAATGTACAAATACAGTTTTTTCTGCCAGTGAAATAGTGTTAAATTGCAGTTTTGTATGTAATTAAATTTTGTTCGAATTGTCAATTTAAAATTTGCTTCTGTCTCTCTTTAAATAAGTCTTAGGTGTATTTTCCAGTGCACTAAATTTTTTTACTGAAATGTTACTTAACCAAAAAAGTTCTATTATTTTTAAATATTGTATTCCTTTATTAGGCCGTTTAGATTTTCCAGACCCCCTCAGCTCCATTCCTAGTTACCTGCTGTTTCTCGTTTCTGGGGCATTTTTGATTCTACTCATTTATGCTATGATTGGTTGCGTCTGTTGTCCAAATAAGAGCATAAAGGTAAACATGATTTATTATATTTTGTAAATTATTTAGGTATTGAGTTATTCAAGAATGTTTATTATTCAATCAAAAATGGCTTAAGATTCAGATTAAATTTATATTGTTCACATCTTAGACTGCATAAAACGGTTAATAATTTTTATTTTTCAGAGCAAAATGGTCCCTCTGAAGTTGAAGTCGTTCAGTTGAAAGATGTCAAAATATTTTAATTAAATATTGATTTTTTATAAAACTATTTGCTTACATTCATCAATGCCCAAAGATTTTATTTCTGATCCAATAAAGATAAACTTTTTGCCTAAATGATTTTATTTGGTTGCCGCTTTTTTAAAAAATTTTTTTTGAAGAATAAATTAATAACACAAGTCTGCAAAATTGAAGTTTTTGAAAAATACAAGAGATGTCTTTGTTGTTTATATGTAATTTGATGTGCTGCTTTCGAAAATGACCTTCATTTTCCCCAATCACGTCAGGATTTTTTGTAAAATCGATATTAATGTTTTTACTAAAATCCTATTTGGAAAGGAATTCTCTCAAACAATTTAGCATGTACTATCTGGTAATGGTCGTCTTCATTCATTTTGATCTATGTAAAATGGAATCTTCTGAAAGTAAATTGATTTTTGAGTAATCTGCCAATTTTTTATTGGTTAAAATAAACAAAACATACTGTTGCCAGATCGCGCGAGTCACGTCTCATCGAGAGAAAAACAATAAGTTCCTTGTGTTTAAACTTTTTACATCAGTTTCTATAAGAAAATCACCTACATACCATTTTAATTTATTTTTATTAAGATAACTTACGTAAATTTGACGATTGACCAAGAATAGCAAATATTGTGTATGTCTACATGAAAGTTTAAAACAAAATACAAAACAAACAAAAGAAAAAAGTTTCCTTTTAAGAACATACTCGTTTTCTTCTGAAACTTATTTTTGATGATCTTCTTTTATGCTTTATCTCAGGTCTATCCCGAGCTATCATCCAACTGTAGTTGGCAAGCATGTTCTTGTCTCATCTTTCTTGATATTTACGCTCCATATCTCTGATATCTTGATGGAATCTTCCCCCTTGTTCTTTGCTGACTGCTCTTAAATTTTCGGTTAAAAAGTCAACATGTGAGTGAAGGAAATGCATTTTCATGGAGCAACCCAAAGCTTTAAATGTGTCCAGCATTTTCATTACTATTTCTTTATAATCAGGATCCTTGTAGTTATCCAGTCATGTTAGTCTTAAAATCTCTATCTTTCATGAGTTTGTGGATATCTGAACCAACAAAGATTCCCCTTTCAACTTGGCTTGGGATAAGCCTGGAAACTTTTTGCACATGCATTCGAAACAATCGCCATCTTTTGGAACAGTCTTGACAAACTGCTTCATTACATCTATTTTTATATATAGCGGAGGTAACAATACTTTTTTTGGATCAACTAAGCTGTTTCAAATACTGTTCTTGGTTCCTGGGTCAAGATTTTGTCTTTTCGGCCATTCTTTTTTGACCCAATGAGTCTTGTCACGGCTGTCTCACTCGCATGGGAACTTTGTAAATCCACTTTGTTGACCAAGAAGCATGGAGATAACTTTCAAATCACCGTAAATGGTCCAACTGAAGAGGATACATTTTATTTTGTTCAGGACGAGAGCCAGTTTTTCATAGCATTCTTTTAAATATACCGAGTGTCCAACTGGAACAGATGCTCACTGGCTCCCATGAGGAAGAAGGACAGCTTTCGATATCAGAGCCTTAACTTCTGGATGTACCGAGTCTGAAGACTCTGAAGAGATGACTGGCAATTCAGTTGGAGGCAAAGGCACCGGCACACCAGGTCCATGAGGAACGGGGTGTATAGCCGATGGAATGTTAGGATAAGATATTAGCCTTTGATTTTGTTTGGTTATATCAACGAACATGGCAGGAACGAAAATAACAAACATCAAAGTGGTTTTCGGGTTCCTTCCACGTCGTAAGAATTCCAAATCGTAAAGTAGTCTTCTTTCCTTGGTGCCATAAGCGTACATCATTGAGACACTGCACACTAACTTTATAAGGAGCCCACGATTTGTCCTGGTCTCTGAGTTTCATACCATAAGATGCAAGATAAAGTTGTCTTCCATAGTCTGTAATGCTCCTCATGAGATTTTTAACAACACTATATTCGCCACATGTATAACAAAAGTCATCTGGAAAATTTTCACCATGTCTCGAACTCAAAGTCATGTTTCACGAAACGCAAGGAAAGAAAAGCTGATGTCAAAAATGCTTCCAAGAATGACCATCTATTACGCTTGCTGGTGTTCCTGAAAGGTCAGCAAACCTAGATCAGAATTCTCGTGAAGTTATTGGTCGAGAGAGATTGTGACTGAGAGCTGGACGGTGATCGAAAGATTTCATAGAAGGGTAGTTTTGTAGATTTTACCAAAGTAAAATGCTGGTCAGGCAAGAAATTCAAAAACAAAAATTTTTTTTATGGTAAATATTCGTAAAAATTACAGTAAAATTGAATTTTTCAAGATAACGTGACGTGATAGAAAATTTTCATTATTGTTTTTCATTTCAGCACCAAAAAATACATAAAGTTCAGCTATCAGACCCCTTGTATTTTTTTTTCATCGCAGGCCTGTGTAATTATTGTTAGGAATAGCTTATTGCTAGGAATGCAATCTTAATAATATTCATGCTCAAATCTGTTTTTTTTTTCTTTCTTTCTTGCTCTCTCTCTCTTTTTTTTAAAAATTTCTATTGTGTAACTACTTTAAGAATGCATTTTACCTTTTTGCCAAAAATTTTCTTTAGCAGAAAAAAAATTATCTCCAATTTTAATACTATTTTGTAGTTTAACTGAATATGTTATATGGAAAATATTACAAATGATTTATTAATAACTGATTTGTTTTTAACTTTTCTTTAACATGTCTTTATTGAGTTCAATAATTGTTTTTAAAATATCTTAATAAAATATCAGATTTTTTATAAATATTTAGCAAGATAATTTAAGTATATATTTATATAGGTTACAGTATTATACAATTGCTTAATCTATTATCTAACGCTAATATCAGTTTTATCATTAAAAGAGTGAATTTGCAATTCTTAACTGATTTGCACCATATTTATTGCACATAGGTTCGAAATCAAATCAATTGTTACTGTCTACTTTAAACCTGTTTGCATGCTACAGGCCAAGAACCATAAGATTAATTCATCCTATAGAATCCATCATAGGACATGTAGGATGATCCATTGAATATTTTTTCATATGATTTAGTTTCACTTAAACTGTAGAAGATCCTGTTCTTTTTAATTATTTTAAAGTAGTTGTAAATCCTTCTTAATATTTTGATAGCTAACAACTATATTATCCATAATGAGTTTCATTGGGAGTTATAGCACATTTTTGTTTATAATTTGTCTTATTTAGTATAATCAAAATCCTGTAATTTTGTGATGTGTGAGAGTGGCATCACTGAATAAGTAAACCCGCCCTAAATAATGTCCCTACACCCCTACTTAAAATAGTTACACTTCATTATTGTAGTCACCGCCACGGGTCCAGATGAATTGCTAGGGAAGTTCTTACTTTAGACAAACTATACCATTATTGTGAACTATTTACTTTTTGGATAGTTTTTAATCCCTTTTTGTCGCTCTATTATTTAAACAACTTTATGTATTGTATGATCTCAAAACTCTTCATCTAATTTACATTTTAGTGTTTTTATTACATTCATTATATATAGATTGTATTCTATTTTAGGCATTAAGCTATCAAAATGGTATGCCAATTAACGGATTAAATGAGAATAATTCATCATTTGAGAATCAAACTGAGTTTGCTATTTTCCCACCTCATTCAGCGGTTATTGATCTGCAACCTGTTGGTCTGCCAGTTTTTGAAGATAAAATTACTTTTGAGCCTTTGCCAGATATCCTGCCTAGGAAAATATCTAATCAACTAGGAACTGCTTCTTCACGGCCTGCACACTTTAAAAGTTTCTTAAAGAATGCAGTCTCCCTCCATGATTGGTTCGGTAAGTTTTCCATTGCATACTATACAATATTTTTAGACCAATTAGGCTGATTGACTACTGACTTTTGCTAGTTTTAGAAATGTTACTTTGGCACTTTAACTTGCATACATTAAATTTCATCATTTTTGTGTATGTAAAGTCATACTACACTATATGAATACTGGATATAATAAAGATTCTATGATCGCATCCGAACTGCTCCTGTGGCAGAAATTTTTTAGGGCTTTTTCTGTCAAAACTCTCTAGCACTAATATCTTTCTGAAAGATACTTTTAATAATAACAAATATGTATACTAATTTAAGGTAACTAAAATGCTGTGTTTACAAAAACAATCTTTTAATTGAATATGTAATATTTTTTTATTCTGATATTATGGGCTATATTCTGGCATTTTGTTGGGGATGTGCACTAATTATTTCTTTTATTGTATTTTACAAATCATCATATTAAAAAAAAAAAAAAAAATTAAATATCATGAAATCTGTAACCTGAAATTACTACCATCTTTGTAACTACCAAAAAACAGATCGACAATAAAATCACTCGCATCAGACTCTGCAGAAAGGGGTTACTGAAATGTGTGTTTTGTTTCAAGATTTGATTGTTGTAATAAATAATATCGTACAAATAAATATCTGGTTTTAAAAATTGTGTGGAAATCAAAAGCAATAACTGCAACAAAAAAAAAGCGATAGAATCATTGCCTTCAAAAGTAAATGACCAAATGTGCAATTCGACTTTCCCATATTGTCTGAAATAAATCAAAACATCTAAAAGCCACATGAAAATCAATGTCAATAACTGCCAAAAATACAATAAAAATGGATTTACGGTAGCGGCATAAACTGAGCACTTTAAAAAGTGGTTATTTAAATGTGCGATTTAAATCTTATGTGTAAACTTCTGCAGAAAAGCAAACCAAAATGTATGCTTCCTAAAAGAAAAATCTTTCTGCAAGAACTCTGTAAAGTTCTGTGATAATGTCACCGCGATTCTGCCACGAGAGGAACTGCAGCTTAACTAACATTATTTCATACACTTATAGTGGGCAGCTGGGAAATTGGTAGTTCGTTCATAGTAGACTCAAATCTCCTTTTGCAGGTATTTAAATAGAAGTTTTTAGGAGAAACATGCCTTCTCCTAAAGATTTTGTTTAAAGTTACAGATGACCAATTTTATTCATGCATTTCTCTATTCAATATGAATGTAAATCAATATAGACTGAAAAAGTAATAAAATAATTCTGAAATAAATTTTTTTGGTTGAGTGAGGTAAAAGTAAAAAGATGTTTATTATTTTTTTTAAAATTATTTTTTAAATTTTTCTTAAAACATTCGACTTGGTTTTTAATTTGTGTCTTTATTTACTAGGAAATTAATCTTCAATGATGTCTCAATCAGTTATAGCTTTATAATAATTAGTGTGTCATTTGTTTTGTTTGCAACTATTTTCCATTGTACTTTTACAAAAAATACTAACACAAATAATGAAAACATATTGCATTTTTCAACTTTACTAAGCTGTCCTAAAACTGGGCACTTTTGTTACAATTTCCCTGAATTTAAATTCTGTTCCAGTATAAAATATGTCATGCCCAAAGTAATTATTTCAATTTAATAATCAAGAAATTGATAAAATGTACAGAGTTTCAAAATTACAAAAAAATTTTTTGTATGTATTAAAGGTTACTTTTTGTCTGAGCATGTTTGTGTCAAATGTACATGACTATTACCTGGCACTGGTAAAATTGGCCTGGTCTGGGTACTGGGTCTTGAGACTACTCTGTACCAGGTAGTAAAATTTTTTTGCCAGGTCCGGATATTAATCGGGTGATGAAAATCAGGCCAGTACCCGATACATCCCTAGTTTAAGCATTTAATCTTGTGACGTAGCTCTTTTTATTGTTTTTCAGCTTTCCTCGTCGTCTTTCAAAATTGAATATTTTTTTATTCAATGCACTTACATGAATTTCAAACTTAAGTAATCAATCACACTATTCTGTTGTGAATACGTTGTTACAGTGGTTTTAAATTTTCCCCCCAATTATAACAGTTAGACATCATTTTTCGGCAGTTATTTATTGTATTATTGTACATTTCCATATTGTACATGCATTTCTATTGTGCATTTCTCAGCAGTTATTAATAAGGTAAATAACTGCTTAATGTACAATTCTTATTGTACATTCGACAGTTATTTATCGTAATATTGTACATTCTGAAATAACCTAAATAGACTATTTTCAGTCACAATGATAATGACACAAAAATTTGTGATAGTAGTTTAAATACCTATTTTTTTTAATATTTATTCTTTAAGTGAACAAAAATAGATCAAACATCTAACTTATTAATTGAAAAATTTTTTATTGAAGACAATAAGACTTTATTTTGTTATTCTACTGCATTAAAAAGTTTATAATTTTAAAACAAATTTTAACTTATTATCATATTCATTGAGAGAACATTAATATTTTCTCTTAGTAGAAGACTTTCAATAAATAATGATCTTTTTCTTAGATGATCCAAACTGCAATTTCCCACGTGATCAGTTGCAATACATCAATGAATTGGGTGTTGGCTGGTTTGGACGTGTTGTTGAAGGTGAGGCATCGCATATCCTCAATGAAGAAGACAAAACCAAGACCATTGTTAAAATATTGCGAGAGGAAGCTTCACCAACTGAGCATCTAAACTTTCTCTATGAAGCTCTTCCTTACAGGTATGACACTTTTAATATTTAACTGTTCATATTAAAAAACTGTTAACACCAGTAACATAAATGCTACCTAGTATTTAAAGCAAAGCATCAAGCATTATTTTCATTTCCTTTTTTATATCATTAAGTATTACAAAATATTTTTTTAGTTTTTGCTTTGTTTAATTTTTTTCTGTTTAATTATTTAAATAAAATAAAAAAAGCTGTTACTTAACTTGTACTTGAATCAAATTTATGTCATTGTGTTTAAAGAATTATGCTTTGTTTCAGTGCTTATTGAACTACTTATTGTCAAAGCAATATCCATCGAACAAATATGATCCTCTTAAAATACGCTACACATCTTTATTTTATGTTTAAATTAATTATTGTGCTAAATAAATTTTTTGATAATGGAAAGTAATTAATAACGATATTTATTCTTATTTATTTAATTCTACTGTATTTATTATTTTTCTTGTTTTTTTCCTTTAAATAAATAATTTTAATTTGAGAATATAATAATTTTTAATTCATTGAAATTTTGAAAGTTTAGCAAAGTTAAATTAAAAAATAATTAATCCTTTAGTAGGTGAAATTATGTGGGAAATTTACAAAAATCTCACCCCACCTTAAAAAAACTGCTGCCTGTGATCTGTATTTTCTGCTATTGGATACTTATTGAAAAACAAAAGCTCAATCTAGAAAGCAGTTTCAGTTTAACCAATAATAAAAAGTTTTGCCTACATTTCCATAAACCTTATAACCTCACCAAATGGTCTTAGGTATAAAAACCAGTTTCTTATATTTGTGAAATGTAGTACATTATGGCATATATTGATTTATTACAGGGATTTGTATCATCCAAATTTAGTTCGATTGTTGGGAAGGTGTCTAGAGTCTGATCCCTTTCTCTTAATTATGGAGCACAATTTAGGAGTAAGTCTTTATTTTTAAATGTCAAACTTTTATATAGTATTTTCTCTTGAAAACAGTTTTGTAGAATTGGGAATTATTCTTCCCATTTAAAACGAGAGAATTGCAATTAGAATAAACCTTTAAAAAAAACTTTATTTTGTTTATAATGCCTACTATTACGATTTTTCCATAATTGCAATATTAGAACAGCTGGGTAAATTGCACGAAACTATTTCAATACAAAATTTCAGCTATTTGTTATTTTTATTTACCTTTTAAGAATCTCAATGAAATTTTATTTTTCTTGTGAATTCTTATTGTTCAAAACTTCATATGTTAGGTTCACTATTAATTCATAATAATTTTAGTTTTGTGATCTTATCAAAGTCATTATGTCTGCTGTAGCATTGTATAAATCTATCCCATTAACATGTTAGCAATTTATTCTGAATCTTTTAAGATTCAAAGTCTTTCTTTCTGGAAAATAATATTTAATGAGAAATTACTTATAATCACCTCAATTCATATAAATACTCATATAATAATTTAAATTCAAGCCAATTTTAATTTTGTAATGGTGTCAATCTTGTCAAAACAATCATATTGTCAAAACAACTATAACATTATGGAAATATTATCTTATTAACATGTTTTCAATTAATTTGGAATCTTATAGGATTTGAAATCTTTCCTATTGGGATATGATCAAAAAGAACATTTAATGAAAAATGGAATTTTACTCCGTATGGCTTATAACATTGCTTCTGGTCTTCGATACTTACATAAATGTGGTTTCACTCATGTGTAAGTCATAATTTTAATAGATTTTGTCATTATTATTTTTATAAAAACTTTTTATTATTGTGAGTACTCATCCTGGTTTGTTCTGCAGGGTTGCCACTCCACAGGGAAAACTTCGAAAATACAGGGAATTTAAAAATCACTTGAAATAACAGGAAAACTGCAGGAAATTTTTATTTTTTCTTTACAAACTGGGAAAATACAGGGAATTTTGTTTCTTATTTTCGTCTTTCAAAAAATGGTGACCGCTGAAATCGTAATCTGTGGGATATTTAAGGATGACATTTCAGCTATACTAAACTATTTCATTTACTATAGCATTATTTAAGTATGTTCAGCTGTTCTCTTTTTTCCTCTAAGTTTTTCCCTCAATTAAAATTAGTATAGTTAGCCCAATATAACTGACACAAGAGCATAGTAATTGTGTTTCCTCTTAATATATTGTGTATAATATGTACAGAAAAAACACAGGCAATTCCCCCCCCCCCCAGATTTGAGTGGCTACCCTGTTCTACACTTGTGTATTTCTTTTAATTAAAAAAAGTTGACAGTAGAACACAGATAAAATTTCTTACAATACATTTCTTTTAGGTATATTATCCTCAAATTACATTGTTTTGTGATAAAAAGTAAGCGACTCAGCATTTTTTGTTCGAAATAAAAAAGAAAAATTCCATTGATTGGAATCAAAACACTTCACTTAGGTTTGATAATCTAAGCATTAAATTTGAAATTAAATGTCTTCAAAAGATGAAATTTATTCACTAGACTTAAATATCTGTGGTAAGCTGAGGAATGTACAAAAAATGTATAAAAATGTATAAAAAAATTTAGCTATTGACATGTTTTAAATCAATAGAGATTGAAAGTGTCTAGAGAGAAATATAACAGCTGTTATGATTTTTCTTTTATAAATAACTTAAGCAAGTAAAAACCATGTTTTGTTTCTGGAACAACAGCTAATTTGTATTTTTTTTTAAAAATATACCTTTAAAGATATGCTTTTTAAATCTGTTTCAGGGATTTAGCTGCTCATAATTGCTTTATCTCTGCTGACATGACTGCAAAAATTGGTGATTATGGAATATCATTTAACCTACATAGGGTAAGATATTTTCTTAAGTCCCCCTCCCTCTCTCTATTCAAATTGCAGTATTTTTCTTGTTCTATTAAATTCGTTGAGTCTCATTAGAATATTTTCCTCTATTTTCTTTTTAAATGTGTATTAAAAATTATTGACTACAAGACAAGAATTACTACAAGATTGAGCACAAAAGCAGATTTGCCACTTTTCTGTGAATCCAATCATAATTACATCTTGATCTTTTTTTAATTTTAGCTGTTTAATATTTACTGATAGTTTTCAATTCACAAATTAAATTAAAGAAGATTTTTCAGAAAAAAAAAACTACTTTCTTAATATGAAATAGTATTCTGCTACACAATTGGTATTTTAATTTCTGGGATTTTTATTTAATTAAATAATCTGTGCTACACTATTGTGTGCATTCCATTCTAGGATGATTACTACTGCATCGGGGGCATTACATTGCCAATAAGATGGTATTCTCCTGAAACTTTGGTATGCACAGAAAGTATAATTGAAACTAAACCAATATCTAAGGAGGCTAATGTATGGTAAGTTGCTTTTATTATCAAAATAAATTATGAAAAATTATTTTAATATTGCCCAATTTTTAAAAACGCTAGTTTAGGTACCATATTGTTGTGATATTTGTTACGAGAATAGATGAAAAAGGAGACACAAAAAAAAAATGTATGAATTCTTTGGAGGGCAATTAAAAATGTATGTATTTTTAATAAAGGCTGACACCAATTCTACATCTCTAATTTAAGGTGCAAATCGGGTTAAGCTGCAAATTACTTTTTGTTTGTTTTATCTCTCTACAAAGTTATTATTTTCTTTTATGACATTAAAGTTTTCAAAAATTCTAGTTGGAATTATATTTAAAGTACTACCTGTGTTATCATTTGAAAAGATAGTTTTCTTAGTCAAAATCGATATTTTTTTTTTTTTTTTTGTCATATTGAAAGTTATCATTTTTATTTTGAATGTATCCAGACACAATTTTTAATTAAATCGATAAAAATGTTATATTTCGATCAAAAAAAGTCAGTGTAGCCTTTTTAAATTTCAAAATTTTGTTGCTATAACCGTCAAAGATATCCATTTCTTTTTAACGTCTATCTTGAATGCATAGATCATAACACACGTGTACAATACGTGTTCAAAATTTAATTCCGTAACCAAAGTTGTTTTATAATAATTTTAGTATAATTGTTTCATAAATAATGTAAAAATAAGTTAGCAACAAGTGACAAAAAATTAGATTCTTATGGTATTTCATCTATATGAATGGGAAAAAAAAAAATCCATTATAAAGATAATTATTAAAAAGACACATATTAATTCAAATTTCCTAGTTATAAAATTTGTATTTGATGATATTTTTATAATCATAGTAATAATTAAAAATAACATTTAATTTAGAATGTGAAATGAAAAGAGATTATTAGAAAAGTATTAAATTAGAGATGTATTAAAGAGATTTTGGAAGTCATAAGGTATAGGTCTTAGACAGGGCCGTCTTAATAGCACGCAAGGGCCCCCGGGCAAAGAAATGCTTTGGGCCCTTATAAAATGTCATACTGCTTAAAATCGAACTAGAAAACTTCACATACATAAAATAAAGCATTTTTTACATATGCAATAATTTGAATAAATTTAAATACATTTTGATTTAAATGTATTTAATTTGTTTTTAGTAGACCCCAAAAAACTGAATTCACATAAAAATTACGTAGAAAAATAGATTTGGGTTGCCTTTTAAATTTTCCCTGGTGATAAACTATTCAAATTATTGTCGTTTGCAAGATAATCAATCACTATTTGTAGAAAGAAAAACAAAATACACACTTTATACAATATAATATATTTATTTTAAAAAGTATATAAGAAAATTTTGTTTAGTCTTAGTTTTTTTAACACAATTTATAAAAATTAAGATTCTTAAGGGCCCCCTGAGTGCCTGGGGCCCCCGGGCACTGCCCGCGTGTGCCCATGCGTAAAGACGGTACTGGTCTTAGAAACCAAGATCTATTAAATAGCATAAGCCTATTTCTAGAGATATTTTATTTGATTATTTTGCTCCTTAAAGAGTTCCTTGCCCTATTGAATCAAAAGCCATAATTTCCACATCCAAGATCTCTTTAATAGCATAAGAGGCAAAAAAAAATTTGTCTGGAAATGTCAGGAAAATAGGTTTTGGTTGGGAAGTGGGCACCCTTTGTTCCCTTTTTTTTCCAGTTGAATTGCTGAAAAATCATAGTGCTGGATTTATCTGCTCAAAAATTGTTCATTACCTGGTAAAGATGAGAGAATCTCTTCAATATCACAAATTTTTTTCCCCTCACAACATTTCGTTACAAAAATTAAGTGAAATTGTTTTGCCCACTGTGATAAATATTGATATTTTTCTTCACCTTTAGGGCATTTGGCATTGTTGTATGGGAAATATTTGAATTTGGAAAACTTCCTTATGAAAAACTCAGCAATGAAGAAGTGTTACAAAAAGTACTCATAGAAAAATCTGTGCAACTTCCACCCATCTCTGGAAATTGCTCTCAAAAAAGTGAATTGTAAGTCATTTTGCATAGTGATTCCATTGGGTTCTCTGTTGTTAACAATTTTATTCCTTCAATTTTATTATACCTGCCAATTTTTACCATTTTATGAAAAATATTTCTGATTGGTAGGAAGCTTTATGCTTTACTGTATTGTTTTGGGCTTTAAAAGAAATTAGATTTAAATTATTATAACCTTTAGGGAAAAAAAAAATTAAAAAGCCTGAAAATTATACTGCATTTGAGTGAAGTGATGCCAAAATTTGTACTTTTACTTTGCTTTTCTACTACCACTATGCGAAATATTTAGCAAAATTCATAATTGTTTGCAGCTGTTTTATTCTTATTATAAAAGTAAAAAGGATTCACAAAGTTCTATACAAATTTGACTAAAGCTATGATAGCGGAATTTAACAACTTAAATTAGAGAAAAGTTTGGGAACTGGTTGGGCTCTCTACAGATAAAATGGTAATAGAATATAAGTGGGTTTATTCTTAGAGAGAAAATAAAGAAGGAAATATTATCAGATATAAAGCACACATTATTTGACCAGGGCTTAGGCAAATTTCAGGACTAGACTAGGGTGAGACCTTTTCTCCTGTCATTTTTTTATTACTTTAATTATGTTATTCTTCAAATTTATTGGAAGACTATTTTTATTTTCAAATTTATTACTTCACATTTATTCATCACTTATTTTTTACGAAATAAAGTAACACTAGAATTAAAAATACAGTGTAACGTCCCATATCCGGACGTCCCTTTCCCGGAAGGGTTGATTTCCCGTCTCTGTTCTGAAAAGATACAAACATCTCCTCATCTTCCCCTCTTTAAAAAAAAAAAAAAAAAAAAAAAACGTCTTTGGACGTGTTTTTTCTTTTTCTAGCTTCTAGTGATTCATGTATTGAACACATAAATCAACAGAAAGGGGAAGAAAAGACCTCCCAAGACCATTGAGTGACCCTAAGTAATGCTCCTCCTCAGGAATAAGGGGAGATTTGTTTTCAAAAGAGTGCAGATGAGTGCCCCCCCCCCTTCTTTCCTATGCAGCTGGCTAGTAAAAGAGGCATTTCCTGGAACCGTTTTATTAGAGTGTCAGGGAAAGAAGAAATACTGTGAAAAAGGGTAAACACAACAAACATTAACATGGAGGGGGAGTCACTTTCAGTCACGCAAGAAAAAATAAAGAGAACCCAATCAGCATGCCACGCCTTTATGCTTGATTGATAGCCAATGATGGGGGAGAAAATAAGAATTTGTCACTGCCCTGCCCTCAACTTGAATGACAAATAAGGAGGAAATGAATTTTCTTTTCCATCTACCCACCTTAATGAATGACAGGAATTTCCCCTTCTTGCTTGAATCATTCTAGTTCAAAATGTAGGAGAGAGAGCAATTAATATTTTCATAACTGTCAAATTTTTTTTTCGTTTTCTATATTTTAAGCAATAATTATTTTTTTCTAATATTTTGTTTTTGATTGATTAGATATCATTCTAATACTAAAACATTATTGCCCAAAAAATAATGTTTATTGATTTTTTGCTTATTAGATTCAGATCGTTTTAAGTTTTGTTTACCTTGGGGGTCAATTATACGGAAAAATCTAATATCCGGACTTCCAAAAATCCCACCGATTCCAGATACGTGACTTTCCACTGCAGTATATTTAATATTTTTTTAATTAATTTTTTTTCAATAACATTTGGCTGTATTGTACTTAAGTTGCGCACATTATTATTATTTTTTTATTTTGTTGTTTTCCCTTTTTAAGGTTAGTCTAGTACATGCATACTGTACTAAAAACTGTTCTGGTTTTTCTTTAGTTTACTAAGAGGTATGCTATATGCTTATTACCGCAATTCAGTATTAAATAAAATAAAATGCAATGGAAATAGTGTAAATTAATTCTGAATTCTTTTTGTTAGAATTTTTAATAGAAAGACAGCATTTTGAAAATATATAACAAAAATGAATAAAATTATAATTCAAGATAAATTTGTTTACAGAAATACAAAAAAAAAATTCTTAACTTGAACCAAAAAGTAAAGTATAAAACTTAGACAAGTTCCATTTATGCTTTTGATTGTGATGATGAGCAGAATGTGTCTTGAAAAAGATAAGAGGAATTGTTCAATAATTACATTTTTTAACTAATTTCAAAAATATAGTGAAATATATAGATTTGGTAATGCTGTATTTTATTTTAAGCATTTTTAGAATATTTTGCTCACTTTATAGATATTTTTGTAGGAATGCTTTGATATCTAAACATTTAAAAATTATGTATACACTTGGAGGCACGTTGGAATAATACTGGATGCCGATGGAGATTATTATGAGGACTAACAATAGACTTTACTTGCTAAACATTACAAAGAGCCAGAACTTTATTGGTTATCTTGTATTTTATTTGTTGATTCCTTTGTTGCAAAATTCCTCAAAGATTTCTTTCTTTTTTTTCTTCTTTAGATATTTAATCATGAAGGAATGTTGGAAAGACGTCAGTTGCCGACCCACGATGCAGAAAGTTGAAAAGTTCTTGTGCCAGTTGTACAATGATCGTCATAATCAAAGAATGCTCGAATCATTTGAAGAACGTTGGAATTCTTTGCCACCCAAGTCCAGCGATTCTAATCACTCTACAGTGTCCTACAGATACAGCAACGATCTGAATTATTCGTCTGAGGGGGACACTTTTTCTTCATTTGAAAACTCTTTTGATCTTTTAAACCACAATAAAAACAGCTGCAGGCTCTCCCCTGGCCTAAACGTCTTAAATGGGAGCACTGATGAGCTGACAGAAAACGATGCCTGCATTTCTTTGGGGGGACTGTCCGACAAAGAGGACGATTCAGAAATTCCTTTACCTAACCTTTACCCTGTAGACCCTATTATGGTAGATGCTGAGACTTCTTTAAACCAATCGACAGGCGCATACGAGCACAGCAGCTCAACTAATATTTACAATGTGAGACCAGATGACAATTATGCTAATACGAATGTATCTCCTGACGGTTCAGAAGATGAAAATAGTAAAGTTATTATAATAGAGGCTCCTAAAGCATTTAGTGATTTTGGAAATAAAAATGAAATAATTGATTACAATGTTAATGTCCCCTTCATCATTGTTCATGAAGAGCCTTCAAATGAATCAACTGATGATGTACAAATAATAGATATTCAAGTGACCAATGTTGCACCTCCCCGACCCTTTCACTTTGTTTTCAAGGATCATGATGAAGCTAATTGTAATTCATTGAATAATCCAAATTTTGATGATGAAGCTAATTGTAACTCATTGAATAATCCAAATTTTGATGATGAAACCAATTGTAACTCATTGAATAATCGAAATGTTAGTGATGAAGCTAATTGTAACTCATTGAATAATCCAAATTTTGATGATGAAACTTATAGTAACTCGTTATACAATCCAAATTTTAGTGATGAAGCTAATTGTCACACATTAAGCAATCTAGATATCAGTGAGGATGAAGCTAATTTTGACGCGTTAGGTAATCCAAATTTCTGTGATGAAGCAAATGGTAACTTGTTAAGCAATACAGAATTAGTGGATGAAGCTAATTGTGTCTCTTTAAGCAACACAGACTTTGGTGCTTTAAACAATGAACAGCCATCAGACAAACCTTTTAATGAACAGCCATCAGACAAACCATTTAATGAACTGCCATCAGACAAACCTTTTAATGAACAGCTATCAGGCAAATCTTTAACATGTCCTAAGACTAGTACTGATGAAATTTCAATGAATGCAGAATGCATGTTCGGTGAATGCAGAAATGTATTTGATGATAGTTTAGTTAAAAATGAAAAAATACTGAATGTATGTGCTGCTCCCTCATTCAATCATCCAGATTTGAGGCCTACACATGATGATCAAATGTCAGACGAAACGTCCTCATCGAGTGCACCTCTTCAACATAACAAGTGTGATATTTTTAACACAACCGAAAGTACCATTAGATTTCCATCTGATGATTATAAGGATGTATTTAATGACAATTCATTTCAACACGGAACAGTAATAAAAGAACCCTTGTTAGAAAATCTAAATTTTGTTGTTTTAAAGAGAAGCGACAATCCCTCAACTATCCCTGAGTCTAATACTTCAGAATTCTTACCTGTTGAATGTGATTCAGTTTTAAGGGTTTTGAATGAGGAAGAAAATGAAACAACAAGGTTTTGTTCTGAAATTTCAGGTGGTGCATCTGTTGAATCGATATCTTACACTAGTCATAGCATAGATGAAGAAGATTTTAAGACTACTCATTCAACATTTGACATTGATGACAACTCACCGATAAATTTGCAAAACAAAAGTTTAAGTGAAGTCATTGAAAAAGCAACGACAGTGGATAAAAACTGTGCCTTGCCGATTCTAGTGACCAAGTGTCCTTCTGATGTGTCATCCGAAAACAATGCTAAGAAATCTTTAATTGATGAAGCTACGATACCAGACAGTAGAAATTCCTTTGATTTTGAGGAAATTAAAAGGAATTCTGAAGATTTAATGGCCGGTGAGCTCGATACGTCATTGAATACATCTTATTCTGTTGAGGATATAAAATTCTCTAGTAGTGAAAGCACACCATTTTCAATGAGTGAAAATCTCTCCAATGTTGGAGTAGAATCTAATATCCCTCTCTCGAAAAATCCATTCAGCCAATATATTAGTTCCAAGCAAGAAGAAATTGAAGAAAGTTCGGCTGAGCTCGAAGATCAGGAAAGTCGAATGCAGTCTGCCGGAAATTGCAGAAACCCGAAACAGAATTCCAGTTTTTTAACAAACTCTGTTCTTTCAAAACACCTTGATGATGGTGTGTTCAGCGGTAAAGCCGAGCTGCGTCTCAAACCGTATGACGGGGAAATGGTTGTGGAAGATCTTGAAACAGGCGAGCAAACAATCATAACCGAGACTTACTCTGCTTGCGATGACTTTGAAAACTCAGCCGAAAGCGATGAGATTCTCAAAATTAATATAGAAACAGATGAAGCGATTATTGTCGACTCTTCCGAAGCTCTCGTTGGCTTCGTTCCTAGCAGGTCTATCGAATTGCTCCAGGAGTGTGAAATAATACCAGTTTTAGAAGTGCCATTTTCCGAGAATGAACTGCAACTAGGTATGTTGTTTCACTCAAATTTTTCATTGACTCTGTTTATTGGGGGGAAATGAAAATTTGTGAAGTTCATAGAGCCGAATAAAATATATTCAAATGGATGCTTTCCAAGCATAAATTGTACATGTATATTCAATTTAAACTCTTTACAGGGTTTCCACTCCACTGCGAGAACAGGGAAAACCTGGAAAGTACAGGGAATTTAAAAATCACCAAAATAAACAGGGAAAATGTAGGGAATTATGAGTTTTTCTTTAGAAACTGGGAGAATACAGGGAATTGTTTTTTTTTTATCTTCGTCTTTTAAAAAATGGTGTCCGCTCAAAGCGCAATCTATGGGATATTTAAGGAAGATATTATAGCTATACTAAACTATTTCCTTTAGCATTATTAAAGTAGGTTCAGCTGTTCCTTTTTTACTCTAAGTTTTTCCAGTACTTATTTAGTTAGCTAAATATAGCTCGTATAAGAGCACAGTGATTGTGTTTCATCTTAATATATTGTGTAGCACGTACAGGGGGAAAACACAGGGAACTTTTTTGTCCAAATTTGAGTTGCAGTCCTGTGTTTAGATGAGAAGTAATTAAACAAGATATTGTGGAGTTACATCATTATTAATCATTTAAGCTAGGGGTGCACAACGTGCGGCCAAAAATTCATTGTGTTCAGAAGCATGCAACCTGCACTACTTTTGAACACATTGATTTTTTTATTTCTTTGAAAAATAAAAAATAAATGTTGCAAATTTGAGTCATCGCTTTTTCAATGATATTCGCTGCAAAAATTCTGCATGGTTTTAAATAACTCAATGTTTTATAACATGATATTTAGGATGCACGAATTTCAAATTTGAGTGATCACTATAACTTTTTCATTTCAAATTCATAAAGTCACTAATATGGAATCTTATTTTGTACTATAATGATTTTGTTCTAATTTTTGGTTTTTGTTTTAACCCTATTAATTTTCTTTAATTAAAATATGTTTTTCATTTTGTTTTAGTTTAATGTTGTTTTTTTTTTTTTTTTTTTTTTTTTTTTTGACAAAATAATTCGAAGTGTATTAATATTTTTAACTTCATGAAATTCTTCAAAAGCTAGTTGGTTATTGTTATTACAACACACTACAATTTCGTAATGCACAAATTTATGACAGTTATAATTTTTTTAAGTTATACTGATTCCATTTAAAGGTTAGAATTCTTTTAATTAAAAAATTAAGAGTCTGGAAAATATTTAAGTCTTTTAAAAACCATGCTCTTTTTTTTTAAAGTTTTTTTTTTTTTTTTTTTTTAGGTTATAGTGCTTTTTTTTTTAAAGATTTTTGAGATTAATTTTGCTTAATTAACAATGTGTTAGAATTATTTAAACATTATATTTTTTTCTATGAGCTACTTACAGTCAAATCTCGTCAAGACGAAAGCATTAAACACGAATTTTCACTTAAGATGAAGGGATACAATTTCCTCATCACGGAGCTTGTATAGCTACCATGGAGTATTATTACCTTTTAGGATTAGCAGTTATGACACAGTGCAAAATTTACTCATTATCATTGTCAAATTTGGTTAGGCTAAATTATCTACTTTTTTAATATTTTCTTGTAGTTTAAAATTTTCAAATGCTTTTGCCTTTCCATGGCTTCCCTATATATAATTATGAGGTTATAGTGGAGCCATAAATTGTTTTGTCATAAGCTATATTTGATATATATTTTATATATTAATGAAAGTAGTATATAGCTAAAATAGCTAGTGCAACACGACAAAATTAAATTTTTCTAGTCACTCTTATTTACAAACATTATGAAAAGTTATAAAATAGCAATTTTTTTTCTCATTAAAACTTGTAATTTATTGTTTATGATATTTGCACTAATTACATATTTTTCTTTTGTAGAAATGAACGGCATTAGTGAGCCACACGAAAATCAACCCTTCCGGAATTTCTGTCTGCAGAACGAAGTTATTGAAGAAGAGATCACGGAAGAAATCACAACGCCTTCGTCGGTCTGCTCCACTGCTTCCTTCAGCAGCAATGAGATCTATACTGAGGGTGAAGAAAAAATGTCCCAGGGATCAGAATCTTACCACCAAATGGAAGAGACTTCGATCTTGCCAGTCATGGAACAGTTTTATTCTGAGAGTGATGAAGGCTCAAAAACTGACATCAGTAACTCTTGCTCTGAGGAGGCCCTCGAGACGAGGCACTATTTGTCAGACTTAGAAAACAATAGGTTGCCAGATTATCAGGATGTTATGCATTCTTGGCAACCTTTGCAGGCCATAAGATGGAATTCTGATGAGACAATAGATTTGGAAGAAAATATTTGTAACCCAGTCATTAAATTAGAGGGTCAAGAAATTTTGGCCGGCTGCATGGCAGTGAAAGGTAAGATATATTTGCTGATAATTTGCTATGTTGGGTCTCACAAAAGCTTTTTGGAAAAGTAAATTTTCTGTTTAAAAAAAATTATATGTGTTTTGTTTTATGTATAGTTTTTTAAACTCAAATTTTCTTGCCTTTATATTTATTAAGATCACCATCCATTAAACCAGTGTTTCCCAAAGTGTGGTACGTGTACCCCCAGGGGTACAAGGACAGTTTAGTGGGAATACACGCTCCTATGCAAAATATCTTGCAATAAACAAAATTTTTTATTTAAAAGCAAAGCTATCCATGAAAATTTACGATTACGCATTTTTCTATTGGCTATTCTTTGCAGAGTTAACGGTTAATAATTAGTGATGTCAACAGCCAGTTGTGATTTTTAACTTTTATGCAATTTATAGTAAATGCATTTATTTTATTATTAGTGGTACACAGCATTACGGAAAATTTATAAAGCGTACACAAAAGTCTTAAGTTTGGGAAACACTGCATTAAACTACAACAAAAACATTGTTTGCATTCAGTATTTCGAGTTGTACCACAGATCATGCCTATATGGACTCAAATATTTTTATAGCAATTATATATTGACCCCAATTGACTCTATATGGGTTCTATATGAACATACTCCGAGGGACCAATATCCTATGCAGTGTTAATATCGGCCTATATAGGGACAATATTGGACTTATATTGGCTGACTAATAAATATAAAATATTGGGTGAATCAGGCAATTCTATATAGGGCCGATATTAGCAGTAAAGTGACAGTAAAATATCGGGTGAATCGAGCAATTCTACATCAGACCCATATCTGGAAAATATTGGTTCTTTGAACCCTTTTTGACCCAAGATTTTGTGAATATTGGTCCAATAAGGGGCCCAAGTTATTTTACTGTTAGGGATTTTGTGATAAAGTTAAGGTTTGGTTCTGCTTTACTGTACATATAATTTAAGGCATGTGCATCTACTGAGCTGTGTTCGGTGAGATTATTTCCCTCTTGTGTGCAACTCTGCTGTATTTTGCAAGATATCCTCAATTTCAGCCTTCATTTTCCACCATCTGAAATCTCTCGATCTCTTTATGGTAGCTAATATAATCAAGAAGTTCTTTGTCGGAAACTAGTTATTTTATCATGATCATGTAAAGTCTTTGAAAATTATTTTGCTTTTTGTTAATGTATTTAGTACTTAAAAATATTTCTTTAGTGTTTAAAAAGTACTTAAAATGTGCTTATTTTTTGTTGAAAGATTTGACTATGCACCCTAATATTAATTATTTAATTAATAATAGGTAGATGAATGCTGCATTTTTGTAGTCTCAGTCTAAAATATGCTATATTTACTTTTATTTTCCATCTAGACATCACAACTGCTCTGTCTCAAATGAAAAAAGAAGATTGCCTTAATCTTAAAATTCTCGAAGGGGTTTCTCCCTACAGTAGTGTGGAATCGTCTCCTTGCCGAGACAGCGTCTATACGCCAGACTTTGAGAGTGAAAGCGATGACACTGGAGGTAGAAGTAGTACCTCTTGCAGTTCTACGTCAGGATCCTTTGAATGCATCCACAACAAATTCAAGAACACGATGGATGTATCGGCCATTATCGACGAAACAGAAACTTCTTCTTTCAGCAACCAAGAACCCGATGCTACACAAATTTTTTCTAAAACTTGGAACTGTACTGCAACTCCTACCAAAAGTGTTCTGGTCTCCCCAGAAAAAAAGGTTCGTTTCTTAACAGTTATTTCAGGCATTGATTTAAACATTAATTTTTCAGGAAGGAGATTTTTTCACACTGATGCATGAGCAAGCTGTGTAACAAACTTTTTTCTCAACACAAAATGTAATTAATGTTATTCTCGTTTCACTTAGCTACGGAAATTAACATTAATTTACTCATAATGATTTCACAGTGTTGAAAAGTGCCTAAAAATATCGAATCAGTATTTAACAAATACTGGTACAGTAGAACTTTGTTCCATGGTTTTTCAAGAGTGAATAATTAGTACAAAAGTGTGAATAATTGAGTCAATAATTGATTAACAAAGTCAAGAGTGAATAATTAGTTTCTTGGTGAATAATTAGTACAAAAAAAGTGCAAAAATAAAAGACAGATAATATGATTAGTATGTTGTAATTATTGGATATTGGAATGAAAATAAATACTACATAACCAATTTTAATACAAAATTATATAAAATATATCTGCCAGGCACAAATTAACTTTATTGTCAAAATTAAATTTGGGTGCCCTACATCTATTTATTTTTGGCACAATTGTGCATAATATCTACTTTAAAAAATGATTATAAAAAATATGCACACTGTTTGTTCTTGGCTTTGCAATAATATTATCAATAAAAACTATTGAAAACAATTTGAGTGAAATTTAACGTTAATACCAAATATATAAAAAATATATTCGACAAATCAAATAGTTTGCCGAATGTTTGGTAATTATTGAAATTGACTTTTGGTGATGCATCCTTAATACAGGCATGAGGTTCTTCTGAATTTGTAAATTGAAAAATTGGTGAATTTTAAATTATTGATCAGAGTATTCGTAAACCGATATTTTAAATTGCTATGAAATTTTCCAGAGAAAAAAAGAAAATGCTTTGTTAAAATTTCTATTTTTTATTAATGTTTACCTTACTAATATTATATTCTCTTTAAATATGGTTTATTCATAAAAGTTTGTTGGACTCATATAATAAAATAAATTTTAAATAAATCAATAAATAATATAAATTTTCTTCCGTTTGTGCAAAATAGTTTCACAGCATTTTTCATGAGTTGAATTGATACCCTTTTGTTTTTTCCCCATTCACCTGATAATATTGTATCCATATCTCTTTCTTTTGTACTTTTCCAAAGCACTTTGTTTATTTACAGGGTATCCGATCACCTGGAAAGTCAAGAAAAATCTTGGAAAGTCATGAATTTCAGTATTGAACAAAATTTTTCATAATTTTTACTATTTTTTAAAAGAAATCATGGAAAGTTATGGATTTAGGTCTCCGAAAAATCTAATTTTTTAAAATGGAATCCCCCCCCCCCCGCCAACAATTTCATCCTGTTCTAAATAACTGAATTCCTAACAAAATCACCACTCAGTCATATTTTATTAGAATATAAAATGATTTTATCATGTTCTTTAAAAATTATAGTGTTCTTTCAAAAAATAAAAGAAAAAACATCATTTCTAGAGCGAATCTTTTAAACTCTCTCTTCTGTGATTTAAGAATTTTTATTATTAATTTTTTTTAATTTTATCAATTTAAAATTATAGTTGAAGCAAACCAGTAATTGGCGAATTTTTTTAATTCCGAAATGAGAACAGAAAAATCATCTTTCATTTCTGATGAACAAGAAAAGTTCCTTTCGAATATAATTCTGCAGAAAAAAATTATTTGTATTGTATTTTTTCAGCTATTTTATTGTTTCAACTCTTTCTTTACTTTGTTTTTTAAATTTAAAATCTATAAATATGAAGATAACAGTCTTTTTTATACCTATCATTTCGAATAATGTTATTATAATGCTTTTTTAAATTTATTGTTGCGTTTTTGTTGGAGAAGATAGTAACTTCGTTAAGTTGTGAAAAATTCTTAGAATTAGTCATAGAAAATCATGAAAAATCATGAATTTGAAAATCTAAAATGTAGCAGATACCCTGTATGCATATGGTGCGCAGTGTTTTTAAAAAGTGCTGTAAGGTGCATATTTTTTATTTTTGTTTTTTGTCGTTATTTCGTTCGTTCGCCGTAGATTTTAGAAGCGTTTTTTTTTTCATGGGGTGTTTTTAAAAAGTTTTTAGTTTTCCCTTTCCGAAAACGAAATTTTTTTTTCTTTAACATGTCCATTTTCGCTGCATATTATGCAAGAGCGTATTTTTCACATTGTGCTAAACATTTCCACAATTCATTCAACCACAATCCATTTGGGCGTACCGTCAGTCTGTAGCATATGATAGCGCCAATCATGTTACTTATCTAATGAAATACTTGGGAGTCCACATGTGTGTCTACTGAGTTGGATTAGGTGAGATTCTTGTGTGCAACTCTGTTGCATTTTTTAAGATATTCTCAATTTCAGGCTTCCAGCGTCTGAAATCAAACCGAAAAATCTTTTTATGATGACTAATATAATCAAAAAAAAGAGTTCTTTATTAGAAACTAGTTATTTTATCGTGATCATGTAAAGTCTTTGAAAATTATTTTGCATTTTGTTAATGTATATAGTGCTTGAAAATATTTTTTGAGTGCTTAAAAAGTACTGTAAAGGTGCTTATTTTTTGTAGAAAGATTTGGTTACGCACCCTGATGTAATTTTTTTCTATGGTTTTACAGTTTAGTTCAATGAGGAAAAGTGTTTCATTCCATGAGGAAGATCCACAAGTAGTGTTTGAGTATCCCCCGGCTACTTACAGCAGTGAGGAAGAGGAAGAAGTGAAGGGCAGCATGCATGGACATGTTTTAGGATGGGACATAGATCTCAACAAATATGCTGGTATCTCTACCAATGCTCTTATTATTGCAATATGATAAAACCTTATGGAAATCAATGAATTTAAAAAAAAATAAAAGTGATTGAAATCGTGATTTTAAGCATGATTTAAACTATGCAAACTCTGATTAATTCTGAGTTTTATACATTTACACAAAATAATACAAAATACAAAAAAAATTATTTTTAAAATATTACAAAAATTAATAAAATCATAATAAAATACAATTTTTTTTTTACGATGATAACAGAAACAAAAATTCTAAACAAGATCTAAAAAGTATATTTTGAAACTTAGACAAGCACTTCATTTCTATTTATGTTTTTTATTGTAACAAGCATAAAGTGTGTTTAACATGATAAAAAAAAAGCTTCACTAACTTTTTATTTTAACTAATTCAATTATTATATTATTTAACTAGTTTTAAAAGCAATCAGAAAATGAATTTGGTGGTGTTGTATTTTATATTAAGCATTTTTAGAACATTTTGTTAACGTGAATTTATTTTTATAGTATATTTGCATTAATTATCTCTCATTTTAATTCAAATTAAAAATGCAGGCGTAGGCAGTGCATGCCAAGGAAAATAATTTAAATATTAAAATAAATAATGTCAAGCGTCCCTATGAATTGCAATAATTTTTTTTCACGATAGTTAAAGAATACCTTTTCTATGTTTCATTGAATAAAAATATTAACTGATCCATAAAAATGTTTCAAAAATTTTCCTTGTTTTTGTTATTATTAGAATTTTTTTTTACTGGATAACTTTGATTTTTGCGTTCCTTAATTAGGAAATTGTGGGTAAAGGCTCAAATCATTAAATATTCAATTTAATTTAATGAAAACCTAATTATTTTTTTTAAAAATCCTGGATGTTTTTTTTTTAATAATTACAAAAAAATGTCAAATTAAAAAAAACAACTCTGTTAACAGACTGGGAACTTGGAGAGATTGAAGAAGAATTCAATCCGGTTATGGAAATCGAAGAATTAGATTCTGAACCTTATGTTCGCCGTCCCACTTCATCTTCGACTAGGCCTTCAACTATCTACTCGTTGACGTCAGAGCTTTCAGATGATGATGACATTGATACTTCTAGAGCACCTTCCAATTCTCCTGAAGGTAATTTTTTTTTTTTACATCATTGTCCACGGTTCCCCCGGTCCTTAAAAACTGCTTAATTTTTATTTTGGAAAATAAGGGCCCTTAAAAGTACTTAATTTTGGTTCAAGGTTTTTAAAAGTCCTTAATTTTTTAGCATCACTATGATTGATAGGAACAATTTTTTAAAACAAAATTAAGTTATTTTATCACTTAGAATTAGACCATGCATCATGGGTAAAGCATTTTAGAGAGACAAAAAAGAATGTGTGGGAAAGGGGGATACAGGCAAGGAGAAGAAAACATGTCCTTTCATTAATATATTCTGCCCTTTGCCAAGAATGATACTCTATGAGGAGAGTGAAGCATTTTAAAAGAAAAGAATAGTGTGGACAAAAGGAATACTGCACATAGAAGAGATAGTGCTCTTTTATTATTATTATATATATTTTTTTTTTGGAGGGGGCAGTTTTAAGGTACCTAAGTAGAAGACCCACACTAACCTTCAAAATTGACAGAATTCAAGAAATCCAGTTCTACTAGTACCGTATTTTTCGGCGAAAGCGCCGCACATCGATGAAAATGAAATTTTTAAAAAAAAAGTTATAGTAAGCGCCGCCCTGGCGCAAGCGCCGCAATGGCGCTACACCGCGCATATCAGCATCCTTATGCAAGAGACCTTTAAATTACCATTTAGAATATCTGTATAATAAAAAATATAAATTTTTTATACATTTCATAAAGTAAGGTTTTAATTTCTAAATTATAATGAAAAATTTATTTTTCAGCAAAAAAAAAAAAAAAGCAACAAAACGATATAAAATAAAATTGTTCTTATCTGTTGGCACCACACCAAAAAATAAACTTAAGTACAACAAATAATTCTGAAAATAATGTTAAGTGCAACAAAATATATTTTAATACATCAAATAACGTAATTTCTAAATTATTTGGGGGATGGGGAGAGAATATCCTAAACTGCGTTAACAAAGAGTTGACGTGAAAAAAGTTTTCTCCTTCAGCAAAAAAAATAATAAAAAAACGATATAAAATAAAGTTGTTCTTACCAGTTGGCACCGTGCCAAAAAAACATTATAGCAAATAATTAACAGCAAAAAAATATTTCTATGCTCAGCAGCTGAATTAATGCTGGACTAATTACAGAAATCCGTGAAACAATGTAATAAGAAAAATAAAATGAAAAATTTATTGAAAAAGAGATTTTAAAATAAAAAGATTTTAAAAAATTTATTACAGTTAACAAACTAAGGAAAAACTAATAATAACGAAACTAATAATAACGAAATAACTAATAATAACAAGAATAAGAAATAACTAAGAGCGCCCCAAAAAAATTCTGATGAAAAATTCCTCTGCTTGTCATTTCTACTGGAGCTGTTTAGGAGGAATCAATCAGTTATTTTTAAAAAGGGTTGGGGAAAAGAAAAGGGCATACAGTATTGGACCCCTAATCCAGCACTTAATCTGATCTAAATTTCTTTTTTTTTTCTTTTTTTTTTAAGAAATATATATTGATGAGACAAAAAAATCAGCTATATTCTCTTTTTATTTTGTTGAAGTAAGTAACTTTATTTTATCTTTTAAAAATAAAAAAGCTTGAAAAAAATATATAATAAATCTGTGTCAAAGGAAACATCTGTTTCTAAAGCAGCTTCAAATAAAGTGAAAAGTAAAAACACCTTCATTTCCAATGAACAAAATAAAGAAATGCAAGTTGGAAGAAACTGATCAATCAATCTTGACAGCTGAGCTTGTGCATTACTGGTTTGTCCCCACATTTCCCTCTTCTGTTTGACCATAAATTGGCCACACCCAGTTGACATTGAAACTACCACGTGGAGTACAAAATGAATTCTATCCCTTTTGCGGTTTTTTATTTGATTCATTTATTTTTTATTTTGCGGCTTTTTTATTAGTTATTAACTGTTAATTTTTTTTTTTGTAAGTTAGCTTGTTTTTTTTTCTTGTTGTTAGTTGTTTCTTTTTTTTATTTTTTTATCGTTATTAGTTTTTAGCTTGTTTTTTGCTGTTATCGTTAGTTCCTTAGCATAAATTGTTACTTTTTTTTGTAGTTCTTTGTTAGCTTTTTTTTTCTTGTGAGGTGAGCGTCTTTTGTTAAAACAAAATGTTATCTAAAAGAAAAAAACAAGAACTATGATCTCGCTCCGAAGAAGTAACGATTATTTCTTCTTCATCGGAGGATTCGGATTACTTCTTGAATTATTTCTCCTTCGGATTATTTCTTCTTGATTATATTATATAGATGATTATTTTGATTAATAAAATTTCTTAAGATGGACCTGTTTTAAATTCACCCCATCATAATCTACGATCGAAACTTGACTAATTTTATTGGTTTTTCTAAAATTGAATTATAGTAATATTTGAGCGCCATATTGGAATTTCCGAAAGAGATCCGAAGTTCGGCATTTCGTCGGTCCCGTGAGTGCCGGATTTGGGGTCCTATTACTTCCTTTTCTGTCCGCTCCAATTGCAATTGCCAAGGCGCTAAGTAGATTTCTAGCTTTCGATTTTTCTTTAAGCTGGGGGTGGATACAAGATGCTTACCTTTTAAATTTTCTCCTTACGCGATGTTTTTTTAAAATTATTATTTCGTTTATTTATTTTCTTGCAGGCTGCTGCCGAAAGTTTGCTAAGAATTGGCAATTGTTCTGCAGCAGATCGCGATACATACAAATATTTCGTCAACTTCGTTATTAATTTTATTTAATAGTCTTTCTCTCAGAAAATTATTTCATCTTAAATAAATTTACTTGAGAAATTTTTTTGCTGCTAAAAATTATTTCCTCGGAAGCGCCGCTGCATCGGAAGCGCCGCATGTAGGAAAAAAAAACTTTTTTTCGATGGCGCCGCGGCGCTACCGCCGAAAAATACGGTAATGCCAGTATAGGAATTAAGTAAAACGCTAAGAAAAGAAGTATCAGAAAGAAAAAAAATTTTGAACTAGAATCCATAACAAAAACTATTTTCTGAAATCTCGAATTAAATAAATTTGTATAATATTTCAATGTGTAATAAGTATCAGTAAATTTATAGAAAGTATAACATTTTTAAAAATTCATGATTGTACTAAAAATTAAACAGATTTGTAAGAAACAGGGTTTGAAAAATCTCAGCCCACCTAGATTTTTCATCAAGAACCTGGGGTTTATTGGTGAAAACCAAGTGTTTTTTCAAAAATACTTAAATTTTTTTCCTGAGAACTAAATAAGAAAGCCTGATTTGCTTCTAACAAGAAAGTTAAATATTAGGTAATTATTTATAATTTATTTTATTGCAATGTAATTTTTTTTTTTTTAAGTTTTAGATTGTTACGCTATTATTTTTACTTCTTAGGGATTAGCAGATTTGCCTGGTAATTCTTTGGCAAGCCTGTTAATTAATGCAATTATATCAGTGCTTACATTATAATAAAAAGTCCTTAATTTTTCAAAAAAGTCGTTAATTTCTTCAAAAGAAAGTCCTTAAGAGTGCTTAATTTTCGAAACGTTTGGATGGAACTATCTTGCATTTGTGTTGCATGGACAGGAGAGCCTAGAAAAGCAATGGGATTCTAACCCATGATCCATCAACCACTGACAATATTTTACATCAACACGAGTGGGGAGCAGAATTCAGGTCGTCCAGCAAGGCTGGATATCGAACGATCTCATTCGTAGGCGAGTACTCTATACCAGGGCTGTCCAACTGGCGGCCCGCCAACTTCTTATTCAGCATATTCCTTTTTCTGAAATTTTATGGTATCGGTTGGTATAGCCGTTGGCAATACTAGGCGAGGCAGACAGGGAGGGAAGAGAGAAACATTTCAGATAAGCAAAACCTGCCCGCAATTGGTTAAAAATAAAGACCCCCTCACTTACGCTGCGGCCTTTGTTGATTTAAAAAAAGAAATTGAGAGCTTGCGCTCGTCAACTCTCTGCTCCTTTCCATTGATGATCTTGATCTGACTGGTTGCGACGAATGTTAGGTTCTCAGATAAGCTTGCAGATTTTGGATATGAAGTAAACCTCTCTTGTACCGTAGCTATATTTTTTGGGAACGTGTGAAAACTAATTTTATTGTTGATTGTGAATATTTCATCTTCCAACGATGAATAAGAAGCGGAAGATAGACAGTGAGAATAGAGTGTTCCAGGCATTTTGATTCAGTTCCAGCTTCTCATCAGACTGTCCAACGAAGAGTTGCCAAAATGGGTGACCAAATACAATGGAATTTGTCCTGTGAGATTGAAAAATGCTGCTATTTCTCCTTGTGTATCAACGAGAGTACAAACATGTCGGACGTTAGTCAACTCTTGATTTTTATTTGCACTGCTGAAGATCAAATTGGAGCTCCTTACCATGTGTTTTCTTCACTCCACAACAAAAGGTAGGGACATATTTGAAGCAGTGATGAAAGCGGTCAACAGTGTCGGAGGTTTTGACGTGGCTCTGTTTAGTAACCCAGTCACAGCAAGAATTGAAGAACAACCGGCTAACCTACAGTTAGAGCTCTGTGATCTCCAGGCTGACCCGTTCCTTCAAGCAAGAACCGAAAGGAGACCCGAATTCTTCAAGTTGCTTCTAACTGAACGGTTTCCAAATCTGCGTGACTTAGGACTAAAAATAACTTCCATATTTGGGAGCACATATTTATGGGAAAGTGCTTTTTCCGCGATGAAGTTTATCAAGAATCGTCACAGGAGCTCGCTCTCCGACAGTTCATTGTTAGACTCTCTTCGGCTGGCAACGACAAACATCGATGTTGACATTCCTGCCCTTGTAAAGAAGGCTGATCGGCCTCAGTTTTCCCATTAAAATGTAAGCAAATTGTTTTATAATCCTTCTGTTCAATTGTTTTGTAATTAATAATTCAACTATTAGTTGTTATTGTATAAGAGGTAAGATGTTATTGTTCAACTTTTTCCAACTGCGGTCCGCCAGGTGATCAGTGACCAGAATTATGGCCCATGGGCTCCTTGCAGTTGGACAGCCCTGCTCTATGATGGACCATGGTTCTTCATCAAATATTTTATTTCATAGTTGTTGCTGAACAGCAAACCCAATTTTGGGTTTAAAACAATTAATGTTAAATTCCTTAGCCTTGTAATTTATAACCCAGAAGTCAAGGGAACTTCTGGATAATGTATTTTTTTATGTTATTTTATAACCGTCGGTGAACAGCCGACTAAATTTTTTTGGGGTTTACGATTAATGTTCAATTCCTTAACTTTGTAATTTTGAAACTAATCCAGAAGAAAAGGGAACTCCTGTACCAATTATGGAGGAATTTGCCTTTGTAGAGGACTTATTGATAGAAATAACCCGCATTTGCTTTACATGGAGAAAACCACAAGAACCTCCCACATTTAGCCTGACGGCAAGAGGACTCTAACCCATGATCCGTCTACCACTGAGGATATTTCATGTCAGCACTGTAGTCGGTGCAAGTTGGATGCAAAATTCGTATTGACCAGCCATCGCTGGGATTCAAATCTGATGGATTCTCATTGAATGGTGAATGCTCTATGCTCCGAGCCACCACAGTCTTGTCAAATATTTTTTAAGTTCACTCTAACTTGTAATCAATAATAGTCAAGAGTAAGTGGAAAGATTTTTTAATATTAATTGGTATAAAAAAAATGTATCCTATAAAAATAAGATAAATCATATTTTTCCTCTCTTGAACACTGTTTCTGAAAAATCACATCTATTAATATCTTAATTATTTAAAAAATAATTATAACTTGAATGTTTTTATATTGAATTTTAGTTAGCTGGAAACAATTTTAGGGGCCTAACATTATTTCTAAAAAAGTATTATTTTAATTTAACCATGTTTGAATATTGTATAGATGTTTCGACTTACTAGAACTATTTTCTGTACAAACATAGTCAGTTGTACCTAAAACGTTTTCTTTTTGTATTAAGTAAGAGCCTCTTATAAGATCTTTCATCCTTTTTTTCTGCAATTATAAATTCTTTTTGGAATTAATTTTAAAATCATTGATTTGTTTTCTTTTTTAGAAGGTAGGTTTGCTCTGTCTGATTTGGAAATGAGCCAACTAGTCTGCAATCAGCTCAACAAACTTGTCTTTGTAGAGAGGGACAAAATATCAGTTCCGGAATGCGTAGAATCCGTCCCTAATTCAACCCAAAATGAAATCAATCTTTATACTACTTCAGTGGATGTTTTCAATCATGAAACTTCTTCAGATGCAGCTGACAGCAATGCAATTCATTCAAAGGATGATGCTAATGAGGACAGAGCAGCAGATTTGAACAGTGGTGAGGCAGGTTTTTCTCAGAATGACGTAAGTAAATCTTCTGACTTAAGTGAAGGTCCCTGTGAAACATTACCTGATGGAAACCAAAAAGAAATAAATTATAATTCTGTACTTAACAATACTTCGGGTTCCATATTTCCTTCCCAAAGACATATTGTTTCTGATTCAAAATTGGATTCAGATCATAAGCTTTTCGAGGCTGATTCGATTTTACAAAATAATTGCTTTCAATTGGATGCGGTGTGCGAAAAAGACGTCCAGGATTTGCTTGAAGATATCGTTGCTCAAATAATAAAAAAAACTGTTTATATTGACTCAGTTCCTGGTGATGATTCAGTTCAGGAAAAAGAAAGTGCCTTGAATCCTGTTCCAGAAATAATAATAACTCCTGCAGCAGCAACTGAAGGGGATGATCCAAATGGGGAGTACTTACTCCAGCAGCTATTTCGTGGTGATTCAGATTATGTAGAAGCTTTTAACTTTGAGTTCAACAATGGAGACTTTTTTGAAGACATTCTTGTCCAGGAATCCAGGATATCCTCCTCTGATCTAGACATGATTGAGAAGTCTGATCCTGAGCAATCTAGTCCTTCTTTGTATTATGCATCCAGAGACACCACACACCTTTAGATACATATATATATATATATCCATACATATATATAACTATATATACATATACATACACACCCAGTGACAGAATCGTGGCATCACAGTGACATTGTCGCAGGACATTACAGAGTTCCTGCAAAAAGATTTTTTATTTGAGAAGCAAAGAAGTTTAAGTTTTCTTATCTGCAGAATTTTTCGAAATATATTTTTTTCTATGGAACTTTTTTTCCCCTTTCTGCAGAATTATATTCAAAAAATGCCTTTCTTGCATATCGGGGGTGGAAAAAACGCTCTTTATTTTTTTCCCCTACTTTCTTTTGGGCATAAAAAAAAATTCCGCAATGATTGGCTTTAGCTAGAATTTCAGATTGATATTATAAAAAGTAATTTCCAAATAGCAAAAATTTAAAATCGCCAATAATATTAGAATATGTATTCTTTTATATTTAGATTTTTTTTTAAAAATTCTTACCTTTATAATATATATATATATATATATATATATATATATATACTGTTCTGCTCTATACATGAAGGCTTTTTTTGTAAACAGAAATCACTTCTGTTACTTTAAGTTAGTAACATATACATTTGCAACCATTGAAAATGTCTCTCAGAAAGGTATTAGTACTAGAAAGAATTGTCGCTGAAAAATCTAGAAAAAATTCTGCCAAAGGGTGTGTATATATATGTACACATACATATATACATATTGACAATTTTTACCAGTAGATAGTATTATTTAATTTTTAACTTTTAAAAAAGTGTTAAGTCATTCACTGTTATAGTTCTTTAAAGCAGTTGTTAATTAGAAGGGAAGAACTTATTTAAGGGACTTTTTGAAAATACTCAGTTATCTAGATTATGTTATGGTCTAATTTTGCCTGAAGACTTTTAAGTATGATAGATATCAATGCAAAAAGATGTTCTGGGAACAAATTTCTAAAGCTGAGTGTTTTTTTAAATTCACCAAAACGTTCTTCCTCTATCTTAGTTATATCATAAATTATTTGTTGTAATTTTACCGAGCTTGATTTGCTTTAACTTATTTTATTAAACTTGTTTACCCCCAGTCTTTATCTTCTTGTTTTCTTTTTATTTTGAAAAAATAAAAATTATTATAGTTTGTCACCACATAAGTATACATTAGTAAAGTTTCAAAAATTCATTTTTACACATGATTATTGATAAAAATGTGAAATATCTGCATTCTTATTAGTACAAATATTAGGAAGGACATAAATTGAAAATTTAGTTTGGCTATTTTAGTTAGAACTTATTTTTAAGCAATTAACAGTAATAAAATTTAACTTTTATGTCTAGAATTTAAAAAAAATTGATGTTAACAAACAAATCAAAGAATCTGTGAACCTTTAAAACGAGGAATCACTGAACAAGTAAATCGGTAAATCTATGAATGAACAATTCAAAATCGCAAAGAATGTACTCATGCAAGGCACTCAATAAAATAGCAAATCAGGAAGAAGAAAAAAAAAAAAAAAAAAAAAATCAGCAGATCAGCAAATTAATCGAATACACTGGGGAGCAAATTTTTTGTTGAATTTATTCAAACATTTGATCTTGCCTAATTCAGGTGTTTAGATTTCAAAGTTGAAATTAGTTTTACTCCTAACGCTACTGATTTTTTTCAATTACATTTATAGTATATTGTTTGTTGAAATGTACAAGTTACAAATGTTATATATAACAACGAGAGTTCGAGCACATTATCAGGATTATAATTGCATGGGAACCCATACTTATAAATCTCATTGTATGTAGCTCAGGGTACTGCTCAGAATCATGCAATGAAACAGTTCATAATAGTCGTCATATGATCCTTACAACAAGAGTTTTAGTCCCGATGATGTGCCCTAACTCCCCTAGAAATTTGTCAGAATATTCATGCAACCCTCTATTATATATAACATTTTTAAACTTGTACAATTCAACAAAAATAGACTAAAAATGTCATTTAGAAAAGAAAAACACTGTAGCTTGAAGAAGGAAACCAATTGCATTTTTGAAATCAGCTATGTCAAAATATTTAAGATCTATTTTTAAAAAAGTATCTTGCTACAAAAAACAAAAAAAAAGTTGTTCCCCACTCTTATTAGAGCAATAAACCAAGAAAACAATCAATAATTCCTCCACAGATCAATCAATGGAGAATCACTAAATTATTAATTCAGTGAATGAGCAAATCAGTGTAACAATGAGTGAATGAATCAATGAATCGGTTAGTTAATGAGTATATAATATAGTAAATTAATTAGCAGGAAAAAGTTATCATTGATTTCCCCTTCAAAGGTTTATTGATTTGTTACCTTAATCATTAGCTTGTGGATTGATTCACCAATTAGTTAATTATCTCATTCATTGTTTAGCTGATTCTTTAATTAAGGCACTCATATATTAAGTTTGCATTTTCATTGTTTATTATTATTTTATTCATCGGTTTACTTATTCCTTTGGAAACCTCTCATGTTTTCTTTTTATGCTTTGAAATTTCTTTTTTTTTTGTGTGTGTGTGTGTTTCTGGATTGTTTACTTTCATATAGGTAGTAAAAACTAACTGAAAGCTGCAGACGGAATTGAAACTTATGTTTATCTTAACCTGCAATGTTATAACTATTTGTCATTATAAAAAATTTAAAAAATCATGGATGCTCGTTGATGCTTCAAGCTTTTAACTAATAATGATTGATGGAATATGTATTATAATAACGATTTATAAAAAATGAATTTCCATTCCATATATATATATATATTAAATATTTAAAATTTAGTTATTTTATTGCACAGATATTGACTCTGTCTTTTTTATATCTTAGAGTTATATTTTTCCTCTACCCTTATACCATTTCTTTAATCAGCAGTTTCCATTTTTTTTCTTCCCCCGGTTATACAACGCAAAATGATTGAGCATCTCTTAGTGGAATCCCAAATTTATAAATAAAAATTCCTATCAGCTGTGAATATACTAATCAAATGAAGACTCATTATTTTTTTAATGTGAAGTGTAATTTTTTTCAGTTATTGTTTTATCCATAATAATCTTAAAATTATAAGTTTTATGTAAGCAGTGGGATTTGTAGGTCTGGTCGAAAAAGAACTATAACAAATGTTGAGAATGGTTATCAGAGAAAAATAATGCTTTATTCTTCAATTTGGTTATTTTATTTTTAATTAAAAAGTTCAGTGATACCTACTTGTGCTACTTTTTTATAAATGCATATCCTTTTAATAATTTATTCAGTATATTATTATCGAAAAAAAAATTCATTTTATCAAGAACACACTCGATATTCATTTTGGTGCCTGGGAGGGATTTTTCTTAAATTTAGTGTTTATTTATAATGTAAAGGCATTGATCGGAAAACAAATGCAATATATCCAAGACTCATTGAAAAGTAGTGGTTGGACTTATTTTTAATGGTGCAAAACAAGGTGCGCTGTAAAACTAAAGATTATAATACTTTTATAAAATAATTAAGAAAATCAAAGAAAAATATTATTAAGTTTTTTAATCATTATTAAAATTTTATTTTTTTGAAAAAATTATAAAACTGCAGTGATTTCTAGTTTATCTTTTGATTTTTTTAAAAGTGGAAATGGTTGACTTATGTTTCTTTTTTTTCCTCTTTAAAAATGAATAAGAAATCAAAAGTGAATTGTGTATTAAAAAATAATCAAATTTATACATACTCATATCTTGTTCACTCTTTGAATATTAAATGTATTTAGCAAATAAACTTTCTGAAATAGTAATTTCCGTTATAATTCATTTCAAATTTAAATAATTATTTTTGGAATAAAAGCTATAAATTAATGATGTTTTTTGTGCAAAATAAAAGTGGAACATAAAGAATATTTATGATGCAAATGAGTTTATGTAATTACTCTAAAACGAATAGATAAAAAAGGATTTTTCTCATTTTTGCCAATTTAACTTTTAACCCACTTTAACCAGTTCAACTTCTTTTCTGGCCGCCAATTTTGATGCCAATGCAGTGGCAGCTGCGGAAAAAGAACACATCTTTTCCAATAACATTTATATTTCATTTTTACTGAATCTATACTCGATATTTTAATTTAAAATTAGTTGCTTTTTTGTTTTCAATTATTAACAGAATAGTTTTAAAATGCAGTTAAAACTCTATCCATTGCATGGATCCGGTGTATGTTGAAGTCATGTGGCTCTCATCGTGTTCTGAGACTCTCTTGAGTAGTATTTCTTGTATATAAGTGTTAAATGATTTATTATTTGCGTTTAAAAAAAATTCGTTATAGGAATCATCATTTGAAAGACGCAAGAATTGTTATTTGAAAAAAAGAATCGCTACAAGACACTGTCAACTTTGAAATTTAAACCTAAATGATAATTTGTAAAATAAACTTAATTTCGCTGCTCAAACAATATGCTAACACTAACGTATGACGGTGTACGGATTGTAACAAGAACAAACACTAGTAGACAAGTAAAAAGAGCCCAAATTGGAACAACCAAAAAAGTGAGTTCTTTCTGAATCTAGCTACCATGTTACCTTTTTTAATGATGTAGTTACAAATAACAAAAACAGATTTTCAAGTTAAACTCACCAGAATTACTTAATATCTTATGAAATACAGCAGATTTGAACTCAAAAATTATATAATTTATTTCTTTTGTTAAAAACAGAACTATCTGTTTGAAAATATTGCCTCTCAGAATAAGCTACATACTTTATAACTTGAAGCAGAGCAGGCCAAGAGATCGAGATTGTTCTTGTTTACATTTATATTGAAAACACCATCCATGGCAAATCTCAAATTAGCGTCCTTTATAAATTTTTTTTTTAAGATACCTTATAAAAAGCATTATTTGAAGTATGTAACCATTTTAGCTATATTGTTAAGGATCGTATTTTTTTTAAAATCAAAAGTAGATTTTCAAAAAATTAAGACATATAACTATCCAACTGTAATAATATTGCCTTTACAGGTAGTTAAGAAATCGCCGTTGATTAGAAATATTAAGTCATTGCAAAATGTACTTATAACAGATGCTACTATGTTTATTTCAGACAAAACAAAAGTAAAGACTGCTAATGTAAATAAGCACAATTAAATTTTACAAACATGCTATAGTTTAAAAATAAAAAAAATATGGTGCTTTGAGTTGCATACAATTTAGAAATAAATATCTTTTATTAAAAATTTAAATTTAAGGAAACTTCTATTTTAAAAAACGATAAATTTTTACTTACAGCAAAATAGTGAAAATATAGTAAGCTTCTGATTATATGTATTCTGAACTAATTTATGAAGGAAAAAAAAAATTCTCACAATAAAATAACCTAAAGAGCTCAATATCACAAATAATTACGATCAGTTATAAAAGTTTCTAATAAAATTATAACAATTAAGGTGCATATTTTGGTTAGTTAGTTATTCATTAAAAAAAATTTCAGTGATTTCGAAAAATCCTTGACAGAGATATTGTCCTTGAATCGAATGAAAGAAAGAAAATTTTTAAAATATTAAAACGATTTTTTTTTTATGACTTGCAGAGATAGGCTGGCATTTTTTTGTTCTTCCTATGTTTAAAAGAGGATTATTATTGAAATATTTTTTCGTGGGGGATATTTTTCAAGTCAAATTTATTATACTATCAACGCACAACTTTACGAAGTACAGAAAATTGCAGAGAAGTGTAGCACATTAACAAGTAGTGACATCATATAGTTTGAGAGGAACGAGAATTCTTTTTTGCAGCGGATTAGATTTCAAAATCTTTTTGGTTGGAGATTTTTTTTTTTAAATGGAGATTATTCTTTCCTGGCAAGTTCATTATAATTTCAAATAAAAAATAACACAATAAGCTATGTACATTAATAACCAGTGGATTGTTTTAACTAAAACATTAGTTTTAATTTATTGTTTAAGGGGGGTTTAAAACTTTTTTTTTTGGTGGGGTTATTATTTCATAATTTTTATTACATATTTTAATATCTAAAAAAAAATATTGGAAATGTCTTCTCAGATGGCGTTGCGATCGAGAATAATTGTTCCGTCTTGTCGTTATTCGATTTGATCGATGGAGATAATATTTTTTCTTTTCACATTGTCAGAATAACTTCCAAAAGTAAATATTTTACGAAAACGCTGCTGTCGCAAAAATTTTTTTTGCTCTTTAAATTTTATAGCTTTGTTATGAAATTTAATGCTTTAGTAAATTATATTGCCTGTGTTTTATTAATAATAATTAATTAGTGTTCTCTGCTAAAGTTAAAGGCTTTTATTATTTTTGACTTGACCCTATGCAAGTGACTGTAACACATTATTTTTGAAAATCTTCCCCTCTGAAGTGTTAATGTGTTTCACACATTTGCTTAGGAAAACCTGTACTTTATTTTCCATACATTATGTCTTAATCAGCTAGATACGTCCTATAAAATTAAATGAAGACATTATTTTAAACAAAATTAAATAATTAGGCATACCAGCACCCCATCACAATAATAACTAATAGAAGTAACATTTTGTTCATTAACTATTACCAAAGGCTATTTTCAGCATCTTTTTAAAGTCTATGTGAAAAACGTATGTTTTTACATTACATTTATAAACATTTGCCTATCTATGCAATTTGTGCTACTAGACTTATAGAATACCTTCTATTTGAAAAAGAAAAAAATATGTTTTAATTGAAAATTGTAGTTACAATTTATGGAAATTTTCTATTGTTATTTTTTAAAGGGAAATTAAGTATTGAGTTATTTATTACCCATGTTTTGTCAAAATAAATAGAACACGAATATTAAAGCCTTCATAAAATATTTTTAGTGTTTTTCTTTTCACTCAGTATACATGTACCCACACAGTACATTTAATAGTATTTTTTTAATGAGAAATTTTAGGTACTCTAAAAATAGCATTATACAAAAATTTTATCGCTCTAGGAAACAAAACAAAAAAGATAAGTGGAAATAAAGCTTATCAAAGTTCTTTGGTTTGGTTTTAATTACTTGATTCATTATTACAACAGTTATAAAAATTAAAAGCAAATGAATTTATAACTGGGCTGTTTGTACCCAGGTAAAAGAAAAAAAACTGTTAGCACTGCCTTTTCATTATTCATTCCACTAGGAAACAAAACAAAAAAGTGGAAAAAAGCTTATCATACTAATTTGGTTTAATTTTAATAATTTGCTTTATTATTACAACAGTTATGAAAATAAATGTTTAATTAATTTAACACTCGGCTCTTTGTACCCAGGTAAAAGAAACTGTTAGCACTGCCTTTTCATTATTCATTCCATTAGGAAACAAAACAAAAAAGTTATCATAGTAATTTAGTTTAATTTTAATTATTTGCTTTAGTATTACAACAGTTATGAAAAGAAATGACAAATTAATATTATAACCGTGCTGAACTAATGCTTAAAGAGATAAGTTCGGGTCTGGGAAAGCGCTTCTTTCCCCAGTTTTAAAAATAATAAGTTGTTTTCCTAAATTTTGCAGAACAGCACACATAATTTATGTCCTGGAAAATGAATAATTTTTTTAATACACACACAGATGGAAAAAAAATTCCAGAGAATCTTCGCTAAGAGCTTATTGCTAAAGAACAATTTGTAATTCAAAAAGTGTCGCTCAGTTATATTTATTAAGAAAAAACACTGCTGCTGAAGTTAATTTACGTCGCACTAGAGCTAGACAATGGGCTATTGGCGACGGTCCGGGAAACATCCCTGAGGATGATCCGAAGACATGTCATCACAATTTTGATCCTCTGCAGGGGGGATGGCACCCCTGCTTCGGTAGCCCAACGACCTGCACTCGAAGTCGAGCACTTTACGGTAGAACAGTTTAACGAGGACCAATACCGCATACCCTCGGTTCCTAAGCAGACTGACCGCAGCCAGTGATGCTTGACTTCGGTGATCTGCTGGGAACCGTGTCTTAACGATCAGTCCACTGCGGGACTAGAAAAAACAAAAACACAGAGATAGATTTACTCAATGTTTACAACAGGCTTATTATTATTATAATATTTAGTAAATGTGATTTATTTTTTGATGTCTATATTTTTAAAATCAAATTTCAATACCGTGATGAAGATTATCTAATTGAATAAAAATAAGTCCTCAGAAACTATATCTAAATATATTACGAGTTCTTATCTACAGTCTCAAATTTACGAACATCTTTTTTTGAAACCAATGCTGTGGTTTTCCTGATCAGTCTTGCAATGCCTAAATAATGCCATTTATCTGAGAACTTGTAAAAATAATTTTGAATTAATAATTCAACATCTCAGTGAAAATTCTTCCATTCTTTTTAACATTCTACAGAAACAAATTCTGATCGGATATTTTAACCCTTTGCGGTCGTATTAAGTTTATACATGGGTGTCATGTTGGTCGGAATTAATTTTCGTTGAACGTATAGTAATACATAATTTACAAGATTATGAAGGAAAAATAAAATTTATTAATTCTTTTTTAAACTTAAGATATATGTAACACAACAATATAATATGTTTTAATTTTATGAAAAAATTATATTTTATAGTTCTCCATCGTGTGGTATCTTTCAAATCAGTCTCCAATATGAAGCCCTGCTTTTCGAGAACATGTGTCGCAAAAATAATCAGTTTGGCGACTTCTGCGATTAATTTTTCTGTTTGAACATACAGAATAATCCTTACATCTTCACAGTGCCGCAATATATGTAGTTTGCCATTAAGCTGTGGCTAACATCTTTGTTGTGGCGGCTGAGAACAGACATACGTTTGGTACGGTACAAAAGCGTTAAGAGTAGACATATTACCGCAAAGGGTTAAAATGTCGTGAAGACCTTTAGTAGAAGCAGAGATTTATTACACAGTGGAGAAAACCGAAAGAAATAATTGAAATTCTTTTTTTTTTCCAAAAGAAATAAACAGTTTATAATTGTAATCTAGTTCAAATAACAGTAATTTCCAGTTATTTAATATAGCATTTTTAAATAAGTTGAAACCAAAAGCAACAATTGGAAACAAAAATTTAATACATTTCCTAAGAAATTAAAACAAATGCAGTTTCTTTCAATATTTTACAAACAGGAATACAACAAAACCTAATATCATAATTATATATAGAAGTGTTAAATTATCATAATTGAATTTTATTAATATATTTTACTAAATTAACAAATCACATACTAAACATATCACAACTACAAACCACATATTGAATTCTCAATTGAAAACTGCTCACTAACTTTTATAATTGACTACTGTTAAATATAAATACTCAAACCGCTTCTTAAATAATATAAAATGTAAATTTTAAAATTATGTTTAAAACTAAGATAAATGACATTAAAGTATTTAAAAAAAAATAATAAAAGTAAGAAACTTATTAATTTGAGTTACCGTATTAAATTTAATTAGTTTCAATTGAAGCAAATTTATAGTGGTCATTTTCAGTTTCTTTCATTTCGTCCAGTTTCTTCCACTTTGTCCTTACTTCTTCCAGCTTAATGCCAATCCTTAGTGGAAGTCAGGAAGGAAACATTTCCACTGCCAACCCTTCCACAGCAGTGTTTTTAAAAATGATCATTGAGGGATCTCTTTCCCAGAGGATGTCTGTCACAGTTGCAAAATGAACCTCCTTCTGGTGGGCTCTTGGTGCAAAGGAATCCACACATGTTGCTCCTGAAAGAATCGTCATCGATGTTCGCACCATGGGGAAGGGGAGTAGAGGACGACAAACTCATGAACAGGCACGTGACCACAAGAAGCATGAAGCTTAACATCTACAAAAAAGAGAAATTCGATCACAGATATGCCTTTACAAATTTTCTTGCACTGCACCCACATCAACCCCTTTTCTCAATCAGAGGTGCGTGCAGTGTTTCCCTATCAGTTACTCCCTATTATTTATTTATAATCGATTTCGGGTGTTATTGGGGGGGGGGGGACAACGATAAATGCAATGTCTCAGGGGATAGAGCGTTCGCCTTCCAATGAGGTGAACCAGTTTCGAATCCCACGATAACTGGTCGATATGAATCTGCATCCGGCTTGCACCGACCACAGTGCTGACGTGAAATATCCTCACTGGTAGATGAATCAAGGGTTAGAGTCCCTTTGCCCTCTAGCTAACAGTGGGAGGTTCTTGTGGTTTTCCTCTCCATGTAACTCAAATGCGGGTTAGTTCCATCAAATTCATCCCAGTACTCGATCCAGCAGTTCCCTTGTCTTCTGGATTGGGTTCAAAATGACAAGGCTAGTCGTAAACCCATAAAATTGGATCGGCTGTTCAACGACAGTTATAAAAATAATTTACTTGAGCCGCGATGGCTCAGGGTATAGAGCGCTCGCCTTCCACTGGGGTGAACCCGGTTCAAATTCCGGCGGTGGCTCGTTGATTCAAATTCCGCACTCGGCTCGCACCGACCACAGTGCTGGCATAAAATATCCTCAGTGGTAGACGGATCATGGGTTCCCTTGCCGCCAGGCTAACCGTGGAAGGTTTTCGTGGATAATACAATTTCGCCTTTAATACAAAGATCAGCTCAAAATTTTGCTTGTCTCACTATTATGTAGAAGGAATTTCTGTGATTACAAGGCAGTTAATTACGTAATTAAGAGTGATCAAAAAGGATAAGTTGGTCTTCTAAATAGCGTCATACATCATTTAGGGAACAATTTTAATGAGTTCCAAGAATTGACTATAAAAATAATCTTTTGATTGGAAATTGAATGTTTATGACCTATTGTGAAAGTAAAAGGATATCAGCGGTTTGTTATTAATAGTAGTTTGTTATTAATAATTGAATTATTTTATAAGACATGAGACATTTTATGCACATTACCTAACCTGTAAGTTCACAAAATCAATAATTTACTTAATTATTGAACGAAATTCTTATTTGATATTTTGCAACCAGTTAAATTTTATTAAGTTATACCGAGCCAAAACGTTGGGTTGAATAAATTATTCCATATTTTCCAACCCATGCATTGAAATAAAAGTTCAATCAATGTCTCATGCTGTATGTTGCCTTTTGCTTCATGACATTTTGCCGTCTTTCGTCATTCCTGGTGAGACCTGTCTTTTGTTTGTGAAAAACTGAACCAAGTGCTGATTTACAGCCTCATCTGAATTCAACATTATTCCAGGCTAAGTCTGACAGTGCAATATCAGGTGAGTATGCTAGGTGGAGCAACTTCCGAGTCTGTCAATATCTACTGATATCTGTCTTTTAACCATTGCTCAAACACAGAAAGCTAGGATATGTAAACATTTAAAAATGACCTGTTGATGTTCATTTAATATAATAGAGAGGTTCACTTTAACAATTAAGCTCAAAAGAATGTGCAGAAATATAGTTTTATAAAATTTAAATTTTTTATATTAATAGTGAAACCTCCAGAAAAGACCATCTCTATGTGACGACCACTTTTGGGAGGCATGGATTTTTTTTTTTTTCTCTTATAGATTTTTTGTTGAAGAAAATCTTTAGAAGAGAATATCAAAACCTTTTGCACTAAATGTGGAAAAGGTCAAAAAAAAAAAAAAAAAAAAAATAATAATAATAATAAATGTATATCAAAACAAATAAGAAGATTAAAATGTATTCAAAATATTTGTGTGAAGTTGTTATTTAGAGAACTATTTTTGATGATCTCTGAAAGAGATTAAAACCTCGTGTTGCAGTCTGAGTGCGCTAAAGACGATGCTATCAATGATTTATTTTTTAGAGTTGAAAGTTAAATTAGAAAGGGAAAAAAAGTTTAGAAAAGAAAAAAACTAGGCATCTTAAACTAACAAAATCTCTTCTAATTTTTTAAAGCTAACTTATTATTATGATGTCAACTTAAACAAAAAACATTATTGTTCATCTATTTAAAATAGTTCTGTCATTCATAAGTGGTAAAGTTGTTTTTACTCATAATTATATCAGTAAAGGTCATTTTGATTGACGCTAAATTTTATTCATCGATCCGGTTTTCATTAGGCCAACACAAGTGGCATTTCAGCACTAAGGAAATGAATTTTGACTAAAATTGAAATCGTTTGTGAAAAATCATGTACCTCCAAATGACATTCCGATTTTTAAAAAATATTCTTTCAAATAACACTGAATGTAGTTAAAATGTTATGTCATTTCATTGCATATAAAAGATATTTCTGAAATAAAATAAAAGTATTTCTTATTAGTTTCAACACAAAAAATATCTATCGAAATTAAAATTTTTACATTCTTGTATCAATTGGTTGAATTTGACGATATATGATATAAATTCGATACATAAAATCTTATAGTGCGTTTAATAATTTGGCCAGGGACTGTACTTAAAATAAAAATTTAACCAAAATCTTTAAAAATATATTTTATAACATTCGTTGAACAGACGACCCAATTTTTGGGCTTAAGGCTACTAATGTTCAACTCCGTAGCCTTGTAGTTTTGAACCCTATCAAGAAGACGGGGGAACTCCTGGATCAAGTAATGGGAGAAATGTGCCTTCGTGGAGGATTTCTTGATGAAACTAACCCGCATTTGAGTTACATGGAGAGGAAAACCACAAAAATCTCCTACGGTTAGCCAGATGGAAATAGGACTCATCCGACCCATGACTCTACCATAGATGATTTTTGCGTCAGCACTGTGGCCGGTGCAAGCCAGGTGAGGAATTCGAATCAACCAGTCATTGGCGGAATTCGAACCCGGTTCGAACGCTATGTGCCTTCATGGCACTACTGAATCTAATTACTATGGCTAGTCCCCTCACCTATGTGATTACTCCTTGCTCTGTGTATTAACGAGTGAAAAACATAATATTCCCTATTCCTATTCATTTAAAAAAATAATTGAAAAAAAAAAAAACATTTAAAGATTCCAAGATTACTTGCAGTTGTAGTTACACGTAAACAAGGACTTACAACTGATAGAACTTTAAGCTTCATCAAACAGTTTTAAAAACATGGGAAGTTTTTTTTGTTGTTTAAAAACAAGATCAAAAATACTAAATTCAAGTGTTGCTTTTTTGAATTAAAAAAAAAAAAAAGGTTTTTCATTTATATCAATAAAACAAAAATACAAACTAGTACTTTTTTCTTGCGTTTTACCTTTTTTTTTTGGTAAACGTAAAACGTTCATGTTTAAAAGTTTGTTTTAGAATAAAATAATTTTATACTGAAATAGTTGTAATGTTTGTCTTGATTTTTTATTACTCAAGAATTTGAAAATTTAGAAAAATAAAAAAAATTCAAGTAATTTATTTTAGAACTTTGTGTTTTAAGTCTGCAGAATTTTAGAAAATAATGGTTGGCTGGTAGGATATGTACATTGATAAAACTACATTTATAAAACGTATAATGTTAGAAAATTTGTATAGTAGTACTTAAGTGTATAATGAAAACAGTTGAATGTATTTAAATCTTGATTAATGTTTTGCGTATAAAGAAAAAAAGAAGATGAAAATTACCAAAAGTTAAGCTACTCTAATATTTAAAAATTTCACGAATAAGACGAAAAATATAATTTAGAGGGAGAAAATTGGATTTTAGCAAAATTCTATAATATTCTACTTAGTATTTTTGTATTGCTAAGTAAATAATGACATTATAAAATTATTGTTCTATGTTTTACTGCTTCACAATAGTACAGAAAGTCAAGTTATATCACCGCATTATTCTACTAACATCCAGCGCAATATAATAACAGAAAATACAAAATATAATATTATACAGCATCAAAATCAATGCAGAATAATATTACGGCGAACACTACATAATACTATTTGTTTTTAAAGAATTTAACGCTAAATAACTCAGAGAAAACAGTGACCTTTTGTATCTTTCTAATATTCGAAAATTAGGCGTTAGATTTATTTCTGATTTTCTAATGTTATCTAATATTATGTGTTACTTAGGTAAAGATGAGAATATATTCTTTTTACTGTGAGCACATTACCGGTTTTAAATCATATCTTTAAATGTTCATATGAAGGGGTCCATCTACCGAGAAAGCAATGCTTTGAAGAAGAACTGTTAAATTAATTAACAAAAACTAAAAGAACGAAACTCTTGTCAATTAGTTACGTTTTCATTTAAATAGCCTCGTGGACGACTAAAATTTATGACTGTGTTCCTTCGATTACTTGAAAAAAGGGACTCCTACGACTTCCTCTTAGTTTTGGAAGCCCGGAGATTAATCAAAGACAGGATTTAAAAAAAAAGAAATTGTTCCTAATAATTCCAATCATTGGTGGAGTTTGCATAGTAATCAATCACTATTTGTAGAAAGCAAAAGAGAATACAAACTTCATTCAATAGAATATAATTCTTTTAAAAAAATTTATAAGGTAATGTATTTCTTCTTAGTTTCACATTTTAAACGCAATTTTTCGAAATTCTCAAGCCCCCTGAGTGTTTGGGGCCATCAGACATTGCCCTGTTATGGCCATGCTACTGTTCTTCTCTAAAGTAAAAACTCCCCTAGCTGAACCCGTGTCGGTGACTATATTAACCAGGTATAACTATTTCAAGTAGGGGTGTGGGCTCATTGTTTCGGACAGGTTTCGGCACGGGTCAGCGAGAGAAAGAGTATCTTTTTCTTCGGTCTACTGTGTTTGCTCTAAAGTGAAAAGAAGCTACCCTCCCTGAAATACGATGTTCTTGTTTCCATAGCAGCAGACGGCCTGAGGCTTAGTGGCGGGGGGAGTTCTTACCGCAGATAAACTATACATTTCTATTGAAACGATAATTTAATCTAGTTGTTGTTTTTTCGTTACTGTTTTTGCTCTGTAGCTAATATATTTCTGTATAACTAATCTTCTTTTGCTTTTAATACTTTAAATAATTATATGTAGATTAAGAGCGAGTTTTATTTATTTTTTCTCTTTTTATAATAGCACTTTTTGCGCTATTTTTATTTTGATTGCGATTGATTTTAAATTATTATTATTTTTTTTTTTTGAATCCTGAGGAAGACCTTTCCAGAATTCACTTCAACTTTTCTACACCTGTTAATAAGATGGATTTTGTTCCTGACCACCTCGGACAAATATGATTCCTCAGTGTGACATTAAGACTTACACTGACGGCAGCAAAACCGGCAATAGAGCAAGAATTGGAATCTACATTGGACCTCCACAAAACAGAATTTCTCTCAGTCCGGAGTTCTGTGTTTCGAAGTAAACTGCTAGCGACCCACGCAGGACTTGATGCTGTCCTGAATAAAAGCAACTATGCCAACCTTTGGATACTTACTGACGGTAGCAGCTCGATTCAACACCTGAGCAACTGGACCCACACAGGACACAAAGTTAATATTTCTATTATGAACAAATTATAGCTAATCTCCTCTTAAAATGACATTCATTTCCATTAGGTCCCTTCACATGTTAACATTTATGAGAATGAAATGCCTGACAGCCTCGCTAATGAAGTCCTCTACAGAGCTGACAAACTTAGAGATACTCTCCCGAATAAAAGCACAAAATTGGACAGTCTGGTTGTCAACATCACTGGTATAAGGGTTGGAAACCGGGTCTAACACTTCCTTGCGACTAGAGGTCCGACAAAACCTTCTCACGTCTTACCAGCGAGTACATTAAGTGTCCACTATATTCTAAAGGGGAGAAGGACCGTGTAGTAATGCCACCATTACAGAGCTTTACCTAAACACATCTTAGACTGCTCCGGACATTTATGGAAAGACATCTACGATTTTTTTAAAAAATTACGAATCCTCCTTGAGCGGATCGTGGGTTAGAGTCCCTTTGCCGTCAGGCTAACCATTGAAGATTCTTGTGATCTTCATCTCCATGTAACGCAAATACGAGTTAGTTTCATCAAAAAAGTCTTCCACGAAGACAAAATTTCACCCAATACTTGATCCAGAAGTTCCCTTGTCTTCTGGATTGCGTTCAAAACTACAGAGTTGAACATCAGTAGCCGTGAACGCAAAAAATGGGCCGGCTGTTCTACGACGGTTAGAAAATAAGATAAAATACACTGCCTCAGTGTCGCGATGGCTTAGGGGATGGAGCGTTTGCCTTCCAATGAGGTGAACCGGTTTGAGTCTCAAAGATGGCTGGTGGATACGAATTCTGCATTCGACTTGCACCGACAGCAGTGCTGACGTAAAATATACTCAGTGCTAGACGGATCATGGATTAGAGTCCCTTTGCCGTCAGGCTAACCTTTGGAGGTTCTAGTGGTTTTCCTCTCCATGTAACGCAAATGCGGGTTACCATAAAAAAGTCCTCCACGAAAGCAAATTTCTCTCAATATTTGATACATTAGTTTCCTTGTCTTCTGGATTGAGATCAAAATTAGAAGGCTATATAGTTGAATATTAGTAGTTGTAAACCCAAAAATTGGGTCGGCTGTTTAACGACGATTATAAAATAAAATAAAATATACTTTCTCCCTACTGATTATTGATTCCATGAGTGTTAAAGGATTCACAGACATAGTCTGACTCTGTCAGACCAGACTGGTGATTAGTAACAACAACAACATAATAGTTAAGTGAAAATTACAAAGAAAACGAAAAAATATTTTTTTAAAAGGAGAAAAATTATTACTAAATTAAATGCTTTTTTAAAAAAAATTAAAGGCATTAAACAGCCGGAAAAAGAAAATAAGGAAAAGATATAACCTCGTCGTCAGCTCACACGATTATATCCGCAAAAAAAAGAGTGCTTTCTATGATTATATATCAATATAACCAAAGCAAAATATATCAATAAAACAGTGTGAGTATTCACGCCACCACCGATGGCCACGATAACCACCACTGTTGTACCTCGGAAATCGGTGTTTCAAAATTTCCGAGATCACTAAAATACGGTTCATATTAGGATAAAGAATATAAAATCTAGTTTCGAACCGACTTTTAATCTCCCAATCGCAGTACCAAAAAATGTTCAGAATACGGTCAAAAATAAGATTATACATAGAGTATCATTTAAAATATGATATTCAAAATTTACTGTTATTTTCCCATTGCTTTATAGTCTTCATTAGTCTAATAGATAGATAGTTTCATTAATAGATAGCTTCATTAGTCATTTTGTCTAGTAATTAATTTTATAGGAACACGCTTTAAGAGAGTAAGTATCAATATAAGAAACACGTGGTATCAATATATGCCTTTTAAAATCCGAATTTTGGGACGACGTGAAATTATTTACCATACATCGTGAAATTATTAAAGTTGATTTTACTTGTGATAACCTATCATAAAAAACAGAACGATAAATAATTCATAAGAACATCTGATAAAACTAATTTTTGATTAGTTTGAGCTGCAAGCCAGCAAATCGCCCTATTGTAAAATATTTGGCAAATCCTACGGAAAAATTTTTCTTCGTGACGATCCGAAATTTCAATGTTTAGAGTTAGGTCCGTCGTTTCTTCAAACGAATATAAAACAAATCAGGTGCGGATCGATTTAGAATTGCGGATTTGTATAAGATACATACAATGCGTAAAAAAAATATAATAAATAAAGGGGAAAAAAACTAAATAAACGGACCATGATAAATAACTTTTGATCTTATGATCTGTTCTTTACATTCTAGGACTCAATCTCAAATTCTTCGGAAGGGGGGTTAACCTCAAATACGCTAATTAATTAGAGCAGACGATATTTTAAGACACAGAATCATACACAAAAATGTACTTTCTCTGAATAAACATACCTTTCTTTTGGATTTTTGACCCCCAAAATATAGGGCGTGCCTATAATCTTCGAAATATGGTTCCAAAAATTTGGTCTGAAAAGTAGTCCAAATTTTGAGCCCCTTTTTGTTACTTTTACTTTTATTGCATTTCACCATATCTTGAGAAGTTTTTAACCGAATTGAAACAGTTTTACATTCAATTATAAAATTCTTTTATCCAAAGATATTCCATTCAAAATATAACTTTTAGTAAATTTGTATTATTTTTTATTATTTTCTTTAAAAATACTCAAAGAAAAAAAAAAAAAAAAAAATAATAATAATAAATAAATAAATTCGAATTATAAGTGATACAATTTTTTACATCATTTTCAAGAATGTAATTTTAGATGACAAAATATAATACGTATCTGAGTTAAATCAGTCGAATGGTTCATAAGAAATCGAAGTTTTAAAAAATTCGTAATTTACGTGCATAATGTAAAAAACTGCTTTCTTTACAATTCAAAATGTATTCGTCTATTTTTAAATAAAATAATAAAAAATATACTATATAAAATATTACTGAAAGTTATTTTTTACATGGAATTATTTTTGGATAAACAAATGTCAGATTTGTGTGCAAAAAGTAAAAGTGACATTAAGGGGTCCAAACTTTGGACCGTTCATCTGACCAAACTATTGGGACCATATTTCTCAGGTGGCGGCTATCCCTATAGCCAGAAAAAACAATCTGTCGGGAAAAAAAAAAACGGTATGTTTATTCAGAGAAAATATGCTTTCGTGTCTGATTTTCGCAGCTTAAAATATCGTCTGCACTAATTAATTTGTATATTGAGGTCGCCCCCTCGAACCATTTCGATTGAATCCTAAAACATGAAGATCCGAGCATTAGATCAAAAGTTATTCAGGGTGTTGCGTTTTTTTATATTTTATTTTGCGCACTGTACTCATACAAACATTCTTCTTTATTTATATAGATAATGACGCATATGACAAGATAAAACAAATTTCAACTCATTCAGAATAAACGTTTGTTGCCTAGCTGTTCTATTTCAATCAGATGCAATTAACAGTTGTTCACAATTCATAAATATAAAATAATACATAATTACCTTTCAACGTCCTTATGAATAAGTCTCGCCTTTTAGAAAAACCGGTAAAAAGGAAAAGAAAAGGAATCTTGAGTGAGGAAAAAATGACACAAAAAGAGTGAAATGCTTTAATATGACACCAACTGAAGTGCCTGTTTGACAGGCAATGAAATCTCGTATCAATGGTTACAAAGGTTATGCCGATCCCACCAATGAATGACAGGTTCGATCCTTTTTTGATAAATAAATAAAAGATTGTCGGATTCAAAGAGGTTTGGTAAACATTTGACGCATCGAGTCACGATTTGTGCGCAGTTAAATACACATGGAAATTGTTGTCCTGTCGGATGAATACGATTAGTTCATTTAAAATAATTTTTCCCCGCTTGTCGCTTCCAAAGAAAAAAATACAGATCGTTACGAAATATCGTTTTCTATTCTATCGACGCTATGTTATTTTAACGCTCTTAGTTTCATTTTTTATCTTCCAAGAAATTCACTATAATAACTAATGTTACACTTTTTTTAAAAAAAGAAAGCTTCCATTGATTTATTTGATAGCAAAAAGTTTAAAGATATAATAAAATCCATTATTTAAATCGCTATTATATTGAATTACAGTGAACAATAATTAAAACAAATAAAAATATAGGAACATCCAGAGTAACTCTTCAGTGATGAAGTTACAAAATCAGCCACAACGTCATTTTTTTGTACATGGCGGGTCAGAAATGCCAGAATTGCTTCTCTCTTATCGTTACCCAGTGTGGACTTATGGTAAAGCCACGGCGGTGGTGTAGCGTCGCCCACGTCATACAGCCACAAACCCGTTTATAGGGCGGGTAACATTCACAAAGAGAGAGAAACTATATTGCTGTCCTAAACACAAAATTCTATAACAAAGCTAAAGAGTGCAAATTTCAACAAAATTTTTGATGCTGAGATTATCAGTGATAACTCTAATTATAGTTCACTTGCTGCGTTTCTTTCGTCAGACTGCATTTTATCAAGATATTATAGCAATACCTAATTATTATTGACCCCTCTTCTACTTACACCACACAGTTTACTATACCAGAACTCTGGTAAGCCTGGTGAAGGAGGATCCAGGTGGCCCAGAGGACTGCTAATCTTAGAATAGTGAGTGAGCAACCCGGCACGAGCGGTCTTTACCGGGTCACTATATTAACAGTAGTAGTAGTAGTTCATTTACGTCGCACTAGAGCTGCACAATGGGCTATTGGCGACGGTCTGGGAAACATCCCTGAGGATGATCCGAAGACATGCCATCACAATTTTGATCCTCTGCAGAGGGGATGGCACCCCTGCTTCGGTAGCCCAACGACCTGCACGCGAAGTCGAGCACTTTACGGTAGCACAGTTTAACGAGGACCAATACCGCACACCCTCGGTCCCTACGCAGACTGATCCAAGTGGTGACCCACCCGCACACTGACCGCAGCCAGTGATGCTTGACTTCGGTGCTATATTAACAGAGGACCACTTGTTATATTTCTTAACTATTTCATTGTTATGTATATATTGTAAATAGTCTTTTGTTTTGTATATATTTAATGTAATTATTACTTTTATTACTTGACAATGGAGTCTCTCCAACTCTTCCTCAATCATCTCATTCTATTTTTTTCATTTCATGACTTATCAACTTGTGACGAACCAATTTAGATGAATCGGTAAGAAGGCCGAGGTTACTAATATTTCCAACACAGAGAGAGAAAGAAACATCTATGTCCTGAGCGGAATTCGAACCCGCAACCATCGGCTCCGCAGTCATGCGCGCTAACCACTCAGCCACCTGGTCGGCCCAGTCACAACGTACTTTCTCTGAATAAAACATAGTGTTTCCCCCGCGGATGTGGATTCCTGACCCTCAAAATACGGGAGGGGGTCAGGAATCTACAAGTACGACTGGGTACGGCGCTATCAACCCTGCCCCCTTCCACCTTCTCGAATAGAGGAATTGGGCTAGACGACCCTGTTCTAACTTTGGAGTCTAATATAGTTCGTCAATGTAAAGAACTTCCCTAGTCATTATTCTGGATTAGTGGGGTTTATTATGGTTACGAGGTTTAACTATTTCAAATACTCAAGTACACCACCAGAGGAAATATTTATACGCGAAATAGTGGGTAAACAACATGATTCTATAGGTTACTATCAATGTATATATACAATAACGTTAAAATGAGAAAATTCGCAGTCACTATTAGGTATTACAACATGGCCCTATATCTCTCCTTATTATTGACCCATAATAATGAAATTGGACCACTCATTATATTACCGGGTACTAGTGTACCAAAGGAAATAATTATAGGCTAATTAGGGGTACACAATGTGTTCCTATAGGTTACAATATTAGTATATATATAATAGTGTGTTAAATAGCGTTAAAATGAGGAAAACTCTTTGAAATGCGCTTTTCCTTCTTTCCATAGTAACAGACGGCTTTAGACATCGTGGAGAGGGGAATTCTTTCTATAGACAAACTATATCTCCTCTAAGGTTCTAACCCCATGATTAATCATCTCCCACACCTGCTTCATTCATAATGGACTGCTTGTGCGGCAGATTAACGAGATGAAACCAAATATAGCAAGGTGAAATGGAATAATATTTCATAGGAAATGTTTCTTTTCTTAACATGATGGCCGCCTCCTTATGAATGTCGGGTAAAATTATTTTCTTTAATGATATGTAGTTAATAAAATGTTAGCACGTGTAGAGGGGAAAAAAATAAGCTTTTTCGTCAAAATATTTGTACAATGCGCAAAATAAATATATATCATGAATAAATATATATGATGATCAGAATAACATGAATAAATATATATGATGATCAGAATAACATGAATAAATATATATCATGAATAAATATATATGATGATCAGAATAACATGAATAAATATATATCATGAATAAATATATCGTTATAATTATCAGATTTTCACGTCAATCGCAATGGTTCCTGGGGGTGACTTCAAATATAATAATTATTTAGTGTTAACTAATGACCTAATAATTAAGTTACAAAATCAGATGCAGAAACGTACTTCTTTTGAATAAACATATATATCGCCCTCGCAAATGAGTAATTTAAAAATAACCATAAACAAACTCAAGAGGGTAGTACCTATTTTTACTCCGTTGCTATAAGCAACCAAGTTCAGACAATAAAAAAAAAAATGAAATAATGTTTTGACATTGTTAATCGGAGAGGTTTATTTATTAATAGTTAATAGAAAATGTCTCGAAGTTTTTAGGCAATAGACATTTTCTTAGCTGATTTCTGATCAAAAAGCTAAGATTTATTTTCTTTTTAATCTTCTTTGAAAAGAAAATTATTTGCGTGTTTTATGTTCTTTTCACTTCCTTTATACGAAGATTTCAGACTAAAATTAAATTTGCATACAAAATTTTATGTTCATGTGGTCCTTCAAAAAAAACTAAGAGAACTGATGTATCAATATTCAATTATGAAATTATCTTTAACTTTAAAATTAAATTTTGAAACCGGATACTTGAGCTTAATGAAATTGAACATTTTATCTTTTAGGTTTTGTTGCCGCCATTTCAGTATCTTAAGGACCTTACGAACTCTGTTGAAAAGGAGAGTATCTTATCAGGTTTATATATAGTGATGGCGACAATCATAAAATAAGTTTGCAAATTAAATAAGGAAAAAAAAAAAAAAAAAAAAAAATCATAATAGTGATAAATGTAGCTGATCGTAATTAAAGAACATGCTGAGCGACATTTATGGTGCGCCTTTCTTGGAGAAATGGAGATTACGCAACCGAGTTAAATTAATATTTAAGAGATGAAGCTTCTTAAAATTTACATTGTAAGATAATTAAAGTAATCACATATGCGAATGAATTTTTTAAAATTACGTACATTCTTCAAAAATAAATAAAATAAAATAAAGAGAATTTTAGTTATTAATCTCAAATAATGATGGTATAGCTGAATTGATGACTCAAAATTAAGATTACGACACTGAATAAAATAAATTTTTATAGTCCAATGATTTATACATAAGTCGGAAAAGGACGCACTTTTTAAAATTTTCAGTTAAAAAGTACTCTCCTTCAAAGTAATAACGAATAAAAAAATTTTAAAATTACAATATTAAGGCAAATAAAATGACATTTCTGTTATTACTCTTAAATTATGAGGGAAATAAAGTTTCATCACTAAAATGGAAAACCATTAATCACTTACTACGACAAAGTAATAAATTAATAGTCCTCCGTTGAAATAAGAATTCTGCAGAAGATAAAATCAACTTTCAGTAGATCCAGAGCAAAAAAAAAAAAAAATTTTTTTTCTTTCTTCGAGTGAGTTATTGCTTGTAGTTTGTCGGTAGAATCATCGGAAACGGTTGAGGAAATGTTTAGAACAGACTAGATTTCAAGATACTTCAAAAAAGAAATTAATGAATCGATCATTGGCAGTTGTTTTCAGTCAATCTTGAAGGAACCTGTAATTGTATAGTTGCCTAAAACACAAAAACCAGATAGAAATCGATAAGATAGTCAGTGTTGAGAAATATATGCTTTCAACGGTTGTACCAACATTTGCAGAGAAAACAGGAGTCTTCGCATTCCTCAGGCGAAAATGACGTCTCAACAAAATGAATTAGTATCCATTTCCCATTAATTTTGCTTTTGAATACATAATTTTTTTTTCCCCATTCTATTATCGTTGATATGGAATTTGATGGAAACACGTTTAAAAGAATAGGTGTAGAGAGAAACAATAAAAATTATGAAAAAAATAAGACAACCGAAGCTGACGTCTTCAGGGGGTACCGGAAGCCATAAATGCAAGACCTTTTCTATGTCAAATGTCTGAATTGCTCTCTCTACACCCCAAAGGTCTTGCCAAAGTCCAGGAAGAGAAAGAACAATACTAAATATAAAATACATTAAGCAAATACAAAAGTACATAGACTAGTACATAAGAATAAAACGCTCAAAAACTTACTTGAAAACAAATCCTTTAACCAAATTACACTACTAACTACCAAGCAACAACTAAATTGAAATAAACGAAAAAACAACGCCCCCTAATTTGATGCGCAGAAGGAAGAAAAAAGAATGAAAAAAAAAATAGGAAAAGAAATGAAAAGAAAGAAGATAAAATAGGAAGAAAGTAGTGACATCATTAATAGAAATTATTAATCGGGGCAACTCGGTCAAGATTTGATCATGCCCTATTAAAAGAAAAACGAAACTAATAATTCTCAATCATTTTCTTAATTTTAAAGTCAATATTAGAAAAATTAAAAGGAAAACCATTACTTTCCAAATTATTCAAAAAATTACTTGTTGCCTCTTGAAAACTCTCAACATTATTACAAATTTTATTCATTCCAGACAATTGAGAAAAAACTACATTTTTGAAAATTTTACTGCACAAATTAGTATCAAAATTACAGAAGAAAAAAAAACTTAAAATTTAAAAGCCTTTCTTTTATCATAAACACCAATTTTAATTTGTTTATCAACAATATCAATTTTAAAAACTAAATATTCTACATTAAAGCAATTATCATTAGTCTTCTACAAAACCAAATCTTTAGGATATATATTAAAAATAAAATCATAATTATCACAATTAAATAAAATTAAATCATCAATATATCTAAAAGCATTAAGATCACTAAACTTAAGAAATTTAGCTTTAAAAAAATGTAAAATAATATTAGCAAACGCACCAGAAAAAGAATTACCATGTGGAATCCCTATATTTTGTTTATAAAAACCAAGGTCATTAAAAAGTACATTTTCAAAAAAATTAAACGTACAAATATCCATCCAATAAGATTTATCAATATTTTCATTAAATAAATATTTATCAAAAATGCCACTACAAATTACAATTATTTGTGCATGTGGTATACCAATTTCAAAGTCAAAAGCATTATTATTAGAAACTACATTATTATTAATAAAATTCAAAACATCAACGCTACTTATCAATAACAATATTTTTCTCATCTTTAATCTAAAGCAAAATTATTTTAAGATAATTAAAAAACCTATTACTAATACTAGAATTATAACAATTTGTACCATACGCAACAAATCTAAATTTTACTGGATTTTTATGAAATTTAACTATGGGAAATAGTTAAATTTCACCTATTAAAAGAATTAATAGGTGTAGAGAGGTGAATGGATTCCCGAAGTGAATTTTTTGGGTACGGGGTGCTATCATTAACAACCCTCGTTACAATAAAACGAAAAAGTTAGCATTGCATTATGGTCAGAGTTGATGCAAAACTTCTTCTTCTTCTTGGGCACTACAGCCTATGACAGGCCAAGACCGTCCCAATAAGTTTTTGCCATCTTGATCTATTCTGTGCCACGGCCTTCCAGTTAGTTATTCCTATTACCTTTATGTCCCTCTCAACTGCCTCCAGCCACCTAGTCGAAGGACGACCCGTTTTTCTTGTACCTTCTGGATTAAAAAAAGTTGATACAAAACTTGTAGTATTTTTAAAACAATATGCGTTTAAAATTTTCGATACTTTAGAATTGATCTAATTTAAGAAAATGATTTATTTACTATGTTTACCTGTTCTGCTGCGAAACAATTAAAAACAAACATAAATATTTAAATTTTTACCAGCCTTTGAAATATAATTATGTCCATAGATGAGAATAGAATATATAAACTTTTTATTTACATAGATATAAAAAGTAAATTCACTCTAGAAATAAGATGTTTCAGAAGAAAAAAACGTTTTTGCTTTCATTTCTAAAGAAAGAACTAACATCAATAGAAATATTAAAACTTTGATTGAAAAAAAAAAAAGAACTAAAACAAACTATAACATGTAATCTTTTGACTAAATAAAACGATTATTATACAAAACAATTTTGATTGAAAACAAATGTTGATGCGTTAGCAAGCACAGTAGTGAGTGAAAGTGTTAACTCATATGAAGGAACTTGAAGATTTAAACATTTCTTTATTACATACAGTACCATCTCGATGCAGCATCCAACTGAAGATATTAACTATAAATACAGCTTAACAGAATATGGTACATCATCATTGGAAACGCAGTGAAGTGACACATGCTTACAACAATGCATGTATTATATACAGATCAGGGCTCGAAAAAACTCGGAAATTTTAACCGTCCCCGAGGACGGCTTGTCCAACAATGTACCCGTCCTCCTTTTAAACTAACCCGTCACTTCTTCATAAATAAAAACATAGTTTTCTCTTATTTATTACAGACATTTATCATATAAATTGCGCAATGCATTAGTAGTTATTAGGATTACAAATACTAGGATAACATTATACAGTTATAAAAGAAATACTAGGTTACTAATAGTAACCTAATATTTATTTTATGAAATAATTTATTTCTTATATGAAATAATTTAAATGACAAAGGTCAAGTTATCTGGAATGTCAATTTATCCGAGGGTACTGCGTTTTTTAAATGAATCAAATATGACGTTTGCCAGTTCCACAATCAATCTAATGATTTACAGAGGTTTGTGCTCAGAAATCTGAGAGGGGTTTTTCATTTAGGTAGATGTTCATAATTGCGCTTAACGCTTCTTGTTAAGCCCAGTACGTAATGTGCTTTTTTGTAAGTTCATTACTGAAAAGCTCCTTTCAACCGCTGCAGTACTCCCAGACAGAGAAAACATCAATTCCACCAAGCGCAGTATGTTGCTGTATTTCTAGATTAGAGGGTCATTATAGAAGTGAGGCGATAGACTCTTGTAAGATAACAAAAATTGAAAATGTATCACGAACTTTAATGGAAAAATGGCCGTCCGCGCGGACGTCGGATTCGAGAAATATGTTGTCCGCGGGGAATTTTTGACTGCCGAGGACGGGCGGTTTTTCAAGCCCTGATACAGATTCCATTAATGATGCGCACGGATGACGTCACTTACGTTATCTGAAAATAAAATATCTGTTGCCAACACACGACCGAAACATAATTCTGTTAATTTAATGCATTCAGAGGAGTAACAAACCAAGCCAAATCATTAGGCTTAGCGGAAAGAAAGCAACTCGGTAATAATTATAAATAGGGTGACCAGACGTTCCCGATTTCCGGGGATTGTTCCCGACGAGGACCTCGTGTCCCCGGTGGGTTTGCGTCCCCGGTTATAAAATTGAAAAATTTTGTTTAAAATATTTGATAAAAATATGTTATATGTAATTTTTATTTTCTCAAAAATTTTCATACAAATTAATGTAAGCATTAAAAATTAAATGTAAACTAGTTTTTAAGAACGCACTATAACTTATACTACAGAAATTTTGGAACACATAACTTTAATATCTAGTTATGTTTACATTTTTACTAGGCTGTACGCCAGACATGTTTAGATAAGAAAAGAAGTTTAAAATAAGTCGTAACATGAATATTAGTTGCTGCTTTTAAAACAATTAATATCTTGGGTTACATAAATTGCCAATATTAGCTAATTTCCACTAAAAACAACAACAATTACTACATTTCCGTTTTATTTTAGAAAAATAACTAAAACATTTTATAATCAGGTAAACATTTTATAAATATCTAACCAATAAAGTATAAAACCATTTTTTATGAAATTGTTATTATTATCACTTACGACTAATTAATTTTTATAAATTCTAATTATTCTAGATTTTGAAAACCTCATAATTTGTTATCGTAATAGATATTTAGAAAAATATTTTTATTTCTTTAAAATAGATGTCAATATGGAAACAGAAACAAAAAAAAAGAAAATGTCATTAGTATTTGGATGATTGGAAAAACGAGTTTCCATTTATTGAACCGAATCCTGATAATACTTCCAAAGTAAAATGTACAATGTGTGGAGCAACGTTTTCAGTTGGAAGTGGAGGACGAACAGCTATAGCAGATCACATTCTTACAATTAAACACAAAGAAGCTTCGGCAGGAAAAACAAAAACGAAATCCGTCAAACAGTTTTTTCGTAAGCTGGAACCATCCAAAGAAGAGTTTGACTTAGCACATATGAAGGAACGCTTGCATTTCACACCATTCGTCACAACCAATCGTTTCGCAGCATGGACTGTACTTCAAATTTACAGAAGAAATTTGTAGACAAGAAATTTTCTTGTGCCCGAACAAAATGCGAAGCTATCGCTGTCAATGTTTTTTCTCCGTGGGCGTGGGCATTTCTTGAATTGAAGAAAGATTTACAGTCTGCTCAATTTGTAACAATATCTTACGATACTTCCAATCACAATCATGTAAAATTACTTCCTATTTTAGTGCGGTATTTTCAGTGGGACTGTGCTAAAGATCCAATTAATAATAAACTTGTATCACTAAACGAAATTAAAGGAGAAACTGCAAAGATTTTATCTTCAGAAATATTAAACGCACTATTCGAGTTCCAATTGAAGGATAAAATGGCTGGTTTGTCTGCGGATAATACTAACACTAATTTTGGAGGATTGTTAAGAAGAGGAACAGAAAATGTTCATACTAAACTTCAAACTGAGTTAGGAAGAGATATTTTTGGTTTTGGGTGTAATGCGCATATTATACATAATGGCGCTAAAACTGCTTTTGATTGTTTGCCTGTAGATATTGAAGTTATGGTATCTAAACTTTTTAGTTATTTTAAAATTTACACAGTCCGAATTGAAAGACTGAAAGAATTTTGTGAGTATGCTGACCAAGAATATTATCAAATTTTAGGACACATTCATGTTAGGTGGTTGACATTACTTCCTGCTATAGAAAGAATTCTTAAAATTTATTCATCTCTTAAAGAATTTATGTTGCCTTAAAAAAAGTGCCCAAAAATCTTGAAGAATTATTTTGAGAGTGAAACAACCGAGTTATGGTTGTTTTTTGCACATTCGCATGCTGCAATTTTTAATCAAAGCATCTTGAAAATTGAAAGCGATGACAAATGTGTTATTGAATCTGGAGCGGTTGTCAAGGATTTGATATTTAAATTGAAAGCACGAAAGAATGCCAAATTTGTTCCACTTGTTGTAAAACCTGAATTGACTAAATTGATTGCTGAGAATATCATTACTGAAGATTCTTATTTAGAAACGTCGAAAGAATTCTATGAAGCTGCGATTTCATATTTAGAAGTTTGGAACGAACAACGATGATGTGTCTGATTTGAAGTGCCTTCTTTTAGATTGTAAGCCTTCACGGTCTGAATTCGACGAGGCAGTTCGGTCTCTCTCTTCAAAATGTGCAATTTTGAATGCTAATTCCGACGATTTATTTGACGAGTTTACTTATCTTGAAAGTTATTTGGATTCAAAAGACGATAAATGGTACCAATCCGTACACATAACAGACAAATGGCGTGAAATAAACAATTATTTTCAAAAAAACAATATACCATTTACAAATATCAAAAGGATTGTTGAGCTTGCAATGTGCTGGCCAAGCAGCAATGCGCCTGTAGAACGGGTATTTTCGCGCATAAATAACTATTGGACTAAAGAAAAATCGCGAATGGATGTGAATACAGTGAAAGCGGTTTTATCTGTACTGATTAATTTTGATTTTTCATGTGACATATTTTCTCAATTACTCGAAAAAAATCCTGAAATTTTAAAGAAGATTCATTCTTCAGAAAAATACGGTGTTTAGAAATAGTATAATTTTAAAAGCAATACAATTGTTTTGTTAACAGATTTTAAAATTGTGTAAAAATGTTATGATCACGATTTTAACGATATAATTTATATACTAAATTATAAAAAAAATGTAAACAAAAAAAATTAAATATTTTTTAAGATAAATGATCAAATTTTTTTTTTAAATTTTTTCTGTCGATGAAATTGGGGGTATCTAAGTAGAGATGTGTGTCCCCGGAAAAATCTGGTCACCCTAATTATAAATGCCAAATATAATAAGGAAAATAAATGTATCTTTTATGATTGGGGAATGGATTTTTCCTTGCGAAAAAAGATTTTACCACACTTATTTAAAGAATATCAGTACCATATTTTATTTAAAGAATCTTATTAACGAAAATTTTGCTTTCTTAATTGCCGAAGAAAAGTCTAAATGGTTTACTAATAATAAGCACATCTAGAACAATAGTAGTAAGATTTTTTTCTCCCCCTCGTGACCGGATGGATATATCACGATGCATTGAAAGTAATACACCTCATCTAAATTATCTCAAAGAGCAGATTTTTTTTTTATTTATTGAGGGAAATGCAGCACATTACACACACACATCTAAACTAAACATATATAAAAGAAATATCTATCCCGAAAACATATCAGTGACGGAAAAATAGTCCTGCTCCTTACTCTTCCCAGTTACTTTCCCCATTCAATCTTTACAATAGTGTAGCGCAAACGTTGATATACATCTTTTCTTGATATCGTTTTGTGTTATTGCAATGGACATTCTGCTGATTTATTTAAAATGTGTTCTGACATAGGTTTATGATTTTATTTTGTAATATTAGAATGATCTTTCACTAATATTTCTGAAATCTGTCCTATTTTATTTTTAACTAAGATTATTTCATTTTAAACTGAAGATGATGAAAAAAGAAATGACTGAATGATATTTTAGCAGCAATATAAAATATATATATATATATGAATGAAAAGCCTTGAAACAGAAACTTTCACTAAAAACTCTTAACATGAAATTCTTAAATGACAAATAAAGTGTGACTATTTGGCACCTTTGTCTTCTGAGTTGGGTTCAATTTAAGAAGGTGATAAAAGACAAAAAAATAATTGCAGAGATTTTTTTCCAAATCTATTTCAATAAGACACAACGATTAAAAACACCATTTTCTTTAGAAAATTGTATTTTTAATCGGTAAGAGATAAATTATTAAGTTTGAAAAAAAAAATATTGCTTTGTTTGTGTTTGGGAATTGTAATTTATCATAAAAAAATAAAATAAAAAATATTATAAAAGAGAAATTTTTTTTTTGTTGAAACACTAACGATTAATTTTGCAAAATGCATAAGTTGGGTAATTGCGATCAAAAAGAAAAGTTATAACAAACAAGAAAGAGAAAAAATAGAAAAAGCAGTTTTTTAAAAAATTTTAATGCAATTTTTTTTTTCAGATTATTTAAACTAGCAACTATTTAAAAAATACTATTATGTAAATTAACAACTACTTAACAAAAATAAATAAATACAAATAATCTAAGTTAGCAAGTTTAAAGTTAATTTCATGCATTCGACCTTTTTAATTAAAGCTTATTTATTGCACATCTTTTTGACACTTATTGTAACTTTAAAACTAAAAGATTTTGGTGGTATGAAGTTACGCATTTTATCGATTGAAAGTATGAAATAAAATTATTAAAAATATAGAAAATAATCATAAATATAATAAAATGTTTATAAATAACAATATAGTTATAAATTATGGATAAATCAAATAATCATTATTTTCTTAAAGCTATAAGCTTTCAATAATATATTTATAATTTCAAAGTTTCATACTCTTATGATGAAATTTCTGAATGAATCATTTACACTTATTTAAAAGGATTCAAAGAATGATTTTTGGAAAATTTAAAAATTAGACATATTTGATTTCCTGTTTTCATTTTAAGAATTTTCTTTCGCTAATTGTTAGTAAATATAGTTCTAAGTGAATCGATGCATTTAAAAGAAATGCAAACAAATTTAATTCAAATTAAATTCTCGAAGAAAGAGCAAAGATTAAAATAAACAGATGTTTAATTTAGACTATGCAATTGTCAAAATGATTCATCCCCTTTCAGAACAAAACACACCCTTCTGTGTACTCTGAGAAAGAGGTCCCCTAGCTAAGAGAAACTCTTTCAGCATAAAAAAACTTCAAGAGGAAAAATTTTTTGGAAAAAAAACTCTAAATTATCCTTTAACATGATTCAAAGCACTTTACTTTCAAATGAATACTATTATAAATTGAACAAAAAATCTCAAACATAATTTAGTAAAAATATACTTCCACATTATAGTTGATTCCTCAAAGCTGCTATCAGTGTTTCTAGTTTTTACAAATAATAAACAGACCTTAGACCACTTTATTTTTTAGATAATAAATTGAAAATAACTATGAAAAAAGTATTGAAAATAATTATAAAATTGAAAAAAATAATAAATAAAAAAAATTTTTTGGAAAAATAAAATACAGTTTTACTTTTCCGTAACATAATATACTGGCTCTTAGAAATCTCCAACTTTTCTATATTCCTGTACTACAAATAATCAGTGTATATACATGTGTACAGTCAATCAAATATAATGCATATTTATTTTTAAAAAATGGTATCATGACCTACTTCGAAGACGCCGCTAAATAAAACTTTTCGCTTGTACAAGAATTCACATTTCTTTAATCCACGCTAGATGAATGAACGTTCATTCTCTACTAAGTGACATAAGTATAATTATTACTATCACGCTCTGTTACAGAAACTATTTAATAACTAGAAAATATGATGTTAATGTTTTAAAACTCTTAGTTCAATCCAAATTAAACACTTTAAAATATAAATCAAAATTATAATTTTCAAACTATTTCTTTAATGTAAATTCTCAATGCTACGTCTCATTTTCACCATTGTCGTTTTTTAAAAGAAAACATTTAGTAATACAATTACAACAGCTACTTTTATAAAAGCAATTATACAACATGTGTTAGAAAAGATTTATTAAATAAAAGATGTTACATGAGTAAGGTTTCTCACCACTATGAAGAGTCAAACTACCTCTTAATGAAAAGCTCTTGTTATATACACTACAAGAATAAGGTTTCTCACCAGTATGAACATGAGTGTTTATTCAGAGTCACTCAATATGAAAAACTCTTATTATACATACTACAAGAATGAGGCTTCAGGCCAGAATGAACAAGACAGTGTTCATTCAGAGTCCCTCTTTCTGAAAAACTCTTATTACATGTACTACAAGAATAAGGCTTCTTTAGTATGAACATGGCAGAGTTTATTGAGAAACTCTCTTTCTAAAAAATTCTTATTACATATACAAGAATAAGGCTTCGCGCCAGTATGAACAAGACAGTGTTCATTCAAAGTCCCTATTTCTGAAAAATTCTTATTAGTACATATACTACTAAAATAAGGCTTGTCACCCGTATGAACACTACCATGCGTAGTGAGATGACTTTTTTGTGAAAATTTCTTATTACATAGACTTCAAGAATGAGGCTTCTCACCAGCATGAACAAGACAGTGTTTTTTTAAACTACATCTTAGTGAAAAACTTTTATTACATATAGTACAAGAATAAGGCTTCTCACCAGTATGAGCACGATTGTGTTCTGTTAGTTTACCTTTTCGCGAAAATCTCTTATTACATATACTACAAGAATAAGGCTTCTCACCAGTATGAACAAAACTGTGTGTTGTCAAACTACATTGCAGTGAAAAACTTTTATTACATATAGTACAAGAATAAGGCTTCTCACCAGTATGAACAAGACTGTGACTTGTCAAACAATATCTTTGTGAAAAACTTTTATTACATATATCACAAGAATAAGGCTTCTCACCAGTATGAACAAGACTGTGTTTATTCAGAGTTATTCAGTTATTAAATAATCTAATTTTTCCATTTCAATTCTGAACTATATTTTATAGTATTTGTCTATGGTAATTATTTTAGAAGCAAGATCTTTAGTAGTTAATAATAATTTACGATAAGCATTGCGCATGTACAAGATAGCTGGTAAACATTAAACTTATTGTCAGATAGATTGTATAGAAATGAGTTGGAAGCAGTTTTTTTTTTTTTTTTTTCAATTTAATGTTTTTATTTTGTTGATTTTTAACTGTCTTTTCCATGTTCATATTTTAATTATTTTTCTTTCTTTCATGAAAAGTCCGGAAATTCTGACTAGAGAGTGTGGGAACTAGAATGATGAAAACTGATGGAAAAACTAGAATGGTCATCAACAGAAAAGAAGGTAACATTTCAAAACTACATTTTAACTCAGTAGCATCCATTTTATAAATATATAGCAAAATTAGAAAATCTACTTTATATTCTATATGTAAAACTGCATTTTTAATAATTTCTCCTACAATAATTTGCAATATTGAAATATTTTAAGATTATTAATAATTTGTTGTTTATAATTTTAAAGGAAAATTTTTATAAAGAAATAAAGGAAATATATTTTTTTTAAATCTAAAAATTTTTTTAAATCAAAATACCTGTATTGAGATTTTCAAATGTACTTTCCTAAAATTTTAGCTTTCTAGCCGCCTAAATTTTTGACTTTTTAGAAAAGTTTTAGCTTGTTTTTTAAAATTTATGCCTATACTAGAATTACTTGTATTTGTCAGTAGGGAAAATTTTTTTAAGTCAAATGATTTGATTTTATCATAGCTTACATATTATTTTAAAGTAAATTTCTTTTCATAATTTTTAAATAATAAAAATTAAAAATTTATTATGAAAATAAATTTAAAAATTATTACATAGCTGTTATTTAGTGCTATGTACTGTCATAATATATTTATATTACATATATTATTTTGAAAATATTAAAAAAAAAAATGAGTAAAATCATAATACAATGCAAATTAGTTTACACTGAGAAATTTTATACAAGAACTTTATTTCCATTTATGCTTTTGATTGAAACAAGATAATAGTAATAACAACATTTTAATAAGATAAAATGTTGTTGTGGCTTTTTATTTTATTTTGTTCAATAATCACATTATTTAACTAATTTTATCTTTAGTGATCAGAAAAGTAATTTGGTGATGCTATTTGTTGCATTAAGCATTTTAGAATATTTCACCACATAAATTTATTTTCATAGATACATTTTCAGAAAAGCTACGATATCTAAACATTTAAAAATCATTTTTTCATATTTATTTTTAAATCATCAATTATCAAATATCATTAAAAAAATCTTCAGAATATATATATACATTACAAGTTAGTAGTAATA